>CM070710.1:10669172-11279083 GCA_036346265.1 Melocanna baccifera
TAAATCCAATTTGAGTGTTCGTGGACTTGTTGGAAAGCTAATTTGAAGCCCCATACAATTCATGAGATGCCAGCCTCGAGACACCTCCTGGTCACAGTGCAAATTTACACAAAATCATGGTTGTATGTTTTAGATATTCCCTTTTTAGTTCAGTATTGGATAGGTTTTTTGTGTTTATGTTATGTTCCTTTTAGTCCTTAGCCCCATTGTAAGGTAGGCTATCTATGATGTGATTTGAGGAATATAGACAACAGAAAATTGCCATTGTTTGGCTACCATTGTTGGCGTGTTCTTGATATTTCCATCGAGAAATTGCTCTTGGTATGTTGAATCCAATTGTGGTGTTGGATTTTGCTCACTAAAACTTCGATTTCTCTACCTTTGTTCACGTACTGTGGTGTGCATGGGAGAAGGTTTATCACAGAGGTGTATGCTATTCTTGGGTGCGCAAGAACCCTACAACAAGGAGGGCGACCAACAAGGCGTATTATGAAAGATTAGGGCCAAAACAATGTGGTTCAATAGTTTGCTAGTTGGATCCACATCAGTTGGTATCAGAGCATCCGTTGATCACAGTACGTGCTGATTTTTTCTTTCTCATGCTCGCACCAAGAGAAGATGTTGGAGCATGACCAAAGCGTGTTGAGGCTACCGGCAGACATCATGCCATTGACCAAGGAGAGAACTCAGTTGAACTACTACATATGGATGAATGACTTGGAGGACTTTTTTCGGGGCCGGCTACTCTATTTGGACAACAAAATGAGACTGGCTAGGACGGCCTTGCAACGCGACACATTGCATTGGTGGACGGACATGCAATGGGATCGTGACTGGCGAGGTCTTCTGACTTGCACTACATGATTGGAGATGAAGGTGTTGATACGGTGCAAACTTACACCATCTTCACACAAGCCCACAGTGAAGAAGAAGGAATCAGCTGAAGCTAACACTGAGGGACAAGCAAAGGGGGCTGAAACCCTAATTCGGCCAACTTGCAAAGGTGAGGTAGAGGGTACTACTACTATTCACAAAATCCTAAGGGGATGTGTTTGCTATTATCGGACCCCGGAGCAACGACTCCTAGATCCTTTGTGTAAATCACACTAGTTCAGGATCAAGCTAACGCACACAGTGGATAACAAAGATTCGTATCATGCACAATAACATTTATTCATTAACTAAATATAGGTCTGATGGCCAAAGTTTACATTAATGGTCCATAAATCAAAACTAAATATAAGCAGCAGAAAAAGAACAATAAAGCAGCAGCCCATCCTACCGCCTGGCTGCATTTAATAATCGTAAGACGTGGCCTACTCGTCATTATTCTCACCGAAGTTGATGAAGTCCTTCTTTGAAAATAGTGAATGAAGCAACATGAGTACATAAAGTACTCCACAAGCTACACTAGGAGGTTTAACAGAGTTCATGCATGCATAAGGAGTGACAATAGAAGGCATAATAGGTTATTTGTGCGAATAGAAGGAGTGACAATAGAAGGCATAAGGAGTAAATACAGTAAGTAGATTCAAAAGCTGAATTTGATACAATAAAGAGAAATAGCAATCTAACAAAATAATATCGTTAGTGCAGTCTCCGACCAAATACTAACATATTCATAGGTATCTCACCTGGTCCATCTTTTCCAAAAGATCTTATACAGATTCCAACCGTCCATATACTTCTTAATCTCCTATAGATTTCATCCATTCATAGGCCTTTTCAGAAATCATTTTAAAAACCGCAGTCTAATCCATAAAAAACTTTACTCAACTTGCCCATAACCGTGGGCACGGCTATTCAGATAGATTATACACTCGCAGTGTTGTACACTTTACCCACAAGACATGATCATCCCATATTGCCACCGGATAAACACACTTCCTTTGGTGTGCGGCGAGGAGTTCATGACAAGGCCTTTCCAATGCCAAGTCATCAACTTGATCACCATAACATAAATTCACAAGTTGGAGCCCTCTTGTGCCGTGTGAGACTTCTCATGGCCTACGCCACGCACATTCAATCTATAGCAAGACCAAAGTTGGGACTCACAAATTAGTCACCAGACTGTCCCATGCCGCCTTGTGGTAGTATGATATGGCTTTGCAACAGAGCTCACAGACCGGTCTCAACCACATACCCCTTGTGCACGATAATCAACATTGTGTCACCGAACAACAATGCATGCCAGTACCCACCACCTAACCATTAGACTAGGTCAAAACTAAATTTTATATTTTATTTTAAAAACAATCCATATACTTTTTTGATTCAACGAAGTGAAGAATACATTTTAGAAAATTATTGTTCTAAAGTGAAACAAATATTCCCACTTAAATCATTCTAAGCCTGGCTAAGCAATTCTATAAAATTTTTAGTCAATACTATTATACTAACTAGGTTTTCATCTAAGCTGACAAGGCATAAGAAAGTTTAATATCAAATTTAGCCATACACAAAGGATTTGTGTATAACTAGAATTTAAATCAAAGTTAAACTATATTTAGATAAAAGTACGTATGCATAATAATTTTAAAAATAACATAAATAATTTAAATTACTGGGAGCAATATGATCAAAGGTGTAACTTGCCTTGCTTCGAAGTTTGCTGAGTTTCGTTGAAATTGTACTCTTCGGAATAGTCGTAGTCTACATGCGAAAAGCAACAACAAACTAAACTCAAATAAAATCCAAAAATATATACTGGGAGATAGAATATGAATTTAGATGAATTTACGAACTTGAATCACTTGATTCGGAGTTCAGACGGAGGAGAACAAGCTTTCTGAAGTTTGCTAGACAAGAAAATGCTAAAAATAGAAATGGAGGGAATATTCCAATCGGTTTGGCTGAAACAAAAGCAAGACATGCTGACTTGAGGGACCACCTTGTCATAGACTCAAGGCAAGCAATAGAATAGAAGAGATAGTATGGAGAGCTTTATGCATACCACAACACGCATGGAGATGACTTTGGCCATGGTGGCTAAGGATGGCACGTGGAGTAGAATGTAGGAACTGGCTCCTATTTATACCCTCATAGGAGAGAAGAAATTTGATGAGCCATATGACATTGATGTCAATGGTTTGAGTTGGAGGTTTACTGTGGGTGCAAACGGCCAAGAACTGAAGACAAAATTGATTGCTAGCCTTGGAGGAAGGCGTTTCTTACTACCCTTAATAACTTTAGTGGGAAGGAATTGATTCTTGATTGCATGGCTTAGGTGACTCGATTGAAGAAAGAAATAGGAGAGAGACAAGCAGCAGCACAGGTCGTGGAAGATGAATAGAAAAAGAAGAAGATAGAAAAAGAAGGCTATAGGTGGTTTGCTTGAATGAAGGAAGAGTAGCTGTGGTAGTGCATCCCGTATGAACTCTAGAATTAAGCGTGCTCTGATGGGAGAAGGGTTTGGATGGGTGACCTGGTAGGAAGTTTGTTTTTATTTTTATTTTTTGAAAAGAGGGAAATGCAAAGAAAAACAATAGTTGGACCTAGAAAAATGGAACATATAGTTTCTAGAGATTTTTATATTTTTGTGGAAATTTGAATTTGATTTTTGAATTGACGGTTGAGAATCGAATAAGAAATTAGAATTTAAATACCTGGATTGCACAAGGATCAAATAAACTCAAAAAGATGGAAGAAAGCGGTAGATTAGGATTTTGGAAGAATTTAGAAATTTGAACGGGTCCAATCGGAGTTAAAACGAAGAAATACAGGCTTCTCGAAGTTTGAAATCAAAGAAAATGAAAAGGCTGATGTACTAGAATTATTTTTGTATTAAGAAGGTAATTAGGGCGTCAAGATGAATTAATGGAATTATTTTAGGGAAGTGAAATGCTAATTAAGACGTCAGCAATGAACCGTCCGATTAGCAACGGACCGTCCGATCGGTCAAGGCAACGTTTGGACCATCCGAACGGCAAAAGACTTTCGAACTGTCCGATTAGCAACGGACCGTCTGATCGATCAAGGCAACATTCAGACCATCCGAACGACAAGAGACTTTCGAATCAGTCTGATTAGCAATGGACCGCTCGATCGGTCATGACAATGTTCGACCATCCGAACGGAAGAGACTTTCAACCACCCAATTAGCAACGGATCGTCCGACGGTCAAGACAGCTTTGGACCATCTCGAACGGCAAGAGACTTTCGAACCGTCCGATTAGCAATGGATCGTCCGACGGTCAAGGCAACGTCGACCATCCGAACGGCAAGAACTTTCGGACCGCTCGATCAAGCAACGGATCGTCCGACGGTCAAGGCAACGCTCGACCATACAAAGGCAAGACACTTTCGACCGCGCGTGGCTGGTGTGGCAAGGCTGTGGCGGACGTGGCGTTCGATTGGCAGCCAAGTTAGCTGCCACATGGGTGCGGCCGAGGACGTGGCATGGCCAGCTGGAGGGAGGCGCACGGGACCCTACGGTCACCGGTGTTCCGGCAGCCTGCGCCGCTGGCCGATGTGCGAAAAAGAAAGATGAGGGTGAGGGGAGGAGATTGGTACCGGTGGTGGGTTCCGAAGTTGGCCGGATCGGCTTAGCGGCAGTTAGGGAAGGTGATCGACGATGGGGGTCTTCCGCTGATGCAAATGCTCGGGAAGAGGTTGGGGGAGATGCGCACGGTCTCAGTGATGCTGTAGGAGGTGGCGCGTCGCACAAGGAGTCCCAAGGCGACACCGATTTCTCGCTGGAGCTCCCCGACGAAGAAATGAGGAGGTCGCACGGTGCGGCGGGTTTGGGGGCGGAAGTTGACGCAAATGGAGGAGTTGTAATGGTCCCGTACACGATTTGATCAATTTGCGAGGTAACATAGAGGGGAAACGATCGGTTTGGGTGTGGCGGGGAATGAGGGGTTTAATGCGCAATTCGTACGGGCGGAGATGGCGGAAGAAACCGAAGCTTTAAAGCTTCGGTTTTAGGCTTTAATGGCGGCGGCGGTGTTTTGGGAAGGAAGAGAAGGGGGGAAGATGGGCTCACAAGTGGCCCCGCAGCGACGGCTCTGATTGATGACAAGTGGTGCTTGAAAAATAATCTGGTCGCCCAAGGGAAGCAAAGGGGTAAGTGACGACGAGCGCCCGCATCCGGCCAAAGTAGGAAGATCTAACTCGCACGCGACACTTGCCTACCCGAGAAAGAAAGGGGCGTGAAGGGGTAAGTGAGGATGGGCGGTAAAGATAGATCCGTGGTGGTCGATTTGTCTAGAGAGTGACAAGTGTCGGGCAGAGACCGGATTTAGGTTCAATTTCTTTTTCAAGATTTTCTAAAAGCTAGGAGGCTCAAAAGTATTCTCAAAATACCTAATAAAGTCCAAAAATTCCAAAAATTCAGAGAATTCTCTGAACCATTCTAGACTTAATAAAAATATTTTCAACCTATAATAGCATTTAAGTTTTTATAAAAACACAAATTAACTTCAAAAGAGAGTTTTTAATTTCTAAAAATTACTAAAATTAAGGAAAGGCTTAGGAAAAATAAATAAGCTCATTTTAGCTTTACTAAAATGAATAATTTAAATTTTCTTACTCAAGGTTTGAAATAAAATTCAGAGAAAAAAATCAATAAAAAGCACATAAAGTTTTGGGATGTTACAAAAAAAATCTTAGGAAAAATCATAGAGATTTGTAAAGCTATTTTGAAGTTATAAAAATATTTTCAATTAATATTTATGTATTTTTCTTTATAAGATATATTTTTTTCAAAAGAAAGGCCTTTTTTTAAAGAAGAAAATCAGGTTAGCTAAAATTTTAAAAATTCAAGCAACGAAATAAATGTGATTTTTTTGTTTAAACTAAATTAATTATTATTTTATTTTTTTTATTATTATTATTTTCTTTTTTAAAAAAATACTTAATCATATACCGTTGTCCATGGAAATTCGCCAAAGCAAAAGAGGATATGAAGCTACTAGGCAAGAGTATATAAATTGTTACTACTCCTGGTCAAAAGAAAGAAGACGACGCACTGCCAAATGGGATGAATATTCAAGCTAGGAAGATTCAAGTTGATGACACCGACAAGGTGACCAAGGGGCAGCGATAGAGTCTTTTCAAAACTCAATGTAAAGTCAAAGGCACGTCGTGCATGCTGATCATCGACGGTGGAAGCTTCACCAACATGATTAGCAAGGATTTGGTGTACGCGTTGGGGTTATCCACATGGAGGCATTCTGAACCTCATTATGTGCGATCGTTGAATAAGGTAGGTGTTGTGGTTACAGACCAAACAGAGAGAGAGTGTGTAGTGGAGAGTTAGGTGAGCAATGCTTCGGGTTTTCCCATGGCCTGTATCATATATATATGTCCTCATGGGGAGTGTTTTTACAATCATACCCTTACATCCAAATATCCTTGCCAAGGGCAATCATGTCATTATACGTGTCTACTTTGGGCTTTACAACCTTTTAGCAGGCCCGCTGGCTTAGGTGGGGCTCCCCACAATAGCAGAAAGCTAAAAATAACACACAAGGTGCATGTGCTGTTTTCAGTTGGCGAGTATGTTGATCAAGTGGAGTGCGACGCTTGCCATTGGAGGTGTGCACCATCGTTGGGGAGGCCATGGCAAAATGATCATGATGTCATGCATGCTGGGAGAGTCAACACATATACATTCAGGCATGGAAGCAAACGACATGTACTAAAGCCGATGGTGGACCATGCAATTAAATTTGAAATTCAGCTTGTTGTAGGAAAGAAGAAAGCTTTGAATAATACCCCAAAAATGAGGACAACATTGAAGGGGAGGGGATGATGTGGCACCAAGTAGCACTACTATTTTGGTTAGTGCTATTTTGAGCCAACAAGTTGAAACCAAGGGGGAGGAAAGTGAGAATAGTGGAAGAAGAAAGAATGTAATTACTACGGCGTGTGAAAATGATAAGGAGAAGAACCATGCCAGCCGTAGGGAGAAAGCCCTAGTTTGGAACCTTAGGTTGGATGACATTATGCGTATATTGTGTGGGCCTAATCATGGTGAAGAGAGAAAGAGAAAGCTCATTTGGCTCAAGACGAAGACACAACATCATTCAAGTTTTAAAGCTTGCACTTCTGTACATAATGTTCAAGAAGCTTTCAATGCCAATTATGAGGTTTCTAGTGTGTACAAAATATATATTTAAAAAGATAATTAGGTCTAATTTCCAATGGATCAGACGGTGCTTCATTTGGAGCTTCCTACACAAAGTTATGGTAAGAACAATGGATGCTGCATGGGCTGTTTGGGGAGACGCGTGAGAGTTACCAAATATAAAGAGTCCGAGTATTGCAATGCATGTGTGCGTAACATCCGACCATACCATGGCTTTCTAAAGGTTGAGATGGATTCTTTTTTAGGTTCTAAATAGATTTGGAAGCCCTTAAATAAGAAAAGCAAAGATATGAAGATTTAATGTCGGTTCGACTCGGTTTGGGACGGCCAGCAATACTAACATTAAAACGCCTATAACTTTCACAATCAAAGTCCGATTTGAGTGTTCTTAGACTCGTTGGAAATCTAATTTGAAGCCTCATACAATCCATGAGGTGTTAGCCTCGAAACCTCCTGGTCAAAGCACAAATTTACACACAATCCGAAAGCTGTATTTTAGGTATTTCCTTTTAGTTCATATTGGCGCAGGATTTTTGCGTTCGTGTTACGTTCAAGTTGGCCGCACCCTTGGTGCCAATATAAGGCCAGTGCCTTAGCATCATTGTAAGGTAGGCTATCTATGATGTGATTTGAGGAATATAGACACCAGAAAATTGTCATTATTAGGCGGCCATTGTTGGCGTGTTCTTGACATTTCCATTGAGGAATTGCTATTGGTGTGTTGAATCCAATTGTGGTGTTAGATTATGCTCACTGAAACTTTGGTTTCTCTACCTTTGTTTACGCACTGTGGTATGCATGAGAAAAGGTTTATCTCAGAGGTGTATGCTATTATTGGGTGTGTAAGAACCCTAGAACAAGGAGGGCGACCAGCAAGGCGTACCGTGAAAGATCATGCCCAAAACAATATGGTTTAACTAGTTTGCTAATTGGATCCACATCATGAGCCGTCATAGCAGAGGTGGGGATGTGACCTTCACGTAACCACGCTAGGAGTACACAAATTAGTTTGCCCTGCATACAATTTGCCACTTATGGTTGTACTATTATACACCGGGAGGTCGCACAAGATTCAGCCTCGAGAGTTATTTAGGTGGTTCTACCACACTCCACACTCTTGTACATCCACTACACCACACCCCCGAACCATCCACCCAGATAGTTAAGCAATTTGAGGTATTTGGAAGCATAAAATATACATGTTACAACATATCCCCCAGTCTTCCTTAATGACTACCAAAAATGATTTTTTTTCATGTTAAAATAATGCCAGGACAATTTAATACCGTCAAGTACTTAAGGTAGACTTATTTTCAAAAGTTACCATTATAGTATTCCTAGGGTGACAAGGCTCGCATGCTCATTTCAAGGGAATGTAATATTAACAAAAAGAATAATGGGCATATAACTAGAATCTTAAAACAATCACAGATTTGCATATGAAATAATAGCATGCAAGCTGATAAGTTAAACAAAAATAAATTTCATCAAATGTAGGTTCAACATAGTCAATATATTCACTCGCCTTGGTCGGAGTTGGCTTGGTCTTACTGGTCTTAACTTGCTTTGGCTTCTACCTCCTCTTCCTCAAGCGTTTATGCTATTTTACGCTATGAAAAATTAGATAAAAATTAGCAAAATAAATAAATCCACATACAAAAATTCAAACGAGCTCCAAAATTCTTAGTTTTGGTTCTATTAGATAGATCTTGAATTTAGATAAATTTAGAAATTTGTTTCATCAAATTTGGAGCTAAGATGAATAAGTTATATTTATTTAAAGTTCTCTATTTAAATTAATCAAAAAATTAAAAAGGAAGGGAGAGAGATCTCTCACTGATAGGTGGGGCCTATGGTGGTTACATTCAGACTGGTCCAATCGTATCGAGATGTTCGCACTGCTCGATCACCGAGGGGTCATTCGACCATCCAATCGCCCATAGGAACGCTCGATCTGCCGAATGGTCGAACGCATTTGAGCCGCCCGATTGGCTAAGGGTCACTCGCACCATCCGATTGTCCATAGGAATGTTCGGACTATCTGAATGGTTGGAACGTGCGAGCCATCCAATCAGCTGAGGGGTCATTCGGTCCGTTCGAACGGTCACCTTTGTTAACACAAAGCACTTGCCCCATTTTTGCTAGCTAGAAGTAGAGGCAGCGGCTGAACGTGAGCATTTCAAAAATCAGATGCTTATGTGTGAACGCACGTTCGGGCTTAGTCCCGCTGACCAATTTGGTGGTGGTAGTGGTAAGTGGCGACCATAGGCGACAGTGAAATAGGGGAGGAGCAGTTATGGTGATCCAAGGTGATTCAAAGCAATTCCTTGGTCTATGAGCATCTAGAGGTGGACAGAAGGCTACCTTGGCGGCCTACGCAGCTTGGGAATGGCAGTGATGGTCTGGTGCGTAAGACAGCAATGAGCGGAGGGGGCGCATGGTTTCGACGAGGTACAGGCGTCAATGAGTCTGATCGAGGGTGGGAATGGTGTCGCCTAACTCTGAGGTTGCTCCGGCTCGACAAAATTTGCATAGTGTAGCTCTAATCGGTAGGTTGCCCGATAACCAGAGTTGGGGAAGATAGTGTCGTCTACGCTTCTACAGGCAGCTACGAGGCAATTCTTCACAGTGGGAGAGAGAATTGTGGTGCGATTAGGAGGGAAGCTTGAGCGGGGCATCAATGGTGGACGGTTAGTCATGGTGGTTAGCAATGTGAGGGGTGGTTGGTCAATCATGGTCGACGGTGTGGCATCAGCATGGCTAAGAGGCTCGGTGATTCAAGCTTGTTGTCAAGATGGCGATGCATTGCAGGGTGTGCAACATCTATCGCACTGAAGGTGGGACATGGGCGGCAGTCTAGATGGCCCAGAAGAGGGGATGGCCAGGGACGAACTACCAAGGCAGTCAGTGGTGATGTGGCAGCCGTAGCACGGTGGAATAGGTGGCTAGTCGCAGTGGTAGGGGCGTGCCCTGTGGCCGACCCGAGTAGCTATAGCGCGGTGGTCCGAGCGGCGCTTCTTCATCCTTCGGCCAGGTGGCTAGTCAAAAGAAGGAGGAAAGGCTAGACGCGACAGTGCTCTGTGGTGATGAGGGAGCGAAGCTATGGCAATGCAGCGGCTAACCCAATGGCATGGGTGCAGGAGCACACTGGCGACCAGCGATCACAAGGGGGAGGCACAATAGAAAGATGGGCCATTGCAGGGCTGACGAGGGAAGGCCCTGCCATGGTAGAGAATTAGAAAGGGAAGGTGCTGGCCTAGGGCTACTTGGCCAGGCCGAAAAGGCCAAAGGAATTTCTTGGGGCTAAGCCCATTGTCTATTTTTTGATTTTTACTACTCATCGATTATCCAGCTTCACAAATTCAAATTTTTCATATGCTCATTAAATTTAATTTTTCATTACCCCGTGTCTTTTATTGCTCAATTTACAACTAGATTCCTAGTTACTTCTCCTACCCTAATTGCTGGATCATCTTTTCAGATTCATTTGTTATTTTATATTTCACTTCTATTAGTTGTACCTTCCTTTTGAATTAGATTTGCATTATCTTTATTTATTGAACCTTAACCAAGAACCAAGAAAATCCAAGAAGATCCAATTGCAGAGATAATACATTTCACATGATTTTTTTGTAATTACATATTTTTTAGGATCCAAACTTTTAGAATGTCACAAGCCTACACCTTTTAAAAAGAATCTCGACCCCGCGATTCAGCCTAGTGGGAGAATAGGAAGGGTAATCCATCCTCGCTGATCTTCACGCCTGTGGCTTTCTTTTGGTATGATTGCTCCATTGTACCGCACAAGTGAATGGTCCGACTACTTGTCTTCTTTTCTACAACATCTAGAATCCGACGAGGCGCTCCTTGTAGGTCAGTCACTCGAGCTTAATTGCCTTTAGTGGAGTTTGGTCTTCTTGCACCCGAAGACACTTCTTAAGTTGGGACATGTGGAAGACGTTATGTACATCGGCTAAACTCGTAGGTAGGTGTAGCTGGTAATCTACTTCTCCTTTCTTGGCCACGATTAGGAACGGCCCAACATATCATGGGATGAGCTTGCCTTTAATTTTGAACCTTCTAACTCCTCGCAAGGGTGACACCTTCAGTAGACATAATCTTCGACTTCAAAGCTTAATGACCTATGCCTCTTGTCAAGATAACTCTTTGCCTAGATTGAGTCGCTTGCAATCGATCCCTAATCAAAGGACTTTTTCTTCACCATCCGCAAAGTTTCTGGTCAAAAGATGTAGCCCTCTCCTACTTCTAACCAATGCAGAGGGATCCAGCATTTTCTTCCGAATAAAGCTTCAAATGGGGACATCTTTAGGCTGGCTTGATAACCATTATTGTAGGCAAATTCAACATAGAGCAGGTATTTCTCTCAAACCTTGGTGAATTCTAGAGCGCATGCTCAAGCATATCCTCTAGTATTTGATTTACCCTTTCTATCCGGCCGTCTGCTTGTGCGAGGCGTGTAATAAAATCTAGATGAGTGTCGAGGGCTTCTTGAAGGCTAGTCTAGAAGTGTGAGATAAATTGAGAATCTCGATCCGAGATCGTCCTTTTGGTACACCATGCAAACACATGATGCGGGACATGTACAACTCGCTAGCTTATTTCCTTTATAGGTATTCTTGACAGGATAAAGTGGGCAACATCATGCGGGACATGTACATGATGCGGACATGACATTGCATTGTGGATGTCGCCGCTATAGCCGCGATCAGACGGGCAGACAAAGATCGCATTGTCAGAAGACGATGCACACCTTTACCTTGTTGGGTAAAGGTGCAAAGGAGCATAGCATGCATATGCATTACATTGTGGAAAGATCATTTGCATACTTATGCAATATCTTGTGGTGAAGTTATTTTACAAATAACTGCAACTTCTTGTAATGTGGAATTGGCTCATGAGAGTCACTTGTGGTATGAGAAAAGTGGTTGTGGTCGTGGATTGGGGTTCATCCCTTGGGGTATGGTAGGTGTTGTGATTGTGGCATGATGTTCTTTTCTTGTGATAGCAGCTTGTGGATGCGAGAAATAATAAAGCTAGTGAGGTAAAACATGTTAATGCTTTATTGTCATTGGTAGTGGTGGATGGTATGAAGTAGTTAATCAAGATTCATTTACTAATGTTTTACCATTGTGGGTAGTAGATATGGTTGAGGCTATAATTGTGGTCATTATGGGAATGGATATTGATACTTAATATCATCATAGTTTAATTAGCTTGTTAATGAATGTGGATGCACATTGTGGATGTGAACATGTGGATACTTTAATGATGTTGTATATTTGTTTGTAGTCTGAATAGCCTGTTAAACAATTTGCTTGCTGAGATTTTTATCTCACCCTTGTTTCCCCCCTTACAGGTGATTCTTGAGCATTCATGGGATGGGTAGAGCAGCACCATAATAATGCACTTGGTTCTTCAATTCATGTTGTAATAAAGTCGATGGAATTCTAGCTAAATGCCTAGCTATCCGTGGATGATTGTTTTAGTTAATAATGATGAACTTGTGATCTATTCTTTGATTAATCTGCTAGAGGTTGTTTCAGTTATTGAACTTGTTATCGTTATCTTTATTCCCTTAATTGATTATGTTTTCGTTTAATGCTTCATGTCTAGAAATTGTTGCGTAATAAATTATCTTGAAATTTTTGGACCAGTCAGAGTGGTTTAGTGGCATTCCAGGGTAATGTGGGTTCTAGGGTGTTACACATATTCTGCAATATCTCTCTTCATATGGAGCCACTAGTACCATTATTTTAGATCCTAGTACATCTTGGTACTCCTGGGGTGAAGGGAATACATAGAGTCTGTGGGCTTCCTTGAGTATTAGGTCCTTAAGGTCTTTTGGTGGGGAACAAAGATGTGTTTCCTGTTAGTGATAAGCCTTAGAGGCAACATGGAGATGTTGTATATATCACATACTATGTTTATGATACATTACTTTGTTCCTTAGAATAGACATCATCATTATTGATCAATGAGTATGTGACTTATTCATGAGACTCTTAAATACTAAAATGTTGCTATTTCTAAATGATCCTCGATCATATATCATATGAGGAACAAATATGATTCAAAGATAAAGATCAGATATGTATTGATTGATGATCATGTCTCATGGATCATGGTATGGTGATACCAAATCAATAATATGGACATGTGTTAGTGAACATATGTTGGATAGACTCGCCATGAGACACCGCAGATTCCATGTGTCATCGCTGGTCTCGAGTAGTGTTTATGTAGAATTCTTAGACTTGAGATCATCATGGTTCCCAACATGAGTAGTAGCTTATTTTGGGACTACTAAACACTACTCCGTGAATCGTAGTCATAAAAGTAGTCTTCGGGTTTGCCATGAAATATGTAGTGGGATGTGAATGATCAAGATAGAATTTGCCCCTCCTTATAGGAGAGATATCTCTGGGCCCCTCGATGTAATGGATTATGAAAGTGCATGGCCATGCCAAGGTGATTGAGGAGTCAATCACAAGTTTATAATCCATCACGGAATCGAGAGAGTGATTGAGCTATTAAGAGGATGACACAGGTCTCGCCTTGAGCTCAATCTACATCGTGAGGAAAAGGGATTCGTACATGAGAGAACATTACAGAGTTCACTGATATGATCTTTACATATACTTTGGGGTTAATATGTCTTACTAGAGGCCGCTATTAATGTGGTGACCGAAAGGCGCTTTCCGGTCACGACCAAGTATACGTGAACCTGCTGTGGTCGCACGCTTAACGGGTTGGAACACCGATTCGAATATGATTCGATATGGGCTCAATTCGATAAAGATCCGAATAGACTCCTAATGGGCCTCGGTCCGCAAGGCCCACGTGAGGAGGTCTATATATGGAGGCGAGGGGCCGAGGGATTCGCCCTCGTTAACATCTAGCAAAACCCGAGCCGCCACCTCCCGAGCCAAACCCTAGTCGCCACGAGTGCTAGTACACTCGCGATCGGCGCCCACCCGGGACGGTGGATACCGGTGGAGGCGCTGCTCGCTGCGTTGTTGATCGGCATGCGTGGTGGAGACGATCTGCTCGGACGATCGGCTACTTCCACTACTACCTCGACGCGCGTGATTGGATCGGTTTCAACTCTTCTTCCGCAAGCAACGCGGTCTAAGTGGTAACGATCCATGATCCTTCCTTAGCATGATGTTCTTGTGCGTGGTAGAAAAGTTTTATTTTCTGCTTCCGTAGCCTACGCGTATTCCTTTATTTCCCATATCTCAGGATTCTGTATTGGTCTTCAGTCATTTTTGGAACCTTCCCTTTCGCCATTAGGCTCTTTAGTCCTAGGGCAGTTGAATGCTCCTTCTGTGTAGTTATAATCTGATCCTCTATGCTTGGTTGTACCTACATGGTTGCTATGGTGCCTTGTTCTACTATGTCAAGGTTGAGTGACATTAGTTCTTTATGGAGCTCAGGCTGTTGCTCTTAAACCATGAGGTTATCATCATAGGCTTTGTGACTTAGAGCATCTGCTACCACATTAGCCTTACCAAGGTGATAGTGAATACACAAGTCATAGTCCTTAACTAGCTCCAACCATCTCCTTTGCCTTAGGTTGAGGTCTGATTGTGTGAAGATGTACTTGAAACTTTTATGAGCAGTGTATATATCAAAGTGGTTACTGATTAAATAATGTCACTAGATCTTTAAGGCATGCACTACTAATGCTAGCTCCAAGTCGTGGGTAGGGTAATTTGCTTCATGAGGGCAAAGCTGTCTAGATGCATATGCCATGACTTTGCCCCCTTGTATCAGTACACACCCAAGGCCTTGGCGTGAGGCATCACAATATACCTCAAAGTCCTTGCGCACATTGGGCAGGACTAGTACAGGGGTCGAGGTTAGTTTATTCTTCAGTTCTTGGAAACTTTCTTCACAAGCCTTTGTCCATATGAATTTTTCCTCCTTGAGAAGTTATGTTAGTAGCTTGGCAATCAGGGAGAACCCTTCTATAAATCTCCTGTAGTACCTGCCAACCCAAGAAAATTTCTCACTCGGTGATGGTAGTGGGCTGCTTCCATTCCACAATGGCTTCTATCTTGGTTGGGTCAACAGATACTTCTCCTGCAGACACTATATGACCCAGAAAGCTGATGCCTTCTAGCCAAAACTCACACTTGTTGTATTTGATGTACAGATGGTGTTCTTTTAGCTTCTTTAGTCAGAATATCCTCGAACGTCGCTTGCTACGCGCTTTTAAATTAATCATGAGTCGTCGGATTTTTGGTAAATCATGTGAGGTGAAAATAAATTCTTGGAATAGTCTAAAATAATTAAAAAGAGAATTAATCGTGGAGTCGCTCGGATTTTCAGAAAGAGAATTAAATTTTGGGCTATCCGAGGGGTGGGCTAGCTACCCAAACGGGGCCCGCACTCCTCCCAAACCCTAGCACCCCTTTATAAACCCCTCCTTAGCCCTCCCCTTTTTCCCACCCCAAGCCACCACCCCCTCCTTCCTTGTGCCTCCCTCTACGCAAGTGCTGCTGCAAGGTGAAGAAGGAGAAGAAGGAAGAAGGGAAGAGGAAGGAGAGGAAGAGAGGGAAGGAGAAGAAGGAGAAGGAGAGGAAGAAGAGGGTGATCCCAATCCCTAGGTAAATCTCTCTCACCCTAATCCTCTGTTTTCTGCTGAATTTAGGTTCTTGGTCTAAGTCTTGTGGGGATTAGCATTTTAGAAACCCACGATTAGAGAATCCTGTTGTCTGTCTCAGATCCAATCACGCGTGTTACTGTCAGGCGTGTTTAGACCCCTAAGACGATTTTTTCGAGAGTCTTCCAAAGAGGAAAATATAGAGGACGACGATACGCACCTACTGTATTTTTTAGATTCGTTGGCCACGTAATTTAGATGTACCAGTGGTCTGAAATCTCGCTGTCCATCGTGGTTACAGATAGGGACAGACCGCTGTTCAGATGGGAATTAGGATAGTAGATGAATTTTATATTTTTGACCACCATTGAGAAAGTTGTAGGGAATTTAGTAAGCTAGCTGCTGTATAAAAATCAAAATTTGTAGAGCCCTACTCTGTTGTTGGGAAGCATTTGAACCTGAATGTCTAGACAGCATGAACAGAGGATGTTCTCTGCTTTGAGCATTTAGTTACACCATGCTAAGAACAAAATTAAATATGTGATCTACATGAAAAGTGAAGGAAAATGAGTAAGGAAACCAGAAATATATTCCCTCTGCAAAAGGTTTAGTAATCTTAAAGATATAAAAATGTTAAGTAGCAGTGCTGCAACAGGCAGAGTAGAGAACCATTAAGCGGAGAGGATTGTTGTGGGGTTTTGGGGATTAGCATCGTCTTTACTTCAGAAGACGCGATTTCCTTGCTATAGCATTGTGCTAAGAGGTACTTTTGGATAGGTGGTTTCGCTCCTAAATGCACGTGATTGCTTCACTTCAACGATAGAGATAAGTAAACGAGCGGTTGTGCTACATGTTTAACTTGTTAATTATTCTACCTTTACAATTATTTATTCTCTTAATTTGAGGTGCTATGACATTGTTACATATTTCCTCAATATGGCCCATGTAGTAGTATTTTAAGAACTCAACTGTTTATGATCTTGATGGTTTATTTGTGGGTACGTGAAATTGTTCTTGATGAAACAAATATAGTTGTGGAGTAGTATTCTTTATGAACATATTGTGGTATAGGTGGTAATAATCTTAGTGAATATTTGTAGCTGTGGTGGTAGCATTTTGATGAATATATTGTGGTCTATGTGGTAGAATTCCTATAGATCAATTGTTTATGATATTGGTGAACCAAATGTGGCTACGTGGTAATGATCTTATGAAACACTTGCATTGTGCTTATTGAGACACATGTGGATTATGAGGAAGTATTCATGATCATTATGTTGTTGATCTTCGCGTTAAATTCTTGTGGTTTATGATTATCATAACATTCATATCATGTCATGACATTTGCATTGTGGATGTCACCGCTTATAGCCGCGATCAGATCTGCACAAAGATCGCATACTGCCGTAGTACGATACATACTCTTACCTTGTTGGGTAAGGGTGCAGTGGAGCATACGCATTCATATGTATTGCATTGTGGAAAGATCATTTGTATACTTATGCAATGTAGTATGGTGAAGTTATTTTGCAAACAAATGCAACTCCATAGTTGTAATGTGGAATTGGCTCATGTGAGTCATTTGTAGTATGAGAAATGTGGATGTGGTCGTGGAAGGGGGTTCACCCCTTGTAGTATGATAGGGGTTGAGATTGTGGTACGAGATTCTTTTCTCTTGTGGTAATCATGATATCAGCTTGTGAATGTGAGAAACAATAAAAATAGTGAGGTAAAACCTGTTAATATTTTTCTGTCATTGGTAGTGATAGTGGTTGAGTATATGAAGTAGTCAATCAATATTCATTTGCTAATGTTTTATTATTGTTGGTAGAACATATGGTTAAGGCTATAATTGTGGTCATTGTGGAAAATAAATATTGATGCTTAACAACATTGTAGTTTAATTAGCTTGTTAAACAGTTTGCTTGCTGAGATTTTTATCTCACTCTTGCTTTTTCCCCCCTCCAGGTGATTCTCGAGCATGCATGGGAAGGGTAGAGCGGCACATCACTATCACACATCATATCATGATTAATGTTGTAATAGTTGTGTAGTCTTAATCATGGATTTATTTCTTATTGATGTTTATTTCAAGGAAATAATGCTAGATAGTAGTTCGTTTTAATTGGTTAAAACTTTTAGCCGTTGTTCTCTAATTAATAGTGTTCCAATACCTTGCTTTCGTATGCTTCCGCTTAGCTTATCATGATTTAGAAATTATTGCCAGTTTATGTTATCTTGTAAATTGGCTAGCGGTAGAGTGGTTTAGTGGCATCTCAGGGTAATGTGGGTCCTAGGTGTTACATTAGCACTGAGCAGAGGTGCTCAGCATGCCCTTTGGCATTCTTGGAGTAGACAAGGATGCCATCGATGAACACCACGTCAAACTTGTCTAGGTATTCCATAATGACCTTATTCATGAGATTCATGAAGTACTATGGGGCATTGGTTAGGCCAAAGGACATGATTGTAAATTCATACAGTCTATATCTGGTGGTGAAGGTTGTTTTTGGAATATCTTTAGCTCTAATTTTTAGCTGATGATAGCCTAACCTCTAGTTGATTTTGGAGAACATGGTAGCTCCTCCAAGTTGGTCAAATAAATCATCAATCCTAGGCAGGGGGTAATTATTTTTTATGGTTACCTCATTCAAGGACTGATAATCCACACACATCCCAAAGAAGGCCATCCTTCTTCTTGACGAAGAGCACCAAAGACCCCAAGGTAAGGAACTAGGTCCAACCCTTGTCCTCGAAATTCTCGTAGTTGCTTCTTAAGCTCCTCTAACTCATCAATAGTCATTCTATATGGTCTTTTAGCAATCGGGGTAGCGCTGGGCTTGAGGTTGATGATGAGCTCAAAGTCGCTATCTGGAGGTATGTCTGGCGACTCTTTAGGAAATACTTCGGGGTCATCTTGTACTACCAGCATCCCTTCTAGAGGTATATCTTCAAAATGATAGACTCGCACGACCCCAACGATAAGGTCGGTCTACCTTTATTTCTATGGTCAATCTAGGCATTTGGTTAGACTCACTCTCCTTGTAGCGCAATCTATTACTCATTGATGTCTTGCTAGCTAGTCCATCCCTAGTATGATGTCCAAGGTCTGGGAGTTCAATACTATTAATTCTTCTAAGAAACCAAACTCTTCCATGGTAATATCTACCCCTAGGCTTACTAAAGTAGCAGTGATAATCTCTCCAGTGTTTCTCTCCAAGTAGAGTAATCCAGTTACCTGCTCCTAATTTTTGGTAATGCGAGGGTGAGTACCATCCACTATGCTTCGCGAGCCAATTCATAGTATGTAATTTAGTAGGATGCATGGCTTAACAAGGAATGGCTTAGGGGTTCTTTTGGTTTTTCAATGCTTTGTAAGTATAGATAGGTAGTAGCAAAATCATATGACTAAGCATCTTAACTGAACAGAATTGTATAGTATATTTGAAGGTTTGCAATAATATTTCCTTATGCTAGTTTTCTAGTGTCATATCCACTTTATATCATTACTGGGACCGACCGCCTAGGGCAACACAAATTAAGACTACACCACTACTACTTTTCCCATTTCACCCACAAAGTTTTTTTGAAATAGAACTATATCATCAGAAGTCCCCAATGTCCACCCATGACCGTGGACATGACTGCTCAAAAGTTTGAACTCGCAGAGGTTGTACACTTTATCCACAAGATATGATTATCTCATAATGTCACCCATTACACACTTTCATAGGCGTGCATCGAGTAATCATAACAAGACTATTACAATACATCCTTCTATTGTCGTTACGCCCACTAAGGTCTTTCTTCTGTAAGATACAACCATCCCTCGAGAAGTTTTCCTCTCGAGCCATCACAACAGAGGCGGGGATGAGACATCCTTCCCTTTGCACATGTACACACCTTCACATAACCATGCTTGGAGTACACAAATTAGTTGGCCCTACCTACAATTTGTCACCTTGTGGTTGTATTGTTATGCACCGAGAGGTCATCACAAGATTCAAGGCTTAGGTAATCTGGCGCTCTACCACACTCCACACTCGTGCATCCACTACACCACACCCGCAAACCATCCACCTAGATAGTTAAGCAATTTGAAGTCTTTGGAAGCATAAAATATACAAGTTACAATATACCTCCCACTCTTCCTTAATGACTACCCAAAACAATTTTTTTCATGTTGAAATAATTCTAGGGCAATTTAATGCCCTCGAGTACCTAAGCGAGCATATAAATGTAGACTTATTTTCAAAAGTTACCACTATAGTTTTCCTAGATGACAATGTAATACCCTCGAATGTCGCTTTCAATACTGTTTTTAAATTAATCATGAGTCGCTCGATTTTCTAGAAAGCGCGGAAGGAAAAATAAAATTGAGAAATTGTCTAAAATTTAAAAATAAATTAAATAATTAAAATTGAGGGTTGGTGGGCTGTCTAGGGAGGGAGGCTGGGCTTCCCACCTCCCACCATGGGCCCAAAGTGCCCCCAACCTAGCCCAAGCCGCCCCCAAACCTAGCCTATTTAACCCCTTGGGCGCCCTCCCCTCCCCTTTCCCCTTGGCTACCACTCCACAGCCTCTCCTTGTGCCTCCACCCTCCCCCAAGGAGCTGCTATCCATTGGTGCAAGGAGAAGGCAAGGAGAAGAAGAAGAGGAGGAACAGAAGGAAAGGAGGAAGAGGAAGAGAAGAGAAGGAGGGAGATCCCAAAGGATCCCCTAGGTATTTTTTCCCTATCCCAAATCCTTCTGGTTTTGCTATAATTAGGGTTCTTAGCATGAGAATTGATGGGGATTAGCAATTTGATTATCCGATTAGGGAATTCCTACAGTCTGCGTATAGTTCAATCCGTACAACGCGGCTGTTTGCGCAGATGAGACCTGTGAAACGATTTTTTTGCGGGTCTGGCTAAAAGGAAAATTGTAGAGGACATCGAAATCTATCTCCTATAATGTTTTCATATTTTTTGGCTGTGGGGTTCAGGCACAACAGGGTCGGGAAGACTGCTGTCTGGCAATGGTGGAATCCGAGACAGATTGCTGTTCGGGTGTGGTTTAGGAGTAGTAGAGGATTTTTATGTTTTTGGTCTCAATTGTGAAAAATGTAGAGAATTCAGTAATATAACTACTGTATAAAAATCATATTTTTTTTAGAGCTTTGTACTATGGTTAGGGTGCGTTGGAAGCTGGCAGTCCAGATTACCAGAACAGAGTACGTCATCTGTTTTTTGCGCGTTAAGTTACACCTTGTTAGTAACAAAATAAAAATAAGTTATCTACTTAAAAGATGAAGGTATTTAAGTGTAGATTCCAAAAATATATCTCTCTCTATAAATGGTTTAATAGTTTTAAAGATACAAAAATTAAATTAGCGCTGCGCAAAGCGGGCAAAGTGTAGAATCGTTGCGGAGAGGGATGTTGTGGGGTTTTGGGGTTTAGTGACATCTTTACTTCTTAAGTCACGTTTTCATTGCTGTAATATTGTGCTGAGAGGTACTTTTGGACAGGTGGTTTTGCTCCTGAACGCGCGTGATTGCTTCGCTTCAATGGTAGAGGCAAGTAAACATAGCGAGTATGGTACTGTTTAACTCGTTAATCATTCTACATTCACACTAGTTAATTCTCTTAATTTGAGATGTTATGCCGTGGTTATATGCTTTCTTAATGTGGTCTATGTGGTAGCAATTTAGTAATCAATTGGTTATGCTTTGATGAAATGTTGGTGGTTATGTGGTATAGTTCTTAATGAATTAAAGTGGGTGTGGAGTAGTGTTCTTACGAGGATATCGAGATCTAGGTGGTAGTACTCTTAATGATCATATTATGGGCTAGTTGGCGTATTATTAACGAATAAATTGTGGCCTATGTGGTAGTATTACCTTTGGATAGATTGATTTTGATCTTGGTGAACTGAATGTGGCTTATGTGGTAATGTCCTTATTGAATCATATGTGGATTATGAGGTGGTATTCATGTTGAATATGTTGTTGTCCTTTGTGGTTAAATTCACGATGAAAAAGATGTTCTTTGAGATTAAACTCTTGTGGATCATAATTATCATATCATTCATAACATATCATAATATTTGCATTGTAGATGTCGCCGCTTATAGCCGCGATCGTACCGGTATAGCATCGTACATTGCCGTAGTATGATGCACACTCTTACCTTGTTGGGTAAGGGTGCAGTGGATCATATGCATTTTCATTGTGGATGTATCATTTGCATACTTATGCAATATGTTATAGATGATCAATTTGCAAACAAATGCAACTTCTTAACTTTATGTGATATGGGCCCATGAGAGTCCCTTGTAGTATGAGGAACGTGACTGTGGTCGCAGAATGGGGGTTCACCCCCTTATGGTATGGTAGGGGATGTGATTATGGCATGAGGTATTTTCTCTTGTGGTTACTGTTGATAGCGGTTGTGGTTGCGGTTATGAAGTAGGCAATCAAGATCTAATTGCTAATGTTTCGTGGTTGTTGGTACTAATGGTGGTTAAGGCTATAATTGAGGTCAATGTGGAAATTAAATGTTGAAGATTAAACTATTGTAGTTTAATTAGCTTGTTAAACAGTTTGCTTGCTTATATTTTTATCTCACTCTTGCTTTTTTCCCCTTCCAGGTGATTCTTGAGCATGCATGGGAAGGGTAGAGCGGTACATCACAATTGCACACCATCTTATGATTAATGATGTAATAATTGTGGAGTCCTAGTCACGGTTTTAATTCCCTCATTAATGTTTGTTTCAAATTAATAATGCTAAACAGTGGTTCATTTTAATTGGTTAAAATTGGTAGTAGTGGTTCTTTATTAATAGTGTTCCACTACCTTTGTTTTAGTATGCTTTCGCTTACCTTATCATGCTTTAGAAAATTGTTGCCAGTTTGTGTTACCTTGTAAATTGGCTAGTTTGTGGAGTGGTTTAGTGGCATCTCAAGGTAATGTGGATCCTAGGGTGTTACAGATAAGGCTCGCATGCTCAAAATCTTCTAAGAAAATGTAATATTAACAAATAGAATAATGGGTATATAACTTGAATCTTAAAGCAATCATAGATTTGCATATGAAATAACAGCATACAAGTTGATAAGTTAAATAGAAATAAATTTCACCAATTGTAGATTCAACATAACCAAAGTATTGATTCGTCTTGATCACAGTTGACTTGGTCTTGCTGGTCTTGACTTGCTTCGGCTTCCGCCTTCTCTTCTTGAGCTTCGCATACTATTTTACATTGCATCAAAATTTTGGATAAAAATCAGCAAACCAATTAAATCCACATACAAAAATTCAAATGACTTCCAAAATTCCTGGTTTTGGTTCCATTAGATAGATCTTTAATTAGGTGAATTTGGAAATTTGTTTCATTGAATTTGGAGATAAGATTTAATAAGTTATCCCTATTTAAAGTTCTCTATTTGAATTAATATGAAAATTAAAAAGGAGAGAGAGATCTCACAGCATGTGTGGGGCTCTACGGTGGTTATGTTCGCACTCACCGATCGTCTCGAGATGTTCGAATCGCTCGATCACCTTAGGGTCATTCGACCATCCGATCATCCATAGAAACATTCGGATCGTCCGAACACCGAATGTGTGAGCTTTCCGATCGGATGAGGGTCATTCGAACATCCAATCGCCCATGGGAACGCTCGCACCATCCAAATGGCCACCTTCATTAACATAGAGCACCGCCCCATTTTTGCCGGGCAATGAAGGGGCTCGCCACCGCGTAAATGCGCGCTTGGACGTGAGCATTTCAAAGATGGGATGCTCATGCGTGAACGCACATTCGGGCTTAGTCCCACAGACCAATTTGGTGGTGGTGGTGGTGGTCGGTGACAGTGAAACAGGGGAGGGGTAGTTACGATGATCCAAGGTGATTCAATGCAATTCTTTGGCCTAGGAGCATCTAGAGACAGACAGAAGGCTACCTTGGCAGTCTATGTATCTTGGGAATGGCGGTGATGGTCTGGCGGCGTAAGATGGCGATGAGCGGAGGAGGCGCACGGTGCCGACGAGGTACAAGTGTCGATGAGTGCAACCGAGGGTGGGGATGGCGTTGCCTTACTCCGAGGTTGCTCCGCCTTGACGGAATTGACTTGGCATAGCTCCAATCAGTGGGTTGCTCGATGACCAGAGTTGGGGAAGACAGTGCCGCTGGCGCTTCAGCGGGTGGCTACGAGGCAATTCTTCACAGAGGGAGGGAGACAGTTGTGGTGTGATGTGGATGGAAGCTTGAGCAGGGTTTTATAGCTGGTGAGAAGGGCTAGCGATGTGAGGGGTGGTTGGTTAGTCATGGCGGACAGCGCGGCATCGGCATGGCTGTGGCTCGATGATTCAAGCTTGTTGTCATGGTGGTGACACGCTGCAGGGTGTGGCAATATCTATTGCACTGAACGCGGGGCATGGGCGGCAATCCGAATGACCCAGAAGAAGGGATGACCGAGAAGAAATGCCGAGGCGGTCAGTGGTGACCGGGAGTCATAGCACGACAGAGCAGGTGGCTAGTTGCAGCAATAGGGGCGCGCCCTATGGCTGACCCGAGCAGCTATGGCGCGGCGGTCCGAGTGGCACTTTTTCATCCATCGGCCGAGTGGCAAGTCAAAAGGAGGAGGAAAGGCTAGACGCGACGACACACTGTGGTGATGAGGAAGCAAAGCTACGGCTGCCCAACAACTATCCCAACGGCATGGGCACAGGAGCACATCGACAACCGGCGATCACAAGGGGGAGGCACAATAGAGAGATGGTGCTACTGTGGCAGGGTTGGCGAGGGAAGGCCCTGCCATGGTAGAGCATTAGAAAGGGGAGGAGCTGGCCCAGGGCTGACCTAGCCAGGCCGAAAAGGCCAAAGGAATTTCTTGGGGCTAAGCCCATTATCCATTTTCTAATTTTTAATAATCCTCAATTATCCAGCTTCACTAATTCAAAATTTTCATATGCTCATTAAATTTAATTTTTCATTAGCCCATGTCTTTTATTGCTCAATTTACAACCAAATTCTTAGCAAGTTCTTCTACCCTAGTTGTTGGATCATCTTTTCAAGTTTGTCTGTTATTTTAGATTTAACTTCTATTAGTTGTACCTTCCTTTTTGAATTAGATTTTCATTATCTTTATTTATTGGAACCTTAACCAAGAACCCAAAAAAACCAATAAGATCCAACTACAGAGATAATACATTCCATATGATTTTTTTGTAATTATACATTTTCAGGATCTAAACTTTTAGGATGTCACAATTTGTGTCTTTATATTTTTCATGTGACATGTTAAATAAATTGTAAAACTTAAAATAAGGCAATTGGTCTGTAGAGGAATCTATCAAGAATTACAAATTGGTGTATTGCATTGTGGTTTGGAAGAAACAGAAGAAGTTAAAATAGCTAGAATTTTGAGAGGGCTTAACAGGAAAATTTAGAATATACTTGACTATAAGGAATAAAATTATGTCACCCATTTGTTTTATCTTACTTGCAAAACTAAAAGGGAAGTACATGGGTGACAAATAAGAACAAGAAGAAATTTTAGAGGCTCTTCTTCCTCCAAACAAAGTACCGGAACAACAAGAGCGCCTCTTCCATCTACACCAAGCCAAGGGTATTCTACTTCTACTTCCATGCTCTCACATGCACCGTATAAGCATGGTGACAACTGCTCAGCTCCTACCAAATTTGCTCCAACAAAGAGTGCATCTTCAGTTGCTTCCACTCAATGTACAAAGGATGTTTGTCGAGACCCGAATATGCAAATTCGGACTCTCTGTGTAAACTACACTAGTCCAGGATCACGCTAGTGCACACAGTCAAACATAGATGTAATCACAACCATACACACGATATAATAAAGAGAAAACTCAAATATCGATAAATCTCAAAGGTATGACCTTATGGCCAAGCTTACAATATGTCTAGCCGGAATCGACAAGCCCATAGGCTATCGAGTGGAGAACGAAACCTAATCTGTGAAGTCGTCGTAGTATCTCCTTCGAACCTCCCGCCGATAATACTCCTCGTCCTCAACTGAGCAACATAGGCGTAAAGCCGTGAGTACATTGGTACTCAGCAAGTTGTTTGTAACAAATGAATGCAATATAATATGCAAGACTTACCAATGGAAGGCTGAAAGGTTAATTTGCATAAAAGACGTTTCACAGTAAATATGATAAATAGATTGAGAGTGAACTTTAAATGAAAATAATAATAATAAATAATCAAAGGATTAAACATAAACCACTTGTGAACACCTATTCACAAGCTAAACTAATAGTGAACTACCTGTCCACCTCCAACATAAACCACCAAGTTCAAAAGATAACACTAACCCTCGTTTGAAAACACCGAGCATTGTCTATGACCGAGGACGCGGCTATTCGAATAGTTTTATACTCTGCAGAGATTACACAACTGTACCCACACGATGTGATTAGCCTCGATCTCAGGAAATCACAACAAGGCCTTTACAATGCTCTACCTCAACCCAATCCAAATCCGCTAGGTTTCGTGATCACACTCCTTGCGCCACATGGAAATCAAAGAACCATGTCCATCACTATGGCGAATTGAAATTGAAATATTACAAATTAATCAGCCAGGTCTATCCCATACTAGACATGTGGTTTGCACGATTAAGCTCAGATCAATGGCGCACAAAGTTAAGTCCTTAACATTACCCAGATGAGGCTATCACATCCCCCGAAGTGAACCTGCACTTCCTCCTTTATTGCACGATCACTCGCCCGAGTGCAAAACCAATTTGTATAACCAAGCCAATGACACACCAATGTCATGGCACAAATTTTAATAAGCGTGGCACCAACCACACTTCCATATATCATTAATTCAAATTATTAAATCACATGCGAAGATGAAACCATTCGTAAATATAAGCAAGCTAAGCAACCCTATCGTACAACCCATGTGACAAATATTCTAACATCACTAATATATTACCCAACCTAAGGTGACAATGGCATAAGGGTGTTCCAAGTTGTCAAGGAGGAATAATCAATCTGGGACAATAACTACCAATTGCAAAGTTTGAATAAAAGTCGCGATGCAATGTAACTTGAAATAAAATAATTAAATACTAGGTTGCAAAATTGGGTTCAACGTGATCAAAGAACACAACTTGTCTTGGTTATGCTCAGCGAGGTACTCCTGGTCTTCGAGCGTAGATCTTACTCCTCCTGAATCCGAATCTAACGAGAGAGAAAACGACTAAAACAAGAAAAACACATAAAATGATAAGCAAATAAACTCCAAAATTCATGAAACCAGAACCAAAAGCTAGAACTCAACTTTAGATGAATTTAGAAAAAAGAACGGGGTCAATCGGAGCTAGGACGGAGGACAACGGGCTCTCAGAAAATAAACCCTAAAATTAAATCGGAAATTTGAAAAACTATCAGGCCGCGGAACCCGCCAAGACGGAATAGCCGGTCCATGGAGGACGCGGCACGGCTAGGGCTGACGTGGCACACGCTGGTGCTACCACGTGGCACGGGTGACGTGGCCTGCAGACGTGGCTGCCACGTGGCTCGAGGCGACGGGTTTTTGCTGACGTGGTAGGGCTCGGGCGTGGGCGGCGGCAACGAGATTCGACGGCTCGGGGACGACAGCGCGGCGAGATCTGAGCCTTCGGCTCAGATCTGAACGAGCGGTGTGGTGGCGGGACGGCGCAGATCGTCGACGCGTGGCGCGGCGCGTCGCATGAAGCGTCGCGCGTCGCGCGGGTGCGGGCTGGAGCGTGGGCGATGGCGACGTGCGGCTCGGGGACCGAGGGGCGGAGCGGGGCGTGGCGCGGGGCAACGTACGCGACGCGGGCGACGGGGGTCGGCTCGGGGTCTCACCAGCGGAGAAGGCATCGACGACGGGTCTCCGGCGGCAGCGGGGTCAGGCGCACGGTGGGGCGCACGGGCGGCGACTACGCGGGCTCCGGTGACGGCGGCGACAGGCGACGGCGCGGGCGCGAGGCGAGATCGGCGGCGACGGACGAGGCGAGGCACACGAACCGAGGCAAAAACTCAGGTTTTAACACGCGAACCGAGGGAGTTCGATCCGGAGACGGCGCAAGCGCAGGGGCGGGTTGGTTCGGGACACGCGGACGGTCCAGATGCGGACACGGTTATCCGCAACGCCGAGCGCGAGGGCTGGGTCGCTTGTCTTTGCCGCGCTGCGCGCCACGAATGCGCGACGCGCGTTTGTGGCGCGGATCGGACGGCTGCGCGGCAGTGGCAGTAGGGCAACGCGGAGAGGGCGCGGCGCGGGAGCGGGATGCGCGACACGTGGAGGCGGCGGGAATCGGGTGGCCGGGAGAGAGGCGGGAAAAGGAGGTACGGCGGCGGCGTGGGGACGGGCCGGATGGCCGACGCGTGGAAGCGGCGGGATCCAACGGCTAGGCAGCAGTGGGGGATTTTATTTTCTTTTTCTTTTTCCAAATCCAATTAAACATCTGAAAGCTCTAGAAAATAGCAAATAAATCCCAAAAATTCACCAAAAATACCAGAAAATTCCTTGAGACCTGAAGAATCCAAATAAAATATTTTCAACTTATGTTAATAATTATTTTAATTATATTAAATCATTTCAAATTATAAAAATTCATTGGAAGCTTGAATTACATCCACAAAATTCTAGAAAATTCATTTTTCAATTCTGGGCTTTAAAAATTGCAGAAAAACAGGATATTACAAACCTTACCCCCTTAAACGAGATCTCGACCCTGAGATCTGGGCCAAATAAGAGAATAGGTTCGGAAACTCTGCTTTGAGGTCCTCCTCGCGCTTCCAGATTGCTTCCTCCTCGGAATGGTTGCTCCACTGAACTTTGCAAAAACGGACCACTTTATTCCGGATGACTCGCTCTGACACTTCCAAAACTTTGACTGGGTGCTCCTTGTACGACAGATCCTCCTGCAGGTCAACTGCCTCAAGTGGCACAACCTCCTCTAGCACACGCAAACACTTCTTCAGCTGAGACACATGAAAGACGTCATGTGCCTCACTGAAGGACGTAGGTAGCTCCAACTGATAAGCAACCTCTCCCCTGCGTTTCAGAATTCTGAACGGACCAACATATCTCGGTGCAAGCTTACCTTTTAACTGAAACCTCTTCAATGGTGTGATCCTGAGATACACAAAATTATCTGACTCAAAACTCAGCTCTCGACGTCAGGTATCTGCATAACTCTTTTGTCTGGCCTGGGCAGTTTTCAACCTTTCCTATATCACACGGACCTTGTCTTCAGCTTCTTTTAAACAGTCTAGACCAAAAACCTGTCCTTCCCCCGTCTCTTTCCAATTGAGAGGGGTTCTGCATTTCCTGCCATACAATGCCTCAAGTGGTGACATCTGCAAACTGGCCTGACAACTGTTGTATGAGAACTCTGCAAAAGGCAAACAACTGTCTCACTTGGACCCATGATCTAGCACACATGCTCTCAATATATTCTCAAGAATCTGATTTACTCGGTCTGTCTGACCATCTGTCTGGGGGTGATATGCTGTACTGAAGTTTAGGTGAGTTCCCATAGCCTTATGGAAACTACCCCAAAAACGAGAGGTGAACTGCGATTCACGATCTGACACAATCTTCTTTGGCACACCATGCAAACTGACAATTCTCGACATATACAGCTCTGCTAATCTATCACCACTGTAGGTTGTCTTAATTGGGATGAAATGAGCAACCTTGGTCAATCGATCCACGATGACCCAAATCGAATCATAGCTCTCTTTGGTCTTTGGCAGATCCACTATGAAATCCATACCAATTTCTCCCCACTTTCACTTTGGGACTTTCAATGGCTATAGCAAGCCTGCTGGTCTCTGATGCTCGGCCTTTACTCTCTAACAAACATCACAAAGGGCCACATACTCAGCGATCTCATGCTGCATGCTTGGCCACCAATACTTACCCTTTATATCCTGGTACATCTTGGTACTGCCTGGATGAATCGAATATAACGACTCATGAGCCTCTTTTAACAACACATCCTTTAGCTCTTGCTTATTGGGCACACAAACCGCTGTTTGAACCACAAGGTTTCTTGGTCATCCACTGTAAATCCTGACTCTTTTCCTTCACTCAAGTTCTTCCTGATCCGCTGAAATGCCTCATCATCTGACTGAGCCTGACGAATCTGACCATCTAAGGTAGGCTGCAACTCCATAGTTGCCAAAAATCCTTGCTCAACCAACTCTAGACTAAGCTTCCGAAATTCCTCATGCAAAGCTGGCTGACTCTCTCGAACCATCACTGAATTGCAATACACCTTTCTGCTCAAGGCATCTGCAACCACATTGGCCTTTCCAGGATGATAATGTATACCAACTTTATAATCCTTTATCAGCTCTAACCACCTCCTCTGCCTAAGGTTAAGCTCTGACCGGGTAAAAATGTATTTCAGACTCTTATGATCCATGTAAACCTCACATCTATTACCCATCAGATAATGACGCCATATCTTTAGAGCATGCACTACGGCTGCTAACTCCAAATCATGAGTAGGGTAGTTCTCCTCATGCGGTCTCAACTAGCGTGAGGTATAGGCTACCACTCTCTTGTCTTGCATCAAGACGCAACCCAAACCTTTGCGAGAGGCATCGCAATAAATCTCAAAATCCTTATTTATATCAGGCAACACAAGCACTGGGGCTGTGGTCAAACTCTCTTTAAGTTTCTGAAAACTTTTCTCACATTCTAGTGTCCATGTGAACTTCTTTTCCTTTTTGAGAAATTGCGTGAGAGGTCTGGCTACACTGAAAAATCCCTCAATGAAGCGACAGTAATATCCGGTCATACACAGAAAACTCCTGACCTGGGTCACTGATGTAGGCGACTGCTAATCCAAAACATCTCTCACTTTCCTAGGGTCAACTGCAACTCCTTCTGCTGTCATCACATGTCCTAGGAAAGCAACTTCATTCATCCAAAACTTATATTTGCTGAACTTAGCATACAACTGATTATCCCTTAATTTCTGCAATGCCAATCTCAAGTACTCCTCATGTTCCTTCTCATCCTTGGAATATATCAAAATGTCGTCAATAAACACAACGATAAACTTATCCAAATATTCTATGAACACCTTATTCATCAAGTACATGAAATACACTGGGGCATTGATCAAACCAAATAACATCACTGTAACTCGTATAAACCATAACGAGTCGAGAAAGCTGTCTTAGGTATATTCTGTTAGTGATATGCCCTAGAGGCAACATGGAGATGTTGTACATATCACATACTATGTTTATGATACATTACTTTGTTCCTTGGAATAGACATCATCATTATTGATCAATGAGTATGTGACTTATTCATGAGACTCTTAAATACTAAGATGTTGCTATTTCTAAATGATCCCTGATCGTATATCATATGAGGAACAAATATGATTCAAAGACAAAGATCAGCATATGTATTGATTGATGATCATGTCTCATGGATCATGGTATGGTGATACCAAATCAATAATATGGACATGTGTTAGTGAACATATGTTGGATAGACCTGCCATGAGACATCGCAGAGATTCCATGTGTCATCGCTGGTCTCAAGTAGTGTTTATGTAGAGTCCTTAGACTTGAGATCATCATGGTTCCCAACATGAGTAGTAGCTTATTTTGGGACTACTAAACACTACTCCGTGAATCGGGTAGTCATAAAAGTAGTCTTCGAGTTTGACATGAAACATGTAGTGGGATGTGAATGATCAAGATAGAATTTGCCCTCCTTATGGTAGAGATATCTCCGGCCCTCGATGTAATGGATTATGAAAGTGCATGGCCATGCCAAGGTGATTGAGGAGTCAATCACGAGTTTATAATCCATCACGGAATCGAGAGAGTGATTGAGCTATTAAGAGGATGACATAGGTCTCGCCTTGAGCTCAATCTATATCGTGAGGCAAATGGATTCGTACATGAGAGAACATTACAGGTTCAGCTGATATGATCTTTACATATATTTTGGGGTTAATATGTCTTACTAGAGGCCGCTATTAACATGGTAACCGAAAGGCGCTTCGGTCACGACCAAGTATACGTGAACCTCTGTGGTCGCACGCTTAACGGGTTGGAACACTAATTCGAATATGATTCGGATATGGGCTCAATTCGGATAGAGATCCGAATAGACTCCTATTGGGCCTCGGTCCACGAGGCCCACGTGAGGAGGTCTATATATATGGAGGCGAGGGGCGGAGGGGATTCGTCCCAGTTAACATCTAGCAAAACCCTAGCCGCCACCTCCCGAGCTAAACCCTAGCTGCTCACGAGTGCTAGTACACTCGCGATCGGCGCCCACCCGGACGTGTGGATACCGGTGGAGGCACCGGTCGTTGCGCTTGATCGGCGTGCGTGGAGGAGACGATCTGTCGGGACGATCGGCTACTTCCACTACTACCTCGACGCGTGATTGGATCGGTTTCAATTCTTCTTCACGCACCGCTGCCGTCTAAGTGGTAACGATCCATGATCCTTCCTTAGCATGATGTTATTGGGTGCGCGGTAGAAAAGTTTTGTTTTCTCGCTCGTAGCCTACGCGTATTCCTTTAGTGGTATCGAGCCATCTTGCTTAGTTTGCAATCTGGATCAGCTCATATGTTGATATGCGATAGTAGTAGATTGGATCTATTACGGTCTAAATCGGTAGCACGGGTTGATGAGATCAATCGGTCATAAGGGGTTGAAATAGGTATGAGTTGATAGCATCATAAGGCCAAAAAGATTAGTTCGTGCTCTTTCTTTGATGTACGCGCGACTTGCCCCTACCGCCGGAATCACCATCGGGCTAATCACGCACAATCGATGATCGAGCCAACAGATCGAGGTCTTGTGTTGTGGTCCCCTCAAGTATACCGATCGCGATGATCAATATGATTGATCTAATGAAAATTGAGACATTTTGAATGGCTCGGATTTGGGTTGATTTGATCGGCTCGATAAGATTTTCATAGCGATTTCATAGATGCGATTTGATCGGGACGCCGTGTATCCCCTTGTATAGCGTCTTGGGTTCACATCGTTAGGTAGAATGCGATTCTACGCCTAACTTGTTTTTGCAGAGAATGATGTGAATAGTATGGCCCTATAGCTTATTTGAATGTATGAGATGTATGTGATGCATGTAACATCTGCTCATGGCCTGCGTGTCATGATTATTTCAGCTATTGTTAGCTGTATATATTGTATTTAACGACATGCGTGTCGACCTTAATGCTTGAATCTATCTTTGTAATCTTCAATTTCTAGCTATTATAGGTAGTAGCCTAGTTTTGAGGTTACAAGCTTTTAAGCATGGTGGCCTAAAGGAGTGATGTGGAGGATGGAGATCGTCTACACCTACTTGGAGATGGATATCACCATTTTTGGGCCATACTACTTCACAGCTAAATGTGTTTATCTATGATGTTATCTATCTTATTCTTATGCAATGATATATGTGATATGTTGCTTTGGTAGGATAGAATCCCTCTTAAAATTAGGTGTTAATGCCCTTCCATATGTTGCACCAAAAGATAATGATCACCGCATGGTAGGTCTACCAAAGTAGAGTGCCATCGGTTATCATCATCATTTGGGGTAGATGTCGGACATCTACATGCGGAAGCATTTGGTTTACTTAACAAGGTTATCAAAATAGTTTTGGACCTTGGGGCATAGATTGGGGCCGAGGCATACTAATGTCATCCAAAGTAGAGTCACATAGAGATGTGATTAGCAAAGTGTTGCTTACCCATGTCACTAGTTTTCTAGCCGTGATGCCAAAGCTCACTAGGAATTAGTGAAATGAGGATCTTTACCCACTATGTAACTTAGAGGGAGTTTTTGTTGCAAAACTCATAGTGGGAGTCTTTTGCTAAATAGTTTAATAAAAGATGAACATAAACATAGTGCTAAACTTTGCATATTCTTGTGTTGTAGATCATGTCAGCTAACGCCGCATCTAGTACTTTTAATTTGCGATCTGTTCTTGAGAAAGAAAAACTCAATGGAACAAACTTTTTGGATTGGTATCGCAACTTGAGAATTGTTCTCAAGCAAGAGCGCAAGGAGTATGTCCTTGAGTCTCCTTACCCCGAAGACTTGCCTGATAATGCTACTGTGGCTGCACGGAGAGCTTATGAGAAGCAAACGAATGATTGCCTTGATGTGAGCTGTCTCATGCTTGCCACAATGTCCTCTGAGCTTCAGAAGCAATATGAGAACACAGATGCCTACAATATCATTGTGGGGTTACGTGGTATGTTTGAGAACCAAGCAAGGGCTGAGAGGTTCAATACTTCAAAGTCCTTATTTGCGTGCAGGCTTGCAGAAGGGAATCCCACGACCCTCATGTGATTAAGATGATTGGCTACATTGAGAGTTTGGAAAAGCTTGGTTTTCCCTTAGCCAAGAGTTGGCTATCGATGTGATTCTCCGATCGCTTCCCAGCTTTGAGCCATTCATAATGAACTTTCACATGAACAACTGGACAAGACCTGGTGAGTTGCATGGGATGCTAAAATCTGCCGAGGAAAGCATTAAGAAAAGCAGCAATCATGTGATGATGATGCAGAAAGGCAAGGCAAGCCCTATGTCAAGAGAAGCGCGGTCAAAAGAAAGAAAGCTCCCGATGCGATCGCGAGCGGTTCTAAGGCCAAGAAAGACAAGAAGGGCGATGCTCATCCCGATGCAGATTGTTACTACTCGCAAGCAATCGTGACATTGAAAAGGAACGCCCAAAGTACTTGGAGGATCTTGAGAAGAAGAAGGGAAGTACGACTTCCACTCTGTATAAATGTTATAGAGATCAATCTTGCTACTTCATCAACTGATTCTTGGGTATTTGATACCGGATCGGTTGCTCACATTTGCAAATCGTTGCAGGGGCTAATAAGAAGTAGAAGTTTGAGGAGGAGCGAAGTGGATCTTCGCGTTGGCAATGGAGCAAAAGTTGCTGCGTAGCTGTTGGCACCATGCCATTGTCTTTACCTTCAGGATTAGTTTTGGAATTGAATAATTGTTATTGTGTTCCATCTCTTTCAAAGAACATTATTTCTGCTTCATGTTTGCAAGCAGAAGGTTATGACTTTAAATCTATGGACAATGGTTGTTCTCTTTATTTCAAAGATATGTTCTATTGTCATACTCCATTGGTGAATGGGTTATACGTTCTTACTCTTGAAGGGTCACCGGTCTATAACATTAATGCAAAGAGGCAACGTCCAATGATTTGAATCCCACGCTTATTTGGCACTCGTCGCTAGGTCACATAAATGAGAAACGCATGCAGAAGCTCCATAGAGATGGTATTCTGCACTCATTTGATTTTGAATCATTAGAGACATGCGAATCTTGTTTACTTGGCAAGATGACAAAGGCACCTTTCACCGGTCAAGGTGAACGGGCAAATGACTTATTGGCACTCGTACATACTGATGTATGTGGACCAATGAGCTTAACAGCCAGAGGTGGTTTTCAGTACTTCATAACTTTTACTGATGACTTTAGTAGATATGGGTATATCTACCTGATGAAGCATAAGTCCGAATCCTTTGAAAAGTTCAAAGAATTCCAAAATGAAATGCAAAATCATTTAGGCAAGACAATCAAGTTTCTACGATCTGATCGTGGAGGCGAGTATTTGAGCCATGAGTTTGGCAATCATCTAAAGGATTGTGGAATTGTTCCACAATTGACTCCGCCAGGAACACCTCAATGGAATGGGGTATCTGAACGGAGAAATCGCACCTTATTAGATATGGTGCGCCCATGATGAGCCAAAGTGATCTTCCGTTGTCTTTTTGGGGTACGCTCTGAAACAAACACGCGCTCACACTAAATGAGGTTCCATCAAAATCGATGAGAAAGACACCATATGAGATGTGGACAGACAACGTCCTAGCTTGTCTTTTCTTAAGATTTGGGGATGTGAGACTTATGTAAACGTTTACAATCTGATAAGCTCACTCCTAAATCGATAAATGCTTCTTTATCGGGTATCCTAAGGAAACAAAAGGATATTATTTTTATAATCAAGGAGAAGGCAAAGTGTTTGTCGCTTTGTATGGTGTCTTCTTAGAGAAAGAGTTTCTCTCAAGAAGAGATAGTGGGAGCACAAGGCAACTTGAAGAAATTCAAGAAACACTGATAACGTTTCAGCTCCTACATAACCACAACAGATGAACAAACTGTTGAAGAATCTGCTGTGGACACACCAGCACCACGTAGGTCGAAAGGTCACGCGTGCACCGAGATGTACATGTTCTTGACTACTCAACAAAGGGACATTTTGTTGTTAGACAACGATGAGCCTAAGACCTATGAAGAAGCGATGGTGGGACCAGACTGAGAAATGGCTTGAAGCCATGAGATCCAAATTGAATCCATGCACGAGAATCAAGTTTGGAACTTGGTTGATCCACTGATGGTGTTAAAACCATTGAGTGCAAATGGGTTTTCAAGAAAAGATAGACATTGATGGAAATGTTCACATCTATAAAGCGCGACAGGCCAAAGGTTTCAAACAAATTCAAGGTGTTGATTATGATGAAACTTTTTCGCCGTCGCAATGCTAAAGTCTATTCGGATCATTCTAGCGATTGCTGCATATTTCGACTATGAAATATGGCAAATGGATGTCAAAACAGCTTTCCTTAATGGAAATCTGAGTGAGGATGTGTACATGACACAGCCCACGGGTTTTGTCGATTCGCAATCGCTTGGAAAGATATGCAAGCTCCAAAGATCCATTTATGGATTAAAGCAGTATCTCGGAGTTGGAACATTCGCTTTGATGAAGTAATCAAAGGGTTTGGTTTCATCAAGAATGAAGAAGAGCTTTGTGTTTACAAAAGGCTAGTGGGAGCGCACTCGTATTTACGGTCTTATATGTGGATGACATATTACCGATCGGAAATGACATTACTTTGCTCGAATCATAAGTCTTCATTAAAAATAGTTTCTCTATGAAAGACTTAGGAGAGGCAAAAGATATATTCTGGGCATCAAGATCTATAGAGATAGATCAAAAGGCTAATTGGATTAAGCCAAGATACGTACATTGACAAGGTGTTGAAAAGGTTCAACATGCATGATTCCAAGAAAGGTTTTCTACCTATGTCACATGGTATAAATCTTAGCAAGAATCGGTGTCCTAGTACACCGATGAGCGGATAAAATGAATGCGATTCCATATGCTTCGCTATTGGGTCCATTATGTATGCCATGCTTTGTACACGCCCGGATGTTTCAGATGCTTTAAGTGCTACGAGTAGATACGATCGAGATCCAGTGAAAGTCACCGGATTGTCGTAAAGAACATCTTGAAGTACTTGAGAAGAACTAAAGATGTGTTCCTTGTCTATGGAGGTGAGGAAGAGCTCGTTGTAAATGGTTACACCGATGCTAGCTTCCAAACCGACAAAGATGATTTTAGATCGCAATCTGGATTTGTGTTCTCGCTGAATGGCGGTGCGGTAAGCGGAAGAGTTCCAAGCAGAGACGGTTGCCGATTCTACAACGTGTTTAGTACATAGCAGCTTCAAGTCGCCAAAGAGGTGTTTGGATCAAGAAATTTATTTCGAGCTTGGTGTGATGGCTAGTGCCTCCACCCAATGGACCTCATCAGTGACAATAGTGGGGCCATTGCACAAGCCAAGGAGCCTAGATCGCACTGAAGTCCAAGCATATTTTACGCGATTTCATCTCATCCGCGAGATAGTGGAGAGAGCGATGTGAAGATATGCAAAGTACAAACGGATTTGAACATTGCGCATCCGTTGACAAAGCCGCTTCCCACCAAAGCATGAGGCTCACACTAGGGCAATGGGTATTAGATACCTACATGGTTGACTCTAGTGCAAGTGGGAGATCTGTTAGTGATATGCCCTAGAGGCAACATGGAGATGTTGTATATATCACATACTATGTTTATGATACATTACTTTGTTCCTTGGAATAGACATCATCATTATTGATCAATGAGTATGTGACTTATTCATGAGACTCTTAAATACTAAGATGTTGCTATTTCTAAATGATCCTCGATCGTATATCATATGAGGAACAAATATGATTCAAAGACAAAGATCAGCATATGTATTGATTGATGATCATGTCTCATGGATCATGGTATGGTGATACCAAATCAATAATATGGACATGTGTTAGTGAACATATGTTGGATAGACTGCCATGAGACACACGCAGAGATTCCATGTGTCATCAGTTGGTCTCAAGTAGTGTTTATGTAGAGTCCTTAGACTTGAGATCATCATGGTTCCCAACATGAGTAGTAGCTTATTTTGGGACTACTAAACACTACTCCGTAAATCGGGTAGTCATAAAAGTAGTCTTCGGGTTTGCCATGAAACATGTAGTGGGATGTGAATGATCAAGATAGAATTTGCCCTCCTTATGGGAGAGATATCTCGGCCCTCGATGTAATGGATTATGAAAGTGCATGGCCATGCCAAGGTGATTGAGGAGTCAATCACGAGTTTATAATCCATCACGGAATCGAGAGAGTGATTGAGCTATTAAGAGGATGACACAGGTCTCGCCTTGAGCTCAATCTATATCGTGAGGCAAATGGATTCGTACATGAGAGAACATTACAGGTTCAGCCGATATGATCTTTACATATACTTTGGGGTTAATATGTCTTACTAGAGGCCGCTATTAACATGGTAACCGGAAAGGCGTTTCCGGGTCACGACCAAGTATACGTGAACCTGTGGTCGCACGCTTAACGGGTTGGAACACTAATTCGAATATGATTCGGATATGTGCTCAATTCGGATAGAGATCCGAATAGACTCCTATTGGGCCTCGGTCCACGAGGCCCACGTGAGGAGGTCTATATATATGGAGGCGAAGGGCGGAGGGGATTCGTCCCTGTTAACATCTAGCAAAACCCTAGGCGCCACCTCCGAGCCAAACCCTAGCTGCTCACGAGTGCTAGTACACTCGCGATCGGCGTTCACCCCGACGTGTGGATACCGTGGAGGCACTGTCGTTGCAGTCTTGATCGGCGCGGCGCGGAGGAGACGATCTGTTCGGGACGATCGGCTACTTCCACTACTACCTCGACGCGCGTGATTGGATCGGTTTCCAATTCTTCTTCCGCTGCGCTGCGCGTCTAAGTGGTAACGATCCATGATCCTTCCTTAGCATGATGTTATTGGGTGCGCGGTAGAAAAGTTTTGTTTTCTGCTTCCGTAGCCTACGCGTATTCCTTTATATTCTCCTTTTAAATCCTCATCTGATGATATCTTGACCTCAAATCAATCTTGGAGAAAACTCCTGCTACCTTAAGCTGATCAAACAAGTCATCAATCCTGGGCAAAGGGTACTTGTTCTTGATGGTGACCTCATTAAGTGCTCTGTAGTCCACACACATGCACTGACTACCATCCTTCTTTTTGACAAATAACACTGGTGCTCCCACGGGATGAACTCGTCCGATATATCCTCATCCAAAAGCTCCTGGATTTGCTTCTTCAACTCTGCTAAATCATTGGCTGGCATTCGATATGGTCTCTTAGAAATCGGAGCGGTACCTGGTACAAGCTCGATCAAAAACTCCACCTCTCGCTCCAGTGGCATACCAGGAAGATCATCTGGAAACACGTCGGGGTACTCCATGACAACTGGTACATCTTCCAACCGATCACCTTGCTCGCAAACCATGACCGACTCGCCGACACTCGGCCGCAAATCGCACCTTAATCCCATATGAATTGGTTAAGGTTATCGCTCGCCCGGCAGCCTAACACCGCCGCTTTCAAGCCAATGCATACCCAAGATTACATATAGGGACTGGATATCCAACAAAATCAGGTCAGCCCTGAACTTAACTCCCTGAATGGTTATCCTAACTCCTGGACAACCTAGGTTCGATCTCAACTCGGAACCGGGGGATTGGATTAAAAGAACAGATCCAAGAGCAACAGTTTTCAATTGTTGCTTTAAAGCAAAACTCTGAGAAACAAACGAATGCAAAGCTCCAGAATCAAACAAAATTGTGGCAGGAATTGAATTGACTAGAAACATACCGATCACAACATCTAGTGCTGCCTAGGCCTCCTCTGCGGTGACGTGGTTCACCTGACCTCTCACCACTGGTGTCCTGCTGGCCTGTCCTGATGCCGAGGGTGCTCTCGCCCCGCTCTCCGGGTAGGAGTCCGACCGGGTGTGGCTCCCAGATCGAAACGAACTGGCGTCGGGCCTGCCTCTAGGGGCACTTGCTTGCATAGTATCCTCGCTCGTGACACTTGAAGCAAGTGACGACGCCGCTGGGTTGTTACTCTTCTGCGACCACTGGAACCACTAGGACGCCGCCCCGATCAAACCGACGCGTGTCCGGGCCGGGTTCTCGAAGCCGACGGCTGCGGCGCCGCCGAGGCACTCGTGCGAGCTAGAAAGAACCAAAGCGAGGCCTCTGGGACTGGTGTTACTGTGACCCCTGCTGGATCATCCTCCTCTTGCGACTCCTCGAGCTCGCGCAACTCTCTTCAATGAGAATGGCCTTATCCACCAACTGCTAAAATCGCATAGTCGCGCTCACGACCGCACCTTCAAAGCTGGGTTCAAGCCCTTCTTGAACCTCTTCTGACGAGCTGCATCTGAGGCCACGTCCTCTGGCGCGTAGCGAGCTAACTAAATGAATTTATTGAGGTATTCACTCACTGACAGGTTCTTCTGCTGCAACTCCCGAAATTCATCTTTCTTCATCTCGACCACTCCGTCCAAGACGTGGGCGTTATGGAAGGCTTTGGCGAACTCCTTCCATGTGATGCTGTTTTGGTCCTCATGGGCGGCGCAGTAGTTCTCCCACCACTCTGCTGCTGGTCCCTCAAGCTGGTGTGCTGCATACAACACCTTCTCTCTGTCGGTGCACTGAGCCAAGTTTAGTTTCTTCTCAACTGAACGGATCCAATCATCAGCCTCCAAAGGCTCGACAAACCGAGAAAACAGCGGTCTCGCCTCGCGAACTCGCGTAGCTGCATCATTGCCGAGGTGCTGTGGTGGTATCGCCTCGTGCCGCCGCGCATCATAGCCTGCATATTCTACATTATAGTCTGCATCATCTGAGTCTGTGCCACCAAGAACTGGCTGAGAGCGGGGTCCAAAGTCAGTGGAACTGGCTGCACAGCACTACTCTCTGGATCCTGGTTCACCTGGCTACGGCCTGAGAAGGTCCGGGTATCAACCATCTTGCTGCTAAAAAGAAAACAACTACTGATTGACCAAAAGCAAAAGACGAGGGGGAAAAGCATATATAAGAAGTAAATTCGTCTAAGGGGGTCTTGCTAATGGAAACCTAAACTAAACAAAACACTTAGCCAAAAAGGCTAACAACAAAACTAAACAAAATTAACTCCATTAAAAGTTGACATGATTGCAATATAATGCTTTTAAGGGCAATATTTGCAGCTCACATCACACACAACTGCAAATAAAATCCAACATGTCTACTCGCACTATCTAATCTGAGGGCTCCCACTCAGGTCCTGACAAATAGGGTACACTAATCTCATCCTCTCGAATCAGAGACAACCCACGAAGTTGCGGACCGGCGCGCATCGCTTCTCCGATCGACCGGGCGGAACTGGTTGAATTTTCAAGATATGCTCGATGATCACCGTGATACGACGCTCCACTCTGGCCTCGCTAGGCGACGTGTAGGGGTATCGGCGATCGCGGCTCGGGCTCCTCCCCGATCGCTCGTAGTCTAGGGATGACTCCATACTGCTCCTTGAACTTCCGAATGAGTCTGGCCATGTTGATCTTGTGTAACTTGCAAAGGCGTCGGATGGCTTTGTACGCAACTCCTTGTGCTGACTCTTCTCCACTGGCACCGGTGTTCTTGAAGCCGTGATGCAGAACTTGCTTGCCGACTTGTGTGGTGAAGTACAACCTGGTGATGCTTCCGATGCGTTGCCTTTATGCTTCTCATCCTTGGTGAGGTAGACAACAACCTCTTCAATCCCAGGCTCCGCAACAGAACGCGTAGAAGTGCTCTCCATCCTCCTGACGGGCTGTAAGAAGTTTGGGACATCTAATGCATTTATAAAGAAAAGATCAGTTTATAGCTTTATGAAAACAAATTTTGCAGGAATGGGGCGAGGGACAAAAATCCTTAAGAATGAGATAAGAAGATAGAGATATTACTAAATATCAAATTTAGTTGGTTTGATTTAGAAAATAAAATTTTTGGCTAAACGACTATTCTAACTAGGGCTTCGTCCTACAGTCGATATGGCTCTGATACCATCTCTGTCGAGACCCGAATATGCAAATTCGGACTCTCTATGTAAACTGCACTAGTCCAGGATCGCGCTAGTGCACACAATCAAACATAGATGTAATCACAACCATACACACGATATAATAAAGGAAAAACTCAAATATCGATAAATCTCAAAGGTATGACCTTATGGCCAAGTTTACAATATCTCTAGCCGGAAGGGCTTAACAAAATAGCAATGAAATCCAAAGTAAAGCGTAGCGCCAATCGACAAGCCCACAGCTATCGAGTGGAGAACGGCCTAATCCGTGAAGTCGTCGTAGTACTCTCCTTCTGGAACCTCCTGCTGATAATACTCCTCGTCCTCAACTGAGCAACATAGGCGTAAAGCCGTGTCATTGGTACTTAGCAAGTCGTTTGTAACAAATGAATACAATATAATATGCAAGGTTTAACAATGGAAGGCTGAAAGGTTAATTTGCATAAAAGACATTTCATAGTAAATATGATAAATAGATTGAAAGCGAATTTTAAATGAAAACAATAATAATAAATAATCAAAGGATTAAACATAAACCACTTGTGAACACCTATTCGAAACATAAACGGGCTCTCGGAAAATAAACCCTAAAATGAAATCGGAAAATTCAAAAACTACTGTGCTGTGAACCCGGCGGACGGAGTAGCCGGTCCACGGAACAGTGCGCACTGGGGGCGGCGCTGACGCGGCACGCGCTGGTGCTGCCATGTGGCACAGGTGATGTGGTTGCACGTGGCTCGAGGCGGCGGATTTTTGCTGATGTGGCGCTGACGTGGCATGGCCACGTGGCGCTGACGTGGCGGTAGGGCTGATGTGACTGCCGCGTCAGCCAGGGCTGATGTGGCAGGGCTCGAGCGCGGGCGGCGGCGACGAGATCCGACGGCTCGGGGACGAACACGCAGCGAGATCTGAGCCTTCGGCTCAGATCTGAACGAGCGGTGGAGATGGAGCGGCGCGGATCGTCGACGTGTGGCGTGGCGCGTCGCGCGGGCGCAGGCGGGAGCTCGGCTCGGGGACCGAGGGGCAGAGCGGCGGCGACGGTCGGCTCGAGGTCTCACCGGTGGAGAAGGCGTTGCGCGCGGAACCGGCGCAGCTGGTCGGGCGACGGCGGGGCGCGCGGCGCGGCGACTACGCTGGCTCGGCGGTGGCGGCGGCGCATTTACACGCGTGAACCATGGCAAGAACTCAGGTTTTAACATGTGAACCGAGGGAGTTCGATCCAGAGACGGCGCGGGCTTGGGGGTGGGTTGGTTCGGGACACGCGGACGGTCCAGATGCGGGCGCGAAGCGATCCGGCGGCGCTGAACGGGCGGGGGCGGGGGCTCTGCTGGTGCTGCCGCGTGGCGGCCGCGGATGCGCGATGCGCGTCCGTGGCGGGGATCGGGCAGCTACGCGGCGGTGGCGCTAGGGCAACACGGAGAGGGCGCGGCGCGGGAGCAGGATGAGCGACGCGTGGAGGCGGCTGGAATCGGGTGGCCGGGAGGGAGGCGAGAAAAGGAGGTAGTCCTGGATCCTCTGTGTAAATCGCACTAGTCCAGGATCAAGCTAGTGCACACAGTGGATAACAAAGATTCATATCATGCACAATGACATTGATTTATTAACTAAATATGGGCCTGATGGCCAACGGTTACATCAATGGTTCATAAACCAAAAATAAATATGAACAGCGGAAGAAAACCAATGAAGCAAAGAGCCCATCCTGCCGCTTGCACAGCGAATGATCGTAAGACGCGCCTAGTCGCCACCATCCTCACCGGTTGTTGACGCCATCCTCCGCAACAGATTTTAGCAAGGTGAGCACATAAAGTACTCCCAAGGTAAGCACATAAAGTACTTACGCAAGTTACACCAGGAGGTTTAACAGAGTAAATGCATGCATAGGGATAACAAAGGAAGGTTTATTAAGTTTATTTGTGCAAAAAACAGTACTAAATTTAAATACAATAACATAAGTGCAAAAGCTGAATTTTATACAGTAGATAGAAATAATAATTTAACAAAATAATATCGTTAGTGTAGGCTACGACCAAACACTAACCTAGTCACAGGTATCTCACCTGGTCCATCTTTTCAAAAGGTTTCACATGGATTCCATCTATCCATATGCTTTTCAAAATCTCTTATGGATTCATTTTGTTAGTGCAGGCTCCAACCATACACCAACTTATTCACAGGTATCCCACCTGGTCATGGATTCCATCCATCCATCCATAAGCTTTTTCAGAAACCATTTTAAAAACCAAAGTCTAATCCATGAAAAACTTTACCCAGCTTGCCCATAACCGTGGGCACGGCTATCCAGGATAGATTATACACTCTGCAGAGGTTGTACAGCTTTACCCACAAGACATGATCATCCCAGACACACCGGATAAACACACTTCCTTTGGTGTGCGGCGAGGATATCATGACAAGGCTGTTACAATGTTCTGTAGCCAAAATAGTTACGCCGCCACTAAGGTTTCACCACAACTTGAATCCACAATTTGGAGCCCCCTCTTGTGCCATGTGAGACTTCTCGCGGCCTACGCCGCGCTCACATTCAGCCTATAGCGAAACTATATTTGGAACTTCACAAATTACTTAGCCAAGTCTGTCCCATACCAGACTTGTAGTAGTACGATATGGCTTTATAACAGTAGCTCACAGACCGGTCCTTAACTTGACTTAGGCTCAATCCACATACCCCCTTGTGCCTGACAATCAACCAGGTGTCACCAAACACGAGGCATGCCAGCACCCACCACCTAACCATTAGCCTAGGTCCAAACCAAGTTTTTATATTTTTCTTTGAAACATTCATATTCATTCTTGACTCATCGAAGTCAACAATAGATTTTAGAAACTTATCATTTTCTAGTGAAACAATTATTCCCACTTAAATCATTCTAAGCATGGCTAAGCAATTCTATAAAATTTCTAGTCAATACTATTGTATTAACTAGGTTTTCATCTAAGGTGACAAGGCATAAGGAAGTTCAACGGAGGGGAGCACAGCGTAGAAAGCGTCGAGACGAACTCAACGGTGCAGACGGCTCAGCCAACGGACTAACGGAACGCGGTGGATAAGACGTTAAGCAACCTACAGACTGACATTGGCGTTCCGGGCAAACGGAGTCGAATTAACATGCGAGAGTTGCGGCGAATCGAAGAGTAGAGCGTGGGGATCGTGATGCTCACCTTGATTTTGGTCGGGCATGCACGGTCGGCCGGTGGCGACGCGACAAACGCGGACCCGATTTGGCCCACGGTGGCGATGATGCTCCGGCGAAGTTCCGGCGAAGGCGAGGTGAGCACCGCGTAGAACGCGACGAGGCGAAGCCAACGGTGTGGTCAAACGCGTGGCGCTCCACCGGACGAGGCACAAAAGGCCAGAGAACAACGTTTGGTACACAAAAATAAAACTCCAATTGCGACCAAACGAGAGGGAGTGGGGACTTGAGATTTTCGGGGTTGAGTGAGGATGAGGAGAGGCTCACAGGGCTCCCTTTTATAGGGGTTGAGGAGGCCCGAGGAGGGAGATCAACGGGGCATGTCTTTGAATGGCATGGTTTAAATCCCACGAAAATAGCTCATGAATGAGGAGGAAACGGTAGGGGAATGAAAGAGCTTGATGAGGGGAATTCAATGCAATTTATTTCGCTAAAAACCGTTGAGTAAATCACGAGTTATAGAGGTTTGAAGAAGCTGCACGATGTTTTTTTCATGGCTGTTCGTTCTGTCCAGAGTGCACGCACGATGGCTTAATGGAGAAGAAAGGAAAAAGGAGGAGAGAGAAAAGAGAGAAAAGAAAAAAAGAAAAAGAAAATTTTAAAAAATTCTAAAAAAAATATTTTTAGAATCCTTGGAACCTGAAAAGAATAAAAAAAATATTTTCGGAATTTTTTGACGTTTATTTTAATTCTTAAAAATGTTTTCCTTTTTCTAGCTTTAAATAATACAATAAATAACAAATAAAGGCTAAAAATCCTAGAACAATTCATAGAAGTTTCTAAGGCTATTTGGAACTTATAAAAAAATTCCAACTCAAATTTTGATATTTTTCGTTGTAAAATATTTTTTTTGTTTAACAGATAGGCTCTTTTCTTCTCTTTTCTTTTTAGCAGAAAATTAAGCTAGCTCAAAATTTTAAAATTTCAAGAAACTAAATAACTTTGATTTTTGCTTTAAACTAAATTATTTAATACCCTATTTATTTATTTATTTTGTTTTTATTTTTTTCTTAAATCACCTTTTCATAACTTTTTTTTGCCGAAAATCAGGCAATTAATTTTTTTAATAACTTAAAGAAACCAATAGTAAATGTTTTAATTTAAATTAAATCAAATATTTTGAAATAAACAGCTGGGCTGTTACACCAACGACATAATTTGTTTGAAACCAAGTTCATCATCATCAATGGAGAAAGTTACAAAATTTGGCTAGCTTGAATATGGTCGAGAAGTTTGTCTTGACCACAAGTTCTTAACCATAGACTTACTACATCCAATAGTTCAACTCATGTGGTAAATTGAAGGTAATCAAAACTATAATAGTACAATTTTCACTTGGTTCATATCATGATTATATTGATTGTGATGTCGTGTCTATGCAAACATGCTCCTTACTTTTAGGTAGACTATGACAATTTGATTAGGATTCCACTTATCATGGAAAAACTAGTCAACATACTCTCATGCATGAGAGCAAAAACCTTGTTTTATTGTCAATGTCTTCTTTATCCATTATTAAAGACGAAATTAAACTATCTAAACATGAGAAGTAGGAGAATGCTAAAAATGATAATCAGATAGTAGCTAAAGAATACTTTCCACCAAAAAAACAAAGAAGCAAAAGAATCAAATGCTAGAAAGAATAAAATTAAATTAAAAGGTGATGTTCTATCAGCTACTAAATCTGATTTCAATGACTTGGAAGTGAAAAATTCTGTTTGATATGCCTTACTTTGCAAAGATGCTTTGTTTTCACTTGAGGATTTACCTGCATCTTTGCCTCATATTGTCACTAACCTTTTGCAAGAGTTTCTGATATGTTTCCATCTAAAATACCCTCGGGGCTACCACCTGTCAGAGGAATTAAGTATCAAATTGACTTGATCCTAGAAGCTTCTTTGCCAAACCATGCACCATATAGGACTAATTCACAGAAGACTACAGAAATTAAGTGTCAAGTTCAAGACTAGCTTAACAAAGGGTAAGTACGTGAAAACCTTAGTCCTTATGCTATTCTTGTGATTTTAATTGCTAAGAAAGTCGAATATTGGCATATGTGTGTTGATTGTAGAGCGATTAATAATATCACTATTAGATATTATCATCCTATTTTAAGGTTAGATGATATGCTTGATGAATTGAGTAGCTCTACTGCTTTCTCTAAAGTTAATCTGTGTAGTGGATACCACCAAATTATAATGAAACTTGGAGATAAATAGAAAATTACATTTAAAACTATGTTCGGGTTATATGAGTGGTGTTGAGACCCGAATATGTAAATCCGAACTCTTTATGTATACTACACTAGTCCAGGATCACATTGGTGCACATAGTGTAATATAGATGAAATATCAACCACATACACGATAAAATAAAGGAAAAAGACTCAAATATTAATAACTATCGGAGTACGACCTTATGACCAAGCTTATAACTTACTAGCCTAAAGGGCTAAAAACTAGCAAACGAAAAATATCAATTAAGCATAGAAGCCACTGACATGCCCACGTGCAATTGACTAGAAGCGAAGTTCTAACCGTGAAGTTGCCAAACTATCCTCCTTCTCGTATCTCCTGCTAATATAGCTCATATTCTTCAACTAAGCAACAAGAGGCATCAAGTCGTGACTACATTGGTACTCAGCAAGTCATTTATAACAAAAATATAATATAATGTACAAGGCTTACCAATGGATGGCTGAAAGGTTAATTTGTAGAAAATAACATTTAAAGTAAATACATTTAATATATTTAAAGAGAATTTTAAAGAAAAAATGATAATAAGTAAATAATCAACGGAATTGAATAAACCACTTGTGAACTACCCATTCACAAGCTAAACCACCAGTGAACTAAACATTCACTTTGCAAAGAAAACCAATCAAGTTTTTATAAAAACCCTACCATTTGTGTGAAATCACCGAGCATTATCCATAACCGGGAATACAGCTATTCGAATAGTTTTACACTCCGCAGAGGTTGCACAACTATACCCACACGATGTGACAAGCCTCGCACTAAGAAAATCATAACAAGACCTTTACAAAGTTCAACCTCAACTCAATCCCACCCACTAGAGTTTCATATCACACCCCCCCTACGCCACATGGAAATCAGCAACCATGTTCATTACAATGGCAAAATTGAAATTGAAGTATCCCAAATTAATCAGTCAGCTCTATCCATACCAGACATGTAGTTTGCACGATAAGGCTCAGATCAATAGCGCACAAAGTTAAACCCTTAACATTACTTAGGTGAGACTTCCATATCACTCGAAGTGAATCCACACTTCCCCCTTTACTGCACGATCACTCGCCCAAGTGAAAACTAATTTTATACAACCAACACTAATGGCACACCAATATCATGGCACACAAATTTTATAATTATGTCTTCAACCACGATTCAATATCTCATTAAGTTAAATTAAATAATTAATCACATGTGATGAAGAACCTATCGAGACTATAAGCATGGCTAAGCAAATTTTATCGTACAACCCATATGACAACTAGTACGATACTACTAAATAATTTTCCATCCTATAGTGACAATAGAATCGTGGCATTCAACTTACCAAGTGAAGGATAAATCAACTAGGACAATAACTACCACATACGATAAAATAATAATGCATGATAATTTTAAACAAAATAGATAATTAATAGATTAAAAACTAGATTCAATATGATCAAAGGTCATGACTTGCCTTGACCTCACTCAGTTATGAACTCTTGATCTTCTGGTGGTGCTCCCACTCCTTCGAAGACACGATCTAATGAGAGAGAAAACGAACGAGGCAAAAAATAAAATTAAATATAATTCAAATGAACTCTAAAATCTTCAAAACTAGAACCAAAAGATAGAGCTCGATTTTAGATGAATTTACCAAAAACGGGCCAATCGTAACTAAGACGGAGGAGAACAGGCTCTTAAAAATTAACCCTAAAGGAAAATACTGGAAATTCATGGAATAGTGCACGGACAACTGGGCCTACTGACGTGGCTACTAGGGCTGATGTTGTAGACACATGGCCGACACATGGCAACAGCTGGCAAGTAGGGCTGACGTGGTAGGGTGACGTGGCGACACATGACATGCTGACGTGGCATCTAGGACAATTGGGGTGCAGATGTGGCGCTGACATGGCACTACACGTTGCGACACGTCAGATCTAAGGCTGACATTGCTGCTGGTGTGGACACTAACTCGACTAGCTGGCTCACGGGAGTCTATGGAACAGTGACGCTGACTGGTGGGGCCCGCTGTCAGTGGCGCAGTGCACGACGAACTCAGTTCATGGAGGAGGCGAATCGTCGTGGAGGCGCGGTGTGAGGTGATGTGTGCATCGCAGTGGGCACAAAGCGGTGGGGTTTGGCTAGCCGGTGACGGTAGAGGCTAGTTGCATGGCGAGGTCAAGGCGACGGTGAGGTGATGTGTGCATCACGGTGGGCACAAAGCGGCGAGGTTTGGCTAGCTGGTGACGGTAGCGGCTAGCTAGACGGCAGGTGAAGGCGTCGCTGGCGAAGCAATAGACCAACCAGTGAACGGCAGAGATGACCGGCACCAGAGTAGATGAAACGGCGGCAACGTAGAAAATGAAGGCGACGATTCCAGCAGTTTGAATTTAGTGGTGAGGCACAGCGACTAGGGTGGAGGCTCTCACTGGCGATGGTGAACAACGGTGGAGCACACAGGGAAGTCCACCGTCGACGAAGGAGACGACGGGGTCGACGAATATAGCAATCGCTCACATTAGCGAGGTCACGAACTCCAGTGAAAGCGAACGGCGACAAAGGTAGGCACGGCGACAACGACGAGGGTAAGGCTGTAGCGAGGGACACGGAGCTCAAGGGCGGTGGTGGCTTATAAAGCATGGACGCCGAGGACTCCCGGACGGATACAGTGAAAAGACCTGGTCGGGCACACACGACGAGGCGGGGATGATGCGGACAGCGGTGACAGAGTTCAGAACGGAGACGACAATAAGCAGTAAGCGCTAACCCCAATTACCGACGTGTGGCAGAGAAATAGATCAGACGGTCGAAATTAGACCGCCCTGATGAACAGTGCCGACGCTCACAGATGGCTGACACGTGTACCAGGGCTAGATCCAATGCTCCGGTGCAGCTGAGGCTAGGATGGCAGACACGTGTGCCAAAGGGGATCGGACGGCTGAGAGTGATTGGGCCGGGGGAACAGTAACGGGCTAGCCCCTTACTGTTCACAGATTTTTAGGGATTTACTTATTTTAGAAATTCAAATAAAATAGAATGAGCTCTAGAAAATAGCAAATAAATCCAAAAAATCTAGAAAATTCCATGAGACACAAGTAACCTAAATAAAATACTTTCAACAAATGTTAATATTTATTTTAGTCACATTATAACATTTTAACTATTAAAATTTTATTTTAAGCTTTAAATAATTTTAGAAAAAATCCAAAAGGTGGATTTTATTTTAAAAACTTCAAATAACCTTTGAAAATCAGGATGTTACAAGTGGCCAGTGATGCATTTTGGTTTAACTAATACACATAGCACTTTCATGAGATTAATGAACGAAATTTTATGTGCTTTCATTAGTTAATTTATGGTAGTTTACTTTGATGATATATTAATTTATAGCAAGTCACTTGATAAACATCTTGAACACTTACATGTTGTTTTTATTGCTTTCAGAGATGCACGTTTGCTAGGTAATCTCGAAAAGTGTACCTTTGCACCGATCGAGTTTGTTTTCTTGGCTATATTATTACTCCATTGGAAATTAGGGCAGATTGTAACACCTCAGGACCCACATTATCCTAAGATGCCACTAACCACTCCACAAATAGCCAATTTACAAGATAAAATAAATTGACAATAACTTCTAAAACATGATAAGTTAAGCGAAAGCATACTAAGACAAAAGATAATGGGACATTATTAATTAAAGAATAACCGTCATTTTAACTAATTTAAGCGAACCACACCTAACATCTATTGGATTGCGCAGAGGCTATGAAAGCGAAAATAAAACTTTTCTACCGTGCACACAAGGACATCATGCTAAGGAGGGATCATGGATCGTTACCACTAGACGGCAACGCAGCGAAGAAGAGTTGGAGAAACCGATCCAACCACGCCGCCGAGGTAGTAATGGAATTAGCCGATCGTCCGAACATATCGCTCCTCCACGCAATCAACCACACCACGAGCGATCCAATCAGAGGTTGTTGACGCCGATCAACACCGCAACGAGTAGCGCCTCCACCGTATCCACATCGCCTGGTTGGAACGCCGATCGCGAGTGTACTAGCACTCGTGAGCGGCTAAGGTTTGGCTCGGGAGGTGGCGGCTAGGGTTATGCTAGAGGTTAACAAAGGCCACCCTCACCCTCGCTCCATATATATAGACCTCCTCACTTGGGCCTTGTGGATGAGGCCCAATAGGAGTCTATTCGGATCTCTATCCGATTGAGCCCACATCCGAATCATATTCGAATTAGTGTTCTAACCCGTTAAGCGTGTGACCCTGTAGGTTCACGTATACTTGGTCGTGACCCGGAAACATCTTTCCAGTCACCCTATTAATAGAGGCCTCTAGTAAGACATATTAACCCCAAAGTATACGTAAAGATCATATCGGCTGAACCTGTAATGTTCTTATGTACGAATCCCTTTGCCTCACGATATAGATTTAGCTTAAGGCGAGACCTGTGTCATCCTCTTAATAGCTCAATCACTCTCTCGATTCCATGATGGATTATAAACTTGTGATTGACTCCTCAATAACCTTGGCATAGCCATGCACTTTCATAATCCATTACATCGAGGGGCCCAGAGATATCTCTCCCATAAGAAGAAGTAAATTCTATTTTGATCATTCACATCCCACTACATGTTTCATGGTAAACCCGAAGACTACTTTTATGACTACCTAGTTACGAAGTAGTGTTTATTAGTCCCAAAATAAGCTACTACGCATGTTGGGAACCATGATGATCTCAAGTCTAAGAATTCTACATAAACAGTACTTGAGACCAACTGATGACACATGGAATCTCTACAGTGTCTCATGGCGGGTCTATCCAACATATGTTCACTAACACATGTCCATATTATTGATTTGGTATCACCATACCATGATCCATGAGACATAATCATCAATCAATACATATGCTGATCTTTGTCTTTGAATCATATTTGTTCTTCATATGATATATGATCAGGGATCATTTAGAAATAGCAACATTTTAGCATTAAGAGTCTCATGAATAAGTCACATACTCATTGATCAATAATGATAATGTCTATTTTAAGGAACAAAGTAATGTATCATAAACATAGTGTGTGATATATACAACATCTCCATGTTGCCTCTAGGGCATATCACTAACAACATCATTAATAAAAAATGATCAACAATGAGTGAAAAGGATGAATAACTAAAAACTCTACTTATTTATTACAACATGAATCATGATAAGGTGTGTGAAAGTATTGTGCCGCTCTACCATTCCCATGCATGCTCGAGAATTACTTAGAAGAGGGAAAAAACAAGAATAAAATAAAAATCTCAGCAAGTAAACTGTTTAACAAGCTAATTAAACTCAATAGTTTAGACATCAACATTTATTTTTCACAAACCACAATTTATAGATTTAACCACACTTACTACCAACAACAATAGAACATTAGCAATTAGAACTCAAATGCCTACTTCTTAATCACAACCACCACTACTATCAACATCAGTAAAGTATTAATTCATTTTCCTCACTACCCTTATTCTTTCCCACAACTACAACCGCTAACAACAGTTACCACAAGAGATATTCCTCCTATCACAGCCACATCCCCTACCATACCACAAGGTGGGTGAACCCCATTTCACGACCACAGCCACATCCCTCATACCACAAGGGACTTTCATGAGCCAATTCCATAAAAACAGTTAAAAAGTTGCATTTGTTTGCAAATAATTCATCCACCACACATTGCATAAGTATGCAAATGATCTATCCACAATAAAAATGCATATGAATGCGTATGATCCACTACACCCTTAACCAATAAGGTAAGAGTGTGCATCGTACTACGGTAATGTACGATGTTGTACCGGTACGGTCGCGGTGATGTGCGACGACATCCACAATGCAAATTGACATGTTATGATATGAATGATATGATTCACAATAATATAACCGCAAAGATCAGCAATATATTCATTAAGTATTCTACATCATCATCCACACATGTTTCATCAAGAACACCACCACTATCCATAAGTAATTCATCAAAGTATGAACAAATAATTATTAAATTGCTATCACATAGATCACATTAAGAAATCATATAGCAACGACAAAGCATATCAGATTAAGGGAAATATTTAATGTGAAGGTAGTATGATTAACGAGTTAAACGGTAGCACATCCGCTATGTTTACTTTCCTCTATCGTTGAAACGAAGCGATCACGCACGGTTAGGAGTGAAGACACCCCAAGCCTGACAATAACCTCTCCGTTCGTCGATCCTTCACTTAGCCCTCTGCGGCAGCACTGCTTAATATCTTTGTATATTTAAAACTATTAAGCCAATTACAGCAAATGAGATATTTATATAAACTACAATGAAATATCTTCAATCTTCAAGTAGACCACTTATTTTTATTTTGCTTCTAACATGGTGTAATTTATCGCAAAAAATGATTTACATACTGCTTTCAAAGAATGGCCGGTCATCTTCTAACACACCCAACCTATTGTACAAAGCTCTAAAATTTATGATTTTTTTTACAGCAACTATATCACAATATTTCCTAAAACTTTTGTTATTGAGAGAAAAATCATAAAAATCATCTTCTGCTCTGAATCTAAACCCAAACAATAATCTGTCTCGGACTACACCTTTGCCAAACAGCAAAGTTTCCAACTCTGTTGCGCCCAAAACCCGCAGCCAAAAATTCTAGAATAATTACAAAAGATAGGTCTATTCATCTTCTACAACTTTCCTTTTGGTAAGATCTGCAGGAAAATCATTTTGATACTCTAATCTATACAAACGCCGCTCATGCGAATCGCCACGTGCAGACAATGCAGAAAATCCTAATCAATTAATTACTTTGCTAATCCCCTACTAATCCCATGCCAAGAATCCTAATTACACCTAAAATAGAAAGAATTGTGATGGATAAAAGTTACCAAGATGATCCCTCAAGATCACCCCTCTTCTCTTCTTCTCTTCCTTTTTCTCCCTTCCTTCTCTTCTTTCTCTTATCCCTTCTCCTCCTTGGATCTTCCTTTGCATTACATAGATGAAGCCAAGATTGAAGCTATAAGGAATTGGCCGACATCACAAACGGTCACACAAGTGTGGAACTTTCATAGACTTGCTAGATACTATCGCCGCTTTGTGAAAGATTTCAGCACTATCGACGCACCACGACGCACCATTTAATAAATTGATAAAGAAAAGTGTTCCTTTCAAATGGGGACAAACACAAGAAGAAGTTTTCAACCTTCTAAAAGAAAAGGTCATAAATGTACCATTGCTTCAACTTTCTGATTTTGGTAAGACTTTTGAAGCTGAGTGCGATGCTAGTGGAATTACAATTAGTGGTGTGTTACTTTAAAAAGGTAAATTTGTTGGTTACTTTAATGAGAAATTGAATGGGTTAGGTCTAAATTATTCAATTTATGATGAAGAATTATACGCTCTTGTGTATGTATTTGAAACTTAGCAGATTATTTATGACCCAAAAATTTGTTATTCATTCGATCATGAATCATCAAACATATTAGAAGTAAAGTCGAACTAAATCAGACATGCTCACTGGGTTGAATTCATTGAATCTTTTTATATCATAAAACATAAGAAAGAGAAAGAAAATATGATTGTTGATGCTTTGTCAGATAGCATACTTTGTTGTCTCAACTTGATTGTAGAATTTTGGGCTTAGAAACAATAAAAGATTTATATGATTCTGATGATGAATTCAAAGATGCCATGTCCAATTGTAAAGATGGTAAAAACTAGAACAAATTTATTTTTAATGATAGATTCTTGTTTAAAGCTAACAAGCTATGTATTCTAACTAGCTCCGTCGTCTTTTGTTGCTACAAGAGGCTCATGGAGGACTTATGAGATATTTTGGCGTCAAGAAAAGCAGGACATCCTAGCTAAGCATTTTTATTGGCCAAATATGAGACGCGACGTTGAGTGCTACGTTGCTCGCTGCAATACATGCCAAAAAGCTAAGTGTCAATTGAACCTACTGGTTAATATATGTCTCTTTCTGTTCCTAGTGTACCTTGGGAGGATAGTTCTATGGACTTTGTTTTAGGATTACCTAGGACAAAGAGAAGGATAGATAGTATTTTTGTTGTAGTGGGTAGATTTTCTAAGATGGTACATTTTATTACATATCATAAGAGCGATGATGTTACACATGTTACTGATTTATTTTTCAGGGAGATCGTTTGACTATATGGTGTGCCAAATATAATTATTTTAGATCGTGATGTGAAGTTTTTGAGTCACTTTTGGAGGACCTTACGAAGGAAATTGGGGACAAAGTTGCTATTCTCTACTACATATCATCCCCAAACTGATAGATAAACTAAAGTCATCAACCGCACCTTGTCAACCATGTTGAGGGCTATTTTGAAGAAGAACTTGAAGATGTGCGAAGAATATCTACCTCATGTCGAGTTCACTTACAATCGTTCGCTACATTCACCCACAAAGATGAGCTCTTTTCAGGTAGTATATGGATATAGCCCTTGTGCTCTAATTGATTTATTACCTCTACCATCTTTGGAGAGGGTAAATCTAGATGCTAAGAAATGTTTTGAATTTGTTCTTAAGTTGTATGAAGCCATAAAATACATAGAGCACATGAATGAGAAGTATAGAGTTGCTGATAGTAAAGGTAGAAATAAAATAATTTTTGAACCTAGTGATCTTGTTTGGTTGTACTTGAGAAAATATAGATTTATAGAATTGAGAAAGTCTAAGTATATGCCTAGAGTTGATGGTCCTTTAAAGATTAATGATAATGCATACAAAATTGAGTTGCCTACAGAGTTTGGGGTTAATTCCACATTTAACAGTGCAGATTGAAAACCATACCTAGGAGAAGAAGATGAGATTGAGTCGAGAATGACTTCAATTCAAGAGGGGGAGGAGGATGAGGACATTATTTCCTTATATACACACAATACTTCTCTACAAGATGCTAGATAAGAAACTATGATGGGCGCACATGTATGACAGTTGAATTATCATGTGAGCTCATTTCTAAGATTGTTTAATTCAGCTTCCGAGAGTGGGTTGCTACCTGATGCATGTGATATGATTGTGCTTACGAACATAGGCAAGAACCAAGGAGAGGTATATGGAGTCACAGACATGCTTGGGATAAACATTGGAGGTCACCACATCAGTTTGAGGCTAGGACAACCAAGGATGAAAAATGGGTATGTTCTACAATCCAATTCAACCTTCGAAGATAGTGCTAAATTCAAATGAGCATAGAAAATTTATACAGAGTCCAAATGAGATGATCTTAGACTTGTTGGAAAGCTTATTATGTGCTCTTTTTAGTGGTCCTGATCCCACCTCAAAACTCTACTTGAGCATATCACAATATGCAAAATAAATCCAAATCCGCCCAAACCCGCCCCCGAGCTTTATATTAGTTTGAACCCAACTAGAGAGTTGAGTTGGACGCTCACCCTCACTCATGGACATGTTGTGTTTCACGCCCCTAGCCCTATTTGGGGCTAGGGATGCCACTTTAGGGTTTAAACTTGTTTAGTTTAGTTTTTCATCGTGAAACTTCATCATGTGTTCTTATGTCGACTAACCAATAACTGCAATTGCAGGCCTTCCTGATTGATATTCGCAATATTCATATTGTTATTTATCTTGTTCTTGGTTGCTCTTTGATTGCTTGTAGGAATTCAACTCGTATTCGTGTCAACCGCGTTCTTGGTACGGTTGATAACAACGTGATGTGGTGTAGCGATTATAGGATAGACTTGATCATTTCAATCAAGTAGCCTCATCACAACGCCATATCAATTAATTGTAGTTATTGTTCTCATTGGAAGATTGGGTCAAATCCCTTCATCACGGGGCTAGCCGGATCTGTACGGCATGAAGTAGAAGAGGACTACGAATGCAGCTGGCGCAGAGGAGAGGAGGGTGCATGGCAGGGAAGAAACCGAGGGAGTGATGCTAGAGTGAGAGGCCAGAGGTGGCCGCTCCAGATCTGTGTGGCAGTGACTCGACATCTAGATCTGCTTGATGCAGCTCTAGATCTATTTAAGGCGATGGATGGGAGGGGTTGAGGAAGAAAGAAGAAAGGATTTGAGGAGGAGGGTGTACCGAGGTGTTGGTGCGGGCCTCAAGACGAAGGGTGACGGTGGTGGATGAGGTGGTGCTGATAGGGGCTTGGGATGGAGGGCTACAATAGGGGGTGAGGTGGTGGCAGGGGGGCTCGGGATGGAGGGCAATGGTAGGGGATGAGGAAGCTTGGCTTTGGCTTAGGTATGGGGAAACTAGGGAGGAGCAGGAGGCGGCAGTTTCACTGTGGAGGAGTTAGAGATTTGGAGGATTTGGGGCCTTGGAGTTAGGGTTTACCCAATTATGTGTGTACGGTGTGAAAAGCAAATTCCCTGTCAGTTCATCCCGTCAAGGATATACAACAATTCTGATGGTTAACCAAATACCGACACGGAATTGTATTTTGCTATCAAGTTATTACGTAACCGTCAAGGAAATTCTGAATTTTTCTGGTAGCATTATAAACCCATCACTAAAATTTAAATTTCTGACGGTTGGTTGTGGGCCATCAAAAAAATTGTTAACCATCACGAAAGATCGCGGATATGGTAGTGTACGGTCTCGAATTGTGACTTTAACCGTTATTTTTTCTACTTTATATTAAGATATACTTATAAAATTATACTATTATAAAAGTATTTTTGGCGATAAATATAACGTTATAATTTTTATTTAAGTAATCCACATAGTTTTAAATTTATTGACAGTCAAATTTTAAAAAATTGATACACAGAGTTCTAAGATGTCAAGTAAAAATGATAGTAGTACATCTACATGGCCCAACGCGTCGGCCTTGTACATACGTGCCAACGGCAGCGCTATTTGGCTAGCAAAATTGCAAATACGGAAGGGCTTTCTGGATGAAGACCGGTTTTTCTAATGTAATTGCAAAGGGATAATATTATACATGTACATGGGCCAACAATGTAGTTGCATATCGCAATTAATTTACACACGAGGCAAGCAGTACAAAACACATAGCTCGCATTCCCTCTGGCTCCACTCTTAGGGGTGATCGAATAGCGATGACTTTTGGTTTTTGCTGAAAAATATTGTAGTCTCTCTAAAAACACTCAGAGTGAGTTGGTTTATTGAGTATAATTAAATGTAAAAATATAAAAACAAAAAATATAAGTAAATTTAAAAACGAAAAAAATTTCATCAGAAGCACACAAAGGCGCGCTACAAGAAACTCATCGCGATCGCTTCATCGTCGGCCATGGCAAAAGCCAACCGACACACATTCTCTTTCCTTCTGATTTCTTCCTAGTGCCTCCATGTGAATGTAATGCTAGGATGAGATTAAGGTATCGTTCAGAATGATAATATGTTATGACTTTTTTTACTATAGTTGACTGATTTTTTATTATAATTAAGTAGACTTATTTGGTAAAATTAAATTTAAAAAAATAAAAATAGAAAAAAATATATTAGTCCATCACGAATAATAAAAAAATACGGAAAAAAAAGAAACCACAAAAAACCAAAAAAACAAAAAAAACTGAAACAGTAAAAAAACGAAAAGCAAATGCCAAACGCGGCTAGAAGCGAAGCTGACCGTGCCGTAAGCTAAAGTAGTTGCGTCTAATGTCATTTTGGGGATCTTCTTTTCTTTAAAAGGCCACCAAAGTATAGCTATATTTATCCTGTAGCAGCTAAAATTTCAAAAGTGACTTGGGTATGCTATCGTCGAATGATTAAACTACGTACCGGGCTGTTTGGTTGGTGCCATGCGTACATTGTGATACCGACATGCCTTCAACGTGATTGGGTCAGATAATAAGAAAAATTAAATATATGCCATTATAAAATGGTCATATTAAAAATATGCCATTATAAAATTTTAACTTAGAATTATGCCACTCCAGAGTATCTATGTTTTAAAATATGCCATTATGGCCATTTCCATGTATTTTCTATCAAATACATAACACATATTTATGTATGTATTTTCGTACTTCCTAAAATACCCTTGCTAATCCAACAAGCTAATCAACCACACGCGCAGCCAATGAGAAGCACTTGCTAGCAGCAATACCACAAATGCATTAGTCCGAATGCATGTACGTACGTATATGACCGCTCGCTCTTATCCGTCTCGGTCATTGGTGAGCATTCCGCGGTGTACCCGGTCGATGAACTCGGAGGCCCTCCGGTTTATGTGGGGGTCGGCGTACCAGTGTCGGCCGTAGTAGTAGTCGTCGTCGCTCGGCCGCACCATCGTCCCCCGGCTGCGACTGCCGCTTGTTGCTTTTTTATTCATCGTCCCCCGGCTCGGCAGTATGATTCATCGCTGCGATCCCTTGTTGCTTTTTGACTGGCCATTCCTCGATCGGGCCGTGTAATCCAGCACCGTTTGTTTAATCACCAGTCATTATTCGCAAGCAAGTGCAGATGAAGACTACTGAATCAAGCAATCAAATTAATGTGATGGAAAAGTAAAAGGATCGATCGAAGTTCCTAGCAGAATGAAACAACAATCTTTCCTCCTACAGATCAGAACAATGAGCATTTGTTCTTCCTAAGTGTTTAAAGAAGAACGAAACAACAATCTTTCCTCCTACAGATCAGACCAAGTTCTGCCCCCAAATTCATCCACTGCTGTATTGGCTGAAACAAGCAAGACATACAAGACCATTCATCTTCAGAGCTATCACCAGATTGATCAGGTTCTTCCTCTGGCACAGTAGATACAATTGCTGCACAGCAGAAAAATTCACGGTCCTTCAGAAGGAGGCAGCTTCCATCAGTTCCGCTGCCCCTCAGCTCACTCAGGGGCACGACCCTGCTGCCCTCGCCGATGCGGAGCTTGAGCCTGGACAGGTTCCGCCGCCGCCGTCGCAGCCCTGTGCGTCCAAATCTAATTGGGAGGAGCAAGGGTATTTTAGGAAGTACGAAAATACATATATAAATACATATTGTGTATTTGATAGAAAATATATGGTAGTGGCCATAATGGCATATTTCAAAACATGAACACTCTGGAGTGGCATGATTCTAAGCCAAAACTTTATAATGGCATATTTCTAATGTGACCACTTTATAATAGTATGTATCTAATTTTTTCCATATAATAGGGCACCCATGAATTGGCCATTATTTGGCAAGAAAATGACCTTAGATATGGAATTTAGCCAGATCGTTTAGGCCCCGTTTGGGTGCGGAAATTTTCTTAATTCCTGTATGAATTGAACTGTTTACTATGAAGCACCTAACAATGCTACTACATTTGGATATCTAACTACAAATTAGACCCCTCGCTAAATGGTTTCAAAAGTCAATTAGAACACGTTGACTTATAATTTTAGTTTTTTTTGTTTTCAGTTTTTTTTACTTTTTCTTTTGCATTGTTTGTGAAGATGTAATGGCATTTTTTCTCTTTTTTATTTTTTAATTAAATAATTTAAAAGAAATTAACAATCGTAGGAGTGTAATTTTAGTTAACTGAAACCGCCGCCGGAAGAGCTTCAATACGCTCTTGGAAGGAGCAAAATAGCCCTCCCAGTTTACGTGTGGTAACGGGGTTTGGATATTGCATCATTGTACAGGCACCAACGTGTGGTTCAGACGGCAGTCGGCACAAGTGCGTAAAGCAGTGGCAATCATGGTCGTTTCATTCGCTCACACACAACTGATATTTTAAGCAACGGCTGAAGCTTTACGAGATCCCAAGCGCGCGCCACTGTGAATCATGGAAGAATAGTGACAAACGGTATATGCTACTTGTGTCCTGTGTCTAGCCACGGCTAGTCGTACTAACTATACGTTAAGTGGGTTTATTTATAGATTTTTTAAAATTTGAACCCGTGACCTCTTTGTTAAGGATCAACACCAGCTTGGCAGCCATGTCATCGTATTGCATGTCTCCTCATCGTAGGTACTCAAAACACGATGGTCTCCTTCGTTCGGTCTCTAAACTTTGTTAAGTGCATTTGTCAGTTAATTTGAAGAAAAGTGAAGCAAGATTAGGACCTGTTTGGTACAGCTCCGCTCCCAGCCTTCTCAACAGATTCTCGTGAGCTGTACCAAACACCCCGATTCTCAAATGAGGAGATTCTCTTCTCACGAGAAGCACTCCCCAAAATGAACTAAAGAGGAGAAGCAGCTTTGGTGGATTCTCGTGGGGAGCTGTAACCCTAAAACCAACTTACCCATTGAAGTTAACATAAATTACCCGCTTTTTGCCATCGAACTACCCCACCCGAACGATCTCGCGATCCCCCACCCGAGCGCACTCACGACTCCTCCTTCCTCTTGCGCCCTTGCCCTCCCCCCGCTCGCGCCGCCGCCCCCTTCCCCGCTCGCGCCGCCGTCTCCCCCTTCCCCTCTTGCGCCGCCGCCTCCTTCCCCTCTTCGCACCGCCGCCTCCCCTTCCTCTCGGCCGCGCGCTTCGCGCCGCGCAGCCTCGCCTCTTCGCGCGCGCCGCCCCTTCCTCTCGCGCGCCTCCTCTTCTCGCCGCCGCCCGCCGCGCAACCGCTTCCTTCGCTCGCGCCGCCTCTCCCTTCCTCTCACGCCGCCGCCTCCTTCCTCTCGCGCGCCGCCGCCCGCGCGCCGCCGCCTCCCCTCGCGCGCGCGCCGCCCCTTCGCGCTCGCGCCGCCGCCCCTTCCTCTCGCGCGCCGACCTCCACATCTCTCGGATTCGCCCAACTCCTCGCCGCCACGCCTCACCGTCGCCGAGGTCGACAATTGCCCATAAGATTTTAGGCGAACCTTTTGGGTTCTTGAACTGCACAAAGTTATTAGTTAGTTGTTGTCTAAACAACTATTCATCGGCTAGATGAATTAAAGTGAACTATGGATTATAGATGCACATACACCATTATGAATCCTGCCTATCCTATGGTATTTTTGTTTTGTTGGCTTGCAACACATCTGGAAATCATTCAAGTTGACACCTGTGCCTTCACCTGGGTTGTTCACATGTTGTACTACTTGAAGATGTCGGGTTTGACGCTGGGACATTAGATGCGGTGAGTGGTGACTGCTTCAAAGTAAAAGTGAGTTATGTGATTGAAGGATTAGATTGAGAGTTTTTAATATTCAGTGCATTAGAGGGGGATCCATTTATGGAATGGGATGTAGAAGGTGTGCTTATTCTACAATGGTTCTGACACAAATTGTGAACTCTGTCTAGAAAGGATAATTATGGAAGATAGGATTTAGATATTTCGATTGTTGTTAGTGCTATGATGAAAGGCATGACTATTTAAGAATATTGATTATTGTGAACTCTGTCTAGAAAGTTAGGAAGTCACAATTGTTAATCAAGTTAGTGCCATATTGATTGCTTTGTGTTCTTATCATCGATACTATTCTATGTTTCCTTGCCTTTTCAAACTGAAAGATGTTCTTTCTTTTAGGCAACAAGAGAAGCAAAAGAATTAGAAGTAGTAGCATTTGAGGAGGTTGCTTATCTTTCTTCCGCTTGCATCGGGTTATGCCTTGTTGATTTGCTCGATATGGTTTTGCTTATGCAAAGGATGATGAATGTATGTATGGTGATACTCCATTGCTTGGAAACGAAAGCATAATCCTTTTGTATGTATGTATGATGAATTTTCAGTTTGTAGTTACTAGAGTTTGTATGTATGTATGATGAATTTTCAGTTTGTATGTATGTATGATGAATTTTCAGTTTGGTGATTACTAGTCCCCATTAATAGATCTATACATACATTGATCTTCGGTTTTTGATGTCAATATGATTGTGTATGTTGAAGAGACCAATATGCTTGTCAGGGATAATTTCGAAGAGGTGATGCCCCAAGTGGTGAGAAAGAAGCGACAATATCCTTGTCAGCGACAATATCATTTGATATCACATTTAAATCGATTCGGCTCTGAGAAATTTGTAGATAACTTTCATAAATTTGTGTACACATGGAAAGGAGTAAGAAACTAATAAACTTCAAGTGCTAAAACTAAGGGTAACATAGTCTTTTCCCCTCAAATCTCCTCTTTTGTGAATCTGGAGTCAACCCACTAGCCAAACGCTTTTCAGAGGTAGCTTCAGATTCTCAGAGAAGTGGATTCTTACAGAATCTGGAGTAGAAGCTGAAAAATAAGAATCTGGAGCTCTACCAAACAGACCCTTACTTACATCTTGTTTAGCCGAATCTGGCTTCGCCCTGGGAAACTCTAGAGCTACTAAAGAGAAGACAAGAGCCCAAATTTTAGATGTTTGATCTAATTTTGAGCTTCTCCTACTTGAGTATCCCCCTCTTACAGTTTACATCTATGATCTCCTAAGGCCCTGATCGTTTCGACTTTTTTCGACTTCAGCTTCTAGCTTCAGTTTTTTTTCATTATTCACTACACTATCTACTAACTCAGCTACAGTATTTTTTCAGCCAAAAACCAAAAGCCATCGCTATTCCGATCACCCCTAAGTAATTTATCCTAAAAAGAAACAAAAAAATGCAATCACATCTAGTATCCCTTCTCTTTAGGTAATCATTCATCCTAGCCCTCCAGCCATCCTGCCCAAGCAACCTGAGCCAACTATCTCTTTGCCTTGACCGCAGACCAACACAGGGCGACAGTGAGAGACAGAACAGGGGAGGGCTTGAGTCTTCCTCACGCCACTCCTCCCCTCTTCTTCTCCCCCCATTTCCTCTATAAATCCGTCGTCTCCCGCCCTCTCTATCCTCCCCTCCCTCTACACCCAACCGCAACCTCACCTCGCGCAAGCCATTGCCGCCGGCCGCCAAGGCTGGACCTCTTGGGCGCGCAAACGCACGCACACAATCGCCGAGAACCAGCAGCCGCAAGTCCGTACACTTCTTGGTTCTTGCCCCTATCCCCATGGAACCAAAGGAATCTATGGTGGCGAGGCCCCACGCGCGGCTGCCGCCCGGGTTCCGGTTCCGCCCCACCGACGAGGAGCTGGTCGTGCACTACCTCCGCCGCCGGGCGCTCGCCTCGCCGCTCCCCGCCGCCGTCGACATCCCCGACGTCCGCCTCCTGGCCCACGACCCCTCCGACCTGCTGCCCCCAGGTGAGTCAGTCAGTACACTCGCCACCCTCGCCATCGCCGTCCGTCGGCGTCCATCCGCCGGGCCGGCGAATCTTTCGAGTCTAGCTTGGGCTGACTCCTGTTTGGTCAACAGGGTGGAGTGAGCAGGAGAGGTACTTCTTCACGTGCAAGGAGGCCAAGTACTTCAAGGGCCGCCGCGCTAACCGGCCACCGGCGCCGGGTACTGGAAGGCCACGGGGAAGGAGAAGCCGGTCGCCGTGACCGTGCCAGTGCCCAGGAGTGGCGGCAGCGGCGGCGATTGCCAGGCCGTGGTCGTAGGCATGAAGCGGTCGTTGGTGTTCTACCGGGGGAAGCCGCCGAGCGGCAAGAAGACGGACTGGGTCATGCACGAGTACCGCCTCGCCGGCGCCGGCCTCGCACCTTGCCGCCGCGCGCAGGGCACCGACGCCGCCGACGCGCGCCCGGCGGAGGGGTGGGTGCTCTGCCGCGTGTTCAGGAAGAAGGGGGCAGCCGCGGCTGACCCGGCCGACCGGAGCGACGCCGACGCGCAGAGCCCCGGCACCGGCGTCCGGTTCATCGACTTCTTCGCGGCGGCGGACACGCGCCGGCGCCGGCGCGCGGCGTCGCCGGTTTCGTCGAGCTGCGTCACCGACGCCTCGGCCGAGCACTGCAGGGAGCAGGAGACTACGAGCAGAGGCGCCTGAGCTAGGCGGCCGATGAGTGTTGTAAGTGGCAGCAAGCTGCGGTTGGTTAAGCTTTGTAAGTTTGCTTAACGAAAAATTGCAAATGCAATGCGCGAGAGGCTCCAGCATAGCCGCTGGAACTAATGTATCAAATTCCAGTCCTCTCTGCAAATGTTAGCGCTGTCTTTGCAAATGTTTTGTTTTGTTAAATTCGATTGACCCGTCCTAGGTTTGATTTATATTCGTAAGCTAGCAGAATCGGTCTACGCGAGACATTCTAGCTCGGTACAACAGTGTTTTTGCGCCCGATAGCTAGCGCAGGAGTGGTGTAGGGCTGTTCATTTTGGCTCAAGCTTCTAATTTATTTTTATATTATTTTAAAATTTTGTTTTTTCAATTTTTTAAGTTTTTTGTTGATTTTTCTATATTTATTTATATTATATGTGATGGGTTAATCTTTTTTATTTTTAATATTTTTAAATTTAATTATACTAAATAAGCAACCATCCGTTATAGTATAAAATAAGAGCATATTCTTTGGGGCTTTTTTGGGTAGCTTTTAGTTTTTACTATGATACCTAACTTTCAAATAGAGTATTTTTTTTCAAGATAAGGTCTACAATGTAGTACATAGCAAAAGCTCATTATTTGTGCTAGCTAAAATTGCATGTGAGTATCTTTCTTCTTCTCTATCGTGAATGTACCAAAAATTTAAAAATTTCAGGCAAAAATCATAAACCGCAGCCACAAAGAATAAGCCCTAAGTCAGTTACAATGTAAATTTAGTCATAAATCATCATTTTTCAACCCAACTAAGCGGGCTCTTAAGCACGACGGAGGATTGCGTGCTCAAAGTAGAATCACAATTATTCACAAGTGACAACACTATTACGCATTCTTATTGGTTTTTGCTGATGTCTTTTGATTTTTTGTTAATAACTTTTAGTTAAAAATAAATAGCAATAGCTAAAAGAAGTAGATAAGCGGTGGAAAAAGTAAGTGAGAGATATTTGTGTGTCACAGGAGCAAGAGAAGTGAGGGTATGTAATGCACCTGTGATCTCTTCTCTTATCTTCAAAATGAGAGAAGTAAAGAAACTATTTTAAAAAACCGAATGTTTATATTATTTTGTTTTTTAAGCAAAAAACACAAACAAAAACAATAGGGCCTCCTTAGAATGAAAAGGGAGGATCTGGTCACCTTGCGGCAAATTGATAAGCACAAGCAAAGCTATGCCAATTGGATTGTCCTCTCAATCTTGGTTCAATTAAAAATGCCAAGATGGAGGTGACGCATGATGTGATTTTTTTAAAATAAATTATTTTTTACTTTGAATTAGAATATTATACTCGTGTTTTTATTTGACAGAAATAGCCATTTGTCGTTCTACAATTAGGTGACTTAGGTAAATCATCCAACCGTTAAACGACATGAGGCCAAATCACCTAACTATTGGGCGATTTATCCATGTCGCCTAACCATTAGGTGACATGAGACCAAGTCGCCCAACCGTGCGGCGACTAGTGGCTCTAGTCGTCCAACGGTTGGACGATTAATATTAGTCGTCCAACGGTAGAGCAACTACTTATCACAATTCATCCTCTATAATCCAACCCTCACGGCTCTCACTGCTTTCTCACAAGAAAACGAGAGGAGCTCGAGAGAGAAGGAAAAAAAGAGAGAGAGAAAGAGAGGGAAAGTGATGAGGAGAGAAGGTCGCAAAGAAGCTCGAGAGAGGAAGAGGAGGAGGAGAAGTAGAGAAGGTCGGGAGAGGGAGTGAAGGAGAGGAGAGGAGCTCGGGAGAAGGAGATAAGAAGAGGAGAGGAGATCGTGAAGTTAGAGAGCAAGATGAAGGAAGCTCCTTGATAAAAAGAAAATAACTTTGTATGAAGATAATAGCCTCATCCATTCTTGTTGTCATCCGAATGTAGGCAACGTATAGCTATGTATTTATTTAGCACGTATTTAGTGAATGCATGTTGATAAATAGTAATATTTACAGTGAAAAATCAGTCATGTCATAACTCACAACATTGAAAGTACATTATGGTAGTTGGGGCATATCCTGATGTCTTCATAATTCATGATCCTCACCCTAGGATGATGAAGGCTATAAAAAAACTTTATCAACACCCGGAGGAGCCGTTCCCTTGTCTAGACATGAGTTATAGATAATGCATTCACCATCTGGGGGGACCAACTTTTTCAAATAGTTCCCGCAGCAAAGGTCGATGAAGTTATTCAAGAGGCTACCTATATAGAACCAGTAGTGTAAATTCGATGCACTATAGGAGATATTGGAGAAGCACACTAGGAAGCATGTCATTGAGAGAAACAAGTGGCTAGCCATTCTTAGGGTGGCGCAATCCGAAGCCTCGTACCATTGCCGAATCTTGACCCTCCCGATGTGATGCAGAGGACCTCGAGGAATATTAAGTGCTTCTCCCATTGGATTGAGGCCGAGCTATTGGAGAAGTAATCCTTGTTACATGACATGGACGGTGCAAGATGTGGCATAATGATAACTAACCTTACGAAGATGTACAACTGAGTTCTTAGGTACATCCATTGTCAGTGATGAGAGGGTGGCCCGATCTTCCGATGAGAAGGATAAGCTCGATTTGATATGACGTTGACGAAGAGGCTACTTGACCGAGACGACCAAGTCCGTCCTGCAATCGCTACACCACACCCTAGTCGCTATCAACCGTGCAAGAACGCGTTGACTGAACACGAGGTTCAATTCCGCAAGTAATCAAGAACAAGCAAGAACAAGATAAAGAGCAATCTGAATATTGCATATATGAATGATGAACACAAAGGGGTTGAGGCCTGCAATCGCAGTTGTTGGTCTAGTCGACACAAGAATACACGATGAAGTTTCACGGTGGAAAACTAATCTACACAAGCCTCGAGTTACATGGCCAAATGAGCTCTATTTATAGGGGCACGCAGCCTTGCTTATGGAATGTTCTTAACATATGGAAAGTAATCAAATAATAGCGGACTCTATCTCTGCTTTCCAAAATTTGCCCCATCGAACTCTTGCTTGAATTGATCCAAAAGTTACGTGGTGACCTTGAGCAAAAGTTGGAAAAGGTATTGACTTTGTCTTGATATATTGGTCGGCTTCCCTTTAGGTGGACCACAACCACGAGCGCATAGCGTTGATGCAATTCTCCTTATACAGCTAGACAAAAATACATTTTCATCTTTAGAAAGCATCATATTCTCAATTAAAACAAATTGAAACCGAAGAAACAAATTCACCATTTGTTTATTCTTGGGAGCTTTGGTTGTATGAGTATGTGGCGTGGTCACATCATCCTCCCCTTCTTGACAGAAAACCGTCCTCGGTTTTAATAGATGTGTGGTCTCACGTATTGCATGATCTTGATCATAAATCTCGGTACATGACAAAGAACGCAACAAATTTGTATTCTGTAATATCATAAGTTCTTTATCAAACAAAGTAAAATTTCTTAGAAACGATTGTACCTGATTGGTAGTATTATCACTAGATGGTGTATGTGCTTCATCTTGCTCCCATTCTTTAGAAAAGGTTGTATTGGACTGTGACTTGATATTGATGATCTCAATGAGAGGCAAGTTCTTTTTTGGCGCAAATAGAGAAATGGTTGTGGTGTATGGAAGCAGCCCGCAACACTCCCCTTCTTGAAAGGTTTCCTGTAGCTTACAAACAGCAGTAGATAAACTAGAAATAATTAGGTTAGTGCCATTAGTTTTCTCTACATGATTATGTTCCTCCTCCAAAGTTGAACTTTTCAGTTCTGAATTTATCCAAATTCGATGAACCATATAATTTTCCTTTTCATCATACTCGCGTATTAAGTAAAATTTATAACGAAATAATGAAAGCGAATTAGGAATCTCAAATAACTTCTTTGTTAAACAACTCAGTTCACAAGGATGATCAATCTCAATATAACCGAAAGTGTGCGAAGAAGAAATTTCATTCAGCTTATCTCTAGTATGGATCAATTGCATATTGACAAAATCAAAACCATTTATTTCAGCATATGGATTTAAAATTAAAATAGAAGAATCAGGTTTATCTTCTGGTTGTGGCAAAGATATATGTAAGAAATTAGCACACAACTCATTATCAATACTTAAATCAATACAGTTGGAATTTTGTACTTGAAATATGTTTATATCAGAATTACTTTTCACAATATTTTGCTCTAATGTAGCATGAACAGTGGACAATAGTTGTTCTTCACAGGCATACTCACCATGAGTGATGATAGCACCGTTATATTTACCTTTCTGGCTCTCCTCACATGATGTAGGGGCATCCATCATCTCATCTTCCTTCTTAAGTAATGAAGTCGGTAGCTCAAGTAACTCATTCTTCTCTTCTGCATTGTTCTCAACTTGCTATAAGTTGTTAGTCATAGAAGAAGGCACAACCACATGTTTGCTCTCATGTGTCCTATTATCAAGTATTCTTAATTCTTTTTCAATCTGATTTTCAATCTTACAAGCAAGTATAAACAAATGAGTGGGAGAATTATATTCTTTGTGAACAAGAAGATCCTGAATTTCCTGATTAAGTCCACTTAAGAATCTATTCTCCGTAGTTTCAGCATGTTCCTCTAAACCACAGTGCAATAAACAAGTTTTCAATTCATGATAGTATTCTCTTACAGTTCTACTACCTTATCTTAAATGTTGCAATCTAGCTAGCAAATAATTAGCATGATTTTTAGAAACAAATTCATCTCTCAAAAGTTTCTTCAATGCATTTCAAATTTGAGGCGCTCTACCATGTTTACCAAGATACTTCCACCAAATTATTGCATTATCAATGAACACACTAGTGGCAGCTCTAATCTTTTGCCTATCCGACCAATCATAATATTCAAATTATTTGTCTAATGCTATCTCCCAGTCAATATAGGCATCAGGATCAAATTTACCAACAAAAAATAGAAAAACATACTTGACTTTAGTTAATGCATCATCATCGTCATTTGGAGATGAACGGTTCAGAGGAAACAGTGCACGTTGAGTAGCTGGGGATGAACGTTTATCAAGATTCTCAACTCTGTTGTTGATAGTGGTGAGGGTTTTATTAAGCCGATCCAACACGTTGTTGGTTTCACGAAAATTCATACTATGTGATATTGAACCTGTCATGGTTAGTAGAAAACAAGGAAATACACAAGAATTATGTAAGTCCCTATAAACTACTAGGAAGTGGAGCTTGACAAGTCACACATCTCTCAAACTCTTACCAAGCTCTTACATGTTCTTACCAATGCAAACAGGTGGCGCAACCGGTGGCTGGTTCGTGATAGTCCTGACTAGAGTGATGAGTATAGCGATTGCCGGTACGTCAAAGGCCTGTAACGGTTAGTAGTAGGTGTAGCTTGGAAGGCTCTAGATATGTAGCAATGGAGAACAATCAGTTAATTTCAGAAATTGCATGGAATTGAATTATAGTCCGTATCTAGCATTTAGCCATATGTTGCTGATCAAAGAAGGATAGATGAAGGCTAAAACAAGTGGATATCAGAGTATATGAGTGGTATAGACACAAGATAATTCAATTGAATCCAATTAGAAGCGAAAAGCACAAGTATTGACCAAAATCTGAGAATGGCAGATTTCTGTCCACTGGACAAGTCGTCGGTATTTTGGCCGTAACTTTTTGTCAGTTACTTATTTTTCAATGATTCTTTTTTTTTCTGTTTACTGACGGCTTTTTCTACAACTTTTCTGTTGTGGCCAACTTCTGGAAACCGACATAAAAATTCGTACAAAAATCACAAGTTCTGACTATTGCAGATTCGAAACAGAAAGTTGGGTCAAATCTCACCGCATGTATCTTTTGCTTGCAATATTGGAATGAAGCGAAATTTTTTAAGAAGATGGATAATGAAGTTGGGAGTCTAATGGAAGTGGTCTCACTCAAAAAGGATCAACGAATCAAAAGTTATACTATTTTTGGTGGCAGCTGCACAAGAGAGAGTCTTCTGGCCGAAAATCGGAAATAGGGTTTGATGTGTTCTTGATTGTTTTGGACATGGGGATTTTTGTTTTTGAAGTTTTATGGGACCAAGAATATGACCAGCAATAAGACAAAGCTAAAACGGACACACATTCAATTTAGCAAACCGAAATTAACAAATTGAAAGGCACAACGGGGTTTGGACAGCGGAAGTAATTCTTTTTGTAGGGCAATTTTCTGGTTATAGGTATGAAAAATAAATCTAAATGGGTAATCTCACTGGGCAATCTGTGCTCTGATACCAAGTGATGAGAGGGTAACCCGATCTTCCGATGAGAAGAATAAGTTCAATTTGATATGACGTTGACGAAGAGGCTACTTGACCGAGACGATCAAGTCCGTCCTGCAATCGCTACACCACACCCTAGTCGCTATCAACCGTGCCAAGAACGCGGTTGACCTGAACACGAGATTCAATTCCTGCAAGCAATCGAAGAACAAGCAAGAACAAGATAAAGAACAATCTGAATATTGCATATATGAATGAAGAACACAAAGGGGTTGAGGCCTGCAATCGCAGTTGTTGATCTAGTCGACACAAGAATACATAACGAAGTTTCATGGTGGAAAACTAATCTACACAAGCCTGAGTTACATGGCCAAATGAGCATTTATTTATAGGGGCATGTAGGCCCTTGCTTATGGAATGTTCTTAACATATGAAAAGTAATCAAATAATAGCGAACTCTATCTCTGTTTCTAAAATCGAAGATTGTTTTGTTGATTGCGTCGCGCACAAAAGGAATTTTAGGATGGGGCCAGATCCGTTCGAAAGAGGACGGAATAAGCTTTACATGCTGTACTCACACATTCCAATTGGACTCTTGATGCGAAATCTATGAGCATTTAAATTCGGACCTGTCAGGCTGAGTCAGCGTCGCCTTGTTTTGATGATTCCAATGTGCACAGAATACATTTGGAGGTGGGGCCAAATCCATTGGAAAGTGGACGAGCTCTTCTTTCTTTGCTGTACTTGCACACATCAAACGGAGGTTTTATGCAAAAGTTATGCACATTTGAAGTCCGACCTGTCAGGCTGACTCCGAATTGATCCGGAGGCCGAATTAAATTCCAAAATTTGTCCCACTTGAACTCTTGCTTGAATTGATCCAAAAGTTACGTGGTGACCTTGAGCAAGAGTTGGGAAAGGTGTTGACTTTGTCTTGATATATTGGTCGGCTTCCCTTTAGGTGGACCACAACCACGAGCGTATAGCGTTGATGCAATCCTCCTTATACAGCTAGACAAAAATACATTTTCATCTTTAGAAGGCATCATATTCTCAATTAAAACAAATTGAAACCGAAGAAACGAATTCACCATTTGTTTATTCTTGGGAGCTTTGGTTGTATGAGTATGTGGCGTGGTCACATCAGTCAGCCCCTCATCGTCATCATCAAAACCATTCTGCAAGGTACAATCGGATATTTTCAAGAAAAGGCATGCAAATGCAGCACTTCATGCAGTCAACTCATACACCATACTGTTCAAAGATCACAATATACATGCAGATTAAGACTGAGAAGGGTTAGTCACACACGGTCTACGTGACGGGCAATACGGAGCATCATTTTAACGTGCTCCTTGGGACAGAGCCAAATTTGGGACTGCTCACTCTCTTGTTACCCACAAGGTGTGCCTTGGAGATCATATGAACGAACCTAGATTCACATGCAACAAGGCAAAGCTCCTTCATAAGTCATGCTCTCTTGTCTTTGCCACATGTGAGACTATCAACATGGAGCCATCGAGTTTCATGTCAGAGTACTTTATGAAAGAGAGGGTGTTGTAGGTGTGGTGCAATGAGTTAAGAGGCTTTAGGGTTGTGGGTAACTTTGCCACATCAGATATTACACAACGGGCTTGGATTCTGGATCTGGACCTTTTGAAGGGTGGGAAGGGCCATCGAGAGTCGTTGTATTAGTAACGATGTGGACAAAAGGGAAGCTGGAGCGGGTAGACATTGCGACCATTGTGGCAGCACCACTTCTTGTGTGTGTAGTGGTATTACGAGTAAAAATACTACCATATTGTAACTTTATTTATAAATTTGAACTTCATTTGTAGTGTCAATCCATGAAGTGCAACACCACTCTTGTTGTGTATGTAGTGGTATTAAGAGTAAAAATGCTATCGATTGTACTCCACTTGCAAACTTTAACTTTATTTGCCAGTCTTGTGCAGTGACAAGACCAAATAAGATAGCTTTTGTGCAGCGCCCTAACTCGACAAAACGAGACAACTTTATGCAGCAACAAGATCAAACGAGACAACCTTTCGTAGTGATAAGACTAAACGAGACAGCCTTGCGTAGTGCTAAGACCAAATGGTGTAACTTTACGTAGCGACGTGATGCTATGTTGGTCCATGAATCGTCGGACGTGTCGCTATCTCGTGGATGCGAATTTGCCAAAATTAAATTAGACTTGTGAAGCATACATCGTATCGGCTTAGCCTACAAGTACTACCCCTTTCGCACCATGTTTTCCTACACCACAATTACAACACTACATCTCTAATATGGACAAGTAATAGGAGGAGATCACCCAACTCGCGGGGCTGCTGTAGCCCAGGAGTTACAAGCGAAGCGTGTTAGGAGACCACTTCCCCAAAGCAAAGCACCTCGTACCTCTAACCCCGATCCATACCTCAACATTTCCACATAGCGTTCGCCGCAACACCCGCCCATGGGGGAGATGCCCTCTCTTTTGGTGCAGGGATGCATGCAAATTCTTCAAGTTTAAGGACCGATTAAGCTTGGACATACGTTACTAGGGTTGCCGTAACTACACCTAGGACTATCCCGACCAATGTTGGGACACGGCCCGCTACCGACAGTCGATAAGAACCGGTTACAATACATTGTCCTATTAATTCTCTTGTATGGCACGCACTAACAAGCTCTTCCCTATTCCTGTAGTCTTTAGATCCACTATGTGCCTACCACAAATAGATCGGCCGGGAGATCCACCTGCACAACCAATGGACTCTAGACTACAAGGAGTGGGACGCCAAGACGGCACACGGGAGGATGGAGGAGCGGCAGCGCAGTGAAGCTTGAAGCGAGCGTATCTAGCGGGAGATGCATACTCACTTGCAGTGCGGGCAGGCGTAAAAGAGCGGGAGGCTTGTGAGGAGGAGCGACAGAGATAGCACGAACTGTCGGCCAAGGCCAAGGTCACCGGTGAGGACTATAAGCTGACCTCGAGAGAAAGGGCAAATGGACACGTTCCACATAATAGTTCGACCCTCTTCGTTCATATGTCCTATGTATTTCTAATTCTCTAAAAGAATGCGTGCAGCATCTCTTGTTTGTTAGCTTGCATGCCATGTAACCTCCTTATTGGATCAACTGTCATGTTCTTTTCCTTATGCCATTTTTCCGAAGTTGTCCTCCGTGTATGAATTCCCTGTTGTATCGCAATATCACTTACTTTTCTACTTACAAATCATTGCTAGCACAATCGTTTTCATAAAATTCTTCAAAATTTTATCGCAACACAACAACATACGATAATCATAAAATGTTATTGTAAGTCTAACAGATTTTGTACCATTCACAATCTCGAAAATCACGAGATGCACCAACCGACATTGTCCGCCCTTTTATTTCAAAAAAATAACAACCAACAAATAATATTTGATAAATGTATTACGTACAAAAATTGTCATTTACACCTTAACAAATTTTTCCATCGGCTTAATAAAATAAAAAAATTGTTATTTTATATCGACCAACCGTGGGACGACTAGGGCTACGCGACTACGCACTAGTCGCCCAGTGGTCGGGCGATATGGGCAATGCCACCTAACTATGGGGCGACAGACGGTAATTTCTGTAAAATAAAAAATATAGATATAATACTATAATTTAAAATAAAAAATAAATTATTTAAAAAATTCTGCATGATGCATTGTTGATGACACAAGAGAGATTGGAATGTTGGGGCTTTTTTAAGAAAATAAAATAAACTAGAAAAGGTTGGAATGTTGGGCAAGGAAGCTGGAGGGAGCGCGCCATATGTCGTGTTTAATTCTTGGTGAAAGGCAAGTTGATGGTTAGAGTAATGTATTGCATTTGCGTTTCCATGCAGGGTGATGCAGTCAGAGAGTGGCGGTCAGACGTCATGGGCCCCTTGACGCCCACTCGTCCCGGTCAAGAATATTTTTCAGAGATCTTGTGTTGACCGCGGGGAGCGAGGCGAGCGATCACATGTTGCACGAAACCGTGGGGCCCCATGGCCTGGGGTTGGACGAAAGAGAAAATATTAAGCCTGTTGTCTTGGCTATCGCTGATGTATTTTAATTTTAATTATAGCATATGATTTCTAACTAATAAAAAGTAGTAATTGAAAAAAAGTATCATTTAGAAAAAGAGAACGAGTGGTGGGAAAATATAGAAAGAGAGGATGAGGAAGAAAATAAGAAAGAGATGTATACTCTAGATGAAAGTCGCTTTGAGAAGCTGAGTTTATACTAATACAACAGAAATTGAAGCAGAAGCAAGCCATGGTCTAGCTAGCCTCCCAGTAACGTACGTTACATATAAAGGGCTTGTTCTTTTTAGTTTCGACTTATGGTTTTTGATTATGGCTTATAGTTTTTGAACTATTCATAAGGGAAAGTACGGAGTAACAGAAACTCATATACAGTTTTAACCGATATAAATGAAGTCACTAAATATGTATTACAATCAATTTGTAGATTTCGTATTGAAAAAACACTATGTTTAAAAATTAATTAATATAAAAAAAATCAAAAAACAACTTTTAAAAACTAAAAAAGAGACGTAAAATAGGAACCGTCTGGGTACCTGGAACATGACACCTTGCAGACAATCATGCACCGGTTTACACAATCTGGTTGCTCGGAGAGCCTCCTCGCTGCAACATAGGTGGTTATGCTGCCTACCGTCGGATCGACATCGAAGGGGCTAGGGTCGCTAGGGTGTTGTTCGAGGCAGAAAGTATTGTGGAGTATATTGTACTTGATGTAATGTCTGAGGGCACTGTAGGACTCAACCTAGGCCCTCGGATCATCGAGCTGATGGACATGATCCAATACGATTGCCATAGCAACTGAATCAGAAAATCTGGCGGTTACTGGCCGAGAAATTTTTTTTACTCGTCTTCTACAGCCTAGTTTATCCCTCTTTGTTTGACTTCTACACCGAAATGCTTAAAAGTGCTTCTGATTCTACCCCAAACTCAAATCCGCAAGTAAAAGAAAAAAAATTAAAATTTCATAAGTTCGGGAAAAAAGAAGAAGGAAACCATCCCAATTTTCACCGGAAAACACAGGAACCCTGACTACAAACTGATCTTAGTGCACGGATCTCGGAACAAAACCTGAGGTGAAATTTGCATGGTGTTTACAAAAGCCCTGAAATACAACAATAATATACTACAAATCAGCTAGGTGACTTTCCGGGAGAAGAAATACAACCAGGGCACTGTCGTTTCAGTTAAACTGCCGTGCATGACAAGCAATTAAGCAAAGGTGCATCAGGGCATTTCCCTGTTAAAGTTACTATTGGTGGCCAGCCGGCAAGGTCAAGCGAGCAGTTTGAACAATCAAAGGGAACCTTGTTCTTTTTTTTTTTTGTTACGCCTTATGACTTTTAAAAACCAAAAAATAGTTTTAGAAAATAAAAAGAAGAGGTCTAGAAAGAACAAGAATCATTATCAACCCATTAATTTCTCAATGGTAAAAAAAGAAAGCAATACCGAGCAAGAAAACTTATATAACTGAGAGACAGATAGCCATAGATAATTGCATATATACGCATTACCTGCCGTGTCAGCCAAAACACAGGTCACAAATAGGTAGATCATGTACTTGCACACTATCCTGATTATCAATTCACCACAGCAATCAATCAAGCTGCATGCAATTGCCAACAGTGCAGAGTTTCCACTCTTCTCGAAGCTTTGCCGTCATCGGAACAGTGAAAAGGTCTCTTCGATCTCTGTATACGTACTTGAGCAGTATGGATGCAATCTTCACACAGAGACAACCAGCTCGCCGGTGTTTTTTTGTCAAAGAACCAGTGGTGCACGTTATAGCGAAAACGAAGAAAGATCCCAAGAAGATTGACAGCAACATTGCTTTGGTATAACGTTGACGAACACATGATCTCCAAAAGGTAAGAAGAAAAAGAGGGCAGACTGTAGTACTAAAGGCACTTTTCTCTATTTTATTTTTACTCGATACAGTTCATGTTCAATAGTGCTGTGTCTTTTTATTATTTTTGGATAATTACGAGAGAGATTAAAAAAAATAAATGACAGTCACGTTGAGAAATTATTCTGTTCAAAACAATTCTTGTAGTAATTCTTATAAATAGTTTATGAAAACTATTTGGTTTAAAAATTAACTTTTAAAACCTAAAAGCCAGAAGCTATTTGGAATAAATCGACAATCGAGCCTCTACACCTGAATGTAACTTAGCCAAACTTGTTGAATTCATTTTGCATCAATGGAACTCCACCTCCTCCACCCGTTCAGATCGCTCCCTTCGCACCTTTATCTGACCAGCCCCCTCTAATTTAGCGCATTTGTTAAGCGGTCCTCGGAAACTTGCACTCCATACAGAACCAACTAGACAAATATACCTGAAACGGATACCCTCAATTAGAAAAAATTTAGCTAGATAGGATCAGTCGGATCACAGGTGCAAAACCAGAGCTACATAATTAAACAAAGCAGGCTTAAAATGACGAAAATCGAATTCTAAGGTGGAACACACTCATATGTGCATACCGATGATTAGAGCATGTACACGTGCAAAAGGGAGGTCGTGAGTTTAACCGTCCACTTTCACATGTACGCATGTGTGTGCAGGTGTGTAGCACGAGATGTGGTGCAGCATGTTAGTTGTTACCAAGTAATTCAGTTCCCTTCTCTCTCTTAGGGCATGCTTATATTAGTTTTTACTGATAGCTTTCAACTACGGCTGACGACTAGTAATGATCGATGAATAGCATTGGCTAATAGAAGCGGCTGATGAATAATAGTGTATTATGTAAGAAAGACGGTGTAATGAAAGTCACTACAATATTCAGACTGCTATACGACTTACAGAATTATGATATAATAAAATATAAAGTATGTTACAATATATGAAAGCGAAAAGTAACAGCTGTGAATAGTAGTAGCTAATAGAAGCGGCTTATATAAGCTGGAGCGTTCATATTGGTTTCTAGAAGTAGAAATCAGAAGCGGAAGCTAATATGAATAGGCTCTTAGAAATAATGATGGAGTAAGGTATTAAGGCGGGCCCACTTTATAGGACATGATCAAGTCAGATTGCTAAGGTTACTTGCAGAGCATGGAAAGCGGCTGAGGCCGCACACATACATGGATGCATGGATGGAGGAGGATGAAGAGGAGCCAGAGGAGTCAGCCGACCAGGTCGACCGGTCAGTTGCTTGTGATCTTGGGCTCGATCGATCGTTGTCTCATTCATGGCTGCCGTGGTCACCCATCACGAGAAGTAATCGATCGAAATGAATAAACCTGGCCGCCCGCCCTCCTCGCTTGCTTGGAGGGTCAGTTCAAGACACCGCCGATCGCGTACGCAACCAAAGCATTTGTGATTGATCGACTCAAAAATTCAACGAAAACGAACTTGTCTCCCGCTCCCGGCCCGTTTCGACCATCTCAAAACTATTGTTTCCGTTTCGGAGCGCACGGAAAAAAAACATGAACATAAAAGGAGCGTGGGCGGGGGCAGACATAGGAAAAAAAAAAGTTATAGGCACTACCAGAAAACGGATCATCCCTCACGGATTGTAATTTTCTTGACGGGTGCGTATAGAACGTGAGGGATATAAAGTTTTTGTGACGGGTCCACGTATCACCGTCACAAAAATATATTTTCCTGTCGGGCTCCTTAAACCGTCAAGAAAATATACTATTTTTGTGACGGTATTAAGTGATCCGTAAGGATAATTGAGGATAAATCCGTCAGACTTCTTCAGCCCGTGAGGCTAATTCCAGCCCGCCCGAACCCTAGGTAAGATTTCCCCATCACCTCGCCGTCCAGCCTGCCCGATATTTTCGCAGCCGCCCGCGCGCCCCCATCCCTGCGCCCGCCTCCTCCACCCCATCGCCCCTTGCCCGCCTCCTCCGATCCGCCGGCCCTATCCCCTCGCCCGCCTCCTCCGCCCCATCCGCTCGCCCGCCTCCTCCGCCCCATCCGCTCGCCCGCCTCCTCCGCCCCATCGCCCCTCGCCCGCCTCCTCCACCCCATCCCCTCGCCCACCTCCTCCGATCCGCCGGCCCCATCCCTTCGCCCGCCTCGGCCGTCGTCGTGGCTTGAGCAGCCGCCACCTCCCGGCCGCCGCGCTCACGGCGCCGCCTCCCGACCGCCGCACTCGCACCGCCGCCCCAGGCCTCCGACCGGATCCCGCCGCTCCCGTGGGTGCCCACATCGGATCCGGCCTCCCCATCGCGGATCCGTGCCGCCGTGCGGATCGGCCTTACTCCTTTGCATCCGGCTGCCTCCGTGCCGGGCCGCCGCTCTCCTCCACTGGGTAATTAGCGGTTGGTGTTCTTTCTCAGGAAACAATTGAGAAGGTTTTATCAGCTTGTCTTTGTTCTATTCTTTACTACAATGTTCACTTCTTACCTTAATCATTTTAACTATGTCACATTTCTTTTTAAATTAGAATGCATCAAATATTATGCATGTATATGTATGAACTATAAAGTACATGATTGTATAACTGGAAATGTGAAGCTGCTAAGGAAAGCACCACAGCGTATGCGGTGTCACCAAAATTCCTGGTAGGTTTTAATTCGAGTCTGGAGAATTGTACATAATTTTCAGTTAGTTCAATGCATGACCCATATCTTTCTTAGCTATGGTGGACAACCTGATAAACCGTACCTTTGCTTGGGAAAATGCAAGAAATAAGCCCTTCCTCTATGATGGGGTATGTATACAATCTGATCAGCAATAGTGTAGACACTTTTTTTTTGTTTTTTTTATTATCGACTCACATATGCTTTTGACAGGGGCGCCTAGTATCTGTTCTAGAAGAGTACAGACTCACATAAGAAGTTGAACAATCACCTCTTCTTTAGGTCTACGTAGTCGTAGAGAATGACTAAATGGTGTTATATTTTTCCATGTAGAGCATAGACGTGATTGACCGTCAGGACTACTAGGGGGTTGAACTGATGGTGATCAGAGAGGAGGAGATGAAGAAAGCTCAAACTCCTCCACCCAAAAGACGTCGGCTGACCAAAGCTAATGACAAAGAGAAGAAAGGGAGTACGAGTGATGTTGTTCCCCTTATCGTTCTTCCTCCTGCCCCAACTGCTCCGACTGACCCTATGCAACAATTTCTTGTAGAAATGACTGTCGCAAGTGAAATAGGGGCAATCGTATTTGAGCAACCTTACCTAAGATCAAGGTACCCTTCTACCTTGACACTGAAATCTACTCAGTTGGCGCTTCTCAAGGCTTTATCAAGCAACTCAAAAAGGAAAACTGGAAGAGTTTCTTATCCTTTGTAAAGAAGACTGCTGCTATAGGAGAACCTATGATTGAAAAGGAGGTTACCCTCTATGTGGTCGAAACCAATCTCGACCGCCAAGAGGGACAGAAAGAACAAGAGAAGTAAGGAGTGGTGTCCCTTACTGAAGACCTTCGACCAGACATGGTCGGAGACGTCATCATTCCTCCACGACTAGACATGGTCGAAGAGAAGCAAACGAAGAAACTTTCGGGAAGGTTTCTTCCAAGTTCAAGATTAAGAGTGTGACAACATGGTACGTAAATGGAAACATAAACATAATATTTTACCTTTTATATCTCCTTGAATGCCAACTCACTCTTGTTGTGTCAGCTCAGCATCTCCATCGACCAGGGCGTCCCGGTGTAAAAGCCCCTATAGCTTTGCCGCCATCAAAGAAATGGTGAAGAATATGGCGATTGTGGCTGAGTACCATAGGCAAATCACGCTCCTTTGACAACGAATGCCAAGCTCTCTAGGAGGCAAAGGCAAGATAAGTTATTGGCTCTCATAATTGAACTTCATTTCAACTATCAACCAAGTTTGTATGCCTGCTTCTAACTTTTCCTAGTTCAGGAGCGACGAGAAATTCTTGGCGGTTGCGCTCGAAAATGAGAAGATCGAGACGCAGAAGCTCAAGAAGGAAGTCATCAACCTGAAGACAATTCTTCTGAAGTTTAACTCCAAAAGCAACACATTAGAAGAGAAAATAAACAATAAGGTCAAGACTTAAGACTGCTTACTTAGATATCTTTCTTGCCTTCTCATAACTCTTTTGTTTTAACAGAAAAATAGGTCGAAACGAATAAATTCCGCATTGAGGTCGAAGAGAAGGCCAAAGTGATCGTAGAGTTTACTCGTATCATCAAGAAGAAGGATGAAAGAAATAAGTTGCTTGCAGAGCAACACAAGGTTGAGGTCGATAAATATGACACTCAACTAGTGGGTAAGAATAACTTTACCTTTTGACTAGTCTCCTGATAAGTAATCTTCTAACCATTATTGCTCTATTTGCAGAAGATATGGTCGAAATAAAGAAACTTATTGAAGTCTCGACTTGTAGTCGAGGAGATGAAGTCAATAAAAATCATCCTTCAAGACAACATTGTCCTTCTCAACAATCTGCTTGTTGGATTTGGTGTTCGGATAATGAATCCTTCAAAGGACACCGTAACCACACATACAAGCATGATCGGATTTCAAGTCAAAGCACTCGAGAGTCATTTGAAAACTCTAAAGACTGAGAAAGATGACTCGATTCGGGATGTGATCAAATGGGACGTAAGCTTTGTCTTGGCAAAACTCAAGGCAAACAGCCAAAACCTGAACCTCCATCCAATCGATCACAACTTCGGCTACTCTGTAGAAGAGGCAGCCCGATTGATAAAAGAACTTGAGCCAATCGGTCGCAATGTCACGGAGGAAATGAAACTCAAGTCAGAATAGTTTGTAAATAAAATAGTTGTAACGAACATACCTGTATGAATGAAAATTTGGTTTCCTTTTCCTATAATCTATTTTGTTGAGTAGTTGGTACTTGTAAGACAAAAAAAAAGAAAAAAGAGAATGAATTTATGACTAAAAATAAGTTATACTAATAACGCTATCCTAGCCCCTGACTATTTACTTACTTTATGTGAATAAACAAAGTAAATAGTGCAAAGTGAAGTATATAGTGAGTAGAGCAACTCGTCATACCATCGTTGTCTAATTCGATTGTCATATTATAGTAGCAAAAGTGAGGGACAAGTTGATGCTAGGAAGTTTCTTCTAGTGGACAGGACCACGTGTAGAGAGAAAAAGTTTCGACTAGGTGGTGTTACCTCTCTTCGACCAGATTAATTAAATCAAAGACATGAACGATGACAAGACAGATACTTAGAATTCCTTCTCTTATACGCACTCAACATCTTCGTAGGCAATGCAATCTTTTTGTGCTGATAGCAAGAGTTAGAAATGGCACAACACTAGGAAGCTCCTTCTAGTGGGCAAGGCCACATGTAGAAAGGAGAGACTTCGACTAGTGGTGTTCCGTTCTCCAACCAGTAAAAATGGATTGGATATTCTAGAAGTGGTTGAACAAATATAAAAGAAGCTCTACTGAACATACGACAATAAGGATTTGCACAAACTGAAAACTTTATTGAAAAAGAGTAGAAACATTTACACGTAAAATTTATGCAATTGGTCAATGTTCCAAGAGTTCAAGAGAATATGGCCATTCTCCATAGCAAGTCGCACAGATCCTGGTTGTGTGAATTCAACCATAGTATAAGGACCTTCCGACTTAGGGGAGAGTTTGCTCCGATTAGACTGAGATTGGATTTTCCTCAATACCACGTCACCTACTATAAGACTACGTGGTTGGACCTTACAATCGTAGTACTTACATATAGCTTGCTGATAGACTGCTGATCGGATTAAGGCTTGATTCCTCTTCTCTTCAAGCAGGTTGATGTCATCCGCTCGAAGTTTGCTTTTGGTGGGAGTCATTGAAGTTCTCGACCTTTGCCGACTGGATCATGATCATTATTTCTAGAGGAAGCGTAGCTTCAGCCCTAAAGACTAGGAAAAAAGGAGTCTCTCCTGTTGCCCGACTTGAAGTCATACGAAGTACCCATAATACTGAAGGTAGTTCTTGTACCCCAAGCCCTCGAGCGCTTTATGAGCTGGTCGAAGACTCGGGTCTTGATACCTTGCATTCTTTGGCCATTTGCGTGCTTGACTGCCCCATTACTCTGAGGATGGGTGATAGAGGCATAGGAAAGTTTGGTACCCAACTCGTCACAAAATTCTTGGAATTTATCACTCAAAAATTGCTTACCATTATCTATAATTATCCAACTTCTGACTCTAAATCGAATAATCACACTTCTCATCATGAACCTATTTGTGGCTTTTATTGTTATCCTAGTTATAGGATTGGATTCGATACATTTTGTGAATGTATCAATAGCCACAAAAAGGAACTCAAAGCCCTCGGTGCCCTTGGGAATGGTCCTAGGATGTCAAGCTCCTAGGTCGCAAAAGGTCAAGATAGAGGGATTGTCTGAAGAGCCTGAGCTAATTGAAGTATCTACTGACTATGAAATTAGTATTATACATACTTCTTAACCAACTCTTTGGCATCAGGGTTGTTGGCTAGTAGAAACCTTATCGAAAGGCTTTTTTGACCAATATCTTGTAAGAGGCATGAGCCCCATAGATGCCCCCATGTATATCAGTAAGGAATGATAATCCTTCTTTTTGCGATATGCATCGCATGAGAACCCCTTGAGCACTCCGTTTGTAGAGTACCCCATCAACCAAAGTATGCATTTTGGCCTTATGGGCTAAACGATTTGCTTCAAGATCATCGTCGGGCACTGAACCCTTCTGAAGATACTCGTAGATGGTAGCCATCTAGGTATCCTTGCACTCTATAGAGGCTATCTCGTTAGGAGTTGTCTCTAGTGTTTCAACCAGAGATGGGTTGTAGAGTTACTCTAAGAAGACTCCCTATGGTACTTGCGATAGGGATGAAGCTACTCAAGCTAAATGGTCCACGAGAAAGTTATCCTTTTAAGAGATATACTGTAACTCAAAACCGAAAAAGTGCTTTTCAAGCTTCCTGACTTCCGCCAAGTATTGAGACATGATCGAGTTAGAGCATATAACCCTCTAGGACCCACATGACCCTGAGATGCCACTAAACCACTCTACAAGCTAGCCAATTTACAAGATAATATAAACTGGTAATAATTTCTAAATCATGATAAGCTAAGCGGAAGCATATTAAAACAAAGGTAATGGAACACTATTAATTAAAGAACAACCGTTAATAATTTTAACCAATTAAAGCGAAGCACAGCCTAACATTATTAATTAAAAAAATGATCAACAATGAGAGATAAAAAAGAATAACTAGAGATGCACTTATTTATTCTGATATGAAGCGTGATACGGTGTGTGATGTGATGTGTTGCTCTACCTTTCCCATGCATGCTCGAGAATCACCTAGAAGGAGGAAAACAACAAGAGTGAGATAAAAATTTCAGCAAGCAAACTATTTAACAAGCTAATTAAACTACAATGGTTTAAGTATCAACAATTATTTTCCACAATTACTACATTTATAACCTCAACCCAAATCACTACCAACAATGGTAAAACTTTGGCAAATAAATCTCGTTTGACTACTTGAATCCTCAATCACTAATACTACCAATATCAGTTTAGTACTAACATAATTTTCTCCATGACTTTATTAATTCCCACACCCACAACGGCTAACAATAGTTACCACAAGAGAGCCCCTCATGCCACTACCACAACTCCTATCACATCACAAGGGTGAGTGAATCCCATTCCACAACCACATCAATATTCCTCATAATACAAGTTACTCTCATGAGCCAATCCACATAAAAACTAAGAATTTGTATTTGTTTGCGAATAATTCAACCACAATACATTGCATAAGTATACAAATGATCTATCCACAATGTAAATGCATATGATCCACTGCACCCTTACATAACAATGTAAATGCATAAGTGTGCATCGTACTATGACAATGTACGATGCTGTACCAGTAGGGTCGTGGCTATAAGCGGCAATATCCATAATACAAATGTCATGATATGATAATCATAATTCATAAGAATTTAACCTCAAAGAACAACATCATATTCACATAAATTTGACCACAAAGGACAGTAACATATTCAACATGAATACCACCTCATAATCAACATATGATCCAATAAGGACATTACCACATAATCCACATTCAGTTCACTAAGATCAAAATCAATTTATCCAAAGGTAATACTACCACATAGGCCATAATTTATTCGTTAATAATACCGCCAACTAGCCCACAATATGATCATTAAGAGTATTACCACCTATATCTCAATATCCTTGTAAGGAATACTACCCCACAACCACTTTTATTTTATTAAGAACTATACCACATAACCATAAATATTTCATCAAGGTATAACCAATTGATTGCTAAATTGCTACCACATAAACCACATTAAGAAAGCATGTAACCATGGTATAACATATCAAATTAAGAGAATTAACTGGTGTGAATGTAGAATGATTAACGAGTTAAACAGTAGCACATCCGCTATGTTTACTGGCCTCTACCGTTGAAGCGAAGCGATCACGCCTGATCGGAGGCGAAGCCACCTAAGGGATCCTTGGGATCTCCTTCTTCTCTTCTCTTCCTCCCTTCCTTCTCTTCCTCTTCTTCTTCTCCTTGCCTTCTCCTTACACCAATAGACAGCAGCTCTTTAGGGGAGAGAGGGAGGCGCAAGGGGGGAGGGAAAGGGTGGCGGCCAGGGGTGGGAAAAGGGGGAGGGGGCTGCGGCAAGGGGACTAAATAGGGGGAGGGAGGCTTAGGGTTAAGGGGAAGGGGTACGGCCACCCCCTTGGGCCGGATGGCCTAAGGTGGCAGGTCCACCCTCTAGGCAGCCCACTAATGGGTTTTTATTTATTTATTTATTTTATTTATTCTTATTTTTTACTATTCCACAATTTTATTCTTACTTCCCGCGATTTACCGAAAATCTGGTGACTCCGTAATTACTTTACAAACCGACGCCGAAATGACGTTCAGGGTATTACAAGCACTAATACTCTTTGGACCTGATTCACGACTAGTTGAGAGTCCCCTATCACGAGTAGTCTATGAATCCTAAGTGCTTTAGTGGCTTGTATGCCATCCAACAAACATTCGTACTCAGCCACATCATTAGTAGCTGAAAAGTGTAGTTGAATGACAAACTTTAAGATCTCTCCTGCAGGAGATTCTAGAACCACCCCAGCTCCTGAGCCACTTAGTGTAAGTGACCCATCAAAGTACATTGTCTACTAATCGTGGGAGTTGTACTGGGGATCTTGAACATGTTTAGGATTTGTCCATTTGGTAACAAAGTCTGCCAAGATCTAGAATTTCATGGGCATTCGGGACATGAAATGGAGGTCGAACTCTCTAAGTTCTACCGACTATTTTGCCATGTGCCTCACTATTTTCCTATTATGGAGGACCTTTTCTTAGGGAAACTCAAACGACACAATAATTTTATGTGCCTAAAAATAATGTCTTAGTTTTCTCGAAGACATAAGTTAGACGTATAAGTGTTTTTGGATATGAGGGTAGCGCTTCTTAGGCCCATATAAGATTTTGCTTACATACTAGACTAGTCGTTGAACATTCTCATGTTCTGTGACCAGCACTGCGCTTACTACATGTGGCGTGGCGGATAGATATACTAAGAGTGTCTCCCTTGGCTTTAGAGAAACCAGAGTAGGAGTACTCATGAGATATCTCTTGACATCCTCAAAGGCATCGATAGCCTTTTCGACCATTCAAAACCCTCGTGTTTCTTTAGAAGCTCAGAAATCACCTTTAGACAAACTTTATTTAAATCACTATAGTCTATGCATATACGCCATTTACCATTAAATTTCTTTACCATTACAGGGTTAGCCAACCACTGTGAGTGATCAACTTCTCTTAGAAAACCTACTTTTAGTAACTTGTCCAATTCTGATATGATCGCTTCTTGTTGATCTGGTGCAAATCTCCGTAACTTTTGTTTTACAGGCTTCTTATCAGGCCGTAGAGATAGCGTGTACTCGATCACTTTCCTAGGGACTTTGGATATTTTGGATGGCTGCCACGTAAACACATCTATATTTGCCCAGAGGAAAGTGATGAGGGTGCCTTCCTATGCGGGGTCGGAAGTGACCCTAATACGTACGATCTTGGAAGGCTCGGATGGGTCCAAGGGGACTTCCTTGACTTTCTTGTTTGGCTTTGGCGTAGCTTTAGATTTTGAGTGCTTGCTTGAAGGCTCCATCTTGATAGCTTCTTGAGTTGGTAACTGACTGACCATCTCAAGGAACTTACAGTTGCATGTAAGTGCCATTTTCTTATCACAACGTACTGTGAGCACCCCCCCCTTGGGACTTAGCATCTTAAGACATTGATATGCATAGTGAGCATCAATCAGAAAGTGAGCCAGAGTTGGTCGTCTCAGTGTGGCGTTGTACACCATACTGAAATTGACCACATCAAAGGAGATCTTTTCTGTCCTGAAATTGTTTAGAGTACCAAACATGATAGGTAGAGCCAATGGGCTTAGCCGAAGAGCCTAGTATGATCCTATGAAATAAGTATCGTACCAGCCTTATCCTAGTACGAGGGACCTACATCTCGTCTAGGGTGCTTACAAATAAAATATTTAAAGAACTTCCACCATCAATCAATACGTGATTCACTCGGCAATTGTTAATGGTGGGCTTGACCATGATTGAAAAATGACCTGGTTGAGTCGAAGGGATCGGATAATCCTCCTTCTCGAAAGAGATAGTGATTTTCAACCACTTAGGAAGATTATTGACAAGAGGAGGATTGATAGAATTTACCTCATGCTCGACAGCCTTATACTGCCGCCTTGACTCATACGCCAAGGATCTGCTGTAGATGTGCTCGATGGTGTGCTTCAGATCCTGGAACAACATCTCCTCATTGTCCTCCTCCGATGGCTTCTGACTGCTCGACTGTCCTACCTCTGCAGGGGTTGGGAGAGGCCCTTTACCGGAGTAGTTGTCGGGACCCGGAACAACAACTCCGAGCCCCTTTGTGTAAATCGCACTATCCCAGGAAAAGCTAGTGCACACAGGTTTAACAGCAATGTATATCATGCAAAAATAACCACGAGATATTATTAAACGAAAATACAGCCTTAAGGCCAAGTCTTACAATAAGGGCACAAGGCCAACAAAATAAACAAAAACAGCGGAAAGATAGTAAAGGTGGCAGCCAGCCCATCCAGCCTCCCACCAGCGAATGAACGTAAGGCGCGTCCTACTCCGTGAAGTAGTTCCTCACCGTCGTAGTCGCCCTCGAAGTCTGGCAACAGATTTAGCAAGGTGAGTCTGATACTCCCAAGGTAAGCAAGTAAATGCTTACATAAGTTACACCAGGAATTATAACGAGTTGATGCATGCATAAGGGATTTCAAAGGAAAGCTTAATAGGGCAATGTGCGAAAGCAATACTTGAATTAAATATAATAACGTAAATACAAAAAGCTGAATTTTAATACAGTATATGAAACATTGTTTTTAACAAGTATTATCATTAGTGTAGGCTCCAACCCACACTAACCTATCCACGGGAATACACCCGGACCAGAACCAAGACTGCTATTTGTTTGCTCAAAAACCATGTTTATAAAATCCAAGTCTAATCTGTGACAACTTTACTCAGCATGTCCATGACCGTGGACACAGCTATCTAGATATGTTTTTAACTCTACAGAGGTGTACAACTTTACCCACAAGACATTCCCTCTCACTTGAGCCACGCGATCAACACACTGCCTTAGGTGTGCGGCGGAGAGTTCATGACAAGGCTGTTCCGATGATTCATAGCCAACATAATCACGCCGCCACTAAGGTTTCACCACAACTCGAATCCACGAGTTGGAGCCCCCTCTAGTGCCATGTGAGACTTCCCACAGCCTACGCCGCGCTCACATTCAGCCTATAGCGAGACTATGTTTGGAACTTCACAAATTACTTAGCCAGATCCGTCCCATACCGGACTTGTGGTAGTACGAAGTGACCGTAAAATAATTCACAGAAACGGTCCTTAAGTTGATTTAGGCTCAACCACATACCCCCGTGCCCGATAATCAACCAGGTGTCACCAAACACGAGGCATATCGGCACCCACCACCTAACCATTAGCCTAAGTCCAAAACATGTTTTCTATTTTTATTTTTAAATAATTTCCATAAACCACCCTTGACTCTCCGAAGTCAAAGTTTTATTTTCAAACTGACATCTCATGTGAAAGATTCATCCCACCTACAGTTATACTAAGCCAGGCTAAGCATTTCTACAAAATTTTCTAGTCGGTACTATGGTACTAACTAGTTTTCAGTTAGGGTGACAAGGTGTATGAATTGAAAATTCAAATGGGCTATAATTAAAGGATCATGGGTATAACTAAAGTTTAAACTGAATTTTAAAATTAAATTGAGTAGAAATACGCATGCATATACAGTAAAACAACATAATTATATTTAAAATACTGGGTTCAATATGGTCAAAGGTGTAACTTGCGTAAGCATTTACTTGCTTACCTTGGGAGTACTTCTGTATTCACCTTGCTAAATCTGTTGCCAGTCTTGAGCGACTACGGCGGTGAGGACTACTTCAGCGAGTAGGGCGCGTCTTCTGATCATTCGCCTTGTGGGAGGTCGGATGGGCATCTTTGCCACCTTTACTATCTTTCATTGTTTTGTTTATTTTGTTGGCCTTGTGCCCTTATTGTAAGACTTGGCCTTAAGGCTGTATTTTCGTTTAATAATATCTCGTGGTTATTTTTGCATGATATACATTCTTTGTTAGCTTTGTGTGCACTAGCTTTTCACAGGATAGTGCGATTTACACTGAGGGGCTCGGAGTTGTTGTTCGGGTCCCGACAGAAATGGTATCGAGCAACAATGACTCTAAGGCGTGATCTTAGCTAGAGACCAACTTTAAGGATATATTTTAATAAGAAATGCCCTTTTAAATTATCCCTTCCTTTTCTCAATCTCTTTACCAAAACCGATTACTAACTCCTCCCCTTCCAAATTTTAGATGGAGCAACCCACCCGCGTCTCCCATGGAACCTTTGCCGGACTCTTCGCAGATGATCTGTACAACCTCATGCAAGAGCTCAACTTCCGTACCCCTCTACCAAGGATATGTTGGCATGTATGGAGACGAGAACGCTGGAGGGTAGAAGTGAAGATCTTGAGATTTGAGCAAGCGGAGCCATTTACGTGTTCGACGCACCCCTACCTCGGGCCACCTTCTTCGACGGAGTACAGGATGCAGCCCGAGAGGCCATTCGCCAGCTGCGGAACATCTACGCTCGAGACTTGCTGCGCACCGATTTTCGCTACTTCCCCATGAAGACCCCTCTGTGGGTTGCCAGCGACTTCTCGTCTACATAGTATGAGAGCAACCCCCGCCTCATACGACTGGTGGAGTTCACCAAGTCCATGGGATCACATGTACCAGACCACCCTGGACGAGCTGCACACCGCACAGCAGAAGCTCCGCTTATGCGAAGAAGAACTTGCCGAGCTCCGTGCTGAAGATGCAGGTTCCACTGATTCCGGGCCTTTTCCGAGGAGGCTCGAGCGCAGCGCTAGTGTGTAGACAACCCCGAATCTTAGAACGCTATCCGTGAGCTGTAGTCCTTTGTAAACAGCCACGAGACTATTATAATAAAATAAAAAGTTTTGTTTGGCTCTTATTCGTGTTTTCCTTGCTCTTGTGTGTTGTTTTGGTGGGATTGTTACTAGAACCTTTCCTTTAGTTCTCTCTCTAAATCTGAAAGCCTCAATAGATGGTGAACACAAGAAGGAACTCCAGCATGGACAACGCCAACCCCGGAGCACAAGGAAGCCAGTCCGCTCCAATTCCACCACCACCGCCAGCAGCAGGACCGGACTGGGCACAATTGATGGCCAATCAAAATCAGTTGATCCAACTGTTAGCTCAGACGATCAACAACCCTCAGGCTCATCATCAACCTGCCCAAGTACCTCCCAATCGTTTTTCTGAGTTCCTGAGGATCAAGCCACCCACCTTCGCCGGCAGTGCTGAACCGATGGACGCCGACGACTGGCTTAGGTCGATTGGCAAGAAGCTGGACATCTTTGCGGTGCAGCGATCGGGAGCGAGTCTGTTAAGCCTCCCATCGGTGAGAACGAGCCAGCGTCTCAATGGTGGGATACTTTCACCGCTTCGCACGCCAACCCGCAGACGGTGACGTGGAACGAGTTCGAGCAAAGCTTTCGCAAAGCTCATATCCCCACCGGCACCATGGCATTGAAGAAGAAGGAGTTCAGGTCTCTGCGCCAAGGAAATCGTACTGTCAATGAGTACGTGCAGAAGTTTAACCAACTGGCCCGCTATGCGCCGGAAGATGTGGCTTCCGATGAAGCCAAGCAAGAAAGGTTCATGGAAGGCTTGAATGACAACATATCAGTACAGCTGATATCAGGTGACTATACTGACTTCCACCAGCTAGTCAGTAAGACCATCCGCCAGGAGGGCAAACACATGGAAATGGAGACTCGGAAGAAAAGGATGGCGGACCAGAGGAACAACTCTGGAGGGTCTTTCAAGAATCGCAGTACTCCTCCGCACTCAAACAAGTTTAGACCCCAGGGCAGCAACTTCAAGAACCAGTCAGGCAGGTTCAAGTCTAAAGGAATACGCGTAGGCTACGGAAGCAGAAAACAAAACTTTTCTACCGCGCACCCAAGAACATCATGCTAAGGAAGGATCATGGATCGTTACCACTTAGGCGCTTGCGCAGCGAAGAAGAATTGGAAACCGATCCAATCACGCGCGTCGAGGTAGTAGTGGAAGTAGCCGATCGTCCCGAACGGATCGTCTCCTCCACGCACGCCGATCAACAACACAACGAGCAGCGCCTCCACGGTATCCACACGTCCGGGGCTGGGCGCCGATCGCGAGTGTACTAGCACTCGTGAGCAGCTAGGGTTTGGCTCGGGAGGTGGCGGCTAGGGTTTTTAGATGTTAACAGGGCCAATCCCTCGCCCTCGCCTCCATATATATAGACCTCCTCACGTGGGCCTCGTGGACCGAGGCCCAATAGGAGTATATTCGGATCTCTATCCGAATTGAGCCCATATCCGAATCATATTCGAATTAGTGTTCCAACCCGTTAAGCGTGCGACCACAGCAGGTTCATGTATACTTGGTCGTGACCGAAACGCCTTCCGGTCACCATGTTAATAGCGGCCTCTAGTAAGACATATTAACCCCAAAGTATATGTAAAGATCATATCGGCTGAACTGTAATGTTCTCTCATGTCACGAATCCCTTTGCCTCACGATATAGATTGAGCTCAAGGCGAGACTGTGTCATCCTCTTAATAGCTCAATCACTCTCTCGATTCCGTGATGGATTATAAACTCGTGATTGACTCCTCAATCACCTTGGCATGGCCATGCACTTTCATAATCCATTACATCGAGGGCCAGAGATATCTCTTCCATAAGGAGAGGCAAATTCTATCTTGATCATTCACATCCCACTACATGTTTCATGGCAAACCGAAGACTACTTTTATGGCTACCCGCCACGGAGTAGTGTTTAGTAGTCCCAAAATAAGCTACTACTCATGTTGGGAACCATGATGATCTCAAGTCTAAGGATTCTACATAAACACTACTTGAGACCAACGATGACACATGGAATCTCTGCAATGTCTCATGGCGAGTCTATCAACATATGTTCACTAACATATGTCCATATTATTGATTTGGTATCACCATACCATGATCCATGAGACATGATCATCAATCAATACATATGCTGATCTTTGTCTTTGAATCATATTTGTTCCTCATATGATATACGATCAGGGATCATTTAGAAATAGCAACATCTTAGTATTTAAGAGTCTCATGAATAAGTCACATACTCATTGATCAATAATGATGATGTCTATTCCAAGGAACAAAATAATGTATCATAAACATAGTATGTGATATATATACAACATCTCCATGTTGCCTCTAGGGCATATCACTAACAAAGTTTTCCACCAGCCGCCCACCGTTTCAGGCCAACCGCCAGCAGTTCCAAAGCAACCGCACCCCAACGACCGGTGGCCAGGTGCAGAAGAGCAGTCCGCCAACGGACGGACTAACCTGCTACTACTGCAAGGAACCAGGGCACTTTGTCAAGGCGTGCCCCAAGAAGATTCAAGCGGTAGCAACCGAGAGCCTCCGAAGTCGTAACGTGGGCAGCAAAAGCGCAGACCTTCATCAAGGAGCGAGTGAACCACGTGACAGCAGAAGAAGCCCAGGCTGCACCGGATGTCGTGCTGGGTATGTTCCTTGTCAATTCAGTACCCGCATCAGTTCTTTTCGATTCCGGAGCATCACATTCATTTGTGTCAAAAACTTTTGTGGATAGACATGGGTTGGGCATAGTAACTCTTAGTAACCCCATGATAATTCACTCCACGGGAGTAGAAATGAGAACAGGGACCTTGTGCCCGAAAGTAGAACTGCTCATAGATGGAACCCGATTCCTAGCCGACCTTTTGGTCTTGAAATCGCAAGGATTAGATGTCATTCTCGGAATGAATTGGTTAGCCAAGAACCAAGGTTAAATCGATTGTGCTACCAGATCCATCACCCTCACCAATGACCAGGGCATAGAAGTGATCTTTTCTCCTCAAATCCCGAAGGCAGAAGAATGTGCCCTTTTCCATCTTCAAGTCTTGGAGGAAGTGCCGATCGTACGGGAATACCCAGATGTTTTTCCCGAGGAACTGCCAGGGATGCCACCGGATAGGGAAATCGAGTTTGTGATTGACCTAGTCCCAGGCACCGCCCCGATTTCCAAGAGACCATATCGGATGCCTGCTAACGAGTTAGCAGAATTGAAGAATCAACTCAAGGAATTAGAAGACAAAGGGTACATCCGACCCAGTTCGTCACCTTGGGGAGCACCCGTCCTATTCGTCAAGAAAAAGGATGAGAGTTTGAGGCTATGTGTGGACTACAGAGCACTCAATGACGTCACCATCAAGAATAAATACCCTTCCCGTGATCGATGACTGTTCGATCGGTTGAAAGGAGCCGTGTCTTCTCAAGATTGATCTGCGATCGAGGATACCATCGGTGAAGATTCGTGAAGAAGACATTCCCAAGACCGCCTTCTCCACGGATATGGACATTATGAGTTCACGGTCATGTCATTTGGGTGACCAATGCACGACCTACTTCATGAGCATGATGAGCGAAGTGTTCATGAAATACTTGAACAAGTTCGTAGTAATCTTCATCGACGACATCCTCATCTACTCCAAGAATGAAGAAGAGCACGAGCAGACCTCGTGATCACCCCGAAAAGCTTAGAGAGCATCGACTTTTCACCAAATTCGATAAGTGTGAATTACGGCTAAAAGAGGTTGCCTTCCTCGGACATATCGTAATGGTAGAAGGAATCGTTGTAGATCCTTCCAAGGTAGAAGCGATAATGGAGTGGAAGCCACCAAAGTCCGTGAATCAAGTCGAGCTTTCTTGGACTTGCGGGTTATTACCGTCGGTTCATAGTAGGATTCTCAGAGACAGCCAAGCCGATGACCCGATTCTTTGAAAAAGGAAAAGAAGTTCGAATGGACGAAGGCTTGTGAGCGGACTTTCCAAACCCTTAAGAAGAGACTAGTCTCGGCACCGTGCTTGTTTTGCGGACGTGCATAAAGGCTTCGAGGTTTTACGGGCGCCTCGCCTAGGCTTAGGCGTGTTACGATGCAAGAAGGCAAAGTGGTAGCCTATGCATCGCGTCAACTCAAGCCTCATGAGTGCAATTATCCTACTCATGACTTGGAGTTAGCGCAGAGTGCACGCCTTAAAAATCGGCGCCACTATCTTATCGGTAACCGTTGTGAAGTATACACGGACCATAAGAGTTTGAAGTATATCTTCACCCGTGCGTAACTCAACTTTGAGGCAGCGAAGATGGTTGGAGTTGATAAAGGACTATGACATCGGTATACATTACCACCCCGAAAAGCGAATGTGGTAGCCGATGCCTTAGCGAGAAGTCTTATGTAAACATGGTAATATCGGAAGAAGACCGGACGACTTCGGGAGAGTCGCCTGTCTAAGTCTAAACCCGATGGGACCAAGCACTCTCGCCTTGCGAAATACAACTGGCTCGATACCATTTACGCCGGGACCGAAACAACAACTCAGAGCCCCTCGTGTAAATCGCACTATCGGGAAAAGCTAGTGCACACAGGCTTAACGACAATGTATATCATGCAAAAATAACCACGAGATATTATTAAGCGAAAATCTGACCTTAAGGCCAAGTCTTACAATAAGGGCACAAGGCCAACAAAATAAACAAAAGCAGCGGAAGATAGTAAAGGTGGCGTACGGCCCATCTAGCCTCCATCGAAGCGAATGACGTAAGGCAGCGTCCTACTCATTGAAGTAGTCCTCAAGTCGTAGTCGCCTCGAAGTCGCAGATTTAGCAAGGTGAGTCTGATACTCCCAAGGTAAGCAAGTAAATGTTTACATAAGTTACACCTTTGACCATATTGAACCCGTATTTTAAATACAATTATGTTGTTTTACTATATATGCATGCGTATTTCTACTCAATTTAATTTTAAAATTCAGTTTAAACTTTAGTTATACCCATGATCCTTTGATTATAATCAAATGGGCTATAATCAAAGGATCATGGGTATAACTAAAGTTTAAACTGAATTTTAAAATTAAATTGAGTAGAAATACGCATGCATATATAGTAAAACAACATAATTGTATTTAAAATACTGGGTTCAATATGGTCAAAGGTGTAACTTGCGTAAGCATTTACTTGCTTACCTTGGGAGTACTTGTGTACTCACCTTACTAAATCTGTTGCCAGACTTCAAGGGCGACTACGACGGTGAGGACTACTTCAATGAGTAGGACGCGCCTTCGCCATTCGCTGTGGAGGCTGGATGGGTCTGTCCGCCACCTTTACTATCTTTCCGCTGTTTTTGTTTATTTTGTTGGCCTTGTGCCCTTATTGTAAGACTTGGCCTTAAGGCTGTATTTTTGTTTAATAATATCTCGTGGTTATTTTTGCATGATATACATTGCTATTAAACCTGTGTGCACTAGCTTTCCTCGATAGTGCGATTTACACAAAGGGGCTCGAGTTGTTGTTCCGGTCCCGACGAAGAGTAATTCTTGAGTTTTGTTGCAAAACTTGGCAATTGCGGAGGTAGTGCCCTTCCTTCTTGTGAAAGGGCACCACCTCGACTTATTGTTCTTTCTTTTGGGGCTTTGCCTTTGCCGATCAAAGTATCGCTTGGGGTTTTGTGGCACTTTGTTGCCTACAGCTAAGACTTCCTTCGAGCTTCCAGCATGAAGCTTCTGCCCTTTTGCCTTGCTCTTGGACTTCTTAGCCTTTTCTTTCCTCTTATTGCCCTCGCCTTCCTCTCTAGAGCCTCGATTGTCTTGATCAATGGTCTTAGCCCATTCGATTGCCTTAGCGGTAGTCGTGTAATGGTCTGCCATCTCAAAGAGCTTGGCGACAGTGGTTGGAGGATGCAAAGTGATATCCTCCATGATCCACTTGTTGCGGACTTCCTACTTGAATGCTCTTATGATATAAGCATCAGAGACTTCTGGAATTTAATTACGAACCTGGCTAAACTTCTTGACAAATTGTTGTAGGGTCTCATTGCTTTTCTACTACATCCGATGCTGGTTGTCTTCCTTCCCAAGACGATTGTATATGCCCTGAAAATTGGCTAACAAGAGTTCATAGAGATGTTGCCATGAGTGAATCAACTCAAGTGGTTGGTTGAGCAACCATGATCGAGCAGACCCTTCGAGCACTGTCGACAGATAGTTCGCCATGACGTGCTTGCCACCTCCTGCTGCTCGCACTGTGGTCATGTAAATCTAGAGAAACTCGATGGGATTCTAAGACCTGTCGAACTTCTTCATATTCACTGGACGTAACTGTGGTGGCCAACCACTGCTCAGAGTTCAGGCGTAAATGCTCTACATCTAGTAGCGAGTTCATGAGCCTCCTTTGCGGAAAAGGGTAGTTGGCATCGCCGGGTGATCGCACTCGACAATGCACAGCTAATGGTGGAGGTGACTTGTAGTAGGTCTCATCCATTCAAGGGAAATACACCTCGTAGTCCATCTGCTGCTATAGATTCCTTACCTAGAGTAATGATCGATCTCCCTCTCAGTGAGGATGTCGATTCAGAGTCGTTCGTGGGACCCTCCTTCAGTTAGAGTTATGATTAGGGGACCGACATGACATGCCATCATACCAATTCCCACGAGGTGGGTTCTGTGAATGACTGCATGCAGTCGTATCTATCCAACTTGAGGAGTTGTGTTGACAAGAGTGCTCAAGCCAGTCCATCATGTCGTGGAGTCTTCACGTGATCCCTTCGGTGGAGACATCGTAGCCTAGTGCTCGAGCATGCCCTTGAGTTGGGTTCTTGAGCAAGTTGTTGATACGTTGAAACCTCGAGCCTCTTCAGACTGGAATTGAATGCGTCCAGGTAGAGACCTCTGGACAATCAGTCGTCTCCTCTGAGCGGTCTCCGGGTCCTCTATAACTGAGGCCAGCTGAGGTCACCTTATAAGAGAGTGATTATTTCTAGGATTTCTCCCACGCTCATTAGAGAACTGGTCTCGCTCATCATTGAAGGTCTCCTCGCCATGCTCAGGAGAGGAGGGAGAGTATGCTCGGTGGAGATCATCCTGAGGGCCTCCATCGGGAAGGTGATGAGGATCTGTGGGGAGGGCCTTGACCTCTCGTCTAGAATCTCTATTTTCGATAGAGGTCCACTCGTCTGAAGAATCCTCCAGCGATAGCGCATCACGTCTAGCAGTAAACCCCATCAGGTAGGGGAATTTCGGGTTATAACTGTCTTCGGTTGGATCTATGTTTTGCAATGGGACGGACAAACTCTCAAGTAGCACACCATTTGTAGGTTCCAACGGAGAGTTATGACCACCAAGTAATGCTGATCTTCCAGAATATAAGATTCTGGGACTAGCTAGAACCGGGCAGACCGCCATCGTCGTGAACTCGAGCACTTTGGGATGAGCCCACCGTTGCGTTGCGAGTCTGGCTCATGGTCAGATTGACGCTTGTCATTTGGGGGAAGTGACTCCTCTCTTGGACGTACTGTTGTGGGGGTTGTGGATCCTCCCTCGGCCTTTCCCATGGTGCGGCCGACGAGGTCTCTAGACGAATCTCCAAAGACAACCTCACCGCCGAAAGCTAGCATTGTCTGCTCGTACTCGAAGCAGGCCTTTAGGTAGAGATCTGCATACTCAGCCAAATCGAACCAGTTCTCCCTATTCCACTCTCCTACCATGAGGACATCAGAAGAAAGAGAAATTACCGACAAGAATATTATTGGATTCTTGGAAGGAGATCCCCACGGACGGTGCCAACTGTTGATGTTTTAATATCAAACTTACGTATGATTTGTATGGATTCGGGGGAAACTCTATAAGGAACAGACTACGAGTACACAGAGGACATGGATATTTTTATACAGAAAATAACAACCCTCGTCCTATGTCACTATTGCTCAAAGAGGATGATTACAATGAAGTAATACAAAAGAACTTGCAGCATCTCCTGAATCTACTCGATCCCCCCACCTCTTCTCCAACATCATCCCTTATATAGTTAATGAAACGCTGGCATGTGCTTGTCCCGCATCATAAGATGCCTTGTTGTTTTAGGAGAACTATATGGCAGAGGTTATTGACAAAGAGACATGGTTAGCCGTTCAACATGTGATGGTTGTTGTTAGAGAGAGAATGTGTGTGCAGTTATTGGACATAAGCGCACATTCTAACTATCTTGTCAGACGGACCCACTGCATGGTAGATCACGTAGACAGGATAGTCAGAGATATACTAGTCACAAGAAGGTCTATGACCACGAGTTAATCGTAGGACTACTTATGACTATCTCATACTTGTAGGAGAACTTACGATTATGAGATGGTCATAGAAGGATTAAGACTAGGTAGTCGTAGAACAGCTTATAACCACTGTGTGAATTTTCTCCCTTACTGATAAGGGGTATATTTAGAGTATATAATGACATAATAATCTGAGGATTATTCTATTCTCATCAAGAAGTTTTTGAACTTTAGGGAGGTGCTTCTTTAGACCATATAAACTGCGTCAACATATTATACCGGTTTTTTAACTTTCCATTTTGCGACTGGTGTTGCACTAATTACTTGTGGCGTAGTAGAAGTAGTTCTTCTCTCGGTTGAGAGGATACTAAGACCGGGGAATTTGCTAAGTACTACTTAATTTTAAGGAAGGCTTGATCTCTCAGTGACTGTAGTCACTGGTGATTATGGTCAGGATCATAAGCAGAACTCGTGAGTAGCCACTCAAAGGGTGAAAACCACCAGACCGTTTGGCATCTTTGTCACTCCAATTGATTTTTCTCTTCACAAGATTGCAATTTGCCCTTGGAATGCATTGAAGCCTTAGGGACGCATATCAATATCCTAGATGTTGCATTTGTTCTCCTATCCTTAGGGGTTAAGGGCCCCCAAGCAAATGTAGAGAGATGTTACAACACATTTTTTTGACACCACTCATGTCATTGCTCTTAGGAGGAAATGAATTCTTCCAGACATGCATGGCAACATCGAATGGTGGGCATTCTTCCAATGCATCTAGGCCTATGCTCTAGGTGAAATCGGGTTCTCCATGGGATGTTTTGAGACCTCGCATGCTGGGTTTGTGTTTAGGCTATATGGACTCCTGTTGTCAGTGGTAGATGAATTTTCCCTGGGATTCGTCGAGTCCTTCGGCGAAGATTCCTTCTTCCTGAGCAAGCTTAGGCAGGGATCAAGGTTGAGATCAATATATTTGACTTGAAGTCATACCTCAAATGTAGATTTCATAGCACGTCCTAACAATTACAAAAGTGCACATTCCTCACGGATGACACCAACTATCAACAATTTGAAAGAGGAAGAACTATGGTTGAGACATAGCTATGGAGATAGTCTTTTATACATGTTTAGGCTTCATTGATGATGGATAATAACCTTACTCCTACGCTGTGTTGCTATGAATGTATTACAATGGGATGCTCATTGGTTGAAGAGAATAGAGACCGTGTGTGCGAGTACAAATTATTGTCTGATTCTAGGATGCGGTGTCTTACTAATATCTGGATCCCCTCTTGGCGTCAATCCATTGCCCCTTTATAGCTTCTGAGGGGACGATGGTTAACGATGGATGAACATATGGTTACCAATAGTTGTCATCGATGAAGACGTCTCCTAGAGATGACGCATGTTGCGGCGACACCGATTGGATGTGGGGCTTGTTGTCAGTGAGAGATTTCCATTATCAGTTGGCCAAGCTCCCTGAGGGAGGTTATTGTCATCGAGACAGTAGAGTAGTTATCCATATGCTTATTGGTTTTGCATGTGTTTCTGGTGATAAGGAGAGACTTTCTACAATACATATTGCACATTTATACATCTCTTAAGAACATTCCCTTAACCAGATTGTAACATATATAGGGTACTGACTAGTTGGGATGTAGCATATAAACAAATATAGGGAAAATATTATATCCTCATCAGATGGATAGTAGGACATTTGTAACTTGACACCGATAGAGGAGAGGAGTAGCTAGCATCGTTGCCGCCATCAGCTCTCTCTTGGATGCTTGTTGGATAGAAGAGAGGACGAGTGTGACAGAGGAGCAAAATGGTCATTTTGCTTTACTATAACGTCAAGGAGGCTGACTAGAATGGGGTGAATTGGTGCTTTTAAAAATCACTCTTTGGCTAAAACCGAGTTTAAATACGGAAGTATAAATTAAATTGATTTTTGTACAAATAAGGCCTAAGTGCATCCCAGAGAATACCCCAGAGAATGAAACTGACATAAAATGTTACTCTGATTTCCCTTTTCAAATTAGAGCTATTTACTTGTGAGTTGGCCCTTTTGCCCTTCGCTTCCTCTTCCTCGTAGCATGTCCTAGAATCCATGCAACAATAGTTGATCTTTGATACCATTCGCCAAAGCATCTATGCCAGAGCTGAAGCAACAGCAGGCACCTCGTAGCACTTTGGCTCAATTTTTTTCAGCTCATGACTTCTCTTGAACAAACAAATAGAATAACTTCTTTGTCAATGTTTGAAAATGGCTTATTGATATAGTCTTTTCGAAACAGCTTATCGATATTTGGTTTATTCACACAAACAATCGCGCTAGAACTAAAAATCATAAACCGTAGCCATAAACCATAGTTAAAAAGAACTCACCTTTTATCTCTGCAAAACTCACAAACTGCTACATATTAGGTTGTGGTGTGATTTCGCAAATAACATAAATTATAGACCCCGTTCTTTTTTAGCTTATACATTCTCCTAAATAAATAAACAAGACAGTTTTTCCGTTGCTGTTTCGAAGCAACATATTGAACAAGTCTTTTCAAAACGATTTATCAGTATTCAATTCATTCATACAAGCGATCGCTCTAGAGCTATAAACATTAGCTGTAACTATAAATCATCGGCTGTAGCCAAAATGTACGTATGTACTAGGCGAAGCTACTAGTTTGCACTGTCCCGTAGGCCATAGCAAACGCCATCCAATCGCGGCATCGTGTAGCCGTTTTCCCTAAATAAATTACTAGTCTAGGTTATTTGCTAAAGATGCAGAGCCTATACATTTTTTTGGGGGATTTGATCATACGATCACTTGGCAACCCATCTTTAAGTACGTGCTCTTACTCTCTTCTACAACTAACACACTAAAATACTGTTCTTTGAAAGATTATAATGTGAACAAAATCTCTGTGAACCTCTCCATCCATCCAGTCGATCGTACATACTTGCAAGTCTCGGTTTTATCGACCGCCGCCGGTTCTTGCCAACCCAGGTAAAGGCAAAGGCAGCCAGATATTTAGGCCGCGCTCAAAACGGTTTTTACCGTGAGCGTTCGGCGACGAGAGATTTTTTTACTGTAACACGCACTGTGCACACTGCAGTGAAATTTTTTTTCGTTTTTTTTTAATTTTACTTATACTTTTTTTCCGCTTTTTGTTTTTGGTTTTTTTTATATTTTTTTTACATTTAATTATACTCAATAAACCAACTCAGCTACAGTGTTTTTTCAGCCAAAAGTCATCTCTGTTCCGATCACCCCCTTAGTTGCGTGTGTATCTGTATCAGCATATGTAAAAAGTGCAAATATTAACACATGCGATTAGCACATCACAAGGGACAAGATCTGTCCTTGATGGCAACAGATTCTCCCTCATGTCTTAACCAAACTTGCAAGCTTAGAAATTGTGACTAGCTGACGTCAACGACAGAATGGGTGCATTGCTTACATTACAAACAAAATAGCAGATCCGCAGAATAGTAAATTCACTGACCTAAGCATGATGCAGAATGGAGGGAAGCAACTGCATTATTAATAGGTAGTTTCAGAGAAGTGATGCAAAACACAAGGACAAAATGGAAAATAGTAAGTTTCAGGAGTGGGGAAGGATGCTAGAAATTGAGGTAAGCAGGAGGGAGCAGAGAAGCGCATGGCAGCAAGCAATGATGTCCTGTGTGTACATGTAACTTGTTCCAATTAGTGAAATGACAAACTGAAAATATGGATGGAAATGGTTTAGGCTTCAGCATGTCATGCAAAGGTAACTGTCCCTTTTTCAATTGCATATAAGCTTTTCCATAAGTCACAACTTGACTTTGCAAGCTAGGTCATAACTTGACTTTGCAAGCTACTGTTGTTTCCCAGCTGCGGAAGCAGTGTTTGAGGTCGATGTTGATTCTGCTTCAGCACAACACCTTATAACTGCTTCGTTCTGAAAGAAAACATTGCAAAATGTTACTGGCCTGTTATTCATCTGAGAAGAAGACATGCAAGACTACTAGCAGATTAGACGCTGCCTGACCAATGAAATTTTAAGAAGTGAGAACAAGTGAACAGCACAACCAGGAAACACTATTGGTCATTAACTCATTATTGCCTTGACTCTCATGTCACAGGCCAACTCGTTAAGAGTTACGGTAGTATACTTAATCATAGATTTTCAATAAAAATATATCTACATGAGCACCATCCGTCCAATATTGTTCAAAATAAATGGGATAACATATACAACTTGGAATCTAAAAAAAGTACAGCTTGGTTGGAAGTTCCCTCGGGGATGCATAACATAAATCATAATATCACAACTAAATTACTTGGTTCAGGGTTTAGTGCACATATAATTATGTCCTCCAAAGTTAGCTAATGCCAGTTACTAAGAAACTCTGGCTGCCTGAAAATAGAAGAATAATGCTCTTTTCATCTATTCTTGGCTCCTTGCTCAAGCTCATTTGATCTGTTCTTATTGCAGAGAATAAAAGAAGCATATAAAAATAATAAACTTCTAAGAAATCATAGCACATCAGCTCCAAACCAAAATTTGAACAATATGCTTAGGAGGAACAAAACAAACAGCACATCCATGCAGTATGTTTCTGCAGCAACCATTGAGAGGTATTGAGTTTGGGGAATATAGAGATATATAAATATAATTCATAAATTGCAACAGAGCGAAATGAGGGGAAACTTGATAAGATTGAACATGCGGGCAAAGAAACAAAGCATGCGATGTCCTGATGGGACAATCTAAAAGGGGCCTAAAAAATCTGAGTTTTCAGAACGTAAATGATCTTCAGTCATGCATAAAACTTACAGGACCAAATAAATACCATTAATGCTCATCCAAACAAAGAACTCTCTGTAATGGTGGCTGTGACAGTTTTGAGGGCTTTCCTGGCTTCATGACGAAAAGTGGTGAATAGGAAAGGTTTCCATATAGTATTGAAAATCCAAATTTGGTTGGATAGATTCAAAGTTGTGCTATCTTCTTTTGCAACAATTTGTTGCTGTTTCCAGCACCAACTTGTGAATTATCATGTGAAATCGGCCAAATTAAATTTTCAGCAGAAATCTTGTTTAACTCTTTAAATAACTATTCAAATTCACCTATCACATCACATTTCACTCCAAAAGTTAATAGGGGCAATTTCAAAGGTTAATTCACGATACAGTGTTACTGCTGAAAATGGCAACAGATTCTTGAGATAGTGAACTTCCAGATATAACAACTTTTAATCTATCCAACCAAATTTGGATTCCTAATACTCTATGGAGTTCTTAGAGAATGGTCTACAACTTTGCTATTCATTACTTTTCATGATTAGGTAGGGAAGGTCGTCAAAACAGAGAGTCACATTGACCCCAATGTGATCTATTAAAAACAGAGCTTCCTGGTATCCGGCCACCAAATTATGCAACTACTGCTGCTAATGTACCACAAAAACAATTTAATCCAAGATTATTAACCAGGGCAAGATACTGGAATTGATACCCACAAAATTGGCGGCTCAATGGACATCTCTTTTCCTCCGCTCATTCTTCTCTGTCTGCTGCACTCCTGTGGAGGCTCCTCTTGCTGTGGCAACCGTTTTCCTTGTCGCAGCAGCCATTTACTATCACCTCCACCTTTGGTTTGCTGCAGCAAGGCACGATAGCAACCAGGCACATGGCAGTGGCAATGCATGTGGACAGATGGGCGACAAGGCTCACGGATCTGGTGGCGCGTGCTCGTCGAGGATGGGCTGGGATTGTAATGCGTGGGAGTGGGATGTGGGGAGAGATAAGGGTTTCCACCATTTTTCCCCTAATCTTCCTTTTCTCACGAACCAGACTCCTAATGTTTCCTATGTTGAAGCACTTAAAACTTTCTGGTACCATCAAATCTACATCATAGTTTGCTATCCTATATATAGTTCATCAAGAGTCCCTGCATTTGTAACGGCAGGTACGTGATTTATTTTAAGCTACAAGTTTTTCCAATTGGAGGTAGTTTATGAACCTCCCTATTATCGATGGCCATGTGAGGGCAACAAAAATCCAAAAAAACAAATAGCTCCGCACGACAAATCCAATTTCGATCACAAAAAATTACAGCAAATGCCAATAGACTAGATGTACTGAGCAACTGTTGATATCCATTTTCACTCGAGATCCATGGCTAAGCTTCAACATGTCCACACTCAGAACCCCTCTCCTCTTTAATCACAGACAAGTACGCTAGAATCAAGTGCGAGTTTATATCAACTCAATTACAAGGCACAATTAAACCAACTGACAGCCCTTTTGCTAGAACAACACTATGGACTGCAGCTCAAATGTTGCCACTCCCAGAATTATGCCCAAATTACCCAAACATGAATAGAGAACTAACTAGGCAGCACATCAAAACAAGTGACCACCATATGACAGGAACAAACTAGTATCATGCTCAAGATTTAAGAGAATCAACAGTTCAATCATTTCAACCTAACACACGACCTGCACATGAATCGGGAAGACGAAGTGTAACATCCCAATTTTTGCTTTTATTTTGAAGAAATAGTTTTAAATTAATAATTTCCAATTATCTGGAATTTTCTGAATTTAAAGTTTCTGTTGAAAAGAAAATTTAATATCAAAATAAGTTGGAAATATTTTTTATATGTTTAAAACATTATCAGTGAATTATGTGAATTTTTCTGGAATTTTTGGAATTTATTTGGTATTTTTCTGAGTATTTTAAAGCCTCCTAATCATTTCTGAAAATCAAAAAGTAATTAAAATTCTGAAACTCTCCTGGAGCCGACAAGTGTCGCCCATCGGGCCATTTCACGCCGCCGGATCTATTTCCAGCCGTCCGATCTCACTTACCGTTTCAATCCCGCCTTCCCTATCTTCGGATCGACACGCGTGGCAAGCATCGGATCGTCCGCTTCGCGCCGATTCAATCCCGCCGCTCCACCACTTACGCCCGCTGCTTTATTCTCCTCTCGCGTGACGCGTGGCACAATCGGCACCGCTCCTCGCTGCCGCATTTAATCTCACCGCTCCTTCACTTAATGCACCAACCGCTCGGATTCTCTCACGGTTGTCGGATTAAATCGTGATCGCCCCCGATCACTTACCCTTCGCCAAGAATCGGTGGTCCAGATCGCTTCTCTTGCCACCCGTCGCACATCCACCCGTCTCCCTCATTCTTTCCCATTTTCTTTCTCTCGCCGACATGCGGGCCCATTGCCGAACCGCCGCCTCCGCCGATTCTTCCTCCCGCACTCGCGCCGCCGCCATTAGTGCCAAAATCAAGCTTTCAATGCTTCGCCTTTCCGCTTACTTCCCGTGCCGATCGCATATTAATCCCCGCCTCCACGCGCTGGGCCGCATAAAGACGCGCGTTACTCTCTCCTCGCCGTCGCATTCATCCTCCGACCGCTTCGAGCTCCGGCGAACCCGCGCGGCGTTACAACCCTCCCGGTCTATAAAACCCGCACCCCGAGGTCCTCTACCGCTGCCGCCCCTCCTCACCTCTCAAGCGAATCACCCGAGCGCCAGAGCCCCTACGCCCGATTTCTTCCCGCGGCTTCAAATACTCCGGCGAGCAATTGCGCCGCCTCGGCTTCCTCACTCGCCGCGCGCCCCGACGTTGCTGGTGCCAAGGCGATTCCCGCGACTTCTCCCCTGAGCCGCTGCCACCGAGCTCCTCCGTCGCCGTGAGGTCCTCTCCGACCGCCGCCCCTCCTCGATCCTTCCTCCGGTCACCTCGGCCTCCGCGCAAGGTACCGGCGCATTCCTCGCATCCTCCTCCTCATTTGGTACCCTTGGCCGGCGCCGCGATCACCGAGTTCGGCGACCCTCGGTCCCCGTGGCGCCACCACCGCCCGCACCGTCGCCACCGTCGGGCCGAGGTGGCAGCAGGCGTGGCGGCGGATCGGCGCCACGCCGGCGCCACCGAGCGCCTCGCCACCTCGCGGCGCGCGCCATGTCGGCAAAAAGCCGTGGCGTGGCGCCCACGCGGCGACCACGCCACGCCCACGTACGCCACGCTGCCGCCACGCCTCCGCAGATAACCTCAAGAGGGTTACCTACCCATTAGGGTGGCGGTGCCTCCCGCTCACTTGGCTAGCGCCGCTCTCTTCCTCCCACTCCTCGCGCGCGTTCGAGCCCGCTCCCGCTGGCGAGGTTGAGTTTTCTCCGTTTTAATCCGCGCGATGTGTAGGCCCCACCCGTCGACCACCCTCTCATACTAGCCACCGACAAGTGGGTCCTGAGTTCAGTGGGTCCCACATGTCGAGACTTATTTTAATGAAATTGCTGACCAGTGGACCCCACATGTCGAGATTTCCGAATTTCTAGATTTATTCAAATCTGAGATTTTCAAATAGCCATATCTTTTCATTTTAGCTCCAAATTGGTCCATTCAAATTTCTAAATTCATCTAAAATTTCAATCTTTCATTTGGTATATTTATTTTCAATTTTGAATTTTTATTTTATTTTATTTATTTGGAATTCTCGATTTACGTGTAGAGACCGATTTGTCCGAGCAACCTCAAGAGCAAGTTGTGGAAGATTTCAACCAGACACAGGAAGGCAAGTCTCCTTTGAACATTTTGCTCCCATGTTTTGCAAGTTTCCTTTGATCAACTTGCTCAAATGATTTAGAAAAAAATGTTTAGGTAGTTATTTTAAATTAATGCATGCTTATGTTATATCAAGTGATAATTTGATTTAGAAAATTTAGTTAAAGACCCAATTTGTTATACCTTCCATTGAAAATTGTTTACCTTGTACCATTGTCAACTTAGGATATTCCTTTTACTCAATAATGAGTTAGCATTAAATTGGTTGAATGTTTAAAATACTAGCAAATGCTTAGCGTAGCAAATTAATGTATTAATACTCAAATGAGTAGCATGTTTATCAAATGTTTTGATGAATGATTTGTTTGAACATTGGTAATGGATGTTACCATTGTTAAATGCTTTGTTTGAAAAGTGGTAATGGGTGTTATCACTGATAATTTAAAAGTAAAAATGGGTTTCAAAGGGAAAAGTTGACAAGGGTGGATGGAAGGTTTGGCTGGTGCAGTTAGCACGAGAATGTTTGGAAATTGTGAATGAGCTACCCTGGTCGTTTAAGGACCGACGCTTGTGTTTGTCCAAACTGAGCAAAACAGTACAACCACAAGTCTATATGGGTACGACCTAGCTAACTACCCTATAATAGTGTAGTTTAGATATCACCAGTGGTGTATTGAGTGCCAGGGTGTACTGGTTACTCATAGTGAGTGACAGGTTTCATCAGACTCATATGGCGCAAGAGGGGCTCCAACTCGTGGATTCGAGTTGTGGTGAAACCTTAGCGGTGGTATTTAAACTATACCGAGTAGGCGAAAGGCTTTGTGATAATTTATCTGGGTCTCATGCCAAAGGAAGCGTGTTGACTATTAAGATAATTTATCTCTTGTGGGTAAAGTGTACAACCTCTGCAGAGTTAAAACTATTCGAATAGCCGTGCCCACGGTCAAGGGCGGGCAAAGAATGCATTCACATGGTAGAAGTTTTGGTTTTGATTTCAAAACAAAATGAATTGGAGAAAAACTCGGGAGTAGTATAACTCTCGTGATGTTCAGATCAGGGGGTGTACCCTGAGGTTTTGAAAATTGGCTGTGATGGCCTGAGATATTAGTGTTGATAGTTTAACCTTCACTAAAGTACTTATCCAATTTTGATTATTAAAAACAAGTTGTTTACAAAATGGCTTTTAAAGTAATTATGTAGATTTGAAATAAAATGCGGATTTTTGCAAATAAACCATATAGCCTTCCTTTGTGAAAACTTACATCTATGCATTTTTCCCAAGACTTGCGGAGTACATTTTTGTACTCACCTGTTGCTCTATAAATATAAAAGCGAGAATGGAGAAGATCAAGCTGAGAGTATGACTTCGCGCCAATGTGGATGCGGTGGATTATTTCCTGATGCCTAGGATTCGCTTTCCCTACCAATTGCCCGTGGCGCATTGATGGGTCGATCAAGTTATCTTTGCTTCATTGTGTTTATTTTTGCTTGAGGTTCTGTGAACCTTAGTAAGGCTATGGCCTTTGTAAAACTTCGCCACTATTGTAATAAAGCGTGGTTGGCAATGTATCATCTTTTCTGTTTGAACTGTGTGTACTAGCATTGATCTCTGGGACTAGTACAGTAATACACAGGGGGTCTAGGAGTTTCTACTCCGGGTCTCACAGAAGTGGTATCAGAGCCATCTTGACTGTAGGACGAGCCCTAGGTTTTGGGAAGCTTTAAGGATTTATATTTAATAAAAATTTATGTACAAAAATATAAGTTTCTTTTGCTTCTACTCTTTTCTTACTTAGTATCTTGTTCTTGTCCTACTCCCACCATTTAAAAATCTTTACTGATCTCCTCTTATTTTCAAACTTATAGATGGCAGGTTCTTCGTCGTCTTCAGCCCCATGGGATCATCATTCTCATGGCGAGAGTGAGGGAGCTTTTGCGACTCTTCTACGACAGTTAATGCAGCATCTGAAATATAATCAACAGCCCATTTTCAGAGGGCGGAACACTAGAGTGATGACTATGGATTCATGGACCATGGAAGTATTCATCTATGCTCCAGATGGGCAGCTTGACCCCGTCTACTGCAGGATCGAGCACCCTCGGACCCACTGTACGGACGCTATCCAGGATGCAGCCAAGATGGCGATAGCAGAGTTGTGCAGGAGGCACAAGGAGGAGTTACGACAGTCGCCCTTCTGCTTCTTTCCGACTACCAGAGCGGGACAGACCCACCTCGAGGCTTTCCAGATCGTGGTGGATGACCCACGCCGTCTCATCAGTGCGCTCACCCAAGCATCGACCGCGACTTACGCCGAGCTCAGCAGAGATAGGACTTCTCCGGATGCTTTTGACGCCGAGCTACGATCACCCGACACTCTCCGAGCACACTGCCGCAGAGTCGATCGCCACGCGCCGACACAGACAGCGAGAGACAAATGCCGAGGCGAGGTGGAGCGCCTTCGAGCCGCCACCACTACACCGACTCCACCAGCTCCCGTTGTCGCTCCAATGACTCGGGACCTCGCACTAGGCTCACGGCAAGGAAGAGTGTGCGACGCCCGACCGCTACCCGACCTAGACATTGACGGATCCACCGAGGACGCCAGCCGCTCCGCTCGAGATCACCTACTTTCACCCAAAGCCGATCACGGTCGCGTTCGCGAACAACCGCCGTGGTTGTGGACAGAGTCACTCGTCGGACTCAGAGGAGGATCCCGAGGAGGAGCCAGAGGAGCGATCATCATTGAGGACAATTAGATGTTAGATAGACTACCCTTTTTCATCGCTTATCGATACTAGAACGCTTTTATAATGATATGATGTAATAAAATGGATTGTACCGAGCCTTGTGCATTTGTGGTACAGCCATTTCAAAGTTAATTTGAATTTCAAAAGTTGAGTTTTCTCAATCTGTTGTGTTGATCTTGTGTGTGGTTTTGGGATGATAAATTGCCCTGCCTCTCATCTATGCTTTTCTCTCTTTTCAGACTTTTCTTGATGGAGCTTGGATGGTGAACACGAGAAGCAACATCAACAACAACCCAAATACCAACAACAATGAGGCCCCAATTCCACCTCCGCCACCCAAGCTCCCAATATGGAACAAATGATAGCCATGCAACTACAACTTCTTCAGACTTTGGCCCAAAATCAAGTCAATCAAGCTCAGCAAGTACCTATTCACCCACCGCAGTCTAAGCTCGGGGAATTTATGAGGACCCGACCCCCGACCTTCGCAGGATCTGCCGATCCGTTGGAAGCGGATGATTGGATTAAAGAAGTGGAAAGGAAGCTGAATCTAGCTCAATGTGCTGAACATGAGAAGGTTATATATGCTGCTCATCAACTCCAAGGAGTTGCTGCCAATTGGTGGGACAATTATCGCACAGCACACCGTGATGCCCGAACATTGGTTGGGCGAATTTTGGAAGCCTTCCGTAATGCCCATATTCCTATGAGTATTATGGAAATGAAGAGGAAGGAGTTCCATCATCTACAGCAGGAAACTGAGAGCGTTCCGCTTATTTAAGCAAATTCATTCAGCTATCTAGATATGCCCTGTAAGATGTGGCGATCGATGCCGCAAAGATTTGGAGGTTCATGGGAGGATAGACCCCAATCTTAAGGTTCAATTAGTCTCCAATGACTACCCTACTTTTCAGCATCTAGTGAATAAAGCTTTATTGCAAGAAGATGCTCAACGCCAACTCTTCGACTCCGGAAGAGGAAGTTCCAAGCTCAGCATCATGAAAGCGCTCACGATTCACGCCACCACAATACAATCGACCTCCAAAGACATAGTCATACAAGGATACCGATTTCGCACCTCGCCCTTACCTCAAGCTCCTAGAACTGAAATGCAGCCCAACCGCAGCAAACAGAAATGTAGCTGCAGGAGTGCAATGCTACAATTGCAAGAATATGGGACACTATGCCAAGAATTGTCCACGTAAACGCTGCGCGTAACCCTGGTTCGCTTCAATCTTGACCCTACACCAAAGAAGAGCTCCAACCAATGGTCAAGGACGTGAAGCCCTCAAACTCCCAAGACTCCACAAAACATTAATCGAGGGCGATCAACCATGTTACCGCAGAGGCAATGGAATATGCACCGATGTAGTTCGGTAAGTTTCTAGTGAACTCGCATACAAGCAATTATATTATTTGATTCGAGCTACACATTCTTTCGTAACAAAGGCTTTTGTTGAAAAGAATAATTGGAAAATTTGTTTGCTAAAGGACCTTATGATAGTCCAACTCGAAAAGAATTGAGGACTAATTTGGTTAGCCCTAGTGCAACCATAATTATAAATGGAGTAAAGTTCCTAGCTAACCTTATTATAATAGACTCATGGCATAGATATAATACTTGGTATGGATTGGTTGATCAAGTATAAAGGATGATAGATTGTGCCAATCGTGCCATTATCCTTACCAATACTGATGGAATTCAGATAAGACATGAGGCAGTTATGCACTCAAAGAAGGACAGTATGTTAACCAGCTTAAAAGGGAAAAGTTTGGAAGATGTATCGATAGTTCGCGAGTACCCGATGTTTTTCCCAAGATTTGCCAGATTACCACCGATCGAGAAGTTGAATTTGTTATAAATCGTGCCCGCATACCCAATATCAAAGAGACCTTATCGGATGTCACCGATGATTTAGCGTAAGTCAAGAGGCGATCCAAGAATTGTATGAGAAAGGATTCATCGCACCAAGTTCTTTCGCCTTGGGGAGCCCCAAAGGTTCTAGTAAAGAAGAAGGATGGTAGTCAACGGATGTGCGTTGATTATCGAGCTTTAAATGAAGTCACTATAAAGAATAAGTATCCCTTACCTCGGATCGATGATTTGTTTGACCAACTCATAGGATCAAGTGTCTTTTCCAAGATTGATCTTAGGTCGATATCATCGCTGAAGATTAGATCTCAAGATATACCCAAGACACCTTCGCCACAAGATATGGATTATATGAGTATACGGTGATGTCTTTTGGTCCGACAAATGCACCGCATATTTCATGAACTTGATGAATAAAGTCTTTATGGATTATTTAGATAAGTTTGTTGTTGTTTTCATAGATGACATTCTTATCTATTCAAAGAATAACAAAGAACATGAAGGTCATCTAAGGATAGTGTTGCAAAGACTCGTGAACACCGCTTATATGCCAAATTTAGCAAATGTGCATTTTGGTTAAAGGAAATTGAGTTTTGGGACATGTGATCTCAGCAGAAGGAGTATCCAGAGATCCCGAAAAGTTAAGGATGTATTAAATTGACTCCACCCAAGACAAGAACTGAGATCCAAGTTTTCTCGGGATTAGCCACTTACTATCGTCGATTTATTGAAGGCTTTTCCAAGATTGCGCACCTTTAACCCAGCTGTTAAAGAAGGAGAAGAAATTTGAATGGAGTAAATCTGTGAGGATAGTTTTCAAGAGTTAAAGAAAAGGTTAACTTCAGCACTGGTTCTGCGTTTACCCGATATTCAAAAGATTTTGAGATATTTTGTGATGCTTCAAAACAAGGTCTTGGTTGTGTACTAATGCAAGAAGGAAGGGTAGTAGCTTATGCATCAAGGCGATTAAGACCGCATGAAGAAAATTATCCCACTCATGATTTAGAACTAGTCTTTGTTGTGCATGCTCTAAAGTTATGGAGGCATTACTTAATCAAGAATCGTGTGAGATATATACGATCATAAAAGTTTAAAGTATATATTCACCCAAATTGACCTTAATATGAGACAAAGAAGATGGCTCGAATTGATAAAGGATTATGATGTGGGAATACACTATCATCCCTAAAAGCTAATGTGGTAGCCGATGCTTTGAGTCGAAAGAGTCATATGAATAATCATTCAATTCCAGATAAGTAGTTAACCCTCCATGAGGAATTCCAAAGATTAAATTTGGAAATAGTTAACGAAGGTATTCTGTCAGATTGAAGGTTCATCCTACCTTGGAAGATCAAATCAAGGCAGCCCAACGAGAGGATGAATATGTTAAAGAAATTAAAGAGAATATGAAGAAAGGTAAAACGCTTGGATTTTCGTAAGATGAAGAAGGGACTCTTTGGTTTGGAAAGAGAATACTAGTACCCGAGAAAAGGAAATAAAAGATTTAATCTTAAAAGAAGCTCATGAATCAGATATTCAATTCATCCCGAAGTACAAAAATGTATCAGATTTAAAGGAAAGTTATTGTGGAACAATATGAAAAGGGAAATTGCGAATATGTAGCCTTGTGTGACATATGTCAAAGAGTTAAAGCAGAGCATCAAAGACTCACTGGTCTTTTGCAACCTCTGCGTGATATACCGAATGGAAATGGGAGGAAATTGGAATGGATTTCATAACGGACTACCAAGAACCAAGTTAGGTTATGACTCAATTTGGGTTATAGTTGACCGCTTAACAAAAGTCGCTCATTTCATACCAGTGAAGACTACATATTCGGAGATAGATTGGCGAGCTTTATATGTCAAAAATTGTGTGTTTGCATGGAGTTCCAAAGAGGATAGTGTCAGATAGAGGAACACAATTTACCTCAAGATTCTGGCAGAAGCTTCATGAAGTTTTGGGCACCAATTTAAATTTCAGTACTGCTTATCATCCTCAAACAGATGGTCAGACAGAACGGGTAAATCAGGTATTGGAAGATATGCTGAGAGCATGTGCTTTAGCCAATAAAGCCAGCTGGGATAGAAGTTTGCCCTATGCGGAATTCTCATATAATAATAGTTATCAATCTAGTCTGAAGATGTCTCCGTTTGAAGCCTTGTATGGCAGAAAATGTAGAACACCGTTATATTGGTCAGAGACCGGAGAGAGTCAAGTATTCGGACCGGATGTCTTAAAGTTAGCAGAAGATCAAGTTCGCTTAATCCGAGACCGATTGAAAACAGCACAGACAAGACAAAAGAGTTATGCTGATAATCGTCGAAGAATGTTGGAATTTAAGCCAGGCGATCATGTGTATCTGAAAGTGTCACCTATGAAAGGGATGCGTCGATTTAAAGTCAGTGGTAAGCTTGCCCCTAGGTATATTGGACCATTTCTAGTTATAGCAAGAAGAGGTGAAGTCGCTTATCAGCTAGAACTTCCTCTTCAGTTGTCAGATGTACATGATGTATTTCATGTATCACAGTTGAAAAAGTGTTTGAGAGTACCAGAGGAATTGATACCTTTTGAGGATGTTGATTTAAAGGAAGACTTGACGTACCCAGAATTTCCTATCAAGATTTTAGAAGAGGCAGAACGCCGCACAAGAAACAAGACTATCAAATTCTGCAAAGTGCAATGGAGCAACCGCCCGTAATCGAAGCAACACAGGAACGAGAAGAGAATCTTCGAGCGAGTTTCCTAATCTATTTCTCGCTTCATCCGAATCTCGGGTCGAGATTCCTTCTAAGGGGGGTAGGTTTGTAACATCCCAATTTTTGCTTTTATTTTGAAGAAATAGTTTTAAATTAATAATTTCCAATTATCTCGAATTTTCTGAATTTAAAGTTTCATTGAAAAGAAAATTTAATATCAAAATAAGTTGGAAATATTTTTATATGTTTAAAACATTATCATGAATTATGTGAATTTTTCTGGAATTTTGGAATTTATTTGGTATTTTTCTCGAGTATTTTAAAGCCTCCTAATCATTTCTCAAAATCAAAAGTAATTAAAATTCTGAAACTCTCCTGGAGCCGACAAGTGTCGCCCATCGGGCCATTTCACGCCGCGGATCTATTTCCACCGTCCGATCTCACTTACCGCTTCAATCCCGCCTTCCCTATCTTCGATCGACACGTGGCAAGCATCGGATCGTCCGCTTCGCGCCCGATTCAATCCCACCGCCCGACCACTTACCGCTTCGCCGCTTTATTCTCCTCTCTCGTGGACGCGTGGCACAATCGGCACCGCTCCTGTTGCATTTAATCTCACCGCTTCCTTCTCTTAATGCACCAACCGCTCGGATTCTCTCACGGTTGTCGGATTAAATCGTGATCGCCCCGATCACTTACCCTTCGCCAAAGAATCGGTGGTCCAGATCGCTTCTCTTTGCCACCCGTCGCACATCCACCCGCCCCCTCATTCTTTCCCATTTTCTTTCTTCGCCGACATGCGGGGCCGCTTGCCGACTCCGCTGCCTCCGCCGATTCTTCCTCCTCGCACCCCGCCACGCCGCCATTAGTGCCAAAATCAAGCTTTCAATGCTTCGCCCTTTCGCTTACTTCCCGTGCCGATCGCATATTAATCCCCGCCTCCACCGCTGGGCCGCATAAAGACGCGCGTTACTCCTCTCCTCGCCGTCGCATTCATCCCCTCCGACCGCTTCAGCTCCGGCGAACTTCGCGCGGCGTTACAACCCTCCCGGTCTATAAAACCCGCACCCGAGGTCCTCTACCGCTGCCGTCCCTCCTCACCTCTCAAGCGAATCACCCGAGCGCCAGAGCCCCCTACGCCCGATTTCTTCCCGCGCTTCAAATACTCCGGCGAGCAATTGCGCCGTCTCGGCTTCCTCACTCGCCGACGCCTCCCGACGTTGCTGGTGCCAAGGCGATTCCCGCGACCTCCTCGAAGCCGCTGCGCCACCGAGCTCCTCCGTCGCCGTGAGGTCCTCTCCGACCGCCGCCCCTCCTCGCCGATCCTTCCTCCGGTCACCTCGGCCTCGCGCAAAATACCGGCGCATTCCCCGCATCCTCCTCCTCATTTTGGTACCCTTGGCGGCGCCGCCGATCACCGAGTTCGGCGACTCTCGGTCCCCGTGGCGCCACCACCGCCGCCACTTGCCGTCCGTCGGGCCGAGGTGGCAGCAGCGTGGCGGCGGACGGCGCCACGCCGCCGCCACCCGAGCGCCTCCCGCCACCGCGCGCGCGCGCGCCATGTCGGCAAAAAGCGTGGCGTGGCGACCACGCGGCGACCACGCGTCGACCACGTGTACGCCACGTTGCCGCGCCACGGCCTCCGCAGATAACCTCAAGAGGGTTACCTACCCATTAGGGGTAGGCGGTGCCTCCCGCTCACTTGGCTAGCGCCGCTCTCTTCCTCCCACTCCTCTGCTGCTCGAGCGAGCCGCTCCGCTACCGAGGTTGAGTTTTCTCCGTTTTAATCCGCACGACAGTAGGCCCCACCCGTGACCACTCTCTGCGCTAGCCACCGACAAGTGGGTCCTGAGTTCAGTGGGTCCCACATGTCGAGACTTATTTTAAATGAAATTGCTGACCAGTGGACCCCACATGTCGAGATTTCGAATTTCTAGATTTATTCAAATCTGAGATTTTCAAATAGCCATATCTTTTCATTTTAGCTCCAAATTGGTCCATTCAAATTTCTAAATTCATCTAAAATTTCAATCTTTCATTTGGTATATTTATTTTCAATTTTTGAATTTTTATTTTATTTTATTTATTTGGAATTCTCGATTTACGTGTAGAGACCGATTTGTCCGAGCAACCTCAAGAGCAAGTTGTGGAAGATTTCAACCAGACACAGGAAGGCAAGTCTCCTTTGAACATTTTGCTCCCATGTTTTGCAAGTTTCCTTTGATCAACTTGCTCAAATGATTTAGAAAAATGTTTAGGTAGTTATTTTAAATTAATGCATGCTTATGTTATATCAAGTGATAATTTGATTTAGAAAATTTAGTTAAAGACCCAATTTGTTATACCTTCCATTGAAAATTGTTTACCTTGTACCATTGTCAACTTAGGATATTCCTTTTACTCAATAATGAGTTAGCATTAAATTGGTTGAATGTTTAAAATACTAGCAAATGCTTAGCGTAGCAAATTAATGTATTAATACTCAAATGAGTAGCATGTTTATCAAATGTTTTGATGAATGATTTGTTTGAACATTGGTAATGGATGTTACCATTGTTAAATGCTTTGTTTGAAAAGTGGTAATGGGTGTTATCACTGATAATTTAAAAGTAAAAATGGGTTTCAAAGGAAAAGTTGACAAGGGTGGATGGAAGGTTTGGTGATGCGTTAGCACGAGAATGTTTGGAAATTGTGAATGAGCTACCAGGTCGCTTAAGGACCGACGCTTGTGTTTGTCCAAACTGAGCAAAACAGTACAACCACAAGTCTATATGGGTACGACCTAGCTAACTACCCTATAATAGTGTAGTTTAGATATCACCAGTGGTGTATTGAGTGCCAGGGTGTACTGGTTACTCATAGTGAGTGACAGGGTTTACTGTACTCATATGGCGCAAGAGGGGGCTCCAACTCGTGGATTCGAGTTGTGGTGAAACCTTAGCGGGTGGTATTTAAACTATCTTTGAGTAGGCGAAAGGCTTTGTGATAATTTATCCGGTCTCATGCCAAAGGAAGCGTGTTGACTATTAAGATAATTTATCTCTTGTGGGTAAAGTGTACAACCTCTGCAGAGTTAAAACTATTCGAATAGCCGTGCCCACGGTCAAGGGCGGGTAAAGAATGCATTCACATGGTAGAAGTTTTGGTTTTGATTTCAAAATAAAATGAATTGGAGAAAAACTCGGGAGTAGTATAACTCTCGTGATGTTCAGATCAGGGGGTGTACCCTGAGGTTTTGAAAATTGGCTGTAATGGCCTGAGATATTAGTGTTGATAGTTTAACCTTCACTAAAGTACTTATCCAATTTTGATTATTAAAAACAAGTTGTTTACAAAATGGCTTTTAAAGTAATTATGTAGATTTGAAATAAAATGCGGATTTTTGCAAATAAACCATATAGCCTTCCTTTGTGAAAACTTACATCTATGCATTTTTCCCAAGACTTGCGGAGTACATTTTTGTACTCACATGTTGCTCTATAAATATAAAAGCAGAGAATGGAGAAGATCAAGCTGGAGAGTATGACTTCTGCGCCGAATGTGGATGCGGTGGATTATTTCCGGATGCCTAGGATTCGCTTTCCCACCAATTGCACGTGGCGGCATTGATGGGTCGATCAAGTTATCTTTGCTTCCGCTGTGTTTATTTTTGCTTGAGGTTCTCGTGGAACCTTAGTAAGGCTATGGCCTTTGTAAAACTTCGCCATACTATTGTAATAAAGCGTGGTTGGCAATGTATCATCTTTTCTCAGGAACTGTGTGTACTAGCATTGATCTCTCGGGACTAGTACAATGAATACACACGGGTGCAGGGAGTTTCTACCCGGTCTCACACGAAGAGACCATAATCCCAAATTGTTCCAAGAAACAACTCGCACATCCGCATGGATAACATCCGAGAGAAAACGAGAGGAGAGTGAAGAAGGCCGAAGGGGATAAATTGTTGAAGATATAGGCAATATTTTAATTCCAAGTTTTAGTAGGAGACAAAAGCAAAATACTATTGATGCACAACTAACTACTAACAGAGGATATTCATCATACTTCGAAATATACGCAAGAGAAATATAATGTTAAAGTTGTACGAACACCCGAACGACTTACTGTTGGGCTTGATGAAGGACAGGAAGCAGCGCAGGCTCGATGCAGTGTAGGCTTGATGCAGTGTAGGACGTAGATGAAACAGAGCAGGAGCGGTCACGCAGATATGCGCTGCCGAAACTTTATTGCCGCCCCGCAGTGTCTTCACGACAAAGAATGATTCGAGATACCGCTCACCTTCCTTCCAGTGCACGGGAAGAAAGGTCGCGCGGTTCGACACAAGACAAGACTACCGCACAATATCACTAGAGAGGAAGAAAACAATGGGAGAGAAGAATGAAGAAATTCAGTTCCAAACCTGGACGTCTCCAGGCCTTTTATAGACGTGCTCATTACTCTCTAGTAACTGACACCATTAGACTGAAATAATTCACTGGTAACTGCTTAATTATTCACTGGTAACTGATCAATTATTCACTGGTAACTGATCTATTATTCACTGGTAAATGATAAAATTCAAAACCGAATAATGGTAATTAAGCAGTCTCATGACCGCTTAAAAGAGAGAGATGATGCGAGGTTCACAAAATAAGGTGGACTGATTCGCCAAGTGGCGCGCCACGCCACGCGCGCGATCGCGCGTCATGAAGTCACAAGTCACGCGATTTTCACGCGAAATACGTGAATCTGCGTGCGTCGCGCGCGCGTGTGTGTTTAGCCAAAGCCACCATCCACTTCCATAATTCAAGGAGTGGTATGGACTCCACCTTATAAATTGGTCTCCCCCACTTTGCCTAAGCAATATGGTACTAAACCTCACATGCTTTGGAATTTAAAAATAGGCCACAAATAACGGCCCTATTTCTAACAATGCCCCACCAATTCCAAAGCAAGAAGCAAAAGGATATCAAAGATATTGTGCTGACGTACTGTTAATATACTAGTCTTTTAGTGTAAGTCCCGTACGGGTTGAACTTGCACCTAGAATAATAAGATTCATCTTCTCACAGCTAATGAATGGACTATGCCTTGAATTCATAGCTTTTTGTGATTAGATTTCACTTGAAATCTCAACTAGTACTAGGCTGCCAATGAACCACGTCTAAACGGAGCATTATATGGTCATGCTCCCTTATCTGCTCATGAGCTTTCTAGAGAATGCCCCGTTCTCGTGAACTGCGACCAAACAGTTAAGCTCAAGTAGGTGTATTCTTTCTGGGTATCCTGCAGGCTAATACATTTTCCTCATTTAGACAACAGAATACATTAAGGCTTTATGCCAACCTTCTATACAGTTGAGAGTATTTTATTTATTAGGACATAGGTAAATCAATATGTACTCTCTTGTTACAACATCAACTTGTTTTTCCCATTAACTACGTCACGGGATCTCCGATCAAGAAGGTATGGGTTACCATTGTGATGTAACTTAAAGGGGCCTCATTCCCATGTCCATAGAAGCAACGGAAATCGCTTTCCGTGCTAATCCCTTTGTAAAAGGGTCTGCCAGATTTTTCTCAGTGTTAATATAGTTCACAGCTATCACTCCGGAGTTTCTCAATTTTCTAACAGATTTAAGCCTCCGCTTCACATGTCTAGAGGACTTCATATTATCCTTTGTACTTGTGACTTTGACCAACACAGTTTGATTATCACAGTACATCAGGATTGCCAGTATTGGTTTCTCAACCAACGGTAAGTCCATCAGAAGCTCTCTTAGCCATTCAGCCTCAACAGTGGCTGTGTCAAGTGCTACAAGTTCTGCTTCCATGGTTGATCTTGTCAATATAGTCTGTTTACAAGACCTCCATGAAACTATGACACCACTAAAGTAAACACATAACCACTTGTAGCTTTGATCTCATCAGCATCAAAGATCCAATTGGAGTCACTATACCCTTCTAATACAGAAGAGTATCCAGTATAATGTATTCCATAAGATGTTGTGCCCCTCAAGTAGCGCAACACTCTTTCAAGTGCCTCCCAGTGATCATCTCTTGGGTTAGAAGTAAACCGACTTAATTTGCTCACAGCAAATGAAATGTCAGGTCTTGTGGCACCAGCTAAATACATAAGTGACCCAATAATTTGTGAATATTTCAATTGATCTTTTCCTAACCCTTGATTCTTTCGAAGCTTAATGCTTGCATCATAGGGTGTCGAAGAAACTTTACAATTTTCGAAGCCGAAACGGCTCAATATTTTCTCAGCATAATGAGATTGGCTCAAAGTAATCTCATTCTCATTCTTAATCAATTTAATATTCAAAATAACATCTGCCTCTCCTAAATCTTTCATATCAAAACAATGGATAGAAAAGTTTTGACCTCACAATTACGGCAGTTGTTTGTTCCAAATATAAGTATGTCATCCACATACAAACACAATATCACTCCTTGACCCCCACCATAGCGGTAATATACACATTTATCAGCTTCATTCACAATAAAGCTAGCGGTTGTCAAAGTCTTATCAAACTTTACGTGCCATTGTTTAGGTGCTTGTTTTAAACCATATAAGAATTTTAATAGCCTGCATATCTTATTTTCCTGTCTAGAAATCACAAAACCATCAGGTTGATCCATATAAATTTCTTCCTCCAACTCTCCATTAAGAAAAGCTGTCTTTACGTCCATTTGATGAACATGCAGACCATAGGAACATGCTAACGCGAGGAGTACTCTGATGGTGGTTAATCTGGCGACAGGAGAATAGGTATCGAAGTAATCTTCTCCCTCTTTCTGGATGTAACCCTTAGCTACAAGTCTTGCTTTGTACTTCTCAATAGTACCATCGGGGCTTAATTTCTTTTTAAAAATCCACTTACATCCAACAGGTTTGCACCCAATAGGAAGATCGGTGATCTCCCAAGTCTCATTAGCCATGATTGAATCCATCTCGCTACGGATCGCCTCTTTCCAATACTCAAGATCGAAGATGTATAAGCTTAGAAAGAGTTTTGGCACATCATCCACGAGGTATACAATAAAGTCATCACCAAAGGTTTTCTCAACCTTTTGTCTCTTACTCCTTCGAGGAGCTTCTGCGACTAAACTATTGTCCTCCTCAGGGATGTCATAAAATGGTTCGAAATGGTGGAAAGTTCAAGTTTGATTATTCTCATTTTCGATATTATCGATTTGAACATTCTCGCCTCGTGTTGAAGTATTGCCTCTTGTTCTCATAGGAAAAATATTCTCAAAAATGAAGCATCTTTAGACTCCATTATTGTGTTAGCAATAATCTCAAGAGTTTCTGATTTAACTACTAAAAATCTATAGGCCGTGCTATTTTGAGCATATCCTAGAAAAATACAATCAACTGTTTTTGGTCCAATTTTTCTCTTTTTCTGCAATGGTATATTGACTTTTGCCAAACACCCCCAAGTTCGCAGAAAATTAACATTAGGTTTTCTCCCCTTCCATCCCTCATATGGAGTAATTTCACTCTTTTTAGTGATTACTCTATTTAGGACTAAAGTTGTCACAAAATAGCTTCCCCCCACCATGCCTTAGGCATACCGGAACTCTCTAACATGGCATTGACCAAGTCCGTTAATGTCCGGTTTTTCCTCTCAGCTATCCCATTTGATTGGGGTTAATATGGTGGTGTGAACTCATGGATTATTCCATGCTCAGAACAGAATTGGGAGAACTCATGAGAGACATACTCTCCTCCACGATCAGATCTCAATCTTTTTATTTTCTTTTCTAGTTCGTTCTCAACCTCGGCCTTATAAATTTTAAAGTAGTTTAAAGCTTCATCCTTAGTTTTAAGTAAATACACATAACAGTAGCGTGTTACATCATCAATAAAAGTTAGAAAATATCTTTTGCCTCCTTTTGTCAATAGTCCATTCATTTCACACAAATCTGAATGAATAAGATCCAACGATGCTAAGTTCTTTTCATCCTCTAATCCTTTAAAAGGTTTTCGAGGCTGTTTTGCTTGCACACATGACTCGCATTTTGATCCTTTGACAATTTCACATTTTGGAATTAAATCTAATTTGGACATTCTCACAATACTATCAAAACCAATATGACAGAAATGGGAATGCCAAACATTTGCCTCACATTTATTTATATTTGTTGCAACATTCCGATTATAACAATACTCTAAAGTACTTAGGTAGAACAAGCCTCCGCTCTCATAGCCTTTACCAATAAAGTTTCCGAACTTAGACAATACAATTTTATTCGACTCAAAAACTAGCTTATAACCATCCCTACATAGAAGAGAACCACTAATGAGGTTCTTGTTTATTGTAGGAGCATGCTGCACGTTCTTTAAGTGGACAATCTTCCCTGAAGTAAGCTTCAGATCCACCGTGCCAACACCAAGAACAGAAGCATGCGAGCCGTTTCCCATTAGGATGGAGGAACCCCCTGCTGCCTGGTAAGAAGAAAATAAGGAAATATCAGAACATACGTGAACATTAGCACCAGTATCCACCCACCAATCAGTGGAATGACATGCTGAAAAAACAACAGGTGGATTACCATACCCTCCTGAAGTCGAGGCCTCGCCTATGATCACGTTGACAACCTTCTTCTTTGGCTGTTCACCATCTCTGATTTTGCGGAAGCGACAGTCCTTCGCCATATGACCATCTTTTCCGCACACAAAGCAGGTGATGTCCTTGAAATCCTTTTTCTCAATTTTCTTCTTCTTGAAGCTAGTTGTCTTATTCGGTTTGTTGGATTTGTACTTCTTTGCTATAGTCTTTTTCTCAATGAAGTTTGCATTGTTCTGGCCAGATGTGCTTGGTGCATCCTTTGCTCTTGCTTTTTCTTCCACATCGAGGGCAGCAATGAGATCCTCAACAGAAATCTCTTCCCTCTTGTGTTTCAGGCTAGTGGCAAAATCCCGCCAAGAAGGAGGGAGTTTAGCAACAATGCCCGCAGCCACAAACTTAGGAGGTAACACGCAGCCCAGATGCGCAATCTCACCGACTAGTAGCTGGAGGTCATGAGCTTGTCCAACTATGGACTTAGCCTCATTCATGCTAAAGTCAAAAAATTGATCACACATGTAGAGCCAACGACCAGCCTCTGCCTCTACATATTTGTGCTCTAGTGCATTCCACAACTCGTGGCGACTTATAGTCCATGTACACATCGTAGAGTGATCTGCGAGCACCAAGATGCAACCAAGAGCAGTATTGTTTGCACTATCAAATTGCATGTACTGCTCAATCGTAAATGGATACTGCGGGTGGACAACCCACCACAGCCCCAAAGACATGAGCCAAAACTTGACTCTAGTCTGCCATCTACGAAAGTTCTGTCCATAAAACCTCTCAGGTTTCATCGCATCAGAAGCGCTAACCATTTCTGTATTGCAACAAATTTTAAAATAAGGTTTCTGGATTGTTGAAGATATAGGCAATATTTTAATTCCAAGTTTTAGTAGGAGACAAAAGCAAAATACTATTGATGCACAACTAACTACTAACAGTAGGATATTCATCATACTTCGAAATATACGCAAGAGAAATATAATGTTAAAGTTGTACGAACACCCGAACGACTTCATCATTGGGCTTGATGAAGGATGTGAAGCAGCCGCAGCTCGATGCAATGTAGGCTTGATGCGAGTAGGGCGAGATGAAACAGAGCAGAGCGGTCGTGCGGATATGCGCGCCTAGAAACCTTATTGCCGCCCTGCGGTCTTCATGACAAAGAATGGTTCGAGATACCACTCATCTTCCTTCCAGTGCACGGGAAGAAAGGTCGCGGTTCGACAAAGACACAAGACTACCGCACAATATCACTAGAGAGGAAGAAAACAATGGGAGAGAAGAATGGAGAAATTCAGTCCCAAACCTGGACGTCTCCAGGCCTTTTATAGACGTGCTCATTACTCTCTAGTAACTAATACCATTAGACTGAAATAATTCACTGGTAACTGCTTAATTATTCACTGGTAACTGATCAATTATTCACTGGTAACTGATCTATTATTCACTGGTAACTGATAAAATTCAAAACCGAATAATGGTAATTAAGCAATCTCATGACCAGTTAAAAGGAGAGAGAGATGATGCGAGGTTCAGCAAAATAAGGTGGATCTGGTCTGCCAAGTGGCGCGCCACGCCACGGCGCGGTCGCGCGTCGCAAGTCACAAGTCACGCGATTTTCACGCGAAAATACGCGAATACGCGCGCGCGCGTGCGTGCGCGCGTGCGTGCGCGCGTGTGTGTTTAGCCAAAGCCACCATCCACTTCCATAATTCAAGGAGTGGCATGGACTCCACCTTATAAATTGGTCTCCCCCACTTTGCCTAAGCAATATGGTACTAAACCTCACATGCTTTGGAATTTAAAAATGGGCCACAAATAACGGGCCTATTTCTAACATAAATTGGATGGGCCCTGCTGCTACCTGCCAGAGGCGCTTGAGGCGTTTCTTGGCGTTGTTCTTGCGGGTGGTGGTGAGCTTGATGCGCTTCCAGAGCAGCCCCGGGGAGTCATTCCACTTCACCACCTCCAGCGCCGCGCCGCCTGCAACGCGCCACACCGCCAACAGCCCGCCGCCCGCCATTATGGATCGATAGGCCTCTTCTTCCTCTCGTCGTCCTCCTTTCTCAACTCCTTATTTTGGGAACTTCATCATATACCCTCTCCACATTTGAGAGTTTCAGGATTTACCCTCCCCACTCAATGACATGTGGGGTCGGGATGAGTCACTGACACATGGGTCAGAGGGTAAATTCTGAATTTCAATCTAAAGGGAGGGTATATGATGAATAATTTCCCTTATTTTTGTGAGGGGTATCCTTTCTCAACCAGGCCGGCACCGGGCGTCCAGTACGATTTACTATGGTCCATTTAGATAAATAAATAAGTCATGCTGTATCGGTCTACGGACTGAGGATTAAGCTCAGGTATATTATAATTGTATCATGTCAGTACAGACATGATTAGATCTTAACGGGCTGTGTTAGCACAGTTAGCCTGTTTAGCTGGGAAAGGAGAACAAACAGAAAATTGTAGAAAATTAAGGAAAAATTATAGAAAATTATAGAAAATTGTAAAAAAATTACAGAAAATTGTAACCCGTGCCGTGCTGCCGCTCGGTCCAAACATGGCATGATCTACCGGGTCATGTCGGCATGGAACATGGCATAAACGAGTCGTGCCATGCTTGGACTGAGCCAATAGTGGCGGGCAGCAGGTATAAGTGGTGGCATTTTGGATCAGTTGGTTGAAAGATACTGCAAAATGCTAAAAATTATATGCTAACATTACCCCGCCAAAAATGTTGTGGAAAAAATGCCTTAGGCATATGCACTATCTACAGATAGGGTTGTTTGGATGGACATATTCCTCAAAATCTTCTGTGCAGAGGCAGCAGCAGAATGCACCCATGATTCACTAGAAATTGCAGCAATTGAATAAAAATGATCATAGCTAAAGATGGATGGTAAGTTCAGAAGCATTAGCATCCAACGTATAGGAAATGTAGAGAACGCAGACGTACTTAAGTGATAAAAGACTATGCGTTGTCGTGGGTAACATGAGATCTCAGAAATATAGAAGAAATTGGTAGCTATTTAACTATGGAGCCAAAGCAGAATTTCCAGGCAATTTTGGTGCAAATTTTTTGAGTCAACCACTACTGTCGCGGATAAGCATTATCTGAAACTGCAATTAAAATTTAAGCAAAATAGAAAGAGTTATATAATGGTAGAGTACTGCATTACAACGGGCCCAAAGACTGGAAGATGAACCGAAAGCAGATCGATGACGAATCAAAAGGCAAAACCGCCAACGTGAGGTGAAGGCACGATAAAAAACCAGCATGATCCACCCAACGTGGAATGAGGCAAAGCCAAGCAAAAACCCAGCTCCATCTGTCAGACCCTCAGCTCACCTAAACCCCAAGCCTGCACACCGAAGGAACACCTTCTTCCCACAAAACCAACACCGCATAGGGGCCTACACCCAAACAAAGCAATGAGAAGCTAAGGGATCGAATGTAAACACGATAAATCTCTGAATCGAAGTAACCAACAGGCACATCTTGGCCGCACCTGAACCAAAAAGAACGGCGAGCGAAGTGGCGCTAGCAAGAAGCGAGGAGGAGAGGAGAGAAAGAAACGGAGGAAACTGCGAGGAAAGGAGGAATTGCGAGGATCGTCCAGGGGGAAGGAACCCGTGCAGGGCAACTGTAGCGGCGTACCGCAACGGCACAACTCGAGGAGATCTTGCGAGGGCTCCGTGTAGAGATGGCAATACTCGCTTATATTTATACTCGTAGTCTCTATTTACTTTCTTGTTAAAGTTAATCTTGTTTTAGTAGGTTTGGTTTATTTTTTAGAGAGTTTGTATAGTATTTACAAAGTATACGTATGGGAGTAGAGAAAGAAAATAGAAATCTAAATAGGATTAGGAGTCCGAGTACTAGGCTTGAAATTAACCTTTATAAGGCACAATAGTCATGTAATTGAGTCAAGAGAAAACGAAAGGAGAGGAAGAGAAATAAGAAGAAAAGAGGGAGCGGTTGGTGCTCCGAAAAAGTATATCATTGTGTGCAAGAGATGAGCGGGAGTTAAAATTTCAACAAGTGGTATCAGAGCTTGTTGATCTTGGTGGTGCTTGAAAAATATGAGTGAGAAGGCGAAGACCCAGGGTGAGCTAATCTCCCTCCAGTATCCTCTCCTGACGACCGACAATTACCCGGTGTGGGCAATGAAGATAAAGGCGAACATGCGCGCCCAGGGAGTTTGGGGTGTAGTCGATTCGAAGAGGAAAGACAAGGAGCTGGAAGACAAGGTAGATCAAGCAGCTTTGGCTATCATCTACCAAGCGGTGTTAGACTCGATAATGTTTCAGCTCGTCGGGAAGGAGATGGCACGAGAGGTGTGGGAGACACTTCAAAAGATGTATGAGGGAGTTGATCGTGTGAAGGAGGTGCGGCTTCAGAATTTACAAAATAAGTTCGAAAATCTTCAGATGGGAGAGACCCAGTCGGTGGACGAGTTCGCCGGTAAGTTGACTTCATTATACAATCAGATGATTTCTCTTGGCGACAAGATGGAGGAATCATGGCGTTGAAGAAGTACTTGCGCATACTACCAGAAAAGTACGTGCCTGTCGTCATCACGCTCATGTACTCTCCTGACTTGGAGAAAAAGAAAATTGAGGAGATCACCGACTACCTCAAGGTGCATGAGGAGCTACTAAAGGGGTTTCAATCTGATCGAGCAGAGGTTTCACTTATAACCACCAAAGCGTTGCGATAAAGGGAGATACAAGGAGCGGTGGCTCATCAAGTAGTCGCGGTCAATGACACAAGCGAGGTGGCCAGAGTGGTCGAGACGGTAGAGGTGGCCATGAAGATAATGCTTGGCAAAGTGGTGGTGACAGATCCCGTGATAAGTCACATATCAAGTACTTTGAATGTAACGAATATGGGCACTACGCACACGGCACATAAAGTGCTTCAACTGCAATGAGTATGGGCATTATGCTTCGAATTGCCAAAGCAAAAAGAAGAACGGGGAGGCAAACCTCGCCCAAGACGAAGAAGAAGATGACGAATCAATACTACTTCTCTCATCATATGTTGAAAAAGCACCAATCATGGTGATGCTAAACGAGGAGAACGTAGTTCTAAAACTACACACAAAGGAAGACAATAATGATCACTCAGATCAATAGTATTTGGATAATGGAGCAAGCAATCACATGATGAGATATCGCTCCATGTTCCATGAGCTCGACGAGAAGGTTCGGGGCAAGGTCAAGTTTGACGATGGCTCCATGGTAAAGATAAGAGGTAAAAGGACGATGATGTTGCAATACAAGAACGGAGATAAGAAGTTGTTGACAGGGATTTACTATATACTAAGTCTATGCAACAACATACTTAGTCTCGGATAGATAACAGAAAAAGGGTGCAAAGTGGTGCTCCAGGATGAGTTCTTGCGTGTCTATACAAAGAACAATGATATATTAATGAAGGTGAAAAGATCTTCAAACCGATTGTACAAAATTTCTTTGAAAACTATAAGCAGGTTTGTCTAAAGCGGCTTGAAAGAGTTAGGAGATGGCAGGACCCAAGGACGACATTCACTGAGCGTAGATGGGGGCAGCCAAATAGGGCATGCAGAAGGCCAAGATGGTAGGACCCAGGTGCGGCACGTGCACGCTCAGGGGGTGCGCATGGAGAACAACTCAGACGCTCAAGGGGTGCGCATGGAAAACGGCTCAGGCGCACAAGGTGGTGGGCCTAAGGCTAAAGCAAGTGCGTGCGAAATTAAAGGTGGCATGCATACAGCTGCGGATAGAGGACTTCGTGCAGGCAGTAGAATCTTAGAAGGAAAAAGTGTACAAGTTCCAAGAGGAAGACATGGAGTACAGATTGGTGCATTTTTCTGTGATTTTAGGGAGACGTCGTCAACAGTGGAGACAGGATGCACAAGCACAAAAATTAGAGGCAGTTTAATCCCGGCTAAGATGTACGTGGGAAAGTGAGCAGGCTTGGTCCAAGAGAGAAGAGCGGGAGGCTCAGATAATAGCGAAGCTTAAGTGGGAAAGCAAGGAAGGATGAGTTCAGTCCAAGTGCGAGGTGCGGCAAGCGTCGGATTGTGCGAGGCTATGATGGAGCAAGTGCAGGCGGTAGGGCAGTGATAGCCCAGGAAGGAACGGTGCACAAGAGTGCAAGTAAAAGGAAGAAGTAGAAGACAGAGAGAAGATCGGTGTGATCAAGACGGAGAAACAAGATTAAGGGGGTGATTGTTAAAGTTAATCTTGTTTTAGTAGGCTTGGTTTATTTTTTAGAGAGTTTGTTTAGTATTTACAAAGTATATGTATGGGAGTAGAGAAAGAAAATAGGAATCCAATTAGGATTAGGAATCCGAGTGCTAGGCTTGAAATTAGCCTTTATAAGGTACAATAGTCATGTAATTGAGACAAGGGAAAACGAGAGAAGAGGAAGAGAAATAAGAAAAAAAGAGGGAGCAGTTGGTGCTTCGAAAAAGTATATCATCATGTGCAAGAGATGAGCGGGAGTTAAAATTCCAACACTTTCACGAGTATATATGTGAAGGATGATTGGCAAAAAACCTCGTTTATGTCCGTTATTCATGGGTACCCGTTGTCTATGGGTATGCTCATGTACCCGTGGATATGACGCTTCTGAGATGTACCCATGTTCAGTCTGGAAATTGATTTGAACATTTTAAAGAGATAATGTAAATCTATGGGCAATACAAAATACTAGGTCAAGTGATTATACTATTTTGTTGTTCACAACTGTTGTAAAAAATAACTGAAGTACATAGTTCAATATGAATTATGAGATGTACGCTATGCTCTCATGTGAATCAAAGTAAATTCAACAATAAGTAAAAGGTGCTTTTCTATCCTAACTCATTTTTGGCATACCTCTATTTTGTGCTTCCTATTTAGAGCCTCAACAGCTGCCACTGCTTGCTCCTTTGTTGCATATTTAAGGAAGGCGCAGACATTTGCAATAACCAGAGTTAATTAGCAATGTATATTAGGTATGACAAACTTTCAGACCGAATCAATGTTTCTACTTCTATTGATAAGGAAAGCAACTTCTTTGTAATAACTAACCTTTGCTTGTTAGTTGCAAACCCCTAAAAATTTGTAAATCATTGATATTTTCATATTTGAAAAACAAATCAGTCAATTCTGTATCTGTTACATTTTTTTGGAAGTATCCCAATGAAAAGCTTTGTTCTGGAAGTCATAGCAAGTGTAAGCATGAGTGCGCTGTTCACATATCAATGGAAAACAAGCAACAAAAATTAGTGGCAAAGAGAACAGTTCTACACAAAAGGCAATCATTCCCAACCTCTTCAACTCTCCATCAGCATATTTTACTTGCAAAGGACTTGATGGTGGGGATCTGGATCTATCAGCAGCTGGGAGGAGGGTAGGGGCGACGATCGGCCGGATCTAGATCTATCGGTGTGGAGGCACAGCGGCAGGGTAGGGGAGGAGCGGCTGGCTGGGGGGGCGGGGGGCGGCAGCTGGCCGGAAGCCCGGGAGGAGGATAGGGGCGACGGTCGACCAGAATCTAGATCTACCGGTATGGAGGCACGGCGGCAGGGCGGGGAAGGAGCGGCGGGTGGGGGGCGAGGCGGCAAGCACTGGGAGCCCGGAGGAGGATGGGGAGACGATAGGCCAGGATCTGGATCTGCCAGCTATAGTGAGGAGGGACGGCCGCTGGGAGGAGGATCAGAGGCGATGATCGACCAGGATCTAGATCTGCCGGTGAGGAGGAGCGGCGGCTGGGCAAAGGAAGGGCGACCGGGTAGGGGGGAAGGGGCGGTAGTCGGTCGGGAGCCCGAGTGGAGGATGATGGCTGCCTGCTGGGAATCGTGATTCGTGAGTACCGAGTGGGGAGGGGGATTGAACTGGCCGACTGGGGTCTGGGACTCGGGGAGCCTACTAGGGTTTTAGATTTTGGTAACGCTGAGTGTGTTGGTCCACCTACCAATATATAGGTCATGGGTAAACGAGCGAAACGGGTAGGGTGGAGCTCACCTATGTCTATACCCATTTACCCAATGGGCAGAAAGCTCCCCCTATTTTCATGGCCGTGGGTAAAGAATACATCCTATGCCCTGCTCTATTTGGGTATTTACCCATGGGCATACGGGTAAATGGGCATAATTGCCATCCCTAGTGATGAGGATATGGCCCTGGTAGATACAACTATATTAACAATGCTTGTTGTTCTAATTACAAGAGTTCCTATGCATCACTTAAATTATCAGGTGATCTTATTTTTAGGAGTCCTTTATATCATATGAACTATATGATGCTACCTAATGATGAAAATGCATATTTACGCAGCTATACAAAGAGGATTGCATCAACACTACGAAGCTATACAAGAGTTTCTACGCATCACTTAAATTATCAGGTGAGCTTGTTTTTAGGAGTGCATTTATATCATATGAACTATATGATGCTACCTAATGATGAAAATGCAAATTTACGCAACTATACAAGGAAGATTGCATCAATACTACGAGCTTGTGTTTGGGGTCTACCAAAAGGAAAGGCAACCAGCATATCAAGACTATGTCGACTTCTCTCCCAACTCTTCCTTATGGTCACCCTATCACTTTTGGATCAATTCAAGCAAGAGTTCAAGTAGGACACGTTTTGAAATCCAATTTGGTCTCCAGATCAATTTGGATTTAACCTGATAGGTCCAATTTCAAACAAGCATAGCTTTTACATACGGAGTTCATTTGAAGTCCATGAGTACTTGATGGAAAGATTGCATCATCATCTTTCCAACGGATCTAGCCTTACCTGCAAATTCCTTCTGTACGCTCCACAATCATAAAAAAAGTGGCTACACCACCTGTTTGGGTCAAATCGGGTCTTGTAATACTTGGGCCTAAGAGGAAGGTGCTACCCCCCACTATTCATGGTCGTACTACTGTTCATGTGAACAGTAATGAATAGTACCACCCCTTGTTTCTTAGTTTGTGTGACTTTCACTCCGCTATTTAAGAAGGCCGCACCATTCTAGTTTTCTTGGATTTCGTTTATATTTAGTTTGTCTTCGTTGCAACTTGTATCTTCTGCATGTGTAGACTAGACCACTTAGTCAAGATCCTTATTTAGAATCTCAACTTATCAGTACTTCATAAATATTTACAATTTCAGATAGCTTGTTATCTTGTTCTTGCGTGTTCTTCGGTTGCATGTAGGAATAGACCTTCGTGGTTAGGTCAACCGTGTTCTTGGCACGGTTGATAACGACTTGGAGTGTGGTTTAATGATTGCTTGGTGTTCTGGTCATGACCGGTTGGAAGTCTACATCGTCAAAATCGTTCTCCTCCAAATCAAAGTTATCATCTTATCGGAAAATCGGGACACCATCGACTCATCACCTAGCTCCGGGGCATGCGGCATACACAATTGATAGCACTTAATTATTCCAACTATATCAGAGTTAAAATGACATGATCAAAGCCTCACATCAAACTTAGCTTAACTACAGGTCTACTACCAACATTACTTGATGCCAATCATCAAATATAATTGTGTGAAAAAAATAAAATCATCACCATTCTTCGAAAACAATAAAACCATCACCATCTAATTTACAAATAACAGCAACCAATATCTACAACCATGTGTATCTGATGAGGTCTCATACATTACAAGTTGTCAATACAGGGCATTCCTTTTGTATGTTAGCTTTGGCTGTACAGTACAAAGCAACAATGGCCAAAAGAGTGCAGTACTAATTGGTCTGTAATAATGTATTTCCATTCAAATAATTGCTTTCATCTAAATTTTGTATGCCCTTTAATACTAAATATTGAGAGGAAAGACATTATTATACAACCAGTGATCGTAGGTAGGTCACCATGTTAAATCTCAGTCATTAATGACAAATGGACAGTCCGCATGAATGTTTGGTGTATTGTAAACAAATCCACATTTTAATCCTGTCCTATGTCAAATTTTTTGTGCCCACATTCTCAAATACTTCCTCCGGTCACAAAAACATGCCGTTTTAGGGTGGATTCTTTGGACTGTAGCTTATAACTTTTGACTTAAATTTTTGAATTTCTATTGTTCACAAGAGAGTGTATGGAGAAAGACACTTCTGTGTGATTTTTGCCAATATAGATAAAGTCAATATAGTGTTTACTATAATCAACTTGTAGACCCCGTCTTAAAAAAATACATCATTTGAAAGCTAATTACTATAGATAAGCCAAAGGCCGTAAGTCGAAAAGAAGAGAGCCTTAAACGTTGACATAGTCCTCAAAATATCAATTTAACCACTAATTTATATTGTAATATATTTATAAAACCCAATAAAATTATAATATTATAAAGTACTTTTCAAAACAAATCTACATATATGATTTTTACGTGTCCAATATAAATATTTAAAAACATATAGATAACTAAAATTTAGAAAGTTAGACTGCACATATCCCAAAAGACACGTCTTTATGACTAGGGGAGTGGCACTGTAGGATAGAGTTAGGGCAGTCCCAATGCTGGAAACTACGCACAGTTTTCATAGCAGCCACATCAGCAAGAAACCATACATAGAAACTACCTCACACAATGCTGGTGTCTTCACGTAATAAATGTTGCCCTTTTTTTCTTTCTCTCTCCCAACTCCATCTTCATCCTGACTCCCAACTTTTCCCAACTCCATCTTCATCCTGGGCGACGCAAGGAGGCGGCAGCGGCCGGGCGGCGCCACGCCGCGAGGCAAGGGACGGCGAGCGGCGGGCGACGGTGGCGCGCACAGCGGACGGCGAGCGGCCTGGGCGACGGCGGCGAGGCAAGGGGACGGCGAGCGGCCTGGGCGACGGCGGCGCGGCTCGGGCGGACGGCGAGCGGCCTAGGCGACGGCGCGCGCGCTCAGGCGGACGGTGAGCAGCCGGGGCGACGCGGCGCGGCACAGGCGGACGGCGAGCAGCCGGGCGACGCGCGCGCGCTGGCGGATGGCGGCGCCACGGCACGCGGCCAGCGGAGCAAGCGCGCGCAGCGGCGGTGCGGGCGAGCGCACGCGATAGAAACGGCCGGTTTCCTCCCAACGCCAAAATCGTCGTTTCTTCGTGCCTCGGTTCAAGCGGAGACGTCGTTTCCTTCAGAAGAAACGGTTTCCTCTATTCTTCCTCTCTTTCCTCGTTAATTAGATTGCCATATCAGCATTTTGCTTAGTTGGCAAGTCATTTAATAGAGATAGAAACCGCAATTAATTCCCCATTGGGACTGCCCTTAGTCAAAAATGCCCATATCAAAATCATCCTACCATATTATGTGAGGTGCCTTTTTAATAGGGAATACAAGACAAAGATAACAAAATCATGTCCTAATTAAATAGGCATTAAGTTCAAGAAGCATCTAACTTGTGTTGATAAATCATTTAAGAAACACTCCGATCAAACGTACGTTCTGACGCACAAATGTTAAGAGCACCTGTGGCAAGGAGAAACTGGCACCGTGTGCAGCTGTGACGCCGGTGAGGTCATGATCCAGGGACTCAAGTGATACCGGCCTGAAATCCACACACTTCAACTAGTGTTAATTAATTCTTTTATAGTTGAAGAAATACTTATTAATACAAGAGGAGGTAAAAGAGAACAGCATAGAAGGTGAAGGGAAAGAAATAAAAACATGTAGAGTTGTGCCATGTCATGCGGCATAAATGAAATTCACCAGCATAGGCAGTGCTGGCCATGGGAACAAAAAGGAGCTGGAACTCTAGCACTAGATCAGTACAAGAAAAATTGTCCAATTGTTGCACATGAACAGAATAGGGTCGTGCAAGCATGCATGCAACATTGTGTGTGTGTTCTAACACAGGAGAAAACCACATGTGGGAAAACACTAGAGCTGGACAAGCCAGGCTGTGTGCATGAGCCTGGAGCAATGGGTGGCTCGAGCCAGAAGGAAGAACTAGTTCGGTTTGAGCCAAACAGAACTTGATGTCTATCTACGTTGGACCAATCTGCATCTACCTCAACTCAGAGTACATGCATATGCATGTATATACATACATATGTGTGTGTGTCTACATATATATATATATATATATATATATATATATATATATATATATATATATATATATATATATATATATATATATATATATATGTATGTATGAAAATATTTTCTACACACAGGTGTAATTACATCCACCTCTAATATACCATCTAAACGAACTTAAAATACTCCTTTATCACTTTGGATATACTTGTATACTAATTATAAGATACTTCAATATAAACCATATGAAAAATTGCAAGGAAGTCCATAGTTTTTAGCGTATTTTGTAAATACCTTCATATACGCACATAAAAAGGAGTATGTCAAAACAAATCTACATACTACCTCTGAAAAATTGTTCATACCACCTAGATGATCTTAAATACTCATATACTACACATATATACCCTTCGTTACGTAAGATACTTCCTACGGTATGAGATACAACATAGGGTGTAATTACACCCGGGTGTAAAAAGTATTTTTCCTATATATATATATATATATATATATATGTATATATATGTTAGAATTTTGCTCCCGCTAATCTCTTGCACGCGATGATATACTTTTCCGGAGCACCAACCGCTCCCTCTTTTCTTTTTATTTCTCTTCCTCTCCTCTTGTTTTCTCTTGCCTCAATTACATGACTATTGTACCTTATAAAGGCTAATTTCAAGCCTAACACTCAGACTCATAATCCTATTTGGATTCTTATTTTCTTTCTCTACTCCAATACATATACTTTGTAAATACTAAACAAACTCTCCAAAAAATAAATCAAGCCTACTAAAACAAGATTAACTCTAACAATCAACCCCTTAATCTTGTTTCTCCGTCTTGATCATACCGATCATCTCTCTCTTCTCGCTTCTTCCTTTTACTTGCACTCATCTCTTTGTTCCTTCCTGGGCCATCACTGCCCTATCGCCTGCACTTGCTCCATCATGAGCCTCGCACAATTCGACACTTGCCACGCCTCGCACCTAGACTGAACTCATCCTCTCTTGCCTGCTTACCTGAGCTTCGCTATTATTTGAGCCTCCCGCTCTTCTCTCTTGGACCAAGCCTGCTCGCTTTCTCGCATACATCTTCGCCGGAATTAAACCGCCTCTAATTTTTGTACTTGTGCATTCTGTCTCCACTGTTGACGATGTCTCCCCAAAATCACAGAAAAATGCAACAACCTGTACTCCAAGTCTTTCTCTTGGAACTTGTACACTTTTTCCTCTTGAAAGTCTACTGCCCGCACGAAGTCCTTTGTCCGTAGCTGTATGCGTGCTACCTTCAATTTTGCATGCACCTGCTTTAGCCTGGGGCCGCCACCTTGTGTGCCCAAGCCACTCTCCATGCACACCCCCTGAGCGTGCACGTGCCATACCTGAGTCCCGTCATCTTGACCTTCTGCATGCTTTGTTTGGCTGCCCCCAGTTACGCTTAGTGAGTCTCGCCCTTAGGTCCCGCCATCTCCTGACTCTTCCAAGTCGATCTTTAGACAAACTTGTTTAAAAGTTTTCAAAGAAATTTTGTACAACCGGTTTGGAGATCTTTTCACCTTCATCAATAGATCATTGTTCTTGGCATAGACATGCAAGAACTCATCCTACAACACCACTCTGCACCCTTTTTCTGTTATCGTCCGAGACTAAGTATGTTGTTGCATAGACTTGGTATATAGTAAATCCATGTCAACAACTTCTTATCTCCATTCTTACATAGTAAGAGCATCGTCCCTTTGCCTCTTATCTGTACTGTGGAGCCGTCGCCAAACTTGACTTGCCCCAAATCTTCTCATCGAGCTCATGAAACATGGAGCGATCTCCCGTCATGTGATTGCTTACTCCATTGTCCAAGTACCACAGATCCAAGTGATCGTGGTTGTCTTCCTTCGTGCGTAGTTTTGGAACTATGTTCTCTTCGTTCAGCATCACCATAGCCGGTGCCTTCTCAACATATGATGATAAAAGTAGTACTAATTTGTTATCTTCTTTGTCTTGGGCGAGATTTGCCTTCTTGTTTTTTCTTTTGCTTTGGCAATTCGAAGCATAGTGTCCATACTCGTTGCAGTTGAAACACTTTATGTGGCTGCGACATCCTGATGCGTAGTGCCCGTATTCACCACATTCAAAGCACTTGATATATGACTTATCACGGGATCTGTCACCACCGCCTTACCAATCGTTATCTCCACGACCACCTCTGCCGCCTTGACCACACTGGCCACCTCGCCCGTGCCATCGCCTGCGACTGCTTGACGAGCCACCGCTCCTTGTACCTCCTTTTATCAGCAACACCTGTTGGTTATGAGACTGAAACCTCTGCTCAGTACGAGACTGAAACCCCTTCAGTAGCTCCTTGTGCGCCTTGAGAGAGCCGGTGACCTCCTCAATCTTCTTTTTCTCTAAGTCAAGGGAGTACATAAGTGTGGTGACGACAGACACGTACTTTTCTGGTAGCACGCACAGGTATTTCTTCACTACCATAGATTCCTCCATCTTGTCACCAAGAGAAATCATCTGATTGTATAGCGAAGTCAATTTACCGGCGAACTCGTCCACCGACTGGGCCTCTCCCATCTGGAGATTCTCGAACTCGTTCCGCAAATTCTGGAGCTGCACCTCCTTTACACAATCAACTCCTTCGTGCATCTTCTAAAGTGTCTCCCACGCTTCTCGTGCCGTCTCATTCCCGATGAGCTGAAGCATCATCGAGTTTGGCACCACTTGGTAGATGATAGCTAAAGCCATCTGATCCACCTTGTCGTCCACCTCGTTATCCTTCCCCTTCGGATCGACTGCACCCCAGACTCCCTGGGCGCGTATGTTCGCCTTCATCTTTAGTGCCACACAAGGTAATTGTCGGTCGTTAGGAGAGGGTATTGGAGGGAGATTAGCCCACCCTGGGCCTTCGCCTTCTCGCTCATATTCTTCAAGCACCACCAAGATCAACAAGCTCTAATGCCACTTGTTAGAATTTTGCTCCTGCTAATCTCTTGCACACGATGATATACTTTTTCGGAGCACCAACCGCTCCCTCTTTTTTTCTTATTTCTCTTCCTCTCCTATTGTTTTTCCTTGCCTCAATTACATGACTGTTACTAAGAAGTGAAAAAAAAGCAAAAGTCAGAAGCAGAAGCTGGCTTTAAACAAAATGAGCACAACCTTGTTCTCCATTCCTACCAAAAACAATAAAGATTTTTGTGAATACCAATTACTTTAGGTGAACTGTGTATAGGGCCCTCGGTATCATTTTCGACGTACATACATACATACGTACATACAATGTAGACTGATAGTCAGAACAAAAATATTTAACATATATAGATTAACAACCGTTTGCACTAAAATATCTAATGAGGCAAATAAATAAGCAAGTGAAGCTTACTGATGATAATTATCAAACTACAGAAGAAAATGCAGTGTGGGAGGGCCTCAGGCGAGGCTCTCTATCTGCTGTTAGATCGAGTTGATCAGCCCTCCGCCCCCCACCTGTATTCATCGTTGGATCGAGTTGATCAGCCCTCCTCCACCTACAACGGATAGAGAGAGGCCTCACGTGAGGCTCTCCACACATGAGAGACCATGTGGAGGTAACCCCAGTTGTGTGATGAGTAATTGACTTGTGTTCTGGAAAGTTAGAGTTTGTTTTGTGCTATTGATGATTTAATTATAATATTTTGTGCGGTGCTATGTGATGCGTTTTCTTGTCGGTGCTGGCTGCAGGACTTTGAGACGGAGTCGTGGTGAGGCACAGGTGATCGGACTAGGCACAGGCGGTGCTGAGGTCAGAGCGGTCGAGACGTGTCGAAGACGGCGAGGACTCGAAGTGGTTGCGAGGCGTGCGCGACAAGAAACGAGGAAACTTCCTAGAAGGTGCAGGAGTGGTATTTTGGTAAATGCGTAGGGCTGCACAAAAGGAAGTGGATTTGGTTAGGGATGATCCATTAGTGGAGAGTTGTTGTGACCTAATGGGTAAAATGGTGTGTAAACCCATAAGTGGAGAGTTGTTGTGACCTAATGGGTAAAGTGTTTGTAAACCCATTAGTGGAGAGTTGTTGTGACCTATGCTAGTTTTTCTGTGAAACATGAGTTAATTCTTGTACTTCAACTACAATTAGCAAAAGAAACAAGATCTCTTTTGTGCGAAAAAACTGATCTCACCAATTCTTTCTCATAAGACTGCTTGCCATTGCACTAGGCATGAACTCAGGGGGAGTTTTGGTTGACGAAGATCACCTTCTTAAGCTTCTCGCTTGGAGTAGTCGTATAAGATTTGAGATCTGGCACATGACTCAGAAAATAGAAAATTGTGAAAATGGTTGAAGCTTAGGAGGCAGTTGTGGATGGCTCTTAGTCCAGGACTTACTTTGCTAAGATAAAACCAAAAATGATCTTCGGAAAAAGTCAATTATGCTAAATTTGCGTATTTACAAAAAGACCAAGTACATGAACGATTGAGTCATATTTGAACTAGTAGCACTCTAAACTGTTTCAATACTAGATTATTGGTTCCACTTAGAGTATTTGACATGGCTTGCATCATCTTTAGATACCTTTAGCTAGACTATAATCATGTTTGACTTGAATGCTAAGCAATTGGACTATTTCTCAGAATATGACTTATGTGGTTTAACTTGTCTATACATGAATCATCATGATCTTGATAGCATTCTTATGTGTTATGGCTTGGTTTAGTACTCATAAAGTTATTTAGGATAATTTTCATGGCTCCGAATGGTTAAAATGAAAAAAATTCAGTCATTTCATTCTCTCTTGAACATCTTGATGATTTTATTGCCAAAAGAGGGAGAATATTGGAGAAAAAGCCAATTTCTGGGAGCTTTTGAGGAAAACTTGCTCTTTCTGTTTTGCTTCTTCTGTCTACATGGTCTTGCATCTATTTGCTTTTCTTTTAGATCATGTATGATTTTCAAAACAAACTCAACTTTATATGCTTTTTCTGTGTTTGTCAATATACTCATCAAGGGGGAGATTGAGAGACCATGTGGAGGTAACCCCAGTTGTGTGATGAGTAATTAACTCGTGTTCTAGAAAGTTAGAGTTTGTTTTGGGTATTTTGTGCTATTTGTGGATGCTGACGATTTAATTATAATATTTTGTGCGGTGCTATGTGATGCGTTTTCTTGTCGGTGCTGGCTGCAGAACTTTGAGACGGAGTCGTGGCGAGGCACAGTGACCGGACTAGGCACGCAAGCGATCTTGAGGTCGAGCGGTCGAGATGTGTCGAAGACGGCGAGGACTCGAAGTGGTTGCGAGGCGTGCGCGACAAGAAACGAGGAAACTTCCTGGAAGGTGCAGGAGTGGCATTTTGGTAAATGCGCAGGGCTGCACAAAAGGAAGTGGATTTGGTTAGGGATGATCCATTAGTGGAGAGTTGTTGTGACCTAATGGGTAAAATGGTGTGTAAACTCATTAGTGGAGAATTGTTATGACCTAATGGATAAAATGGTGTGTAAACCCATTAGTAGAGAGTTGTTGTGACCTAATGGGTAAAGTGTTTGTAAACCCATTAGTAGAGGCTATAAATAGATGTGCTCTCTAGTGGGAGATGAGTAAGAGAGATGGGTTTGAGTAAGATAGATGTGCTCTCTCATTTGACCAAGTCCATGTCAAAGAGCAAATTTTCATGTCCTTGATCTTTGTTTAGTTTTGCTCTCAAATCATTTTGTGGTGTCTCTTTTATTTTCTGATCTTTAAAGCTCCTTGTCTTGGGTGTGTTATTTTGGCTCTGTGATGGGAACTTATATCAAGACTATTTTGGTCAGTTAAACCCAAGAGCTTTTTAGTTGAATTAAAGAACCTCTCTTCTTGCTATTTGGTCTTGGTTTATTTCCTAAGGTTGGGCTGTTTTTGATTTGAGATTTTGCTCAGTCTGTTGTTTCTTTCGGCCAGTAGGCAGTGGGACTTGCTGTTTTGGCTGCAACATGCAGAGTGATTATTCGTTTCCTTGTGTTCTCCAGGATGTATTGCTCTTGGTTATTCTCTGCTGCTAGTACTGTTTCGGATGTTCCTCTCTAGGTTCGGTCCTCAGTAGCAGTAGTCCACATCTTATTTTCTTTGCTGTTTTGGAGTTGGAAGCAGCAGCACTGCTGCAGGGTCCTCTCTTCCTTGGTTCAGTTCAGTCAAGCAGCAGTAGCAGTAGGTGGTGTATCATGGCTGCAAGTTTCGATTGTGGATCTTTTTGGTTGGTGGCTGTTCTGCTAGCATTACTTTTCTGCAGCAACACACCAGTTTTCGGCCAGCAGTAGATGCTCCTTTTCGGTTTCCAGTAGCTTCCTTTCTCAGTTTCAGTTGAAAGTTCTTGATTTTTTCAGGTGCTGTTTTTCTCTTTTGACCGAGCAGTCCTCTGCCAATTTCAGCTCTGCAGTCTGTAGTTTTCAGAGCTCGGCAGTAGTAGCTTTTTCAGTTTTGAGTCTTGAGTTTCAATGGATCTTTCCTTCCTTAAGTTCTATGGTTTTGGCCCGCACCCTGCACTTCTTTGAGTAGTAGTTTCTTGCTCTATTGTCGGCCAGTTAAGACACAGATTTTTCTACCCATGCACTCACATTAGTATTGGTGTTGGTTTTGGGATTTAGTGAGCGAACTTCCTTTGTATTCATAGCTGCCATAGCTATCGGAGACAAGGAAAAGTGTGTGAATATTTTTGGGGGCAGTTTTTTTAAAGGGCACCATTCACCCCCTCTGTTGCTATTTCCGATCCTTCAATTGGTATCAGAGCCGGTTAACTCTCGTCTATAGATCTTAACTTGTCTGTGAGCCATGGCAACAGACAGGTATTCCACCAAGACACCTATCTTCGATTGGGTCGACTATCCCTTTTGGTAGAGTAGGATGGAGTCTTACATACAGGCTCAAGGCTATGGGATCTGGAGAAAAGTAAAAACTCGTTTTATTGTTCCTACCGATGAAAACATCAATATTAATAACATGGGTGATGTTGAGGCGAATGCTAAGGCAACGAACATTATAATCCAGGGTCTGAGCCAGAGCGAATTTGATCGCATTTCTCATTTTCACCGCCTCGACATCCGGGAGACTCGATGTATACCATGAGGGCACCAACCAGATCAAGACCGCATGCGTGTGAACCAGTTCAAGCGAGATTACAACAAGTTTGAAATGCTCGTTGGTGAGTTCTTGGATGAATGTTTTGCGAGATTCCACAATATTTTGAGCAACCTCCGAGCCGTCGGTCTCACATACTCTGACTCGGACAACGCTTGACAGATGCTCTCGGCATTGGATTTGCGAGTTTGGGACAACACACTAGTTTTCGGCCCGCAATAGATGCTCCTTTCGGTTTCCAGCAGCTTCCTTTCTCAGTTTCAGTTGAAAGTTCTTGACTTTTTCAGGTGCTGTTTTTCTCTTTTGACCAAGCAGTCCTCTGCCAATTTCAGCTCTGCAGTCTATAGTTTTCAGAGCTCGGTAGTAGTGGCTTTTTCAGTTTTGAGTCTTGAGTTTCAATGGATCTTTCCTTCCTTAAGTTCTATGGTTTTGGCTAGCACCCTGCACTTCTTTGAGTAGCAGTTTCTTGCTCTATTGTCGGCCAATTAAGACTCTAGCTTTTTCTAGCCATGCACTCACATTAGTATTGGTGTTCGTTTTGGGATTTAGTGAGCGAACTTCCTTTGTATTCATAGCTGCCATAGCTATCGGAGACAAGGAAAAGTGGGAATATTTTGGGGGCAGTTTTTTTTAAAGGGCACCATTCACCCCCCTCTGTTGCCATTTCCGATCCTTCAACACAGTATTCCTTTCCTCAAACTATATACCTATTCTCACGACGTACACAACAGCAACTAGGCTTCCATTTTTACATGAGAAAAGTAAGAACTCTAGATCATTTAGTCTGACGTTGCCTATGATCAAACTACAGCCCTCTGAAAAACATTGCCTGCACATTGTGACCATAGTTTTGCGAATAGTTGTCACCCCTTATGGCCTTCTATGTAACAAAACTTAAGTGAAACCATATCTATATATATGTACAAAGAATTGATGCACTGCTAGAAAACGGATCATCCCTCACGGTTCAAAACCGTTAGAAAAATATAAAAAACCGTCTGGTTAAATTTCCCTAACGGGTTCCCGAGTAAAACCCTCGTATCGGTGGAAAGGAAAATTAAATTTGGCTGACGGTTACCCATCAGGGAAATTTAACCTGACGGTATTACCCATCAGGGAAATTTAACCTGACAGTATTACCCATCACGGAAAACTGTATTTTCCTGGAGGGCCAAACCGTTAGGAAAATGAATTAACCTGACGGTACTAACCGATCGAGAAAATACATTTTTGCCGATTCGATCACCACCAATACAATAGCTCGCCCGCAACAAAAAAGGATTTTTCTGAGGGGGCCAAGCTGTCCTGAAAATAGATTTCATTGACTGTTTGTGTTATCGTCAGGAAAATGGATTTCATTGACTGTTTGTGTTACCGTGAAGAAAATATAGGCTGACGGTTTGAACCGTCAGCAAAATTGGCAAAAACTACTAACAAATAACAAATTGGTAGAAACTACTAACAAATTGACTATTCAGCTACAAGATAAGCATTGATATCTAAATCACAACACCATCCTTGCATCAATCAAGAAACATATAATTAAACAAACATATAAAAAATTCAGTTTTCATAAACAATTCCTAGATTGATTTATGTTCACACAAGCATACCAATTTATAAACTTCACCTCCAGATTGGTTCATCCATCCAAAAGACATCTAAAATGAAGTACCACATACAAAAGTCTCAAGTCTCTATTTCCATTACATTGAAGTTCAGCTAGTCAAAAGAACTACAAGAGATCACTAAAAATCACATGGCAGCATGGCAGCATCTCTTTCATTTTGGTAAGAAAATCTTATAATAATTCTAAATTTTTTTTATAAATTATCTCATTAATTAGAAAAAGAAAAGACTTATATCACTTATTTTAGTAGGCCAGGTTATAAAGGTGTGTATTTTAGTGATGCATAGATATTAGATTTGTATAACATGTACATTTGTAATTTAAAAATAGTAAGAATTAGAGTTATCTAATAAAAAAAATAGTATATTAATATCTAGTTGAGCAATTGCGTGGTTAATTATGCTAGTCGTAATTCCAGGTAACAAAAATTATACGCGTATGATATTAATCAAACAGTCCAAAGAGAAGTGAAAACTGATCCAAACGGGTAATTTAAGTTGCAACTCTGCATGTACATCATGCATATCAAATGTAACCACATGAAAGGTTGGCACAAATTCAGATCAAACCGACCGAGCAGATGATGGCTATGTAGAGCCACCGCCATTGCTATCGTGGTAGAACTGGAGGACGTTGTAGACGGTCTGCATGGCGGTCATGACGAGGAGGAAGACGGCAGCGGCGAGGGAGAGGAACGCCCACGGGCTCCGGAAGTAGGTGTGGATGAGGTTAGCGCGCCACGCGTGGCACGGCTTCCGGCAGTACCTGTTCACCATATCGTGCACGGCGTCGAGCTCGCTCGGAGGGGCCACGACGTCCTTGAAGAGGCCGTTGATGAGCTTCGCCACCGCCTTGTCGCTGCCGACGGCGCTCTGGATGATCCCCTTCGACGTCAGCAGCGCCACGTCCTTGGACGAGTCGACGATGCTGTCCATTAAGAACACGTAGGCGGTCACGTCATTGCCGGCGTCGGCGTGCAGCCGCTCGAACGCCATCAGGTTGAGGAATATGTCCTCGGTGGAGTCGTCGACGACGATGCCCGGCAGGCTGAGCACGCCGCGGCGGAAGCTGATGTCGTGCAGGCTGTTCGTCTTGCTCTTCCTGAACCGGATGCCCGCCTCGTAGAGCTCCTTCGCCGAGCGGATGATGCCGATGTCGTCGTCGTCCGCGAGGGCGCCTTGCGGCGTCTGGTGGTGGTAAGGGCCACTGAGTAGGCTCATGCGGAACAAGCCGAGGGGATGAAGCCTCCAGCCCAGCGCCGGCGGCATGGACGACGCCGAGAGGAATCTGAGTACCATCCTCTGGACGAACTCCTCGATGTAGTCATCCTATCAAGTAATCTGATGATTATAAAGTCCCGTGAAGCCATTGTAATGGCGAAATTGGTGTTCATTACCGTCCGTTTGCCACTCTCGACAAAAAGAAGCTTCTCAAGGACGAGGAGAGGCAGCTGGTTCTCGACGATGAGCATGTCGCGGCGAACATACGGCGCCGCGTACAGCGTGGCGTGGCGGCTGAACACGGGGTCGTTCGGCGCGTACTCGAGGGCGTCAGGCCGGCCGCCAGCAGCCCTCATCATCTCCAGCAGGAAGCACCCGTCGGTGATCATCACCTCCAGGAACCTCCCTCTGTTTCCCTCGCCGCGCCACTCGTCGCCGAGGTCCTGGTACGCGTCCTCCAGCTCCGCCGCCGCCTGCTCCACGAAGTCGACGAACTCCTCCAGCGGCTTGCCGGCCCTCCGGAGGAGGTGCGCGAGGGCCCGGCGCTTGTGCTCCTCCATCGGCCGGAGGTCGGTGTTGCCGTGGTGAAAGGGGCCCAGGGACACCACCTGCGGCCGGTAGGCGCGGGGGTGCAGGTCCTTGACGGCCGCCGGCACTCGGTAGATGGAGCGCTTCTTCCATAGCGCCATCTCCATCACCGGGTTGGCGTCGGCGAGGTTCTTCTCGAGGTCGGCGACCCACGCCCTCTTCCGGCCGCCGGAAGCCATATATTTGTGGACTCTATATTACCAGTGCTCCTGCGCGGCTAACTAGCTATATATATGTAGCAGGGTTTTGAAAATCGAATTTAAAATTTTATGGAGCGGCCGATAATCGGTAAATTTTTGAGGATTTTCACACCGAAATTTTCAGAATCAGTTTAAAATTTTATGTGGGGTCTGATATGGTCGATAAAACCGATAAATGCATGGTGACATTCACGTTACGTGCAAGTGAACCATGAATGGTGAAGGACGTTACAGTAAGCAGCGAAGAGAGAGAGAGAGAGAGAGATCTTTTAGGATGTACGATGATAACTGATGGACCATGGATTAAAGAAGGTAGAGTGAGGAGAGGGGGAGGTATTAAATACTGACACAAGGAACCTCTCCACCATGAATCATGATGGTACGTGAGAACTTTTGATGATCTTAATTATATATAGTGATGCCAAACCGGTCCTTCAGAAATGCATGCATCATGTGATTCGTGTCATGTACCTTGAAATAGGCGGCTGGTAGGGACTGCAATTTTATCCATTTAGGGCCATTACCCGTAGGTAATTACCCTCATAGAGGTACGTATATATGTTCCTATTGTTTTGCCCGATTGATATACAGAGGTTCCAGTACTTTCCGTGACTGTCTCGCCGGTTTCCCTACGAATACAAAGGAGCACTAACAAGTGAGCCATTTCATAATGATTTTTAAAAGTTATTTGTTTATAGTATTTAACTTTTAAATGAGATGTTATTTTAAAGTGAGATCTACTGGTAGATTATAGTACACGTTGTAGTAACTTTATTTATACTGGCTAAAATTACATGTAAGTTTTTCTCTATATACAACTCTCTATAAACCATTACTATTTATAAGTTAAAACCAAAATTCAAATGTAAAAACCAATATGAATTAATCCATAGGATTACTAGATCCAGTTGTAATACCAAAATATAAAAAGAAAGAGTAAGGCCTACCACATAGGCAAGTCCAGTCCAACATCTTTTAGGCATATCGTACTTCAACCCCTAAGAGACACTCTGCACCACCACCACGACACGCAAAAGAGCAAACCATCACCACACACAAAAGAGCATCAAGCGGCAGGGTTTTTTTTCCCTTAAGTTTTTCTCTCTATACAGCTCTCTATAAACCGTTATTATTTATAAGTAAAAACCAAAATCCATATGTAAGCACCAATATGAATTAATCCATAAGAATACTAGATCCAGTTGTAATACCAAAATATAAAAAGAAAGAGTGAGGCCTACCACATAGGCAAGTCCCGCCCAACATCTTTTAGGCATATCGTACTTCACCCTTAAGGGACACTTTGCACCACCACCACAACCACACGGAAAAGAGCAAACCACCACCACATGCAAAAGAGCATCAAGTGGTAGGGTTTTTTTCTTAAGTTTTTCTTTCTATACAGCTCTCTATAAACTGTTATTATTTATAAGTTAAAACTAAAATCCATATGTATAAAACCAATATGAATTAATCCATAGGAATACAAGATCCAGTTGTAACACCAAACTATAAAAAGAAAGAGTGAGGCCTACCACATAGGCAAGTCCAGCCCAACATCTTTTAGGCATATCGTACTTCAACCCCTAAGGGACACTTTGCACCACCACCACTACACGCAAAAGACCAAACCACCACCACACGCAAAAGAGCATCAAGCGGCAGGGTTTTTTCCTAAAGTTTTTCTCTCTATATAGCTCTCTATAAACCGTTACTATTTATAAGTAAAAACCAAAATCCATATGTAAACACCAATATGAATTAATCCATAGGAATACTAGATCCAGTTGTAATACCAAAATATAAATAGAAAGAGTGAGGCCTACCACATAAGCAAGTCACGCCCAACATCTTTCAGGCATATCGTACTTCAACCCCTAAGGGACACTTTGCACCACCACCACCACACAGAAAAGAGCAAACCACCACCACGTGCAAAAGAGCATCAAGCGGTAGGGTTTTTTTCTTAAGTTTTTCTCTCTATACAGCTTTCTATAAACCGTTAATATTTATAAGTTAAACCAAAATCCATATGTAAAAACCAATATGAATTAATCGATAGGAGTACTAGATCTAGTTATAACACCAAACTATAAAAAGAAAGAGTGAGGCTTACCACATAGGCAAGTCCAGCCCAACATCTTTTAGGCACATCGTACTTCAACCCCTAAGGGACACTTTGCACCACCACCACTACACGCAAAAGACCAAACCACCACCACACGCAAAAGAGCATCAAGCAACAATGTTTTTTTTCTTATGTTTTTTTCTCTATATAGCTCTCTACAAACCATTACTATTTATAAGTTAAAACCAACTTCCATATGTAAAAACCAATATGAATTAATCCATAGGACTACTTGATCCGGTTGTAATACCAAAATATAAAAAGAAAGAGTGAGGCCTACCACATAGGCAAGTCTGGCCCAACATCATTTAGGCATATCGTACTTCAACCCCTAAGGGATACTTTGCACTACCACCACCACACGCAAAAGAGCAAACCACCACCACACGCAAAAGAGCATCAAGCAGTAGGGTATTTTTATTATATTTTTCTCTCTATACAGCTCTCTATAAACCGTTACTATTTATAAGCTAAAACCAAAATCCACAGGTAAAAACCACTATGAATTAATCCATACGAATACTAGATTTAGTTGTAATACCAAAATATAAAAAGAAAGAGTGAGGCCTACCACATAGGCAAGTCTAGCCCAACATCATTTAGGCATATCGTACTTCAACCCCTAAGGGACACTTTGCACCACCACCAGCACACGCAAAAGAGCAAACCACCATGACACACAAAAGAGCATAAAGCGGCAGGGTTTTTTTTCTTAAGTTTTTCTCTCTATATAGCTCTCTATAAATTATTACTATTTATATGTTAAAACCAAAATCCATATGTAAAAACCAATATGAATTAATCCACAGGAATACTAGGTCGAGTTGTAATACGAAAATATAAAAAGAAAGAGTGAGGCCTACCACAAAGGCAAGTCTAGCCCAACATCTTTTAGGCATATGTACTTCAACCCCTAAGAGCAACTCCAGCAGTAGCTCTCAAAACAGGGCCCCTACTTTTCATTTGAGGGCTCCCCCTACTTTTGAGGGCCCTGTTTTCTGGGCTGCACTCCAGCATGAGCCCTCAAAACAGAGCCCCTACTTCTCAAGTCTCTCTATTTCCTCACACACTATATGCATATGTATGGGACAAAAGCACAATACACAATAAAATATTTATGATTTCACAATGAGGGACAATATGTAAATTTATGAATTCAAATACGAATATTCAAATTTAAATTCAAATTTATTCCGAATTTAAATTTATGAATTCAAATACAAATATTCAAATTTAAATTCAAATTTGTTCCGAATTAAAATTTATGAATTCAAATACAAATATTCAAATTTAAATTCAAATTTGTTCCGAATTTAAATTGAAAGCACAATGAGGGACGTTTAAATTTATGAATTCAAATACGAATATTCAAATTTAAATTCAAATTTGTTTCGAATGAGGGACGTATTTATTCAAATACGAATAAATCTGAGTTTGAGGGCTCAAGTAGGGGCCCCGTAGGAATGAGGGCTTGAGGCCTCATTTGAGAGGCCCTATTTTTGAGGGCTTAAGTAGGGGCCCCACTGAGTTCGCTTTTTGCTCTGGCTCTCAAATCTGAGTTTAGGGGCTCAAGTAGAGGCCCTGCTGGAGTTGCTCTAAGGGACACTTCGCACTACCACCACCACACGCAAAAGAGCAAACCACCATCACACACAAAAGAGCATCAAGTGGTAGGGTTTCTCTGAAGTTTTTCTCTCTATACAGCTCTGTATAAACTATTACTATTTATAAGTTAAAACCAAAATCTTTATGTAAAAACCAATATGAATTAATCCATAGGAATACTAGATCCAGCTGTAATACCAAAATATAAAAAGAAAAAGTGAGGCCTACCACATAGGCAAGTCCAGCCCAACATCTTTTAGGCATATCGTACTTCAACCCCTAAGGGACACTTTGCACCACCACCACCACACGCAAAAGAGCATCAAGCGGCAGGGTTTTTTTCTTAAGTTTTTCTCTCTATACAGCTCTCTTTAAACCGTTACTATTGATAAGTTAAAACCAAAATCCATATGTAAAAACCAATATGAATTAATCCATAGGAATACTAGATCTAGTTGTAATACCAAATTATAAAAAGAAAGAGTGAGGCCTACCACATAGGCATGTCCAGCCCAACATCTTTTAGGCATATCATACTTCAACCCCTAAAGGACACTTTGCACCACCTCCACCACATGCAAAAGAGCAAACCACCACCACACGCAAAAGAGCATCAAGCGGCAAGGTTTTTTTTCTTGTGCTAGCTAATAATAATTTATATGGGGGGTTTAGATTATATACCCTCCTCATAGTTGGGAAATTGAGGATTTACCCTCCCCACTCAATGACATGTGGGGTCATCGTAGGTCACTGACACGTGGGCCAGGAGGGTAAATCCTCAATTTTCATCTAAGTGGAGGGTATATGATCAATGATTCCTAATTTATATGTCCATCAAACTTGTGATTTTTGTGATCTCACACAAAATCCCAACAATATATCTATGTACTCTATTTCTTAGCATTTCAAGCAATTCATAAGGTCTTTTGTTTTAGAAATAGGCCCAAAAGGCCCATTTTCTTAATTCCAAAGCATTCATAGTTTAACATCATATTGATAAGGCAAGATGGGAGAGACCAGTTTATAAGATGGAGTCTATACCACTTCTTGAATTATGATATGATGGCATGGGGAGGGTTTTGGCTATTATTTTCCTCCTCTCTAGTGAAATTGTGCTACGGTGCTATGCCGTCCGCACCTCATCGGCCTTTCTTTTCGGCATGCACCTGGGGTATCTCTAAGATGTTACTACCGTGAAGACCTACACAAGGGTGGCAATAAGGTTTCTAGGCAGCGCATTTGCGCAACCGCTCCTGCTCTGCTTTATCTACATTCTACATTGCATCGAGCTTGCCCTGCTTCCTATTTTTCATCAAGCCCAACAGTAAATCGTTCGCGCATTCGATCAATTTTAATACTATATTTTCTTTATGTATTTTCTAAAGTACAATGAGTAGCCTGCTGCTAGTTATGTGTTTTGCATCACTAGTTTATTGTATGTGTTTCCTAATAAAATTTAGAGTTAAAATATTGCCTATATTTTCAACATTTCAGAAACCTTATTGTAAACTTCATTGTAATATAGAAATGGTTAGTGCTTCTGATGTGATGAAACCTGAGAGGTTTTTTGGTTAGAACTTTTGTAGATGGTAGACTAGAGCCATGTTTTAGCTCATGTCTTTGGGGCTGTGGTGGGATATCCACCCGCAGTATCCATTTACGGTTAAGTAGTTCATGCAATTTGATAATGCAAACAACACTGCTTTGGCTACATTCTGATTGCTTATAGTCATCCCTAAAATATGATCCAAATTATACAATTGAATATTAAAAAGTGGGAGGCATCTTATCATCAAGAGTGAGGTCGGTGTGGCCAGATCCGCCATTGCCAAGATCGCCACTTTGGATTTGCCCTCCTTGACACTACCGACTTCGCAGTTCTTCCTCACCTCTAGCTATATACACCTTATCCAATCTTGTGTACTCTGTCTCCCGGTTCATCGTTCGTGCCAGTGTACTCCATGTCCCGATCATCGACTTCGGTGGTGTACACTTCCATTCAGTCATCATCCTTGGTGGTGCACATCAACGCCTCATTGTCCGCACTAGTCTGCTTGTCTTCTTCACCACTAAGTACTGCTTTGTCTCTCTCTTCTTCACCATCTTAGTGCAGCAGTAACATGGCGGCGCATGGGAGGAGGGAGTAGCGGAGGCTCCGAGGGCTGGGCTGAGGGGCAAAAGGGGCTAGCCATGTCACCTTTTTTTGTGGCTGTCGGATTGAGATCTAGTTGCTAGGATCGGCTGAGGGGGGAGGTCACCCTAGATTAAAAAAAATATATGTCCAGTCCCTCCACCCCACCCGACGCCGCCTTCTCCCCTCCCTCATCTCCCCTCACCTCCCCTCACTTGTGCACCGCCGCGTTCTTGGAAGATCGTCTCCCCATCTCCAATCGCCTCCCTTGCCTATGCACTTCCACTGCATCGCCTCCACTCCCCACACCTCCTCCTGGCTGGTGGTTCCACCCCCACACATCACCGGGCCCATCGTCACCGGATCCACCATCCTTGAGGTCACAACTATCGGATTCACCATCTCTGAGGTTGCCGCCTTCGGATCCTGCTGCTACACCTTCATCTCTGCCTACACCTCCACCTCCAATACACTTCAGTCTCCACCTCTAATACTCTACTAGGGGTCATCTTGCTCCTCGCTAGTGTCCGTAAACCCATGACTGCCTCATCTCGAGGTCATCATCCTAGACGTTGGCATTCTCTACCATAGCATAGTGGATCTGGTGGACTCCGAGGTCACTATGTCTGGATCCAGTGTCCCCTAGGTCACCACCACTGAATTTTATCATCCTCACCTCCACCGTCGTTAGATTAGGCCATCCTCACAATGAGATAGTCAGGGCAGTGACGGATCAAGAACATAGAGCTATAGCTGGAGCCGACCAACCATAGTGGTAGAAAAGGAGAAGTGGAAGGTGGTAGCGTCGGTGGAGACTCAGAGAGAGAGGTCTCTACCACTGAACTTAAGAGAGAAGCCATAGTAAGGGAGTGCATGAGGGGGAAGTCCCATGCGTTTGGCCACATGGGGGATGCATGATCCAAGAGGGCGCGTAAGGAGGGAAACCGAGTGGAGATCGATTGGCTGACTTGGGAACAAAGAAAGAGAGCATGATCAGCTAATCCGGCTGAGTCCAAGAGATCTCATGTGGAATCTAAGTAGGACTCTAAGTCCAAGCCATGTGGATCTAGGACACTGAGCCCATTGCAAAAAGAAGAGCCAGGAAGTCAAGCCAAGCCATACAGGAGGGGAGGAGCCAGGAACCAAACTTCTGCCAAGCCATGCTGAAGGGGAGGAGCCAAGATTCTACATTGGTTCTATCTGGATAGGGTTTGGCCTTTAAAAGGAACCCAATCCAAATTTACCATCTCTTGAGTTGGTTTCTCTCTCTTGAGTTTGTTTCCTAATCTAAATAAGTCTGAGTTTGTTTGTTGAACCAATCTAGTTAGTTTGTATCTAGTTTTAGGGAGTCCTTTCGAAAACCATGTTGGTTTATTTGAGGAGTCTGGTTTTTAGAAGAAGTGGAGTCAATTTTCTATAGAGAGTCCGACTTGTAATGCCAATATGAGCATGACTTTGAGTCAGGCTTAGCACATGCCATGCGTGTGTAAGTTGTGTGACCGTGTCATTAGAAACCAATATAAGGCCAAGGGGACTACCCCATTGTAGGCCAGAACATATTGCTTTTGAGAAGAAAATACAGAAAAGTCTTGATGGATTTGTTGTGCAATTCCGTGTGTGTTTGTTGAAAGTTTCCCGATTAGGGTTTGAGAGAATTTTGCAGATCAAGTGTTGAAGTTCTTGAGTAGCAAAATTGAACCTACGCGGTTCATCCTTCTCAATTCGTGGTCCATTGTTGCCCATGGTTTGGTGAGACCCTGGTTGATTGCTTCTACTCGGTGTTATTACTAATTAGCACATTGCAACCTTATCATCCATCTACACTTGCCACAAGGAGGAAGTGGTGCTGTTGATCAGTTGTTCATAGGAAAAACCCTAATTCCCTAGTATGCCCACAAGGAGGAAGAAGGGAGACAAGGGTTTCTGAAACCCTAGTTCATCCTCAACCGCAAGGAATGAGATGGAATTTGTGGATGATCAACTACTTTACTAGTTGGTTCGTATCATCGTGGTATCAAAGTGCGGGTGATCTGGTATGCAAGTGTTTCTTTGCTGATTCTAGGATGTCAAGTACAAGCAAATGTGGATCGAAGAGCGATCATAGTGAAGATTTGGTGGAGCTGGCCCATGATGACGCTTTGCCACCTACGGTACATGCGCAATTCAATGCTACCACTGACTCTATCCATCGTTGAGAGAACAAACTATGTGTTGACCTTGATCGGAGCATCGATAGCATGAATGCAAGAATCACGAAGGTGCAAGATACTTTGAACGCTTGTCTCATTGAGGGCTTCAACAATCTAAACTTGACACTCTGTCATTTGGAGGAGAGGCTACTACCGTCGGGAGGGGCTAGTGCATAGCAGTAAGCATCCAACTTGGGACGACGTGCTTTTTTGCATGACAAAGATCACTACTATGGTTCTAAAGATGACAACATATCCAATGGTCATGTAGCTTATTCACGACCTCTGAGGCGTGATTTCTTTGACCGCAGAGCTACGAGATGTGGAGGGCATCGTGGAGGTGGTGCTGAACAAGAGGACGGAGGTATTGGCCGAATTAAAATCACCACACCAGAGTTCAAGGGCAGAGCTAAACCAAAGGCTTATTTGGAGTGGAAGATGTGTGTCAATCAAATATTGGACAACCATAACTCCTTCAAAGAAAATAAGGTTCATGTTTCTTTGATTGAGCTCACCGAATATGCTATTATTTGGTGGGATCAATTTAATCATACATGGGATCATCCACACACTTAGGAGGAGATGAGCCAAGCTATGAGAATAAGCTTTGTATAAAGGATTGCGCGTAGGCTACGAAAGCAGAAAATAAAACTTTTCTACCGCGCACACAAGGACATCATGCTAAGAAAGGATCATGGATCATTACCTCTAGACGCGCAGTGCAGCGGAAGAAGAGTTGGAGAAACCGATCCAACCACGCGCGTCGAGGTAGTAGCGGAATTAGCCGATCGTCTCGAACAGATCGTCTCTTCCACGCGATCAACCACACCACGAGCGGATCCAATCTGTAGGTTGTTGACGTCGATCAACACCACAACGAGCAGCGCCTCCACCGGTATCCACACGTCCGGGGTTGGAACGCCGATCGCGAGTGTACTAGCACTCATGAACGGCTAGGGTTTGGCTCGGGAGGTGGCGGCTAGGGTTATCCTAGATGTTAACAGGGACGAATCCCCTCAGCCCCTCGCCTCTATATATATAGACCTCTTCACGTGGGCCTTGCGGACCGAGGCCCAATAGGAGTCTATTCGGATCTCTATCCGAATTGAGCCCACATTCGAATCATATTCGAATTAGTGTTCCAACCCGTTAAGAGTGAGACCCTATAGGTTCACGTATACTTGGTCGTGACCCAGAAATGTCTTTCCGGTCACCCTGTTAATAGCGGCCTCTAGTAAGACATATTAACCCCAAAGTATGCGTAAAGATCATATTGGCTGAACCTGTAATGTTCTCATGTACGAATCCCTTTGCCTCATGATATAGATTGAGCTCAAGGCGAGACCTGTGTCATCCTCTTAATAGCTCAATCACTTTCTCGATTCCGTGATGGATTATAAACTTGTGATTGACTCCTCAATCACCTTGGTATGGCCATACACTTTCATAATCCATTACATCGAGGAGCCCAGAGATATCTCTCCATAAGGAGGGGCAAATTCTATCTTGATCATTCACATCCCACTACATGTTTCATGGCAAACCCGAAGACTACTTTTATGACTACCTAGTTACGGAGTAGTGTTTAGTAGTCCCAAAATAAGCTATTACGCATGTTGGGAACCATGATGATCTCAAGTCTAAGGATTCTACATAAACACTATTTGAGACCAACTGATGACATGTGAAATCTCTGCAGTGTCTCATGGTAGGTCTATCCAACATATGTTCACTAACACATGTCCATATTATTGATTTGGTATCACCATACCATGATCCATGAGACATAATCATCAATCAATACATATGCTGATCTTTGTCTTTGAATCATATTTATTCCTCATATGATATATGATCAGGAATCATTTAGAAATAGCAACATTTTAGCATTAAGAGTCTCATGAATAAGTCACATACTCATTGATCAATAATGATAATGTCTATTTCAAGGAACAAAGTAATATATCATAAACATAGTATGTGATATATACAACATCTCCATGTTGCCTCTAGGGCATATCACTAACATTGTACCAGCAAAACATTTCAGGATGCTGCATACAAAGCTATGATGGTTGCATTAAAGCTCCAAGTCCGTGGATAAATACTATCAAGAAATGCAAGTGCTCATGATCTGTTCTGGTGTTCGTGAGTCCGTTGAAGCTACCATGGCTCATTTCATTGAAGGGTTAAATGATGATTTGTGGAATTGTGTTGATTTGATGTAATACAATAACGTACAAGAGCTACTTCGCTAAGCAAAGGAATGCCAAAAATGGGTGAAATACACACCACAAGGTCAAGCACACCAATGTCACTAGTTGGAGGCATCCAACTCAGCAAGAGGGTGGACAAGGATATAATAATTCTTAATTTACTATTTATCTATAAATAGTATTATTACGTCATTATACTCTTTAAGTATACCCCTTACCCATAAGAGAGAAACTTAACCACTCTATGACCGTAAGATTTCCTACGACTACCCTATGATTGTAAGTCTTTCCATGATCACTCCATGACCATAAGTTCTTTTACAAGCATGACCTAGACGTAATCCATTCTACGACCACCTTGTGGTCGTAAACTCTTTAATGATTAGCCTGACTCTAACTAGCTTGTCTATGACAACCTGCTGTATTGTGGGTCTGTTTGATAAGGTAGTTAATGTACACACTTATTCTTTGGAATAACTGCTCATAACTTCTTCCTGCCTTAAGCGATAACCATCTGGCGGCAAGGAGAGATCGTGTCACTGATAATAACTTCTGCCAGATGGTTCCCTATTGCAAACAATGAGACGCCTCTTGGCATGGAGCAATCACCACTGATTTGTGCGCTATTTAAAGCCTTAAGTTGGGAAGAATAGGGGAGAGAAGCAATAGGAGCAACACAAGATGTCTGACATTACTTTCTCTCCCATTGTAATAAGCTCAATCAATATAGCAACCCAGGAGTAGGGTTATTATTCTCCCTAAAGAAGCCCCAAACCTATATAAAATTCCTGTGTCTTTCTCTATGTGATCATTGCCAGGTTTTGAGAGATCATCTAAATCCAAATAATCATATGTATGATCGGTATTAAAACACCGACAGTTGGCACCATTTGTGGGGATCCACTTCCAAACTTTGGTAATTCCTCATTGACAGATTCTCTTCTTTCTGATATCATCATGGTAGGAGAATAGAACAAGGGGAACTAGTTCGACTTGGCTGACTACACAGATCTCAACATGGATACCTGCTATGACTATGAGCAGAGCATGCTTTCATCCGATGGTGATGCTGTATCTAGAGATCCTTCAAGAGGTCCTGGAGATTGCACCACGGATAAGGTAGAGGTGGGATCCTTATCCCCACAACGTTACGCTCAATGGAGGAACCAGGTTCCCTAGAGGGTAGGGGTCAATCTGACCATAAATAGGGCTCAAAACATCATGTGAGATCTGCCCCTAAATGTTTGAGTCCTTCAGTGGCCATCCGACCTAGCTCATCAAGCCATGGAATCTGGCATTCTGAGGCTCCATCGACATCTGGTGGTTGTCACTCTCTGGTTGTGCCCATAGGGAATGTGGGTGGGCTCCCTATCAGTTCGCCCATACTCTCACAAGGCTCAACTCCGACTAGAGATAGTTATAACCTAGAATCCCCTTCTTGGAGGGGATTACTCCAGGTCATGAGGCACTGTCATTTGAAGACTTCTCATGCTAGCAAGCATCTGACGCGAGTAGAGATTATATTTAGGAGATCTTTGTCGGGACCTGGAACAACAACTCTAAGTCCCTCTGTGTAAGTCGCACTATCCCAGGAAAATCTAGTGCACACAGGGTAAACAGTGATGTATATCATGCATAATCACCATAAATATTATTAATCAAAGGTATGGCCTTATGGCCAAGTCTTACAATAAAAGGCTCAAGGCCAACAGAAAATTAAAAGTAGCGGAAAACCTAAAAGTAGCAGCACAACCCATCCAGCCTCCCACAGGCGAATGACTGTAAGACGCGACTTACTCGTCGAAGTCCTCACCGTATTCGTCCGTGTCGTACTCTGGCAACAGATTTAAGTAAGGTGAGCACTTTAAAGTACTCTACAAGTTACACCAGGAAATATAGCAGAGTTGATGCATGCATAATAGATTTCAAAGGAAGGCTTAATAGGGTAAAGTGCGGAAAAGCAATACGGAAATTTAAATACAATAATGTAAGTGTGAAAAGCTGAATTTTAATACATTATATGAAACAATATGTTTAACAAAGTATTATCGTTAATGTAGGCTCCGACCTACACTAACCTAACTACGGCATCCCACCCGGACCATCAAAATTGTTGTTGTTTGTCCATAAACCAAGTTTTATGAAAATCAAGTCTAATCTGTGAAAACTCTACTCAGCATGTTCATGACCGTGGACACGACAATCCAGGATAGATTAGAAACTCTGCAGAGGTGTACAACTTTACCCACAAGACGTGTCCTCTCCTTGACCACACGATTAACACACTACCTTAGGTGTGCGACAGGGAATTCACGACAAGGCTGTTACAACATTCCATAGCCAAAACAGTCACACCGCCACTAAGATTTCACTACAACTCGAATCCACGAGTTGGAGCCCCCTCTTGTGCCTTGTGAGACTTCTCGCGGCCTACGTCACGCTCACATTCAGCCTATAACGAAACTATATTTGGAATTTCACAAATTACTTAGCTAGGTCCGTCCCATACCGGACTTGTGGTAGTACGAAGTGACTTTATAAAATGATTCACAGAAATGGTCCTTATCTTGTTCTTTCTTATTTCCTTAATATCCTCATCTACTTTCTGAGCTTCTTTGATTTGTTCTGGCAGGGCTGGTTGGATTTCCAAAGTGGCAAGAATGCTTAGATTCACTAGATCTAAATCACATTCGAAGTCCCTCCTGAAGTCAGGTCTGGTCTTTCTCCGATAAAACCACATTCGCATAAGACTTCCTGCTCAAGACATCGGCCACAACGTTTGCTTTTCCAGGGTGGTAATGTATCCCAATATCATAATCCTTTGTCAACTCTAACCGTCTTCACTGCCTCAGGTTGAGTTCGGCTTGAGTAAAGATATACTTCAGGCTCTTATGGTCCGTGTATACTTCACAACGGTTGCCGATAAGATAGTGACGGTAAATCTTTAAAGCATGCACTGCGGCTGCTAATTCCAAATCATAAGTGGGATATTTACACTCATGAGGTCTTAATTGGCGCGATGCATAGGCTACCACTTTGCCTTCTTGCATCAAGACATAGTCTAAGCCAAGGCGAGAGGCATCACAGAAAATCTCAAAGTCCTTATGCACATCTGGCAAAACAAGCACGGGTGCTGAGACTAGCCTTTTATTGAGGGTCTGAAAACTGTGCTCACAAGCTTTCGTCCATTCGAACCTCTTTTCCTTCTTTAACAGCTGAGTCATTGGCTTGGCTAACTCTGAGAATCCTGTTATGAACCGACGGTAATAACCCGCAAGTTCAAGAAAGCTCCGGACTTCTGTTACTGACTTGGGATGCTTCCATTCCATTACCGCTTCTATCTTGGAAGGATCCACAACAATGCCTTCTGCTGTCACAATATGTTCGAGGAAAGCAACTTCCCTTAGCCAAAATTCACACTTACTGAATTTGGCATAGAGCTGATGTTCTCGAAGCCTTTCCAAGGCTATCCTGAGATGCTGCTCATGTTCCTCTTTATTCTTGGAGTAGATGAGAATGTTATCGATGAAGATCACCACAAACTTATCCAGATACTCCATGAACACACTGTTCATCATGCTCATGAAATAGGCAGGTGCATTAGTCAGTCCAAACGACATGACAGTGAACTCATAATGTCTATATCGGGTGGAGAATGTAGTCTTGGGGATGTCCTCTTCACGGATCTTCAATTGGTGATACCCTGATCGTAAATCAATTTTGGAGAAGATACCAGCTCCCTTCAATTGGTCAAACAGGTCATCGATCCTGGGCAGAGTGTACTTATTCTTGATTGTGACATCATTGAGTGCTCTGTAATCCACGCACAACCTCATACTTCCATCCTTTTTCTTGACAAACAGAACATATGCTCCCCAAGGTGACGAGCTTGGTTGGATATAACCCTTATCTTCCAATTCTTGAAGCTGCTCCTTCAATTCTGCTAACTCGTTAGCTGGCATCCGATAAGGCCTTTTGGAAATTAGAGCGGTGCCTGGGACTAGGTCAATCACAAACTCGATTTCCCTATCCAGTGGCATCCTTGGTAACTCTTCGGGAAATACTTCCGAGTACTCCTGCACCACAGGTACTTCTTTCAAAGCTTGAAGATGATAGAGGGCACACTCCTCTGCAGGGATTTCCGGGGAAAAGACAACTTCTATTCCTTGGTCATTGGTGAGGGTGATGGATCGGTTAGCGCAATTGATTTGGCCCTTATTTTTGGCTAACCAATTCATTCCAAGAATCACATCCAACCCTTGCGATTCCAAAACCAAAAGGTCTGCTAGGAACAGAGTCCCATCTATGAGCAACTCTACTTTTGAGCAAAAAGTCCTTGCTCTCATTTCTGCTCTAGGGGAGTGAACTATCATAGGGTTGCTAATGTAGCCATACCCAACCCATGCTTATCCACAAAAGCTTTTGACACAAAAGAATGCAAAGCTCCGGAATCGAAAAGAACTGATGCTGGTACTAAGTTTACAAGGAACATACCCAGTACGACGTCTGGTGCGGCCTGAGCTTCTTCAGCCATCACATGGTTCACTCTCCCCTTGACGAAGGTCTGCGGCTTCGGTTGCCCTTGGTTATGGCTTCCCGATGCTCCTGAACTGGCTGCAGCTTGGATCTTCTTGGGGCACGCCTTAGCATAGTAACCTGTTTCCTTGCAGTAGAAACAGGTCACTCTATCTGAGGGAATACTGCTCTTCGGGACCTGCCCACCGCAATCAAAGTGCGTTGGTTTGGAATCGCGACGGTTGGCTTGAAGCGGTGGCCGGGTCGATGTACCTAAACTTGCTTGACTGAGTCTTGAAGCTGCTGCCCTGTGGCCTGAACTTGTTCACCTGCGGAGGGGTACTGCGAGCCTTATGAGAACCTCCAGAGTTACCCCTCTGATCAGCCATTCTTCTCTTCCAGTTCTCCATCTCTATGTGCTTACCTTCTTAGCGGATGGCCTTGCTGACTAGCTGGTGGAAATCAGCATAGTCGCCTGATATCAGCTGCACTGAGATGTTGTCGTTCAGACCTTCCAGGAACCTTTCCTGTTTAGCTTCATCTGTGGCCACATCTTCTGGCGCGTAACTAGACAGCTGATTGAACTTCTACACGTACTCATTCACCGTGCAGCTTCCTTGTCGGAGGGCTCGGAATTCCTTCTTCTTCAGGGTCATGGTACCGGTGGGGATGTGAGCTTTGCGAAAGCTCTACATGAACTCGTTCCATGTCACAGCCTGAGGGTTGGCATGCGAGGCGTGAAGGTGTCCCACCATTCGGACGCGGGTCCGTTCAACTGATAAAAAGCGAATAGGACTCGCTCCCGATCGGTGCACTGAAGGATGTCTAACTTCTTTCCGATCGACCTCAACCAGTCATTGGTGTCCATGGGCTCTGCACTGCTGGCAAAAGTTGGTGGCTTGATCCTTAGGAACTCTGATAAACGGTTGGGATGAGCTTGAGCTGGAGGCTGATGAACTTGATGGGTCGGGTTGTTGATAGTCTGAGCAAACAGTTGGATCAACTGGTTCTGGTTGGCCATCAATTGAGCCCAATCTGGTCCTGCTGCTGGCAGGGGTGGAGGGATGGGAGCAGACTGGCTTCCTTAAGCTCTGGGGTTGGCATTGTCGTTGAGGTTCCTCCTTGTGTTCACCATCTGCTAAATCCTTCCGATTTAGAGAAAAGAGGGAGAACTAGAAGGAGAGGTTTCATGCAACAATCCCATAACCAAACACACAGAGAGCAACGAAAAACCATGAAAGCAAGAATAAAGCCAATAAAAACTTCTTTTATTTCATTATAATAACCTTGAGGCTGCTAACAAGGGACTACAGCTCACAAGTAGCGTTTCTAAGACTTAAACTTATGGCTTCCTAAACACTGGTGCTACACTTAAGTCTCTTCGGGGGTGGCTCTGAGGTAGCGAAGTCTTCATCCTCGGCATGATAGTTGGCCAATTCTTCCTCTCTTGCACGTAGCTTCTGGATCGCGGTGTTCAACTCATGCAGGGTGGTCTGGTATGCATAGTCCAGAGACTTAGTGAACTCCACCTACTGAATGAGGCGGGGGTTACTCTCGTACTCTGTGGATGCGAAATGATTGCTGGTACTGACAGGGATCTTCATGGGGTAGTAGCGAAAGTCGGTGCGTTGAAGCTCCAGCGCGTAGATGTCCCTGAGTCGTTGAATTGCTTCGAAAGCGGCATCTTGGACACCGACGAGGAAAGTCTCTCGGGGGACAGGGGCGTCAAAGGTGTGGATGGCTTCTTCGGCTCCAAAGCGCTCGAAGATCTTCTCTTCGACTCTCCAACACTCCTGGTCTCCATACAAGCCCAAGTACCCTTGGTAGAGGGGACGAGGTCGGAAGTTCAACTCTCGCATCAGGCTGTAAAGGCAATCCGCGAGGTGTCCGGTGAGTAAGTCGCACTATCCCAGGAAAAGCTAGTGCACACAGGGTAAACAGTGATGTATATCGTGCATAATCACCACAAATATTATTAATCAAAGGTATGGCCTTATGGCCAAGTCTTGCAATAAAAGGCTCAAGGCCAACAGAAATTAAAAGCAGCGGAAAACATAAAAGTAGCAGCACAGCCCATCCAGCCTGTCACAGGTGAATAACTGTAAGACGCGACCTACTCGTCGAAGTCCTCACCGTAGTCGTTGGCGTCATACTCTGGCAACAGATTTAAGCAAGGTGAGCACTTTAAACTACTCCACAAGTTACACCAGGAAATATAGCAGAGTTGATGCATGCATAATGGATTTCAATGGAAGGCTTAATAGGGTAAAGTGCGGAAAAGCAATATGGAAATTTAAATACAATAATGTAAATGTGAAAAGCTGAATTTTAATACATTATATGAAACAATATGTTTAACAAAGTATTATCGTTAGTGTAGGCTCCGACCTATACTAACCTAACCACGGGCATCCTACCCCGACCATCAAAACTGTTGTTATTTGTCCATAAACCAAGTTTTCTGAAAACCAAGTCTAATCTGTGAAAACTCTACTCAGCATATCCATGACCGTGGACACGGCTATCCAGGATAGATTAGAAACTCTGCAGAGGTGTACAACTTTACCCACAAGGCGTGTCGTCCCGCTTGAGCCACACGATTAACACACTACCTTAGGTGTGCGACGGGGAATTCATGACAAGGCTGTTACAATGATCCATTGCCAAAACAGTTACGCCGCCACTAAGGTTTCACCACAACTCGAATCCACAAGTTGGAGCCTTCTCGCGGCCTACGCCACGCTCACATTCAGCCTATAACGAAACTATATTTGGAATTTCACAAATTACTTAGCCAGGTCCGTCCCATACCGGATTTGTGGTAGTACGAAGTGAATTTGTAAAATGATTCATAGAAACGGTCCTTAAATTGACTTAGGCCCAATCCATATACCCACATGCACGACAATCAACTACGTGTCACCAAACACGAAGCATGTCGGCACCTCACCACCTAACCAATAGCCTAAGTCCAAATCATAATTTTCTATTTTCAAACCATTTCATAATTTTCCTTGACTCACTGAAGTCAAGGGTTCATTAAAAGATATCGTCATTTCATGTGAAATAATTGATCACACCTAAATCATTCTAAGCGAGGCTAAGCAATTTTTGAAAAATTTTCTTGTTAATACTACTGTACCAACTAGTTTTCAGCTAAGGTGACAAGGCATGTAAGTTCGAGATCAAATTGGCTATATTCAAAGGATCGTGGGCATAACTAAAGTTTTAAAACATCGGTAAATTATGTTCGAATAAAGATACGCATGCATACACAGTAAAACAACATAATTAATTTGAAATATTATGATCAACATGGTCAAAGGTATAACTTGCCTTGCTCGAAGTCTTGCTACGAAGCGTCGTTGAAATCGAACTCTCCGGAATCGTCGAAATCTAAACGCGAAGATCCAAATTCAAATTCAAAAATAAAATTCAAATAAATTCAAAAATTCAAAATAAGCACATAAATGGAAAGTTCATGATTTTATAAAAATTTAGAAATCTGAACGGGTCAATTTGGAGTTTAAATAAAGAAGTTATGGCCTTCTAAAGTTTTAATACAAATAAAAGAAAAATGCTCATTTTCTGGATTTATTTTTATATTGGAAATGAATTATGATGCCAGCATGATTTATATTTCTAAAGGAATTACATTATTATGACGTCAACATCATAAATTAATTTTGGTCAAATTATTTTAAAACAGAAAAACGGATTTATGACGTCAGCATGACGTCAGCCCTGGAATTATTATATTCGGGTGAGAGGCTAATAGGTGGGGCCGGTCTACAGTTGAATGGGTCCATGGACTGGAGCAATGCTGAGGTGGCACGCGAGCGTACGGGCAGGTGAGGTGGCGCTGGCGTGGCTTCCACGTGGCTCCATGTGGCTGCCTCATGGCTACCACGTCACGGCACTAAGCCAACGTGGTCGGGTGCATGCGAGGTGGCGGTAGGGCGCTTGCGTGGCCGGGCGTGCCACCCGACTGGCCCCCACCTGGCCACCACGCGGCTGCCACTACAGCCCGTCGGGCTGATATGACTCGCTGGCCGGAGAGGGGCACGGGACCCAATGGTCGCCGAGACTTCGACGGGCGGCGGTGCCGGCCGAGGAGTGCAATAGCAAGAGGAGAGTGAGGGGAACCTTTCGGTACCTGGCGCGAATCCTGAGGGTGACCAGAGAGGGTTGGCGGTGGAGAAAGGCGGCGGTCGGAGGGGGGTTCCTGGCGACGGGGGTCTTCCAGCGGCGGGGAAGCTCGGGAAAGTGGTAGCCAAGATGCGCCTCGCCTCACTGGTGCTCGGAGCGGCGTCGGCGAGGAGTGAGGAGGCCCAAGGCCACCGGAATTGCTCGCCAGAGTTAAAAGTGGTCGGTGGAGGGAAATTGGGGTGCGGGGAGGCTTGAGGCTCAAAGTCCCGAATTGGTGAGTGAGGGAGAGGCGGTGTGCGGAGAGGGTGCTTGGGGGTGAGGTTTTATAGGCGGAGGATGGCGCCAGAGGCGGTAACGGCTCGTCAGTTTTGGAAACGGCCGCAAGGCCTAAATGCACCAGTGTAAAGGGGGTTAAAAGGGAAAGAAACAGACAATTGAGTGCGGCATACACGAGGGAGTAATTGGGTGCTAGTGCGGCCGGGAGAGGCGGAAGGAAACTGAAGCTTTCAAAGCTTCGGTTTCGGGCGTTAATGGCGGCAGCGTCGGCGCGAGGAGGAAGGAAAGGGCAGGGACGACGGATCTAACTGGCGGGACCCAGCAGTGAGTGAGAGAAAGAAAAGAGAAAGGGCGAGAGCGGCGGCTGGATTGGTGACAAGTGGCTAGGAGAGGTAATCGAGGCCGTTAGATGTTAAGTGAAGGGGTAAGTGAAAAGATGCAGCTGAGGTTCCATCCGGCATAAGAGATTTAATTTGAGCCGTTGGGGTTTCGGACGAAGGGGTAAGTGGCTGCGTGCGGTGAGGATTCAATCTGGCAATAGCTAATGGTCCAGATTAAGTCATGTGTCAGCCAGAGAGGAGAGGAGGGCGGGCGAAGCGGTAAGTCACGAGGAGCGGTGGGGATCAGATCAGGGAGGGGGTGGCTGGTCCGATGCATGACACTTGTCGGCCAGGGAGGGGAGGAAGGCAGGGGAAGGGTTTTAAGTGAGATCGGACGGCTAGGGTTAGATCCAGCGGCGGTGATTGGTCCGATGATTGACAAGTGTCAGCTCCGGGGAGTTTTGGGTTTATTTTCTTTTCCAGATTTTTTAGAAATGCTAGGAGGCTTTATAATACTCAGAAAAATACCAAATGAATTTTAAAAATTCCAAAAAAATTCAGGGAATCATCTGGAACTAATTTAGACTTAATAAAAATATTTTTAACTCAATTGATACTTAGATTTTGCAAAGACATAATTTAAATTTAACAGGAGAGTTTTTAATTTCTAGAAATTCCTGAAAGTTTTTATAAATACAGAAATGACTTAGGAAAAATGAAATGCACCTATTTTGACTTTTTTAAAATGAAATAATTTAATTTCTCACATCCAGGCTTGAAATAAAATCAAGAGAATCTAATTTAAAAACCAATAAATCATATAAAAGGGCGAATAAAATTTTGGGATGTTACAATCTTCACCCTCCCCTCAGATACTAATCACTCTCCAGGAGGAAGGCCTGAGACTGCTCTTCGTCATTCACACACTGGGATCCCTCATAGTGATGGCAAGGTGACCTCTGGGTGATGAACGAGGTGAGTACTCTGATAAGCGTGGGAGAAATCCTCGAAATAATCGCTCTCCATTAAGACAGACTCAAGTAGCCTCAGACGTAGAAGGTCCTGAGACCATCCAGAGGATAAGGTTGGTGGCCCAGAGGTCTTTGCCTGGGCACATCCTATATCAATCCGAGGAGCCTTAATAGTTTCAGCCGATAAATTACTTGCTCAAAAATCTAACTCAAGAACCTGCTCGAGCGCCGGGTTAGGACCACTTTGCTGAGGGGATCACCTGAAGACTCTGGAGCATGATGGTGAACAAGTACGACTATGACCAGTCATTCAAATAACTAACCTTGTGGAAATCATCATGATCATAGGTCACATCATTCTCTAACCATAACTCTAGTCAAAGAAGAATTTTTCAAGCATCCCAGGATCGAGGAAGTGATCGTTCACCACTTCGAGCAAGAAATCTGTAGCAACAGAGGGAACACAAGGAGTATTACTTTCGTATGGATGAGACCTATTACAGGTCAGGTCAATCAACTGCTAAGCATCGTCGAGTACGATAGTCTGGACCATCAATCATCTTTGCTGCAAAGGAGGCATCACGATCTTGTTACCAGATGTCAGGCTTTTACACCTAACCTCCGAGTAGTTCGCTGGACACTAGATGAACATGGAGAAGTTTGACAGGTCTCAAAATCCCATCAAATTTCTTCAGATTTATACGACCACCATTAGAGCAGTAGGAGGAGGAGAGCATGTTATGGAAAATTACCTTCTGACTGTGCTCGAAGGATGTTAGACCGGATGGCAACAGAGGTGGGGTAGGGGGTTGAATGGTGCCAACTCAAAATTTTTCCCCAAATATTCAAAATTTTATTCTCACACAACTACAAAATAACAGAAAATAGAATTTTCATCCAAAACTCAAGACAAATAGCTCAAAAATACAAAACCTTGAAGCAACCACTTCCCTGTAGTCTAATTGGCATAGAAATGGTGGCCTGGCTAGTCCCAGGCTATCTAACCACTTTTTCAATAGCGGTCTGACCACTACTACATAAAATCAGCATAATAAATAGTGTTTTCAGCATGATTTTAAAAACCAAAATCAAGAGAACTTTTGATCGTAAATCTAAATGATATAAAAAATTGTAGATATCTACTCTAGAATATCAAGAACCTATTACAATAAATGATCATGAAAATTATGGCCAAAGTTGAGATCTTTTTCAGTTTGTAGGATGATTACACCAAAATCGAGCAAAAACCCCAAACGGTGAATACAACTTGCTCACGGGTAGATAATAGCTAAGATGGCTATATATATATTTTCACATATCGTAGAAATCTAGAATACCAAAGAACATGACCCAAAAACCCTTAAGACAAGAAATCACTCGAAGAGGCCAAAATCAAGCAAAATCGGGTTTCTTCATGAACTTGCTATCAAAGTACCTATATGATAGGAGATTGATTTTTAGAGGTTATCTCCATCTCAATCATGTCCTTGGCATAGCAAGATTAAGAGGAGGGAAGAGGAGAGATCAAAATCAACCGAAACAATAGCAAATCAATCAAAATGAGAAATAGACATGGAGATCATTAAAGATTGATGTATTGCTACTTGAAGAGGTAGGTTTTATAGCCACTCTATCTTAGAGTACAGAGAGTATACAAGACACTCAACTCTCAAACCTTAACCCTAGAATGAAGGCACAAGAGAGATGGGTTGGATGGTGAACCACATGTCTCCATCCCAACCCCCTTAAATAGATGGGCAACTAGCCACACCTAACCCATAGTAGATCCTATCCACTAACACAATAGGGAAAAAAACTTCACACACATAGATTTTACTCATATATATATTCACTTATGCATGTTTTTCAAAGCACATAAGCCTATATCCACTAAATACTTAACCTTGATCCGTCTTGATCAAACGAGCTCCACCTTGACCGAAACCACTCTCCAATGAGTCACCCATGTGTCATAGTCTTTATCTAAGGTGGTTTCTGGTATTTTGGCCAAACTACGAAAATATCCCTCATTGACCCAGTCATCACCATCCATTCCAAGTAATCACTATGCTTGCCACGTGTAGGTGTATCATTAGCTTGCCACATGTCACCATGTTTCTCCCATCCCAGTTCCACCGAATCACAGCTCACTTGGACTGTCCAAACCTCATGGTGCAATCTCACTGTTTGAACTTGCCTTCAATTGTTTGCTTTTCTTGTGCCATGCTTGAGCTCACTGTCTCACCTAGCATCATTGATCGTTCTGGGCCTCAACTCCTCCATGAGCCTAGCCTTGATCCTCGCCGCTGACCAAGGTTAACTGCAAGTGACCCTGCACATTAAAAGAAAAAGAAATCATTTTTGGGCTTAAATTATTCATAACTTGACCCACGGTAGCAAAAACTTCCATCATGCAATCTTAATGCAATAACCTAAGTCACTCCAACTCAATCCATGATTTAAATTCCAAAATCCTTAATTTCTGCCCAAAACCACTTGACCACTCTACGAAATTTGCAATGGTTCATTACAACATTAATAAGGACCCTCTCATATGGTCCTTCAAAGGATCTGCTCAATCGTGGTTGTTAAACCAACCACTAGAGTCGATCTATTTATGGTAACACCTCTATTGTCATAGTCCAGCTATTTATTTTAAAAATTATTAGAAAAAAATAATTTAATGTAAAGTAACATAAAGTTAGATAAAAATCTCAGTAAGCAAACTATTTAACAGGCTATTCAAACTACAAACGATTAACCAACAACATTTAAGTTACCGTAAGACCACAGCTACAATATACATCCACATTTAATAAACCACCAAGGACTCCCACGAGTCAAGCCTCATAAGTTTTAAACAATGGCATATGAATGCAGTTATTCTATCCACAATTAAATGCATATGCATGCTATGATCCACTTCAACCTTACCCAACAAGGTAAGAGTGTGCATTGTACTATGGCAATGTACGATGCTGTACCGATACGGTCGCGGTTATGAGCGGCGACATCCACAATGCAAATGTCATGGCATGTTATGTATGATATGACAATCATAATTCACAAGAATTTAACCTCAAAGGACAACATCATATTCATCATGAATTTTTCCTCAATGAGCAACATATAATCATCATGGATTTATTCTCATAAGCCACATTGGACCCAATAAGCATATTACCACATAACTACAAGCAATTCATCCAGAGCACAAACAATTGATTATTATTTTGCTACCACAAAACCTCATTTAGAAAACATGCAACCATGACATAGCATCTCAAATTGCGAGAATCGATTATAACACAAGTAGTATGAATAACGAGTTAAACGGTAGTACATCCGCTACATTTACTTACCTTTACCGTTGAAGCGAAGCGATCACGTGCGGTCAGGAGCGAAGCCACCTGTCCAAAATTACCTCTCAGCGCATGACTACAGCAAGGTAATCACGACTTAAGAAAATAAAGACGCCACTAAACTTTAAACCCGACAATCCCCACTCTGCTTCACAATCCTACGCCTAGCCCACTATAGCGGCGCTGCTTGTCTTCTTTTGTGTCTTTAAAACTATTAAGCCAATTATAGCAAATGAGATATTTCTGGAAACTACAATAAAGTATCTTCAATATTCAAGTAGACCACTTATTTTTATTTTGCTGCTAACATGGTGTAATTTAACGCGCAAAATAGATGACATACTCTATTTTGGCAATCTGATCAGTCAACTTCTAACGCACCCCACCTTCTATACAAATCTCTAAAATTCTTGATTTTTTTACAATAACTAGATCACAAGATTTCCTGTAACTTTTGTTATTGTGAGTAAAATCATAAAAATCATCTACTACTCTGAAACTACACCCAAACAGCAATCTGATTCAAACTACACCTTTGCTTCACAGCGAAGTTCACGACTCTGCTGCACCCAAACCCCGTGGACAAAAAATCTAGAAAAATTTTAGAAGATAGGTATCGTCATATTCTACAACTTTCTTTTTGTCCAGACCCACAGGAAAAATTGTTTCGATACCCTAATCTGCACAAAGAGTCGCACTGCATAAAACGGTCTACACGCAGATAGCAGAAAATCACTAATCGGCTAATCGCTTTGCTAATCCCTTTTTCATCCCATTCCAAGAACTCTAATTACACTAAAAACAGAGAGATTTGGGATGGAGAAAAGTTACCTAGGTGATCCCTCAAGATCACCCCTCTTCTTTCTCTTCTTCTCCCTTCCTTCTCTTCTCCTTCCTATTCCTTCTCTCCTCCTTCCTCTTCCTTGCTTTCTCCTTTGCAACAATGGACAGGACAGCAGGGGGAATGGTGGAGGTGCAAGGGGAGGGGAGGAGTGGCAGCCAGGGGGCTATGGCCACAACAGGTTTTATGGGGGTAAGGGCGGCTAGGGTTAGGGTTGGGGGGTGTGGCCACCCCTTGGGCCGGTTGGCCCAAGGTGGCATGCCCACCCCTCCAGGCAGCCTACTAAAAGGTTTTTTTATATTAATTTTAATTCATTATATATTTTAGACAGTCCCAAAATAATTTATTTTACCTCCCGTCATCTACTGAAAAACCGGACGACTCCGCGATTACGCTAAAACCTTCTCAGGGATGCCGTAACAACGTTTTAGGGCATTACAGGTTTTCCTGTTTTTTTTTAAAAAAAGGCTTTTCTTTCGAAAGCAAATTAATTAAGAAAATAAAATTATTATTAAATAAAGGGTATTTTGAATTTTTTAAAAATCTTATTTCAAAATAATTATTTAAAGCATTTGGCTTTTATCTGAATTTTCTATGAATTTTTAGAATTTAAAAATCAATTTCAAAGATAAAAAGTATTTTTGTGAAACTTTGAAGACCAAATTTAAGTTGGAAATATTTGTCCTTAGTCCAAAATATGTTTAGGAATTTCTTTGAATTTGTTTGGACTTTATTTGCTATTTTCTAAGCTTTTATTCTATTTTGGGTGTTTTCTGATAATAAAAAAGATTTAAAAATCCTCCGTCACTCCCGGGCCAACACATGGTCGGATCCTCCTTTGCACCATGCATCACCATCCCCTCATCCTCACATGCCCGCCTTTTCCTCTCTCTCTCTCTCGCCAAAAGGCGGGACCCACCTGTCATGTCCCTCTTCCCATTCTTCTACCTCCATCCGACCTCCATGGCTACCCCCAAGCTTTTAAAAGCTTCAGTTACCTCTTGATGGACCATGCATTAGATGCTATTAATGGCCTTAATCCACCCCACTAACACCCCATCACCTCTCCCCTCCTTTAAACCCCATTTTCCCTTCTCTTTAACACCTACCACACCGGCCATTACTCCAGCGATGACCCGCGGCCTTCCCTCTCCCTCGAGTTCTATAGAAGCCTCCTCGAGCACTCCCACTTCTCACTCCACATCGTCTCGTGCTCCATTTCTCCCTTCCGAACCTGAGGTCGCCTCACACTGAGCTCCTCCGTCAGCCTTAATTCGAGCTCCGGCAAGCAATTCCGGTGAGCTCGGGTCTCCCCGGGCCTCACTACCACCGCCTCCGGCTTCACCGAGCCCGCATGATCATTCACCACCCCTTCACTGAGCTAGTCCACCGCCGAAGCCCCTTCGTCACCGACGTCATGCACCTCCGCCTCTTTTTCGTCGCCACCAACCAATTTTTGACCTCCTCGAAGTCCGCGCTGAGGTGACATGCCACTACTGGAGCTAAGCTGGCTCAACTCCTCTCTCTGTACTCTCCTTACGACTGCTACTGTACTCTGAAGCCTTCTACAACCGCTATAGTACTCTGAGTCTACGACTAAGGTAATTGTACTCTCCTTTTGACTACTACAATACTCGACCACTACAGCTTATACGACCAATGTAGCTTATGATCACTACAGCTTATGACCACTACAGCTAATGACCAGTTCTTGAAACTCACCACCTTAGCTCAAAACTTGCCACAACCGGTTCTCAAAACTTACCATGACTAGCTCTCGGTCGCCACCTCATAGACATCTTTTCCAAATATAAAAATAATTCTAGAAAATCCCAATTTACATCTTTCTTTAGTTTGAAACTTCCAGAAGCCTGTATTTCTTCATCCTAACTTCGATTGAACCCATTCAAAATTTTAAATTTATCTAAAATCAAGATCTATCCAAATCTTCCTTTTGTTTTCAAATTTTTGGATTTTATTTGAGTTTGCTGGGTTATTTTTATGTGTAGACTATGACGATTTCGAGCATTTCTTTTATGACAATTCTCACCAATTCACGTAGCAAGACAAGTTATACATCTAGATCATGTTGATCCCAGTTTATAAATAAAATTATGTTGTTTTAAATTATTATGTATGCATATTTTTTTTATTCAATGTATTTCAATTTAGGTTTAAACATAGTTATTGCCTACTTGTTAATACCTTCTTTGATATTGATTCCAAGATACCTTGTCACCCTAAAATAAAACTCTGGTTAGTACACTAGTATTAGCTAGAACATTTTGTAGCAAATAGTTAGACATGCTCAGAAATAACTTTAGACTTGTGATAATTTTTCTTATAAAATGATGAGTTTTAAAATTATATTCTTGACTTTGGTGAGTCAAGAAAGTCTATGAAATATTTCAAAATAAAATATAAAATCCGATTTATACTTAGGCAAATGGTATGATGGAGAGTGCTTGCTAGTACATGTTGTTATTCAGTGACGCAATAGTGTTGCCATGCACGAGTATGTGTGTGACACCTATGTCAAATTAAGGACCAATCTGTGGGCTACTGCTACAAAGCCCTAATGTACTACCACAATGCTAGTATGGGATAGTTCTGATTAACTAATTTACAGGTCCTAACCTGAGTCTCGCTATAGATTGAATATGAGCGTGGCGTAGGCTATGAGAAGTCTTACACGGCACAAGAGAGGGCCTCAACTTATGGATTCATATTGTGGTAAAATCTTAGTGGAGGCGTGGCCAGATTGACGGCTTTGTATTGTAAAAGCCTTGTTATGATTTTCTCAGTCACACGCCTACGGAAGCATATAATGGCTGACATTATCAGATAATCATATCTTGTAGGTAAAGTTGTACCATCTCTGTAGAGTGTATAAACTATCTTGGATAGCTGTGTCCACTGTTATGAGCAAACTGAGTAAAGTTTTTTATGGATTAGCCTTTGTTTTTCAAAATAGTTTATAAAATGTTTATGGATGGATGAATCCATATGAGATCTTCTTGGGAAAAATGGTCTAAGTGGGATACCCATGGTTAGGTTGGTGCCAGGTCAGTGCCTGTGCCAACGTTATGAATTTGTTTAAATTACTATTTTTACTTACTGTACTAAATTCAGTAATTTTTAATCTATTTACTGTGTTTTTAAAATGCTGCTTTATACTCAACTAACCCTACATGCATTCACTTGTCAGTCTTGCATTATTATTGCATTTTCCTTTGTAACTTACGAAGTACATTTTATGTGCTCACCCTTGCTAATTCTGTTGCTTAGAGGAGGACTGCTTACCTGTGGGCAAACTTGTTGGGCTACTTTCGCTTTGGTGTTTATCTTCTACTTCTATTATTTAAATTTGGCCTATGTGTGATGGATGTAAACCTTGGCCACAAGGTCGTACTCTTTTAACTAATAAAGTTTATCATTGTGCTTGATATGTATCCCTATTATCACTATGTATGCTAGCTGATCCTAAACTAGTGCGATTTACACAGAGGATCTAAGAGCTGTTGCTCCAAGGTACGACATTTATGACCTACTGGCCAATTTCTAGGACACCTACAATCGCCCTAGGAAGGAGGACGATCTTCACAGGATGAGACAATGCAGCAACAATACCTTACATCAGTTTATCAGACATTTAGTCAAGTTTGTAACTCCATACCTGAGGTTTCTGACGCTTCTGTTATCAGAGCATTCAAGCAGGGAGTTTACAATAGAAGGTTCACCAAAGACATCGCTTTGAATCCTTCGACTACTATTGCCAAACTCTTCGAGATGGCCGATCTATATGCGACTACTGCTGAAACAATCGAGTGGAGTAAGGTCATCAATCAAGCTGATAAAAGTCCTAATGAGGTAGGCGAAGGTAGTAAGAAGACAGAGAAGAAGGGCAACAAATCCAAGAACAAGGTGAAAGGCCAAAAGCCTCAAGCAAACAGTTCCAAGGAGATTTTGGCCATAAGCGATAAGGAGCCACGGAGCTCCAAACAATACTCTAATCGGGGCAAGGGCAAATTCTCCATACAGAAGAATGGCAAGCTTAGGTGGTGTCCTCTCCATAAAAAGGAAGGACATGACCTTCGCAACTGCTAAGTTTTCTAATGAAAACTCGAGGACTACTACTCCAGCAAATGACCACTTCCTACACTCAAGGATTTAGGACAAACAAGTGGTCAGAAGCAGTCACACGATGATGAGGAGATGCCATTCCAAGATCTGAAGTATACCATCGAGCACATCTACGGCGGATGTTTGGCATACGAGTCAAAATGACAGTATAAAGCTGTTGAACATGAGGTAAACTCTATTGACCCTCCCCTTGTCAATAATTTTTTTAAGTGGTCCGAAGTCACCATCTCATTTGAGAAAGTTATTGTCAAATCCATTCAACTCGACCAAGTTGGATTCTGATCATGATCGAGTCCACCATCAATAACAGTCGAGTAAATAGAGTGTTGATTGATGGCGGTAGTTCATTAAATATTTTGTTTATGAGTGCCTTGGACGAGATGCAATTTCTCAGACTAGAATAAAACCTATATGATTCTCATTCCATGGGATCATAATGGGTTCTTCGGCCAAACCAATTGGCCAACTTTCTCTTCCTTTAATGTTTGGTTCTCTAGGAAATTTCAAGACAGAGAAAATCCCTTTTAACGTGCTCAATTTTGACCCAACATATAATGTTATACTTGGATGACCAACTTTGACACATTTCTAAATTGTTGCTCATTATGGGTATCAATGTCTTAAGATGCCAGATACTAAAGGAGTAATCACAGTCTGCTGTGATAAAAAGATGGCACTCTCATGCGACCGCAAGTCCCTCGAGATGGTAGGTCAATTATCAACTTGACAAGTAAGGCGCAACCTTCGACCAAGCACTCGAAGCCTAAACTTGCACCAAAGCCGAATGAACAAGTCAAGTTCTGTTGGATCCAGTGTCAAGGAAGTTCTATTGGATCCAGTGGAGCCTTAAAAGATGATTCTCATTGGGATCGTATCCGATCTCACACAGGAAGACGCTCTCATCGCCTTCCTTTGGGCAAACATAGATGTCTTTGCATGGCAACCATCCGACATGCCCGAAGTCCCTAGGGAGGTGATTGAGTACAAGCTAGCTTTATGGTTTGACAAGAAACCCATAAAACAAAAGTTATGAAGATTTGCACCTGACCGACAGGAGGCTATTAGATTAAAATTGGACAAGCTAATGAAAGCAGGCTTTATAAGAGAAATCAATCACTCAGAGTGGTTGGATGTCGAGACCCGAATATGCAAATTCGGACTTCCTGTGTATTCTGCACTAGTCCCAGGATCATGCTAGTGCACACAGTTAAACATAGATGTTATCACAACCATATACACGATAAAATAAAGGAAAAGCTCAAATATCGATAAATCTCGAAAGGTACGACCTTATGGTCAAGCTTACAATAGACTAGCCCGAAGGCTTAACAAAAGTAGCAGCGGAAATCCAAAATAAAGTGTAGTGGTCAATCGACAAGCCCACAGGCTATCGAGTGGAGAACGAAGCCTAAACCGCGAAGTCGTCGAAGTACTCTCCTTCTGTAACCTCCTGCTGGTGATACTCCTCTTCCTCAACTGAGCAATATTGGGCATAAAGCCGTGAGTACATTGGTATTCAGCAAGTCGTTTGTAACAAATGAATGCAATATAGTATGCAAGGTTTACCAAAGGAAGGCTGAAATGTTAATTTGCATAAATGGCAGTTGAAAGTAAATACTGTAAATAGATTTAAAGCGAACTTGAAATGAAAACAATAATAAATAAGAATCAAAGGAATTGTAATAAACCACCTATGGACCTCCCATCCATAAGCTACGCCAACCACTTATGGATCTCCCATCTATAAGCTAAACCAACAGTGAACACCTGTCCACTTCCAACCACAAGTTTTCAGAAATAACTACCCCTCGTGTGAAATCACCGAGCATTGTCTATGACCGAGGACGCGGCTATTCGAATAGTTTTACACTCTGCAGAGGTTGCACAACTGTACCCACACGATGTGATAATCCTCACGTTAAAGATAATCACAACAAGGCATTTACAAAGTTCAGTTACAACTCAATCCGCCCGCTAGGGTTTCGCATCACACCCCCCCTTGCGCCACATGGAAATCAGCAACCATATTCATCTCATTGGCAAGATTGAAATTGCAACATCCCAAATTAATCACCAGTTCGTCCCATACTGCATATGTGGTTTGCACGTAAAGCTCGGATCAATGGCGCACAAAGTTAAATCATTAACATTACCCGGGCGAGACTACCACATCCCCCAAAGTGCACCTGCACTTCCCCCTTTACTGCACGATCACTCACCCGAGTGCAAAACCAAGTTTGTATAACCACCACCGATGACGCACCAACATCATGGCACAAATTTTAGTACACGTGGCACCAACCACAGTTCCATATCTCATTAAGTCAAATTTACAATTCACATGTGATGATAAACCTGATCGTAAAAATAAGCGAGGCTAAGCATCTAATCGTACCAACCCTTGTGACAAATATCATAACATCACTAGTATGTTTCCCACCTATGGTGACAAGGGTATCATGACATTCAAAATTATCAAGGAGGGATGAATTCAATCGGGCAATAACTACCGAGTACAAGGGTTGAATAAAAAATAGCGATGCAATGTAATTTAAAACAAAGTAATTAAATAATAGATTGCAAATTGGGTTCAACATGATCAAAGGACACGACTTGCTTTGGTTATGCTTAGTGAGGTACTCCTAGTCTTCGGGCGTCGATCCTGCTCTTCCGGAATCCGAATCTAACGAGAGAGAAAACGACCGAAACCAAAGAAACACATAAAATGACAAGCACATAAACTCCAAAATTCACGGCTGACGTGGCTGCCACGTGTCTCGGGGAGGTAGTTTTGGCTGACGTGGCAGTTGACGTGGCATGACACGTGGCTGCCACGTAGGCTTAGGGCTGACGTGGCACGCTGAGGTGGCAGGGCTGATGTGGCGGCTTGGTGCGCGCGCGCGCGCGATCGGACGGGCGGGTGCGCCACGCGCCGATTTGGGCCGTTGCTCGATCTGAACGCGCGGCTCGGGATTAGGCGCGAGCGGTGGCAGGCGGATGGCCGACGCAGGCAGCGAGACCAAGGCGGGGCGGCGCGCGCGCGCGCGCGGTGCGGGGTCGCGGGCACGCGGACCGAGGGGCGGCGCTGCAGGTCCGGCGAGCGTGGCGTGCGGCGGAGACGGAGGAGGTACGGCGGCGGGGTGGTCTCCGGCGACCTTTGAGCACGGCGGAGGGTCCAGTGGGCAGCGGCGGGTTGGGGCAACGGCGAGGAGAAAACGGGGAGGGGTCCGGCGGGGCTTACCGGCGGCGAGACGGCAGCGGCTACACTGGTGAGGAACGAGGCGGAGGAACTCCGGGACGGCGGCGACGACAACGAGGCGAGGCGCCGGCGAGGAACGAGTCTGGCAGAGGCGCGGGCGCGAGCACGATGCCGACGACGGGGCTCCGGTGACGGCGGGGCAAGGACGAGGCGAGGATCGGCGCGGCGGCGGCGGAAACGCGGGTGCGACCGGGCTGGTGCCACCACGTGTCGACTGCGGATGCGCGACGTGTGGGCGGGGCGGGGGATCGGGCGGCCGAGAGGGATGCGGGCGCGGAGAGGAGAGAGCATCGGGATGGCGCCGCGTGGCGGCATCGGACGGCGGGGAGCGAGGCTAGGCGGGCAAGGCGGGCGCGCGCGGGATGGGCCGGATGACTGATGCGTGGAGGACAGAGAAGATCGGGCGGCCGGGATTTATTTTCCTTTTTCTCCTTTTCCAGAAATTCAAATAAATTGCTAGGGGCTCTAGAAAATAGCAAATAAATCCCAAAAATTCACTAAAAATACCAGAAAATTCCTTGAGACCTGAAGAATCCAAATAAAATATTTCCAATTTATGTTGATGTTTATTTTACTCAGATTAAATCATTTTAAAATTCAGAAGTTCATTTGAAGCTTAATTTAATTTCAGAAAATACCAGAAAATTTCTTGTGACACAAGGAACTCAATTAAAATATTTTCAACTAATGTTGAGGTTTAATTTAATCATATTAAATTCTTTTAAATTTTTGAAAATTCATTTAAGCTTGGTTTTAAATTCAGGAAAAATCCCATAAATTTATTTTTAAATTCAAGGTTTTAAAAATTCCCAAAAATCAGAATGTTACATTGGATAACCCTATAATGGTTAAAAAGTTTAATTGTAAGAGGTGTATGTGTATAAACTATATTTATCTTAATAAAGCTTATCCAAAAGATGATTTTTCTCTTCCTCATATCGACCAATTAGTTGATTCTACCGCTGGTTGCAAAATATTAAGTTTTCTAGATGCATACTCTGGTTATCATCAGATTAGTATGTGTTCAGAAGATGAAGAGAAGACTACATTCATTACACCATTTGAGATATTTTGCTATGTCAAAATGCCATTTGGTTTGAAAAATGCTAGTCCTACTTTTTCAACATTTGATGCAATTGACTTTTTCACTTCAACTAGGCCAAAATTTGGAAGTCTATGTTGACGATCTAGTCGTAAAAAGCATCAAATGACTTGATCATATTTCTGACCTACAGGAAACATTCGACAACCTCAAAAAATGACATTTGAAACTCAATCATGAGAAGTGTATGTTTGTAGTTTCTTCAAAAAAAAAGTTACTCGGATTCTTTATTTCTGCAAGAGGTATAAAGTAAATCCTAAAAAGATAAAGGTCATTGAACAAATGCGCCCTCCAACCACTAAGAAGGAAGTCTAGGAACTCATAGGGTTCATGACAGCTTTAAGTTATTTTATCGCATGACTAGGAGAAAAAGGACTCCCTTTCTTTAAATTTCTAAGGAAGCACAAGGGTTTCGAGTGGTCAAAGGAAGCTAACGATGCCTTCAAGGAAGTCAAGAGGTATCTTATGAGTGCTCCTATTCTGGTTTCTCTGAAACTAGAAGAGACGTTCTTAATATATCTAGCTGCCACACCACAGGAAGTAAGCACAGTACTGGTCGTAGAACTCGAAGGTGTCCAACGACTAGTTTACTACGTAAGTGAAGTTTTACACGGGCCTAAGGAGTGCTACCCCCAAGTTCAAAAATTTTTATATGCTCCTTCATGTCTTCAAGGAAACTGAGGCATTATTTTTAGGTGCACAAAATTATTGTGCTATCTAATTTTCCCTTAGGAGAGCTCCTCAAGAATAGGGAAGCAGTGGGACGTATAGCAAAATGGTCGATTGAACTTTGTGAGTTCAACCTCTATTTCGTGTCTTGAATGGCCATTAAATTTCAAATCTTGGTAGACTTTGTCGTCGAATAGACAAATCCTGAACATGTTCAGGATCTCCAGTACAATTCTCACGACTACTGAACGATGTACTTTGATAGGTCACTTACATTTAGTGGCTCAGGGGCTAGGGTGGTCCTAAAATTTCCTACAGAGATCTTTAAAGTATACCATTCAATTAAACTTTTTAGCCACTAATAATGTGGCCAAATACGAAGATTTGTTGGCTGGTATACAAGCAACAAAAGCACTTGGGATTTGACGACTACTCGTAAGAGGATACTCTCAATTAGTCATGAATCAGGTCAAAAAAAGAGTACCAATGTTCTAATTCGACCATGTCTTAGTACTTGTCAGAGATCAGAAAGTTTGGAAAGCATTTCTTCAGTTTCAAGATACAATTTATTCCTCGAAAGAATAATTTTCTCACTGACCAGTTATCTCAAATGGCTTCTTCCTAATCATAAGTATCAACATGAGTCTTCTTGGAACATCTCTAGAAGCCTTCTCCAGTCAAAACTCTAGAGACATCTCCTAATGAGATAGCCTCTCTAGAATATGAGGATACCTGGATGTGACCCATCTTTGAGTATCCTCAGAAGGGTTTAGTACCCGATGACTATCTTGAGGTAGATCGTCAAAGCAGTACTCTATAAGTGGAGTACTCAAGAGGTTCTCATGCGATGCATATCGCAGAAAGAAGGATTACTACTCGTTCACAACATACATGAAGGCTTTTTACAAAACATTGGTCGAACAAGCCTTCCAACAAGGTTTTTATTGGTTGACAGTCCTCCGTGATGCTAAAGAGTTGGTTCAGAAATATGTACAATGATAATTTCATAGCAGGCAAATACACCAATCGACTCAGACTCTGCAGACTATATCTCTGTAACACCCCAGGACCCACATTACCCTAAGATGCCACTAAACTACTCTACAGCTAGCCAATTTACAAGATAACATAGACTGGCAATAATTTCTAAATCATGATAAGCTAAGCGGAAGCATACTAAAACAAATGTATTGGAACACTATTAATTAAAGAACAACTGCTAAAAGGTTTAACCAATTAAAATGAACTAATGTCTAGCATTATTACTTTGAAACAAAACATCAATGAGAGAAATAAATCCATGACTAAGACTACACAATTATTACAACATTAATCATGATATGATGTGTGACAGCGATGTACCGCTCTACCCTTCCTATACATGCTCGAGAATCACCTAGAGGGGGGGAAAAGCAAGAGAGATAAAAATCTCAGTAAGCAAACTATTTAACAAACTAATTAAACTACATTGTTGTTAAGTATCAATATTCATTTTTTACAATGACCACAATTATAGCCTTAACCATATTTACTACCAACAATAATAAAACATTAGCAAATAAATCTTAATTGACTACTTCATATCCTCAATCACTACCACTACCAATCAAAGTAAAGCATTAACATGTTTTACCTCACTAACTTTATTATTTCTCACATCCACAACTGCTATAAAAAATTACCACAAGAGAAAATAATCTCATGCCACAATCACAACCCCTACCATGCCACAAGGGATGAACCCCATTCTACGACCACAGCCACATTCCTTATACCACAAGTGGCTCTCATGAGCCAATTCCACATTACAACTAAGAAGTTGCATTTGTTTGCAAAATAACTCCACCACTATACATTGCATAAGTATGCAAATGATGTATCCACAGTATAATGTATATGAATGCATATAATCCACTGCACCCTTACCCAACAAGGTAAGAGTGTGCATCGTACTACGGTAATGTATGATGCTGTACCGGTACGGTCGCGGCTATAAGTGGCGACATCTACAATGCAAATGTCATGACATGATATGAATGATATGATAATCATAAACCACAAGAATTTAAGCATGAAGATCAACAACATAATCATCATGAATACTTCCTCATAATCCACATGTGTCTCATTAAAGCACAATGCCCATAATTCATAAGATCATTACCACATAGCCCACATTCGGTTCACCAAGATCGTAATCAATTGATCTATAGGGAATCCTACCACATAGACCACAATATATTCATCAAGAATACTACCTCCACAACCACAAATATTCACTAAGAATACTACCACCTAAACCACAATATGTTCATAAAGAATACTACCCCACAACTATATTTATTTCATCAAGAGCAATTCCACATACCCACCATTAAACCATCAAAATCATAAACAATTGAATTCTTAAAATACTACCACATGGACACATTAAGGAAACATGTAACAATGACATAACATCTTAAATTAAGAGAATTAATTAATATAACTGTAGAATGATTAACGAGTTAAACAGTAGCACAACCGCTACATTTACTTGCCTCTACCGTTGAAGTGAAGCAATCATGTGCATTCAGGAGCAACACCACCTGTTCAAAAGTACCTCTCAGCACAATACAACAGCAATGACAACGCGACTTAAGAAGTAACGATATCACTAAACCCAAAGCCCCACAACACCCCTCTCCGCTTAACGGTTCTACACTCTGCCCGCTGCAGCAGCGCTGCTTGATTTTTTTGTATCTTTAAGATTATTATACCGTTTTCAAAGAAAGATATATTTCTGGATTCCTCACTTAAATCACTTATTTTTTTTTGTAGATCACTTATTTTTATTTTGTTCCTAGCAAGGTGTAACTTAATGCGCAAAACAGAGGATGTTAACTGTTCTGACAATCCGGGTAGCCAGATTCTAACGCATCTCAACCACAGTGTAAGGCTCTAAAAATTATGATTTTTATACAGTAGTTAGATTACTAAATTCTCTACATTTTTCTCAATTGTTACCAAAAATATAAAAATCATCTACTACCCCTAAATCACACTTGAACAGCAATCTGCCCCAGTCTACACCCCTGACAGACAGCGAGGTTTCCGACCTTGCTACGCCCAAATCCCACAGCCAACAATTCTGAAAAAACAATAGTAGATGCGTCTCATCATCCTCTACAATTTCCTTTTGGGCAAACCCACAGGAAAAATCATTTCGTGGGTATAAACGGCGCAAACAGTAACGCTGCACGAATTGATCTACAGGCAGACAGCAGGAATTCCCTAATCGGAGAATCTAATTGCTAATCTCTACCAGTTCTTAGGCTAAGAATCCTAATTATAGAAAAATCAGAGGGATTTGGGATGATGGAGAGTTACCTAGGGGATCCCCTTGGGATCACCCCTCTTCTTCTTCTTCTTCCCTTCCTTCTCTTCCTTCTCTTCTCCTTCCTCTTCCTTGCTTTCTCCTTTGCATCAAACAGTAGGGCATCAGTCAAGGGAGAAGGTGGAGGCGCAGGGGAGGGGAGGGGTGGAGACCATGAGGGGGAAAAAAGGGGGGAGGGGCCAAGGAAGGGGGTTTATAAAGGGGGTACTAGGGTTTGGGAGAGGGTACAGGCCCCCTTTGGGCTGGCTAGCCCAAAGTGGCTGACACACCCCTCCGGATAGCCCAAAACCTCTAAATTGATTATTTTAATTTATTTTTTTAATTTTGGACAATTCTGTAATTTAATTTTTACCTCCCGTGATTCACCGAAAAAATCGGGAAACTCTGCTATTCCGCTATTCATTTTTAAAACCTACGCCGAAACAACGATCAAGATATTACAATCACTTTCTTGGCCTTTTGCGACCTGGGGTCTCAACATCTTAGGACCATTCCCAAAAGCACTAGGGGCTTCAAATTTCTTTTTATGGCTACTAATAGTTCACAAAATGGATTGAAGCCAAACCTATTATTGGGATAACAATAGAAGCCGCTAAAAGGTTCATGATGAGAAGCATAATTACTCGATTTGGGGTACCCAGTCGAATAATTATAGATAATGGTATGCAATGCTCAAGTGCAAAATTTCAAGAATTTTGCAAAGAATTGGGTACCAAGTTGTGCTATGCCTCTATCGCCCATCCCCAAAGCAATGGGGTAGTTGAAAGAGCGAATGGCGAAATAATGCAAGAAATAAAAACTCGGGTCTTTGACCAGCTTATAAAGCACTCAAGGACTTCGGTACTGGAATTAACTTTAGTATTATGGGCAATTCGCATGACTCCTATTGGTGACACACCCTTTTTTCTAGTTTTAGCCATGCTTCCTCCAAAACAAAAGATTCGGTCGATAAGAGTCAAAATCTTCAATGATTACTGTAACACCCCAAAACCCACATTACACTAGAATGCCACTAAACCACTCTAAAAGCTAGCCAATTTACAAGATAACATAAACTAGTAATAATTTCTAAATCATTATAAGCTAAGTGTAAGCATACTAAAACAAAGGTAATAAAACACTATTAATTAAAGAACAACCGCTAATAATTTTAACCAATTAAACTGAACCACAATCTAGCATTATTAATTAAAAATAATCAACAATGAGAGATAAAAATAAATAACTAGAGACTGCACTTGTTTTTCACATGCATGCTCGAGAATCACCTGGAAGGGGGGAAACAACAAGAGTGAGATAAAAATCTCAGCAAGCAAGTTGTTTAATAAGCTAATTAAACTATAATGATTTAAGCATCAAAGATTATTTTTCACAATTACTACATTTATAACCTCAACCCAAATCACTGCTAACAACGGTAAAACTTTGGCAAATAAATCTCATTTGACTACTTCAAATCCTTAACCTCTAACACTACCAATATCAGTTTAGCGGTAACATAATTTTCCTCACTAACTTTATTAATTCCCACACCCACAACCGCTAACAACAGTTACCACAAGAGAACCCCCTCACGCCACTACCACAACTCCTACCACATCACAAGGGGTGGGTGAACCCCATTCCACGATCACATCCATATTCCTCATACCACAAGTGACTCTCATGAGCCAAGCCCACATAAAAACTAAGAAGTTACATTTGTTTGCAAATAATTCAACCACAATACATTGCATAAGTATACAAATGCTCTATCCACAATGTAAATGCATATGATCCACTGCACCCTTACCCAATAAGGTAAGAGTGTGTATCGTACTACAGCAATGTACGATGCTGTATCGATACGATCGCGGCTATAAGTGGCGACATCCACAATGCAAATATCATGACATGTTATGAATAATATGATAATCATAATCCACAAGAATTGACCCTCAAAGAACAACATCATATTCATCATGAATTTAACCACAAAGGATAACAACATATTCAACATGAATACCACCTCATAATCCACATATGATTCAACAAGGACATTACCACATAATCCACATTCGGTTCACCAAGACCAAAATCAATCTATCCAAAGGTAATACGATCACATAGGTCACACTTTATTCGTTAATAATACTGCCAACTAGCCTACAATATGATCATTAAGAGTACTACCACCAAGATCTCAATATCCTCGTAAGGAATACTACCCTATAACCACTTTTGTTTTATTAGGAACTATACTACATAACCACAAATATTTCATCAAGGCATAACCAATTGATTGCTAAATTACTACCACATAGACCACATTAAGGAAGCATGTCACCATACATAACATCTCAAATTAAGAGAATTAACTAGTGTGAATATAGAATGATTAACGAGTTAAACAGTATCACATCTGCTACGTTTACTTGCCTCTACCATTGAAGCGAAGCGATCACACACGGTCAAGAGCAAAGCCACCTGTCCAAAGATACCTCTAAGCACACGACTACAGCAAGGTAATTGCGACTTAAAAAATAAAGACGCCGCTAAAACCCCAAACCCGACAATCCCTACTCCGCCCGACGATTCTACGCCTAGCCCACTACAGCGACGCTGCTTGTTATTTTTGTATCTTTAAAACTATTAGGCCATTTACAACCAATGATATATTTCTGAGATCTACACTTAAATACCTTCACTTTTCAAGTAGATCTCTTATTTTTATTTTACTACTAAATGGTGTAATTTAATGTGCAATAACAGAGGACGTACTCTATTCTGGCAATCTGGACAGCCAGCTTCTAACGCACCCCAACCACAGTACAAAGCCCTAAAAATTATGTTTTTTTACAAAACTAGATCTTTAGATTCCCTACAACTTTCATTATTGGGAGAAAAAAATAAGAATTATCTTCTACTTCGAATCTACATCTGAACAGCAATCTGTCTTAGATTCCACCTCTGCCAGACAACTGTCTTCTCGACCCTGCTGCGTTCAAACCTCGTGGACAACAAATCTGAAAAAACTACAGGGGATAGTCTTGACATCCTCTACAATTTTCGTTTTGGCTAGACCCGTAGAAAAAATCGTTTCGTAGGTCTAATTTACGCAAACAGCCGCGCTGCACAAATTGGACTACGTGTAGACAGCAGGAATTCCCTAATCGGTGAATGAATTTGCTAATCCCCATCAATTCTCATGCTAACAACCCAAATTATAGCAAAAATAGAAGAATTTGAGATGGGGGAAAAATACCTAGGGGATCCCTTGGGATCTCCCTTCGTCTCTTCTCCTCTTCCTCTTCCTCCCATCTTTCTCTTTCTCTTCTTCTTCTTTTCCTTGCCTTCTCCTTACACCAATGGACAGCAGCTCTTTGGGGGAGAGAGGGAGGCGCAGGGAGGGTGGAGCGTGGTGGCCAGGGCTGCGGCAAGGGGCCTAAATAGGGGGTGGGGGTAGCTTAGGGTTAGGAAGGGGAGTGTGGCCACCCCTTGGGCCTATTGGCCCAAGGTGGCAGGCTCACCCTCCAGGCAGCCCACTTAGAAGTTTTATTTTTTTATTTTAGGCTATTCCATAATTTTATTTTTTCTTCCCGTGATTTACCAAAAATTTGGGCGACTCCGCGATTAATTTAAAAACCGACGCCGAAACGACATTCAGGGTATTACAATTCCAACCAAAAGCAACCTCAAGTAGATGCCATTAATCTGCTCAAAGAGAAGAGGAATCAAGCTTTAATATGTTCAGTGGTCTACCAATAGGCCCTACATAAATCTATGATCGTAAGATCTAACCTCGTAGCCTTGCTGTATGTGACTTTGTATTAAAGAAAATTCAATCTCAGTCTAATCGGAACAAACTTTCCCCCAAGTGGAGAGGTCCTTAGGTAGTGATCAAAGTCACACAACCAGGTTTAGTACGACTAGCCATGGAAGATGGACAAATCCTCTCAAACTTTTGGAATATCGACTAACTACGTAAATTCTATGTATAGCATTTCTACTCTTTCAATAAAGTATTCAATTTTCATTCAATCTTTATTATCGTACATTAAGTGGGGCTTTATTTATGTTTGTTCAACCACTCTTAGTACACTCAGCTTGTTTAAACTGATCGGAAGATACATCACCTAGTCGAAGTCTTTTCTCTCTGCATGTGGTCCTACCCACTAGAAGAAACTTTCTAGTGAAATGCTATGTCCAACTCTTACTATTAGCATAAAACAATTGAGTTCAGTGAGACAAGTTGAATGAATTTAAATCAAATCATTGAGTGTTTTTATTGTTCTCGTTTATTGCTGAGACCTGAATTTGCAAATTTGGACTCTCTGTTTATACTGCACTAGTCCAGGATCACGCTAGTGTATACAGTGTAAACATAGATAAAATATCAACAATATGCATGATTAACAAAGAAAAAGACTCAAATATTAATAATTATTAGAGCACAACCTTATGGCCAAGCTTACAATTATTAGCTTGAATGGCTCAAGAAACTAGCAGCGAAAAATAAAAATAAGCATGATAACCATTCAACATGCCCATAGACAATCGACTGGTAAGTGAAGTCCTAATCGGTGAAGTCATCAAAGTATCCACCGTTTGGTACCTCCTACTGATATGGTTCTGCTTCTTCAACTGAGTAACAGTAGGCGTAAAACCGTGAGTAATTGGTACTCAACAAGTCATTTATAATAAAGATGCAATATAATATGCAAGCTTACCAATAGATGGTTGAAAGATTATTTTATAGAAAATAATAATTTATAGTAAATACAATAAACAAATTGAAAGTGAACTTTTAATGAAGACAGTAGTAAATAAATAATCAAAGGAATTGCATAAACCACTCATGAACTACCTATTTACAAACTTAACTACCAGTGAATTAACCATTCACTGTCCACGTTAATCTCCATCAAGTTTTATGAAATAACTATCCTTCGTGTGAAATTACTAAGTATTGTCCATAACCAGAGACATGGTTGTTCGAATAATTTTACACTCTACAGAGGTTGCACAACTATACCCACACGATGTGATCATCCCCGCGCTAGAAAAAATTACAACAAGGCATTTACAATATTCAATCATAACTCAATTTCACCTGCTAAGGTTTTGCCATCAAGTAGGTTAACTGCCTAGTCGATAATTGTACACTCTTGTGCCTTATAGAAATCAGCAATTATATTCAATTCAATGGCAAAATTAAAATTGAAATATCACAAATTAATCACTAGGTCTATCCCATACTAGACATGTGGTTTGCACAAGAAACTCATATCAATGACGCACAAAGTTCAATCCTTAAATTTTACCTGCGATACTTCCACATCCCTCGAAGTGAATACACACTTCCCCCTTTACTGCATGATCACTTACCCCAAGTGAAAGCTAGTTTTGTATAACTAATACTAATGGCACATCAATATCATGGCTACAACCACAGTTCAATATCTATTTAACCACATGTCATGAAGAATCTAATGAGACTATAAGCATGGCTAAGTATATTAATCGCACAACCCATATGATAACTAGTATGATATCACTAAATAATTTATTATCCTATGATGACAATGGAATCATGATATTTTAATTATCAAATAGAAAATTAAGGCAAATTGATCAATAACTACCGTATACAAGGATTTGTAATAAAATAGTAATGTATGATAATTTAAAACAAAATAAATAAATAATAAATTTAAAATCTGGGTTCAACATAATCAAAAGACATGACTTGCCTTGGCCATGCTCAGTTAATTGCTCTTGATCTTCAAATCTTGCTTCAGACCCATCAAAGACGTGACCTAACAAGAGAGAAAATACAATAAAACACAAAATAAATTCAAATAAACTCTAAATACTTCAAAACTAGAACAAAAAGATAGAGTTTGATTTTAGATGAATTTAGAAAAAAAAGAACGGGGTCAAACGGAACTAGGACGAAGGAGAATGTGCTCTTGAAAAATTTAATCTAAAGAAAAATACTGAAAATTAAAAAAGATTACTATGTTGTGGACTCGATTCATAGAATAGCTGGTCTACCGTGGACACGGCTCATGGAATAGTGAACGATGCGACTTGACTGATGACATGGTAGTTAGGGCTAACGTGGCAAGATACATGGCATACTGACATGGCTCCGGGATGGCTTGGTGGCTGATATGTCATCCACGTGACACGACACATGACAATCACATAGGATTAGGGCTTTCATGGCTGTTCAACTGTTGACTCGGCCGAGGACAATCGGACCGAGCGAACGATGCGATGAATCCTGGCCGTAGGGAATGATCGGACGGTCCGAAGGGAACAACGATCGGATGGCTGAGGAGTGATGACGATCAAACTGTCTGAATAATGATGACAATTAGATGGTCCAACGATGATCGAATGGCTGAGGACAGGTGCGATGACGATTGGACGATCCGAAGGGTGAGGATGTTCGAACTAGACCGAAGAGTGACGTTGATCGGACAGTTCGATACGATCGTACAGCTGGGGATGATCATACTAGCTGAAGATGTTCGGACCAACTGAAGGGACGACGCGCGTCGCTCGTTGGTTGGCTGCTGGAGGTGAAGTTTTGTCGCCATAATAGTAAGGTACCTTATTCTTAGGAGCTTTCTGTTTCAATTCGACTGGCTCTCTTTCCTCTACAGCCATCACATCTACGAAGAACTGCTTGATGGGGCTAGACGGCTGAGGGTAGCACTTGAACTATCGACTTGCTTGTCGATATATGAGTGAGGAGCAGCACTCGAAGTATTATCTTTCTTGTCAGCAGCCTTCGTTAGCTAACGCCTTTTGGTTGGAGGAGCTTTTGGTTGCTCTGCCCCTTTTCCAACAACCATCAGTTCGACCTCCTAGTCGTCCTAACTATTCATTATGCCTACACTCTACAAGATCCTAAAGATGAAGTCAATTTTTTATTACCTTTAGGCATTCTTCCCTCTCTTTAGCGGACACGTCCACTAGAATATGAGGAGCAGCCACATCGAGTGGTGGAGCTTTCTCAAATACGAGCTTGACTCGGATGTCAATCTCCACTAGAGGATGATCTGCATGGACAAATAAAGCTATCAGCAATCTAAACTCAAAATGAATCAAAAGAGGGTTTGATTGCTATTGACCTTCCTCTATCGTATCCTTAGCTCTCGAGTACATCCACGAAGGGTGTGCTCATCTCTTCAGGGACTGATGCAGTGCATGATGAAATCCTTCACCACATGCCAACTGATAAGCCCCTAGTCCTTTATGTCTTTAATGGCTTGAATGTAGGGGGCTATCCGAGTAAGGTCCTTGGGAACAAATTCCAAGAATTCTTCTCTGCAGCCTTCCCCATAAAAGAAAGGCTATCTTCACTAATCATTTCCCAGTAGAACTATCTTTTCTTCCATGATGGCCACGACGATCGGGTGAACATCTGAATGTATTTCATCATCTTGCCATGATAAAGCTTCATACCACAGCTCTCGATAATCCCAGCCTGTCCGCTCATCTCATAGTAGTATCGAAAGAGCTCCATATCTGAAGGAATTCCTATATATGTCTCACACAGGTACACGAATACACTTAACATGGAAATGGAATTGGAAACAAGATTCACCAATCCCACTCCAAAATACTCGATTATGAGTGTGAGGAATCGATGAGCGGGTAGATGGAGGCCACACTCATTGTAGGCTTGAAACACTGGGATTTGCCTAATTTCTCCTAATGGCCAATGTTGTCCAATAGCTTCAATCCACTTCACAAACTTCCTTGAAGGGATCTTCTCAGTAGCGACTAAAGCCTTTATCTTCCTGGCATCCATTTCCGACACCGACCAATTAGAAGAGGTTTCAGCCATTTTCTCCAAGTGGTTGGTATGAATTTACTATTTATCTGTAAATAGTATTATTATGTCATTATACTCCTTAAGTATACCCCTTATCCGTAAGGAAGAAATTTAATCACTCTATAGTCATAAGCTTTTCTATGATTACCCTGTGATCATAAGCCTTTCTACGATCACTCTATGATTGTAAGCCCTTGTACGAGAATGATCTAGTCGTAAGCCGTTCTACAACCACTTTATAGTCGTAAACTTTTCTACAACTAGCCTGACTCTAACTAGCTTGTCTATGATAACTTGTTGCATCGTGGGTCTGTCTGTAAAGGTAGTTGATGTAGACACTTATTCTCTAGAATAACTGCTCATAACTTCTTCCTACCTTAAGCGATAACCACCAGGTGGCAAGGAGAGGTCGTGTCACTGACAATAACTTCCGCTAGACGGTTCCCCATTCCAAACGATGAGACGCCTCTTGGCATGGAGCAATCGCCACCCATTTGTGCACTATTTAAAGGCCTAAGTCAGGAAGATCAAGGGAGAGACGCAATAGAAGCAACACAAGATGTCCGACATTACTTTCTCTCCCAATTGTAATAAGTAGGGTTATTATTCTCCCCAGTGAAGGCCTGATCCTATATAAAATCTCTTTGTCTTTCTCTGTGTGATTGTAGCTAGGTCTTTGAGAGACCCTCCGAATCCAAATAATCATACGTAAGATTGGTATTAAAACACCGACAAGAGTGAAGGAGGCTCAACTTCTAAACTGGTTGCATCCACTAAATTGATTGAAACACCATTGAAAGAAGCATCAAAGGCGGTGAGGATAGCAAGCATGGAGGCATCCAAAGCTAATTCTAGTGCTTTCTCTACCACTAGAACTCATGTGTCGGACCCCGGAGTAACGACTCCAAGATTCTCTGTGTAAATCGCACTAGTTTAGGATCAAACTAGTGCACATAGTGGATAATAAAGATTCATATCATGTACAATGACATTTATTCATTAACTAAATATGGAACTGATGGCCAAAGTTTACATCAATGGTTTATAAACCGAAATTAAATATAAACAGCGGAAGAAAACCAATAAAGCAGCAGCACATCCTGCCTGCCCACAGGCGAATGACTGTAAGACGTGGCCTACTCGCCGTTATTCTCACCGAAGGTGATGAAGTCCTTCTCTGAAAATAGTGAATGAAGTAACATGAGTACATAAAGTACTCCACAAGTTATACCAAGAGATTTAACAAAGTTCATACATGCATAAGAATTGACAATGTAAGGCATAATAGGTTATTTGTGCATAAAAGCAAAATTAAAGTAAATACAAGAAATAGATTCAAAAGCCAAATTTGATACAATAGATAGAAATAACAATTTAACAAAATAATATCGTTAGTGCAGCTCAGACCAAACACTAACCTATTCACAGGTATCCCACCTAGTCCATCTTTTCCAAAAAGATCTCACATAGATTCTATTCATCCATAAGTTTTTAAAAATCTCCATCCATAAGCTTTTTAAAATCTCCATCCATAAGCCTTTTTATGAACCATTTTGAAACCCAAAAATCTAATCCGTGAAAAACTTACTCAGCTTGCCCATGACCGTGAGCACGGCTATCCAGGATAGATTATACACTCTGTAGAGATTGCATAACTTTACCCACAAGACATGATCACCCCATATTGCCACTGGATAAACACACTTCCTTTGGTGTGCAGCAAGAAGATCATGATAAGGCCTTTACAATGCTAAGCCTTCAACCTGGTCACACCGTCACTAAGGTTTCACCACAACTTGAATCCACAAGTTGGAGCCTCCTTTTGTGCTGTGTGAGACTTCTCATAGCCTACGCTACGCTCACATTCAACCTATAGCGAGACCAAAGTTGGGACCTTACAAATTAGTCAGTTAGGACTATCCCATATCAATCTTTTGGTAGTACGATATGACTTTGCAATAGTATCTCACAGACCGGTTCTTAATTTGACTTAGGCTCAAACCACATACCACTTGTACCTAACAATCAACATCGTGTCATCGAACAACAATGCATGCCAACACCCACCACCTAACCAATAGCCTAGGTCCAAACCAAGTTCTATATTTTATTTTGAAATATTTCATATACCTTCTTGACTCACCGAATACATTACAAGAGTTTATTAGTTTAAGTGAAAAAGGTATCCCAACCTATGATTATTCTAATGTATCAACTAGGTTTTTCTCTATGGTGATAAGGCATAAGGAAGTTCAATATTAAGTTTGGCCATACAAAGGAATTGGGTATAACTAGAATTTAAATCGAATTTAAACTAGGTTTGAATAAAAGTATGCATGCATAATAATTTTAAAAACAACATAAATAATTTAGATTACTGGGAGCGACATGATCAAAGATGTAACTTGCCTTGCTTCAAAGTTTGCTGAGGTTCGCTGAAGTTATACTCTCCAGATTAGTCGTAGTGTACATGTGAAAAGCCAGAACAAACTAAACTCAAATAAGATACAAATAAAATCTAAAAATTATAAAATATATACGAGGAGATAGAATATGAATTTAGATTAATTTAGGAATTTGAATGGGTCCAATCAGAGTTAGGATAAAGGAAAATAGCTTTGGAAGTTTGAATTCTAAAGAAATGAATAAAAAAATTATTGGAATTCTTTTCTTTGTGAAGGAAAAGTGGTTGAAACCTACAATATTTGTGTGTGGTCAAAGCCATGGTCGAATCAGCGGTTGAAGTTGCGGAGACCGAAGTCGAAGACAGAGACTCCAAGTATGGGTGAAGTCAAAGTCGAAGCTTCAGACGAAGACACAATCGAAACTAAAGGTCTGTGTGTAGAAGTTCTGTGTGTTATCGGGAACGTGATTACTATAGTGGTTGAGAACCAAGGGTACTAGAAGTTATGTGTGTTGTCGGGACGGCAATGAACGACAGTAGTCAGAAGCGACTATGGTAGAAAGTGAAGGTGGTCGAAAACAGCGGTAGTCGGAGGCTTAGAGCAAAGAGTGACAGTGGTCAACATAGTAAGCTGTCGGAAGCGACTGCGGTTGGAGGCTTACGTCGGTCAGAAGTTTAGAGTGGTCATCGGTTTGCAGCGGTCGGAGGTAAATGAAGACGGCAATGGTTGGGAGCGACTGTGGTTGTGAGTGACTGTAGTCGGAAAAACAATTGTGGTCGAATAGATTGGAGGTTATACCATGGTCAGAATAGTTATATTGGGTGGATCTTCTGGTAGTAGAAAGCAGTGGCGGAAGGCTATAGTTTGTGGTCGATGGTCCAAAGCTCTAGAGAGTGGTTGGAAGCGGTCAGGTGCTGACGTGACATGCCAAGTGGGTGAGAGAAGAGAAGGGCTTAGTAGAGGCCGTTAGATAGGAATCGGACGGTGATGATACACGGAGAAGTTTGGACCATATAAAAATTTAGAGGAGTTCAGATAGTCCGATTGGTCCTGGGGGACATTCGGACCATCCAAACGGCGGTGGGCAGGGATGGTGGCGCAGCGCACGAAGCCCGTGGGCTCGCTGGCGGTGCGGGGCACGGCGGCGATTGGTTAGGTGCGAAAAAGAGAGAGGGGACTGCGAAGAGTGCGTTGGTGCTTGTGTGCATTACCGGAAGTGGCTGGATGGTGGTTGGCGGTGAGGTGAAGCGGTGGCGTAACTTGGGCGGCAGTGGCGACAACGTTCCAACGGTGAGGAGGCTCAGCCAAGGGCGGTAAAAAAATCATAAAATTATAAAATATATACTGGAAGATAGATTATGAATTTATATAAATTTAAAAACTTGAATCACTTGATTAGAGTTCGGACGGAAGAGAACGAATGATTGAAAAATTGGCAGATCAGAAAATCTTGAAAAAAGAAAAATCAGGAATTCCTACACATGAACAGTAAACAGTGAGCAATTCTTTCACTATTTTGGCCATGGCGTTGGTGAGGAAAGACCTGGGAGATGAAGCTAACTAGCAAAATGGGTTGCTAGGGACTCAAGGAACACATAGGAGGTGACAGCATGTCAAACGGAGCACAGTGACGACGTGGATAGCGACAACGATATAGAGTTGGAAAGAGGAATAATTTTTAGGCATGGAACATGGACAAATAAGGTGAGCACGGCCTAGAACACAGTGAGGAGAAGCTAAAAAAATTATCAGCTAAGCCGCAAACTCACCGAATGCGACACAATTGTTATTTGAACGACGATAGTATCGAAAAACGAAAAACTCAATATCTTGGTGCTCGGTGGAGCGAATCCAAAACCGTCTGAAAGGTAACCACCTAGGATGATTTGGCACATTTTGATATGAACGGATTGTTGAAAACATTTCTGGACAGATGGGGACACGAAATGCCATTTGCGGCCATGGCTAGACGTTGGAGCTAAAAAAATTTGTGGAAGGTTTTTGGATAAACGGAGGGGAGCACGGCGTAGAACGCGTCGAGACGAACTCAACGGCGTGGACGGCTCGGCCAATAGACTAGTGAAACGCAATAGAGAAGCCTTTAGACGGCCGATGGGCTGACATCGGTATTTCGGACAAACGGAGAGGAGATAGCATGCGGGATTACGGTCAAACGAAGAGGGGAGCATGGGGAACATGATGCTCACCTTGGTTGTGGTCGGACACGCACAGTTATCCGGTGGCGACGCGAGAAATGACGACGCGATTTGGTCTACGGTGACGATGATGCTCCGGCGAAGTTCCAGCGAAGGCGAAGGGAGCACCACGTAGAACACATCGAGGCGAAGCCAATGATGTGGTCAAAAGTGGTGGGGCTCCACTGGACGAGGCGCAATAAGGCGAGGAACGACGCTTGGAACACGAAAGAAAAACTTCGATTGCGGCCAAGTGGAAGGGAGTGGAGACTTCAGATTTTCGGGGTTGAGTGAGGATGAGGAGGGGCTCAAGGTGCTCTCTTTTATGGGTGCTAAGGAGGTCCGAGGAGGGAGATCAAGGAGCCATGTCAATTCAAGACATGGGTTAATTCTCGCAAAAATATTCATGAATGAGAGGGGAAACGGCCGGGAATGGAAGAGTTACGACGAGAGGAAGTGAATGCAATTGATTTCACAAAAAAACGTTGAGAAAATCATGAGTTTTGGGAAGCTCAAGGGAGAGCTTCCATGGCGGCGCGCACACACGGGCTCTCTGGGAGGAAACAAGTTGGAGAAGAAAGGAGGAGAGAGAAAAGAAAGAAAATAAGAAAAAGAAAAAGAAGAAAAAATTTCAAAACATTTTTTTTCAAGAAAATTCCACAAACATCCTTAGAATCTGAATAGACCAAATAAAATAATATTAGAAATAATCAATGTTTTTTTAATTTTTTAAAATGTTTTTCTTTTTTAGCTTTAAATTAATACAATAAATTATAAATAAAGCTTAAAAATCTTAGAAAAATTCATAGTGGTTTCTAAAGCTATTTTGAACTTATAAAAATATTTTCATCTAAAATTTAGGTATTTTTCTTTAAAATATATTTTTTTAGAAAGGATTTTAAAAAATAGCAGAAAATTAGGTTAGCTAAAATTTTAAAATTTCAAGGAAACAAATGACAATGAGTTTTATTTTAAACTAAATTAATTATTATTTTATTTTATTTATTTTACTTTATGTTATTATTTTATTTTTATTTTTTTTTAAAAACTTGGGTTGTTACATCATGACATTGAGTTTTTTAAGTGCAAGGGCAGGGGGCATATGATGAAGGATTGTCTAAATTCAGGAAGGTGCTACTCATACAAGAAGGATATACATCGAAAAGTGTATACAATGAAGCTGAACATGAAGGAGAACAATCCAATGATTGCCAGCGAAGAGTTGTATATTGTGATGCTGCATTGGATGGTCCAAGTTTGATGGTTCAAAAGGTATATCGTGACAACACACCAATTGTGGAAAAGGGGCAATGACGTGGTGTACCAAACTGAATGCATGATTAAGGGCAAATGATGCAAGTTGGTGATGGATGAAGGAAGCTACAACAATATGATCAATAAGGATGTGGTTAATGCACTCTCATTAACCATATGATGGCATCCTAAGACATACTATATGCAATGGCTTCATAATATTGATAAGCTGAAAGTTACACATAAGGTAACCATATTGTTTTCTATTGATGGCTATGAAGACAGGGTGGCGTGCGACGTCGTAACCACGCACATGTGTCACCTACTGCTACGACATCCAAGGTAGTTTTACTGCAAGGTAATAGATCAAGGGAGAGCTAACCAGTTCACGTTGATCCATAAAGGTGTGTTTCAATCATTGCTGCAAAAACAAGATGCGGAGATCAATTCTAAAATTGTTATGAAGAACAAAAAGCTTATGAAGAATACCCCAAAACCGAGATCAATTTTGCTTGAAGAGAGAGGGGATGATGCGGCACCAAGGACCATTGCTACTTCTAAGTGTGATGTCACATTAAAATATGATAATATGTTGCTAATTGTTGTTGTTATGTTTAAAGAGAAGGACCAACATGTTTTGGCCAAGAAGGAGGCTAACCAAGGGAAAGGGACTTAACCTTATGGGAAAGTTGGATTCACATTGGTGCGTGGGTGCATGAACACATGGCCACATGAGGGAGAAGTCCCATGTGTTTGGCTGAATGGGGGACGCATGATCCGAGAGGGCGCATGAGGAGGGAAATTGAGTGTAGATCGGTTGGCTAGCTTGGGAAGAAAGAAAGAGAGCAGGATCAACAAATCCAGTTGAGTCCAAGAGATCTCCTCATGAGGAATCTAAATGGGACTCCAAGTCTGAGCCATGTGGAGCTAGGACACTAAGCCAATTGCAAAAAGAAAAACTAGGAACTCATGCCAAGCCGTGTGTACGGAGAAGAGCCATGAACCAAATTCGTGCCAAGGATTCTACGTTGGTTCTATCTAGATAGGGTTCAACCTTTAAAAGGAACCCAATCCAAATTTGCCATCTCTTGAGTTTGTTTCCTAATCTAGATAAGTCTGAGTTTGTTGGCTGAACCAATCTAGTCGGTTTGTATATGGTTTTAGGAAGTCCTTTCAAAAACCATGTTGGTATATTTGAGGAGTCTAGTTTTTAGAAGAAGTGGTGTCGACTTTCTATAGAGAGTCCAAGTTGTAATGTGCCAATATGAGCACGAGTGTGAGTCGGGTTCAGTCCATGCCGTGTGTGCGTGAGTTGTGTGGCCGTGCCATTGGGCACCAATATAAGGCCAATGGGAGTACCCCATCATAGGGCAGAACAAATTGCTTTTGAGAAGAAAATATAGAAAAGTCACAATGGATTTGTGGCGCAATTCCATGCATGCTTGTTGAGAGTTTTCCTATTAGTGTTTGAGAGGATTTTGCAAATCAAGCGCTAAAGTTCTTAAGTTGCAAAATTGAACCACATGGTTTATCCTTCTCAATTCGTGGTCCATTGCTGTCCATGGTTTGGCGAGATGCTGGTTGATTGCTTCTACTCAGTATTATTGATGATTTGTGCATTGAAACTTTATCATCCACCTACACTTGCCACAAGGTGGGAGTGGTGCTGCGGATTGATTGTTCTTTATAGCTGAAACCCTAATTCCCTAGTGTGGCCACGAGGAAGAAGGGAGACAAGGGTTTCCAAAACCCTAGTTCATCCTTAGCCGTAAGGAATGAGAAGGAATTCATCATTGTTCGTTCCGTGAAGATCGGGCCACCCCATGCGCATCAGCAAGTTTACTAGTTGGTCAGTATCATTCTATTTAGCTCTTAGGAACTTCTTTAGTTTTAATGTCAAAAATCAAGTGTCTGATTCTCAATCTGCTTATGACATTTTGACCATCGTGATGGGTACAATGACTCAAAATTAATATTGAGTATCTTATATGTGATATTTTACTTACAAAATTTAAATATATATGTGACATAAATAGCCGCATCAATTTTATTAGATCATTTATGGTTTACTTGGTGCTAACATTTGACGAGCCGATAATCACTAAATATCCATCCTTTTATCATACTTTTAAACATCAATGGTCCATACCCAACATAAGTTTTCTAGCTTCGCCACTGTCGAGTTGCCATGGTGAGGACAGGTAGGCATGCATTAGAATTTAGAAAGCTTTTCATATTCAGAAGAATTTTGTGAAATCCACCTTGATTAGGTCCACTTCATTTGCTTTCTGGTTCTCAATGAACAAACATATGTAGCTAAATATATGGATTTACTTTATTCACATTGACTTATTTATTTCTTGTTTCGAAAGAGGACAGTGATTCGATTAGTAAAACGTGACCTTAGATGTAGCGCCCCGAATAGGCTACAATGAGCCCAATATTCTTATGCCGTAAGTCCAAGCGAGCCACTCTGCACGGGCCGGCAAATTTCTGGCCCAACTGCAGGGGCCTTCAAGCCTAGGCCCAGACATCGCTGAGCTTTGCAAGGCTAGCGTAATTTGAAGCCTTTGCCTTCACAGATATTGTGCTAACTATGCCCGGATTGTGAGATGAATTGGTGAAGCCATCAGCGATTCATGGATCTAAGCTTTGAGACCTGTTATGGGCAATTTTTTCCGGTTTGTACTTGGAAGGATGCTGCTACTTTAGCTAGTTTGCTCAGAGGAGTGGCCACCCCCATCCAGTAATTCAGTGCTAACGCATCATTCTGTTTGGTCTAGTTTCAGCTGTGTATAGGCTGAAATTTACTAGGTTTAAAGCCAAGGCTAACAGCTTATTTCCATCTTTATACCACTGCAACGACGACTTTGCCTAAGAAGCTGCAGCTAGACCAAACAGTTGACAACGGCACGAATGCAAACCTCTCTAAGACAACTAGAATGAACAAAATGCCATCCTAGGGACTGTTTGTGCCCCCATGCCAGTGCTTGTAGCAGATTCTTTTCGGTTAGATGGCAACAACCATTGGCTTAGCATGGGTACTGATCATCCAGCCTTGCCCCAATTAAGCTACTAGCATGCATGCACATCTCTGTCTTTTTTTCCCCCTCTGCAAGATGTGCAGAACAACCGTATGGGCATTCTGTTGGGGATGCTGCTGCTGTGCACTTGAGCGTTGCAGCCTTTCAGGCATATGCCCTGTCTGCCAGTCTGGTACCACCATGCTTGGCGCATAGCTATGCAATCAAGCGGTAGGTGTGTGCTACTGCTGCCCACGGTCCATATGGCCTTAATGCCGTCACTTGAAGATTGGGAAACAAAGTCAAGAAGTGCTTGGTTGTTAATTGATTGATCTCTCTCTTTTTTACAAGCTACGATTATGCAGAATTGTAAATTTGTGTTCTGTGAATCGACTTTGTTTAGGGCTGGGAATGGATAGAATAAGATAGGATTCAAATAATTGGTCCTAGCTAACTAAATTGGTTGGAACACCGGTTGGTATGACGTCGATGATGAATTTAAATACAATTTCTGAACGAACAGCTTAAATTTACGTTGTCGGAAAGATCTCCTTTATATTTGAGTATTGTGAGCTGGGGCAACGCAGCATACAATGCCATCTAGCTTAGTCCAAGAATTTGATGCTCGTGGTTATATATATTAAACAATTAATATCATTGCCACTTCATACCAACGGTGGCACCAATGACTTTTTCTCCTGAATCAGTTCGCCGAATTCTTAAGCCCGGTATAGATCGGGTGCAATCCGTACCCATTTCCAGCCATGCATAGCCTCCTTGTACTTTGAAAGGGAAAAATAAATGCATTTAAAGAAAGAGAGGGGGCACCTTTAGGCATATATGGTTCTGAACTCCTTGGGCCACATGTACACACAATTGGTTTGCATTGGAGAGACTATTAGAGCCCTAATGGCATGGAAAGGACGCCTGCTAATGGAGGCCACCATGAGACACGACCGACACAGTTATGATTAGGCCACGCGCTTAATCGTACAGTAATTGGGTTGCATCGCCTTGCTATCGATCGCTTGTTTATCTTTCTTCTTGTATACTTTTTTACATGATTTTCTGAGAAAGCAACCTACCAACCAACAGCTCTGCCTGCAGAGTGCCAGTGATGATTCAGGTCACCAACTTGCTAAACAGAAGATAGTCAGTTCACTGCACATTTTCATTTGTTTTTAACTAGAAGTGTCATGATAGATTCTACTGCAAGTTTTTTCCGCGTTCTCCTGTCGGTACTAGGGCGCGCTCAGAGTAGCGACGAAATACCGCGTTCAGTGATTCCCACACTGTAGCGCTTTTGGTTTTTTCTTTTTTTTTTATTTTTTGTGTTTTGTTTTTTTCCCATATTCTTTTGCATCGTTCGCTCTAGATTAGCGTGTCACTTTTTTATATATTTTTTAAATTTAATTATGCCCAATAAGTCAACTCAGCTACAGTAAAAAAACCAGTTACAGTAAAATTTTAACAAAAATCAAAAGTCAACGCTATTCCGAACGCCCCCTTAGTTTACTGAAAATCCAGACATGAATTTTTGTTATGAAATTTGGCAACACTGAACAACGGACTAAGTCATTGTCACTAAGTCATTTAGTTTCATGGATGTATGTATGTACGCGTACATGTGCATTCCGAGCTCTATTTTGCGTACGAACGAAATTTGTCATACACGGTTTATAATAAGCCAATATGTGCGGACCAGACTAGTACCGTGTGATAGTTCAGCGGATGTACGCACGTACGTACGTCGACTATTGCGATGTATGGTTCCAGATTTTTAGTTTATGGTTTATAGTTTCTCTCGAATAAGTAAATAGGACAACTTTTTTATCGTATTTTTAAAACGGCGTATTAATATTCAATTTGTTTGTACAAGTGCTCGCTCTAAGAGCAAAAACTATTAATCGCAATTATAAACCATCAATCATAGCTAAAAACCAAAAAAACAGACCCATTATGTATAGGCAATGTTTGCACAAGCCTTCATTCTAGAGGTAAAAACTATCTATCACAGTTATAAATAATCAGTCGTAACTGAAAAAAATAGACCCACAGTGGACATGTTCGCAAGCAGAATCCGCAGTTAATACATTGAGCATACTTTCCATGGGGAAAAGGCCTCGCTTATCTTTTCTCATTAGGCATTTAATACAGTTCAAGAAAGTGGTGGATGTGCATGGTAGTACCTTTGGAAGGTTCCGGCGGACCACTGCGGCATCCATAGAAAACGACTAGGCAGTCATGTGGAGATATCCATCAATTTGTATGATAGTTGTTTTCTTGGTGGTGACGATGATGATGCCAACAAGTGAAGGAAAATGAAACCAAATTGTGTGTGATTCTAGACCTTTTCTCATCCGGATTTTTATTTTAAGGCCTTTCCTTTTGATTTCACCGGTCGTGTTCTATATCTTTGAGAGATTATCATCAGCAGATGTAAAATCCCGCACAAAGTGCACGCGTTAATCTTGCGAACAGTTTTTTCGCCGAACGACGGTCATGAAGCCTTGTCCTTTTGTCCAAGCGTAAATATAGCGAAGGCAGGCAATATGAGAGAAAAAGGAGATTTATTGCTTGCATTTCATAAAAAATCATCAGTTCGGAAAATAGGATGCTCAAATTTCAGTTTTGAATTCAAGTGGCACTCAATCAACACATTTTCCTTGCATTTTTACAAAAAAAGAAACGGAATTTTTCTCAGTGCCACCAGATCAAGAAAGCGTACTTGCAAAACACCTGCAATTTTTTGGACAAGTGCATGTGCATGTTCTTCAATCTTCTCTTTTGTTCTATACCAAGCTCCCTGTTTTTGCTTTTACTACAATTTTACCTCCGACTTGCAGTTAATTTGCTGCCTTACATTAAAAAAAAGTGCACGCTTTTACTTTCTTAATTTCGGCCGCGTGGTACAGCAATAAGGATTAAGGAGCAGTAGTACTAATTTTGTACATAGATGAGTACATGCTTGACTCTTTCTTCCCTGTGTTGACGACATTGGCTGCTTCTACACGAACGCTCACGTGCCCACGCGCTAGGGACATCATTGACCATAAATATGGCCAGCAACCAATGTTCTAGAGAGGAAAACGAGAAATCACTTCATGCTTAAGCAGTGGAAATGAGTGTTTGTTCAACTAATATTTATTTATTTGTGTGTTTCAACTAAAATGCTTGAACTTTTTTATAACACTTACCATTGTTATTAAAAGTATGCATTTCTTTATAAAAGAATGTTAAAAAAAGACTGGTTGAGTTCAAGGGCATGTTTGGGCATAGAAAATTAACATGAACTTTGAAAAGAAGACAATATAGTTCCTCGAGACTTTTTAAGGAAATCCTTTACTTCTAACAGGGAGTTGTTAAACTGGTGCTCAAACGGCTTGAGCTGCATGCTGCACCTTTTTAGGGAAGTCCGTGGACCAACTTCGTCTGCAGTTAGTGCAAACGAAGGATTCAATGGCGTGTGAAGATTGGCACCATGGATTTCGGCCATGGACATGATGCTGGACTAATTATTGAGGTAAACAAACTAGCTTGTTGCTTTCCAAATGATGCATCCCTAGTTCCAATCCAACCCTCCGCTCAATGATTAACAAACAATCGTTTATAGGCTCCATCTCACGCTACCTTTCTGTGCACTATCGTTGTGTGCTAAAAATAAATGATGGCACATGACATGCATTTGGGTGCTCACATCACACGGTACAGAGGTTGTATATAATGTATCTACTAATTTACGAAACAGGTGCGCATGAGCAATGGAGGGAGATACTCTAACTTTATGAAGCAAAGTCAGAGGAGAACAGTGATTGTTACTTTAGGAGATTCTTAGCTGTTGGATGCAAAAAGGATGGCCCAAATCAGGTGCTACTTGCCGCGTCATCTTTGCAACAGTATCCAGATTGATCTTAGCCTTTGCTTTTTTATCTGATGGCTAGGTAGCAAAGTCATGGTACTATAGCACCACAACTTTACTTCACAAAGTCAGATGATGTAGTTCCATGAGCAATATATAGGCGATAGCACACAAGTCAGCTCACTACTACAGAAAGCCTAATACTAGACACCAAATCACAGATGGTTTGACAATATTCATCAAGAATGCTACCCTCCACAACCACAAGTATTCACTAAGAATACTACCACCTATACCACCATATGTTCATAAAGAATACTACTCCACAACTATATTTCTTTCATCAAGAACAATTTCACATACCCACAAATAAACCATCAAAATCATAAACAGTTGAGTTCTTAAAATACTACCACATGGACCATATTAAGAAAACATGTAACAATGTCATAGCACCTCAAATTAAGAGAATAAATTATTGTGAAGGTAGAATAATTAACAAATTAAACATGGAGCACAACCACTACGTTTACTTGCCTCTACCGGCGAAGCGACGAGATCACGCTCGATCAGAAGCAAATCCGCCTATCCAAAAAGGTACCTCTCAACACAATACACAGCAATACAATCATGACTCTCAAAGAAAAGTGTCACCAAAACCCTAAACCCCACAACATCCTTCCCCGCGTAACGGTTCTACAATATTCCCACTGCAGCGGCGCTGCTTAACATTTTCTTATCTTTAAAACTATAAAACTAATCACAGCAAAAGTTATATATCTGGATTACTCACTTAAACACCCACACTTTTCACGTAGATCACATATTTTTATCTTGTCATTAACAAGGTGATATCTAATGCACAAAACAGAGGACGTCTTCTGTTCTGAAAGTCTGGATAGCCGACTTGTAACGCGTTCTCAGAACAGATCAAGGCTCTAAAAATTATGGTTCTTTTACAACAGCTAGATTACTGAATTACCTACCTTTTTCTCAATTATGACCAAAAATTTAAAAATCATCTTCTACCCTAATTCCCATCTGAACGGCGGTCTGTCCCTGTATGCACCTTTGACGGACAGCGAAATTCCAGACCCTGGTACGCCTAAATTACATGGCCACAAAATCTGTAAAAAATACAGTAGATGTGTATCGTCATTCTCTACGTTTTTCCTTTTGGAGGACCCTCCGGAAAAATATTTTTATGGGTCTGAACCGTACGAACAGTAACACCGCGCGATTGGATCTGCAGACAGTCATCCGAGATTCTCTAATCGGGGTTTCTAAAATGCTAATCCCCACAAAACTTGGACTAAGAACCCTAAATTCAGCAGAAAACAGAGGATTGGGGTGAGGGAGAGTTACCTAGGGGAATTTCTCAAGATCACTCTTTTTCTTCTGCTTTTCTCCTCTTTTCTTCCCTCCTTCTCCCTTCTCTTCCTCACTTTCTTCCCTTCTTCCTTTTCTTGGCAGCCTTGGGGAGAGAGAGAGGGCAAGGAGGACGTCCAAGAAGGGGTGGGGTTGGCCAAGGGGGTGGGAGGGGCTTGGCTAGGGTTTGAGGAAAGAAAAATGGGTAGCTTGTATTAGGAATAATTCCACATTGGTTGTGAGAGAGGAGAAAGCACAGCTTATAAATGTGAGGGAGCCCACACCCATTGGACTAGTCTTTTGGGGGAAGAATGCCCAATACCACTTATAAGGTTGTTGCTCCATCTCCGTGGGCTTAGTTGTGTTCAGCCCATTTAGACCTGTGACCCGGGGAGTAAACCCGATTCCAACATTTGGTATCGAGCACAGGCGCCTAACATCTCCTTGGAACTCAGGGTTGCAGATGTGTCCAATCAATATGTGAGGGGGAGATTGTTAGGAATAATCCCACATTAGTTGTGGGAGAGGAGAAAACACAGCTTATAAGTGTGAGGGAGCCCCCACCCATTGGACTAGTCTTTTGGGGGGAGAATGCACAATACCACTTATAAGGTTGTTGCTCCGTCTCTGTGGACTTAGTTGTGTTCAGCCCATTTAGACCTGTGGCCCGGGGAGTAAACCCGGTTCCAACAGCTTGGGCCCCCTTTGGGCTGGTTGGCCCAAATTGGCCAGACCCTCCTCTAGGAAGCCCAAATTCATTCTTTTATTTTGGATAATTTCCCAAATTAATTTTCGCCTCGCGATTCACCGAAAAAAACGAAAAACTTCCCATCTTTTTTAAAACCTACGCCGAATCGACGATCAGGATATTACACATTCTTCAACATCATCACCGGAAGCGTCCGCTCCAAAATCAACACGCAAAGCAAGAGGATTATCGAAAAAGCCTGAGGGCCGATTTACCATCACAGAAGTTGATAGATCTAGGACCCATTTCCTTCCTCACAAAGCAGCAAGGGCATTTTGAAGAACGATCGGAATAGTTGCACGAGAACAAATTGAGATCACATTCGATTTGTGGAAGAGCGTGAGTGAGACTCAGAAACGTGAGCTGCTGACAGAGATTTTTGCATTGTTCGAGATCCCAGAAGAACACCACGACTCTGTGTAACATCGTGCCTTGTTTACGGCGTGTAAAGCATGAAAGAACTTCAAGAGCGTGCTTGTCAAGGACTATGTGGAGAAGGATCTAACGCCTTTTGACAGGTATCCATTCCTGGAACCACAATAAGATGAGTTTAAAGTGATGAAGAGGACCGAAGCTTTTAGAAGTGCAAAGGCGGCGCACAAGGCCTTCCAAGCAAAAAACACACATCCCCACAGACTCGGCACAGCTGGGTATACGGGTAAAATCCCGTAGTGGAGGCAGGAGGACGAACAGGCAATCCTGTGGAACACCGCCCCGCCATTTGCCACGATCCCGGATGAGCGCGCTCGAACTTGGATTAGACCGAGGTCATCTACCATGTGTCGGGGGACATCTCCTTCCGAACCTGCAGACCAGGAAGTGTCCCACCGCTTGGTAAGATATCGAACTACGTAGCTTGTAATTACTCCACAACTTCTCTGAAAACTAAATGACATATCGGGCTCTTACAGGATACACTGAGTGTTGAATCTTCCCAAGATACACTACCAAAAACCGTAGTTTAATCTGTTTAGTTCTTGTGCGTTTTGTTAAGTTTTCGTCCATTAGAGTTTTGTTTTCGTGCTGATCCGTGTGTTTCCTTTGCGTAGCTTGATCTTTGTGTCCACATAAACCCAACAAAATTGTTGATTGAATTCCTCACTTAGCACCAAAAAAGAGTAAATTGCATTTACTTTTGAATCCTAAATTCCTTGCTGTCCACATTGCTCTCAAGAGATCCATCCAAATTCTCTTTGGGGGAGAGTTTGAGATAGTATTCACTTCCTTCAAAACTGAAAGTTTGCTGCGGTTTGGCTTCAAAGAAACAAATCACTACTTGTGCCAAACCCTAGCTGACCGAAAATAAAGAATTGCTACAGTTGAGCTTCACTTATATCTTTTCATCAATTGAGACTAGCTTTTGATATTGTTGTTAGGGCTGTTCTTGAGTATTATTTACGCTTGCTGAATTCTTGAATTTGTGCAAAGGGAAGACAACACTAGTTTGGCCAAAAAAAAGAAAAAAGAAAAGAAAAGAAAAAAAAAGCCTGAAAGTTTCCTGCGATTTGATCAAGAAACAGTGAAAATAGAAAGTGTTGGCCGAAACTCTGTGAAAAAAAAAATCTTGTTCATATTTTCAGCTTGTGCACTTATTCTCATAGAGCAATCTTATGCCCTTACATTCATAACTATTGCAATTGGCTAGCGTCTCTCCTTGTACTTAGTGCAAAACGAGCTACTTACTCATCTCAATTTCAGATTGCCTCTTTCTAGCTCATTTCCTTTGTTTGCATTAAGTCCCATTTATCGTTGCATGTGCGTTCATACACTTCTCTTTAACCAATTGGATCAGCACATTGGCAAATACTCTAGCTTGGATCATTACTTAGCTTTGCAATATCTTGAATATCAGATTGCATAGGTTATACACACACCTGTCCAAGCTCCACCTACACCTGTTTGTGTACTCTCTTGCTCTTGGTTACGCTCATACATTACCAGGTTGAGATCGTTCGCTGTCCCAAGTGTCGATTTGACGTCCTTGATTCACTTTGGAACGGTAAGCTTTCCTTGTTTTCAGGACAGTAAGTTGCAAGCATAGAGAGAGCTTTTGTTTTATTAACCCAGATGTAACCTCACTTCTTGTTTGAGAGTTGTTTCCATGTTAGGTCTCGAGGAGGATCCATCTAATCCGGAGGCGCCGGTTACGTGGACCGAGTACACTCGATTGGGCGAGATGCTACAACAACAACTTCTTGATGGTAACACTAACGTGCGCAATGAGCTCAGGAAAGTTAACACAGGACTGAACCACCTCGGGAAGGAGGTTCAAGAATTGCATACGACCATCAATAATAACTTTCTGGAGCTGCGTGCCATGTTCGCACACCACAATCTACATAGGGGAGCACCTGCTAATGGCACAAGTGTGCACGGTACTCCAAAACTACATATAGCTCCCGAGATACACCACAACCCATGTGGGGAAGAGAGCCACATAGCCAAATTAAGTGAGAGTGATAAAAAGAGTGAGTTGTGTGATTCCACCATATGTGAGGTTGAGAGCATCCAAATTGAGAGTGTTAGAGGGACACCAAAAGAAAAGCAAGAAGTAGAAGATAGGCAAAGGGAGGATGAATCTGAAACTACCATATTAATATCTACTTCTAGTGTTGTTTCTCATATTGTGCAGGTTGACATTAAAAATGAATAATTGAACATTCAACAACCGACACCTTTGGTGGCAAATGAGGAGGAGATAACCACAGGACGGGATGAAGTACCTGCTGCCCCATGGGTGCATCCTAATAATTTTAAACCCCTAGCACCTACATCATCTGAGGAGGACGATAAAGGTAACAATAGTGGTGCCGAATCTAATTATGCAAAGGTGAGTACTTGTGAGAACTCATATGATCAACCGAACACTCCATGTTCCGAAATTGCAATGCTTAATTTACATAATGTGGAATTGATTACTTACAAAGAAGTTCTTACTAGAATATCTCCTAATGATTCTTTATGCTATATCATGTTTAACACTCCTAGAGAGCTATCTAGTGTGATTAACAAGGTTGCTGAAATTTCATGTTCAAAATCACTAGTTAGTACCCATGCCTACACGTATAAGTTCAATTTGTTTGGGGATTATGGTGTAGATGACAAATTTTATGTTCATAGAATTTGTATTACATGTGATAAGCTTACTGACTTGAAATTACATATTGTGGATAAACAATCTTTTGCGCCATGTTATGATCATGATGAGATAAATTTACACAATAGTACATACTGTTTAGAAAGATTTCACAAATCTAGTTGTTCGATTCTTGGTGTACAATCATGTAAAAATAATCAAAGTAGTGCAGCTGAAGCATGGAAAACACTCAACATTTTCTTTCCCATATCTACACATTTAAATCTGATTTTGCTCATTAAAGATCTGTCCATATTCTTGGAAAAGTCGAGGACGACATTCTTTTATGGGAGGGAGAATGATGTGAAAAACAATAATGCAATGCATACATCTTTTAGTCGCTGCTATATTCAACGGTTTGTGCAAAATAGTGAGAATGTCACAACAATTGACTCTTATATATACCACGCATATGTGTTATTCTTTTCATTTACTACACCTCCAAAAGTTTATGATGATATAAGCCGAAGAAATATTGACGACGAATATATATACCATGCATACACGTTGTATCCTTTGTTTAGCACAATTTCAGGCTACCAAAAGTCGAGGACGGCTTTTCTTGAAGAATGGGAGGATGATGCGGATATGCACGTGTCTTGTACTTTTCCGTTAAATATCTTATTCAACTGGAAAGAATTATTGAGCCGCATGAAATATGGCCAGGTGAACTCATTTCAAACTATAATTAATGTTGTCATTCATAAAGATGAAATACTACATCATGTTATTACTTGGTGTATTCTTAGGTTTGTCAATGGCAAAACAATAGAGATGCAAAAGGAAGTGGATAACCACATTATGTGCCAAAGACATGAAGGAACAAAGCCCACGCGGATGGAGCCAACAAGAATGAAGCACATGTGGCTGGTTGGAGCCCATGTGGAAGGGGGAAAGAAAGCCCATGTGGCAGGAGAGTATAAGGACGGAGCCCAAGAACTTAGATCACAAGTTTTGGACACTATTTTGAAGCCCAACTCAGACTTCCCACGTGCTCAATCCAATTCCAACTCGGATTCAACTCAGAATTCAATTCGGACTCGGTTCGGGACAGCTTGTCAGGCAGTTACTAAAAAGGTCATAACTTTCAGAAACGGAGTCCGATTCAGGCGTTCTTGTACTTGTTGGAAAGATATTTTCAAGGGCTACGCAATGGATCTGGCTCCAGCATCAAATTCATCACGGATCAAAAGTTATGACCGAAACAATATGATGGCTGTAAAATCTAGTTTCCTTTTTTAAGAGTTCGTATCTAAAACCATATAGGATTGAGTTGTACTAGGTTTGGGGGACTCTATGCACGTCCCAAGAGGCTATATAAGCCCTGTATTGGCATCCTTAGAGGGCGACCAAGTTTTATGCATCAGATTGAAACATAGCTATTGCTTGTTCTTTCAACACCGAGTTCATGCGAGGACTTTGAGAGAGAATTAGGCGATCCATTGTTCGCTCGCAACTCAAGGTCAAGCCGCTCGTTCCATTGGGAATTGGGGACTTGGCGTTCGTCGCTTGTGGTCGTGCGGCGACAACTATCCGGTGTGTTTTGGGCGTATTCGAAGAGCTGAGGGTTCGTGCATGGGCACGAGTGTTCAAATAGCGACATCGTCTACTTCACATCAACTATTCACGGTTCCTCATCGAGAAGATCGGGACCCATCCCGTATCATATGGTATCGATTCTAGGTTTACTCGGTGAGAACTTCTTTACCCGTAGTTAGATTCGTTTTTCTGTCCTATCTTCCATTGAACCGAAAATTGCAATACCAAAAACCGTAGTTTAATCTGCTTAGTTCTTGTGCGTTTTGTTAAGTTTTCGTCCATTAGAGTTTTGTTTTCGTGCTGATCCGTGTGTTTCCTTCAGCGTAGCTTGATCTTTGTGTCCACATAAACCCAACAAAATTGTTGATTGAATTCCTCACTTAGCAACAAAAAAGTGTAAATTGCATTTACTTTTGAATCCTAAATTCCTTGCTGTCCACATTGCTCTCAAGAGATCCATCCAAATTCTCTTTGGGGGAGAGTTTGAGATAGTATTCACTTCCTTCAAAACCGAAAGTTTGCTGCGGTTTGGCTTCAAAGAAACAAATCACTACTTGTGCCAAACCCTACCTGACCGAAAAGAAAGAATTGCTACAGTTGAGCTTCACTTATATCTTTTCATCAATTGAGACTAGCTTTTGATATTGTTGTTAGGGCTGTTCTTGAGTATTATTTACGCTTGCTGAATTCTTGAATTTGTGCAAAGAGAAGACAACACTAGTTTGGCAAAAAAAAAGAAAAAAGAAAAGAAAAAAAAAGCCTGAAAGTTTCCTGCGATTTGATCAAGAAATAGTGAAAATAGAAAGTGTTGGCCGAAACTCTGTGAAAAAAAAACCTAGTTCATATTTTCAGATTGTGCACTTATTCTCATAGAGCAATCTTGTGCCCTTACATTCATAACTATTGCAATTGGCTAGCGTCTCTCCTTGTACTTAGTGCAAAACGAGCTACTTACTCATCTCAATTTCAGATTGCCTCTTTCTAGCTCATTTCCTTTGTTTGCATTAAGTCCCATTTATCGTTGCGTGTGCGTTCATACACTTCTCTTTAACCAATTGGATCAGCACATTGGCAAATACTCTAGCTTGGATCATTACTTAGCTTTGCAATATCTTGAATATCAGATTGCATAGGTTATACATACACCTGTCCAAGCTCCACCTACACCTGTTTGTGTACTCTCTTGCTCTTGGTTACGCTCATACATTATCAGGTTGAGGTCGTTCGCTGTCCCAAGTGTCGATTTGACGTCCTTGATTCACTTTGGAACGGTAAGCTTTCCTTGTTTTCAGGACAGTAAGTTGCAAGCATAGAGAGAGCTTTTGTTTTATTAACCCAAATGTAACCTCGCTTCTTGTTTGAGAGTTGTTTCCATGTTAGGTCTCGAGGAGGATCCATCTAATCCGGAGGCGCCGGTTACGTGGACCGAGTACACTCGATTGGGCGAGATGCTACAACAACAACTTCTTGATGGTAACACTAACGTGCGCAATGAGCTCAGGAAAGTTAACACAGGACTGAACCACCTCGGGAAGGAGGTTCAAGAATTGCATACGACCATCAATAATAACTTTCTGGAGCTGCGTGCCATGTTCGCACACCACAATCTACATAGGGGAGCACCTGCTAATGGCACAAGTGTGCACGGTACTCCAAAACTACATATAGCTCCCGAGATACACCACAACCCATGTGGGGAAGAGAGCCACATAGCCAAATTAAGTGAGAGTGATAAAAAGAGTGAGTTGTGTGATTCCACCATATGTGAGGTTGAGAGCATCCAAATTGAGAGTGTTAGAGAGACACCAAAAGAAAAGCAAGTAGTAGAAGATAGACAAAGGGAGGATGAATCTGAAACTAACATATTAATATCTACTTCTAGTGTTGTTTCTCATATTGTGCAGGTTGACATTAAAAATGAATAATTGAACATTCAACAACCGACACCTTTGGTGGCAAATGAGGAGGAGATAACCACAGGACGGGATGAAGTACCTGCTGCCCCATGGGTGCATCCTAATAATTTTAAACCCCTAGCACCTACATCATCTGAGGAGGACGATAAAGGTAACAATAGTGGTGCCGAATCTAATTATGCAAAGGTGAGTACTTGTGAGAACTCATATGATCAACCGAACACTCCATGTTCCGAAATTGCAATGCTTAATTTACATAATGTGGAATTGATTACTTACAAAGAAGTTCTTACTAGAATATCTCCTAATGATTCTTTATGCTATATCATGTTTAACACTCCTAGAGAGCTATCTAGTGTGATTAATAAGGTTGCTGAAATTTCATGTTCAAAATCACTAGTTAGTACCCATGCCTACACGTATAAGTTCAATTTGATTGGATATTATGGTGTAGATGACAAATTTTATGTTCATAGAATTTGCATTACATGTGATAAGCTTACTGACTTGAAATTACATATTGTGGATAAACAATCTTTTGCGCCATGTTATGATCATGATGAGATAAATTTACACAATAGTACATACTGTTTAGAAAGATTTCACAAATCTAGTTGTTCGATTCTTGGTGTACAATCATGTAAAAATAATCAGAGTAGTGCAGCTGAAGCATGGAAAACACTCAACATTTTCTTTCCCATATCTACACATTTAAATCTGATTTTGCTCATTAAAGATCTGTCCATGTCCTTGGAAAAGTCGAGGACGACTTTCTTTTATGGGAGGGAGAATGGTGTGAAAAATAATAATGCAATGCATACATCTTTTAGTCGCTGCTATATTCAACGGTTTGTGCAAAATAGTGAGAATGTCACAACAATTGACTCTTATATATACCACGCATATGTGTTATTCTTTTCATTTACTACACCTCCAAAAGTTTATGATGATATAAGCCGAAGAAATATTGACGACGAATATATATACCATGCATACACGTTGTATCCTTTGTTTAGCACAATTTCAGGCTACCAAAAGCCGAGGACGGCTTTTCTTGAAGAAGGGGAGGATGATGCGGATATGCACGTGTCTTGTACTTTTCCGTTAAATATCTTATTCAACTGGAAAGAATTATTGAGCCGCATGAAATATGGCCAGGTGAACTCATTTCAAACTATACTTAATGTTGTCATTCATAAAGATGAAATACTACATCATGTTATTACTTGGTGTATTCTTAGGTTTGTCAATGGCAAAACAATAGAGATGCAAAAGGAAGCGGATAACCACATTATGTGCCAAAGACATGAAGGAACAAAGCCCACGCGGATGGAGCCAACAAGAATGAAGCACATGTGGCTGGTTGGAGCCCATGTGGAAGGGGGAAAGAAAGCCCATGTGGCGGGAGAGTATAAGGACGGAGCCCAAGAACTTAGATCACAAGTTTTGGACACTATTTTGAAGCCCAACTCAGACTTCCCACGTGCTCAATCCAATTCCAACTCGGATTCAACTCAGAATTCAATTCGGACTCGGTTCGGGACAGCCTGTCAAGCAGTTACTAAAAAGGTCATAACTTTCACAAACGGAGTCCGATTCAGGCGTTCTTGTACTTGTTGGAAAGATATTTTCAAGGGCTACGCAAATGGATCTGGCCCCAGCATCAAATTCATCACGAATCAAAAGTTATGACCGAAACAATATGATGGCTGTAAAATCTAGTTTCCTTTTTTAAGAGTTCGTATCTAAAACCATATAGGATTGAGTTGTATTAGGTTTGGGGGACTCTATGCACGTCCCAAGAGGCTATATAAGCCCTGTATTGGCATCCTTAGAGGGCGACCAAGTTTTATGCATCAGATTGAAACATAGCTATTGCTTGTTCTTTCAACACCAGAGTTCATGCGAGGACTTTGAGAGAGAATTAGGCGATCCATTGTTCGTTCTGCAACTCAAGGTCAAGCCGTCGTTCCATTGGGAATTGGGGACTTGGCGTTCGTCGCTTGTGGTCGTGCGACGACAACTATTCGGTGTGTTTTGGGCGTATTCCGAAGAGTTAAGGGTTCGTGCATGGGCACGAGTGTTCAGCTAGCGACATCGTCTACTTCACATCAACTATTCACGGTTCCTCGCTGAGAAGATCGGAACCCATCCCCGTATCAACTGATGCCCTACAATCAGGAGTTTCATTTGATTTTAATAGTAATTGTATCAAAGTGGAACAAGGTAATATATCTTGATTCCCTAAGTAAGAATAAAGTCGACTACAAAGTTGTCGGCCAAGTCATCGATAGGTAAGTACAGTTTCTCCATACATACCTATATTGTACTCTTTCTTTCTTTCCGAATTACTAAGGTCAACTTTTTCGAATCACGTAGGGCGTTCGTGACGTACGTTAAAATGGCAAAGCTTGCTGCGGTTTGGCTTCAAAGCAACTACTTGCCAAAGCCTAGCTGACACATGATCGAAACTTTAAGGTATTCGCTAGTACATTTTAATTAATCCTATGCAACAAAGGAAAGACAACAGTTGGTAGTATTAATGCCTCTTGAATTAACACATTCTATTTTTTGCAGTGCCACCAGCAGTAACCGAGCAACACGTGTGGATTCTACGTTTGCCACCATATGAGACTACTCCTCGATTCCTCGAGGATCACCAATCCCAATTCTAAGGTTTGTCAATATTCCCATAATTATTTCATACTTATCAAGTTATATATATGCGCACATTGATAATCCTATCGATAGGCTGCGTCCATCCCGAAAACTGCATTGAAACAGGCCAACCTTGAAGGAATTCTAAGAGAGTCCGCGTACTTTTTGGTGGCTCAAGTCCTAAATCCAAAGGGAGAGTTCCACAATCCACAATGATTTTTTTATTGCTCTTATCACAATGCAATCTATACATGTACATGTTGATCTATGAATGTAATGTAGATCTTTTGTAATTGTGTATTTGTTAATGGATATTTTACTTCATTTCAATTAATTGATTTGCAAAATAGATGTTTTATGTTTGTTAAATGAATTGAGATGTGAATTGGATGTTACATGTTTTCTGAAATGAATTGAGATGTCAATTGTCTGTATACATGTACATGTTGATCTACTTATTTCAGAGGGCATGGCTAGCATTTCCTGAGGCTAGCCAATTAACAGAAATAGATTTAGGGGTAGGAAAGAATATCACAGACGGTTTGTAACTAAAAACCGTCTGTGATAGCTATCATCACGCAGACGAGCGGTTTTGTTTAAAAACCGCTCGTGATATGCCTATATCACGCATGCTTTTTCATACAAACCGCTGCGATGATAGCTATCATAGACGGTTTTTAGTTACAAACCGCTCGTGATATTTACTTCCTGATTTGGTTGGCAACCGCCTCGTGATAACCTTCGATTATCAGCGACCTATAAATTGAGGCGGTTGAAAAAAATGCGTGATGACGTTTTCAACCGCTCGTGATACGGTTTTCTGTAGTAGTGGCTAGAGTTAGCCAAATAGGTTGTGCTAACTATGCCGGCCCAAAGCACGGTACTATTGGCCTGACCCTGGACTAAACGGGTCATATTATGCTTAGATCATCACCTCATCCGTACAGGTTGGCCTAGCATAGTACGCACAGTACTGTACCATGATAAGCATGACCCAGACATTGGCATGGCACATTAGGCCCATCGCCTCCTCCCCTTTCCTCTCCTCGCCTCCTCCCTAGCTCCCTCCCTGGCCAGCCAACCTTCTCCCTCCTCACCAACTTGCCTCCTCCCTCCCCTGCCTAACTGTTGCCTACTCCCTACCTGCTGGCTACCCCCTGTCGCGCTCTACTGCTCAGCCGCCCCACCTCAACTCCTCCCTCCTAGCCTTGCCACCACCTCGTCCCTCTCGTGCTCCGTAGCTCGGCCGTCGCCTCATCAGTTAAGTTGGCTCCTCCCTCCCCTCTCTCCCTCCGCGAACCTCCCTCCCCGTCGCCTCCTCCTCTCACGGCTCACGTTCTCGGCTCCCATCTCTCCCTCTCGCCGGCATCGCCATCGACGACAGCGTAGGCACCAAGGAATGCATGTCGGAGACAACAACCAACCTGTGTGCTAAATGGGTCATCCTTAACCCGTCGTGCTACACGTGCCCAAGCCGGCATGACATGGCTCGTCACCTTATTGGGTCATGCTTGGGTTTGAGGCTATGCTCATGGGCCATCACAGCATGGCCTGTTTAGTTAACTAGGCCAATCAGGCCATACCTACATAGGCCTATGCCAGGCCGTGTTGAGCGGCCTATTTGGTCAGGTGTGAGTGTGACCACACTATACTACGACACTAGTTCTAGGGTTTGGCCTAGGGTGTAATATGTGAAGAAGTAGCCGGTGCTTCAGCCTACCTGTACCGTTGGTGAATCCGTCCATGTGTATAACCTTTTTTCTTCTCATAATTTTAAGCTATAGGAATATAGAGATGGCTACATCATCATAGATTTTTCTTAAGCCAAACCCCAAGATCTCCTAAGTTCGTATATCACTGATGGAGCTTGTGGGTTCCGCATGATCTTTAGCCCTATGCAACATCAATATAATATTTTCTTAAGAGAAATTTGCACTGTAAAGCTGCCTAAACTTGTAGGGTAATGTCACTTTATCTGCTGAACTTGTATTTTACTTTCTCAACCCTTGAACTTGTAAGATTATGCCACTTTACCCCATAAACATGCATTTTACTTTCCCAACCCTTGAACTTGTAGGGTTGTGCCACTTTACCCTCTTTAACTTGCATTTTACTTTCTCAGCCCCTTGAACTTGTGTCTATTTGCACCGCAGGTCCATTAGACTATTTGCTAACAAAAAACGCTAAGCTAGCATAGAATATGGCTGATACCGTAGAGTCGGGCTCAATCGTGTGAGCACAGTGTCGAGTAGGTACAATGCCCTCTTCTCCCTTGTAGCATGGTAGAGCAGGAGATGGAGGGTGTGGGATGAAAACAGGTATGGCGATTGGGAGGAGCACGACGGTGACGCTCTATGATGAGAGGGGCGACTAAAGGAGTTGGATTTCGACTTTATTGAGATGATGCAGTACACCTTGTGACACGGATGTCCTAACACAAGGATGACAAAGATAGCGGTTCCCCAGGAGCTGAGAGGGGAGAGGCAACACAGCTCAATGCTGGTGGCCCATCTAACAAGCTTCGGCTACAGGAGTGGCACTAATAGAACCATATGAAGTAAGGAAGGTAGTGGCATTGATGAGGACATCGCTATTATGAAGGCTTCATCTATACAATCATCACCTTCATCATTAGATTGAAGTGACAATGACAATGATAAGACTAGTGTTGGTCCAACGACTGAAGCTTTGCAACAATTGTATAAGGGACCAATCACCCAAGTTAGATCAAGGGAACTCACTAAATAGGTGAATCTGATTCTAAGTTCCTTTGATTTCATGGCTAAGGACAGTTTGCTACCTAATGCTTTCACTTTATGTATTCTCAGATTATTAGGTGATCAAGAATATAGTGCTACCAAGCAGAAGGTGAGGGAAACTAGCGTACCAAGAGAAGATCAAAAAGGAGGAGACGATAACACTTCACTTATATCAGTAGGAAAATCTACCAAGATGCTACAATCAAGTTTTCAAACTCTGAATTGAAGATTGGAGAAGACTATACTTTAGAAGCTCGATTGTATCTAGTCTTCAATTCTAAGTTCGTTTGAGTTTTTGGCTAAGTTCCATGTGCCATGGGTTGATTTGTATCTATAATAAAATATATTAAGATTGTTTTAGACTTTAGTATTTGTTTTGGTATAGTTTTGAGGTGATGGCGATGCCGAAGCTTCAAACGGGCTAAAATGAATACTTGGGCCACAAGAGGAATTGGGCTGTTGTCAAGAGAGTTGTGCGCCATCCTCATGGGCCAGCAACCAAGTGGGGCCCACCTCATGGGCACCCAAACCAAGGCAGCCAACCAACTACTTATTATTGCTTTTGGTTTAAATTAGAAATTAGAATAGAATTTCAATTGTTTCCCTACTTTGAGTTCGGTTAGGCTTGTACGGGGTATAAAGCTTAGGCCATAGTCCCTTGTAACTCTCGAATGTTAATTTTGAGTCAAAGCAATTTTTTGCTCTTTGATTTATGCCATGCACTGCCATGGGAGTTAGAAAGCCGACCAATTAACGTTCCACCAAATTATTGGTTAATAGTATTCTTACTGTTCCTCACAGACTAGCAATGTCATATATCTTGGTGTGGTGAGAAGACGGAGATCCAAAGCGTGTTACTAGTTGAATTCTCGTACATGGGAGTCTGTAATCGAGATAGAAAATTGTGTGCTTTCGTTCATTAGAATTCATGGGATTTCAGGTTAGTCACATATTTACCCTTCAAGTTAGATCCTATGTTGTAAAGATCGGACACCCCCATATTATCTTGGTATCAGAGTGTCGGGTTGACACGGTAGGATCAATCTTTTATACTTAGTTTTATTTTCTATCCTATATACAAAGAGAAAAAATCTTACTTTAGTTTTTAATTCGTTTGCATCTTATGAGTTTTTTAGTTTTCAATCTGTTAGTTTTAATTACATAGTAGTTGTCTATTGCATGTCGTGTTTTCTTCGTGTTGCATAATTGTTCTTTTGAGTTATTAGTTTTTGCATCTACAAACAAAAATTCATAGGTTTGAACTCTTGTAATCCATATAAAAAATCATTGTTGTTTTGACTCTTCTTGAGTTGTTTGATCTCCTAAAATCCAAGATTCGATGTGGTTGATCTCCCAATTTTGCTTATACAACTTGTCTCGGTGCTGGGGCTTGCATTTGAAAGTGTCTTGAACATGTACAACATATTTACATAGCCTCCAATTGAGTTTGTCTCATAATTCCTGAAAGAAACCATGTAGAACTTTCTAAAAAGTGGTCACCTTTTCAAAAACAAATAGAAAAGCACATCAAACCGATGTCAAATCTAGTGAAAATTGGTGCATACCTTCTACATAGATCCACAAACCTTCACAAAAAATTTCAGCAAATTAGCCCCATGGAATTGAAAGATCTAGTGGTTTCAAGTTGAGTCTGAGTTGGTTTCTAGTCCGAGTAGGATTCTGATTCCAAGACACCTTCAGTAAAATGGGCATAACTTTTACATAGGAGTCTATTTTTGATGTTCTTGTACTCGTTGAAAAACTAATGACAAGATGCGCCTTTTTGGTTTCTTCAAGACCTCCAAAATCATCCATATTTAGACCCAAATTTGCATCGCAAATTTTTGGTCTCTATTTTTGCCAAAATTGTTGATCTTTCTTTTGAAATTTGGGGTTCACCTCAACTGCAAAGTTGTATATCTCATTAAAACCTTTCAAAAAAGAATATATAAGCCATATAATTTTTTTATTTCATCTTTTGAGACTAGCTATTATTTAGTACTTAAACTAGAGGGTTGTTTATATTACACCATTTATTGCCTTTGTGCTCTAGATCGTGTGAACAAATCTTGCATCCGAGACAGAAGTTTGCGTTGTGGGCTAGCGTCTCTCCTAGCACTTGGTGTGAGAACTTCCTTTGCTTATATCAAGTCACATTAATTATTGCATGTGTATGCATCACTTATATCTTGGATATTGCAACTAGGCTTTTGATAACTTTGTGGATTGTTTACTAGCTTTACAATAGCTCCATATAAACTTGGTGAGTGTAGCTCCTATGATTGTTTTTTAGCTAGTAATACCTCTGGCTTGTCTTTCATCGTTCAGGTATGTGCTATTGCTATTCATAAGAATTGACAAAATACTTGGCTAGTGGTAGCATTAGGTGTTCCTTTGCATAGTATACATCGTTTGTCTTGTTTCTTGATGTGCTAACCATGTCAGAGAATAGATCAGCTAAGGAGTGTCCATCAAGGGATCGCTTTGCTAATAGGGATGATGTCAAGCAAATTGTGGAGGGGTTTATTGAAATGCTTGTGGAGATTTGTACAGATTTACAAGAACTAAAAGAATGGTGCAATAATTTTGTAACTAAGACGAGTCATCCATCTACTTCGACCTACGCACCCAGAGATAGGCTCATGATAGACATCAGCAAAGGTATGTTCGGCAAACCTTCAAATTTTAATATATAATCACATACTGTGTCTAATGCTTCGAATATGAAATATGCTACATCACCTAGTGTTAAACCTACTAGTTCATCTAAATTATTGCAATCTTCTGTTGGTTCTAATAGTAGAACAAGTAAAATTCAATGTTGGTATTGTTAAGGACGTGGTCATTATTCTCGTGATTATACTAATACTAAGGTTATGATTGTCATTGGAACTGGTTATAATTCTGCTTCTAATTCTGAAACTAAACCTGTTCTATGTGATGATAATAATACTAAGAATGAATCTGATTCTGATAATCAATGTTCTGGTGAAGGTGAATTTGCTTTGGTTGTTACTCCATGTTTATCTATACTTGTTAAAGCAGACAATCAATCTCAACATTGTAATTTATTCATAAATAGTGCTAAAGTGAAAGATACTAAAGTCAAAATGATCATTGATAGTGGTTCATGCCAAAATCTTGCTAGTGTTGAGATGTGTGAAAAGCTTAACCTGAAATTGTTTAAATATCATGATCCATATTGTGTGCAATAGTTTCGTGAGAGAAGCAAATTTAAAATTCAACATTGTATGGAAGTTCCTTTCAAGGTTAATAAATATGAGGATATTGTTTTATGCGATGTTGTGCCTATGATGGTATGTCATTTACTATTGGGTCGTCCATGGTTGTTTGATCGCAACGTACAATAGGATGGATGAGCCAATACTTATAGCTTCAAGTGGAAAGGTAAGAACAGAGTTTTACTACCGCTTTCTCCTCAAATAGAAGCCACTGAATAGAAAATCAGGAGAAACCACAACTTGTTGTTCAGCAAGGTAAGGCAAAGGTAAGCATTGGAAAGGTTTTGATTGCAACGAAAACATATTTGAAAGAGATGAGCAATGATTCTAGTGTTATGCACTTTGTTCTTATTTATAAGGACAATAAGGTTATGCTTACAAACCAATAATCTAAACACTCTAACTAATGTTGTCTAGTTGTTGTTGCAGGCATACGATAACATTATTCCTGAGGAGGCACCACCCAAACTTCCACCACTTCGTGGGATTGAGCATCATATCGACTTCATGTTGGGTGCCTCGCTATCGAACCGACCGCCGTACCGCACCAATCCAACTGAAACTAAGAAAATATAGCCTGCTAACCAATAAACAGAAATAGATAGGAAAAGGAACGTCAACCGTTTTCATGAAGAATAATTTGTGAAGAACAACGGTGACGCTTTGGTTTTCTAACAACCACCTTCTAACCACTATCGAAAGGGTAGAATCCATGGATCGATCATGACTTCAAGATAGTCAAAAAGTCAATTTAGTTTATGGCTTGAAGTCTTCAAGAAATTGGTAGAAGAAAAAAATCTAGAAGTATCAAGATTTACATGACTAAAACCCTAAATAGCCATCCATCAATTTTATAATTTTAGATCCAAGCATCAAGGAAGAGATGGAGGGGATCAGATAGGGAATATCATCGGCAACGAAGGAGAGATGATGGTAGCATCACCGTTGTGTCACAACGGTGAAATTGCACAAGACACTCTTAAAACACTTAAGACAAAAGTGCCTTGTATAGTGTACTGTGGTATCACAACCAGAGAAGGAGGAGCTCACGGTAATAGTCGGCGTTGTCGAGGGGACGAGGCGCTTCAATTTGGGGGAGGAAGCAGGAATAAGGAGTGGGGGCGAGGGGGATGGAGAAAGGGAGAAGGGGAGTACTAAAAAGGGGCGAGAGATGGGAGGAGACCGATGTCTGCCATTCGATGCAGAGAGAATGGATGGGTGAGATTGAAATCCTAGGAGAGATACCACAGATCGGTGATGTAGCATTATCATAGATGGTTAGGATTACAAACCGTCTATGATGTATGATGATATCATAGACGGTTTGTAATCTTAACCATTTGTGATAGTATTACAAACGGTTCTTAATAAGAACTATCTGATACACACTATCAAAGATAGTTTGCTATACAAATCATTTGTGATAATGCTTAAAAATGTGCTCTCTACTCCCATCTGTTAATATTCTGATGCATGCAACCCTTAAACTTCCACACAGTTCTAGCTTTCATATGCAACGCGCATTTTCTTGATACCACAAACCCAATCTCTTCTAAATAGTCCACCCTCATCTTCTTCACCAGATTTTTCAACTATGACATTCACTATTAATCTTTTGATCTCCTTCCTCTCATCTATCCATTATTTATTGTTCAGCCACAACTTTACACAGGAGGCCAACAACTTACATCTTGAACTACTCCTCCACACATGCCCTACTCTCCTTCCTCGAGTAACTTTCATCTGTCAGCTGAACCTCATCATCTGATGTCGACAGAGGTGTCTCTTTACCGCTCAGAAAAGGGAGGCCGCCCTCAGCCTCGTTCTTCTCTTCAATGTGCGCAAAGTGGAAGAACTCTTGCGGCAATGGAGAGACACATGAATAACCTTACTGCTTAAGCAAAGCGGGTGATTCTGAGGAACATTACCATGGTATCCTCTTTGAGATTATAGGCAATGCTAATGATTTGCCCAAGCTAAAGGAGGAAGTAGAGAGGGCAAGGACAATCTTTGCGGCATTTGAGAAAGCATATAAAGCCCAGAAGACCAAGATTTGGAAATCTCTTTTTTTACTTTGTAATAAATTTAACTTTAATTTTTCTTTTGTAAAGTGACAAGTCACACTATTTGGCCAATATAAATAGAAAAAATATTGTCTTTTGTAAAAGTGACTGGTCACACTTTTGTAAAAGTATGTCAAATTTCTATTTATCTATTAATTCCAGCTCAGTAGCTTCTGTAGGTTATATGACACAAAACACATGATGGCTCTTTTGTGATGATTAATAGACGATTCTAATTAAAAGCCATATATGATAATGGGAGACATCACAGATGGCTTTTAAATATAACCGTCTGTGATAGTTTCATAAATAGTTTTAATTAAAAACCATCTATAACAGTTATGTAGCATAGACGGTTCTTACCATCATTAGAAACATATATGGTCACGCTTGTAAAACCGTTTGTGATAACTATAACACTGACGGCTTTTCGTAAACCGTCTGTGATGAGGTGTCCAATATAATAAGATCTGTAATAGTGGGAGGATAATGAGGACATCGCTATTATGAAGGCTTCATTTATATAATCATGTCAGAGCTGGATTTGAAATCTAGAATCCTCTGTGATTCCACCGCACTATTCCCTAAATCAGTAGATAGTGCTCAAAGTACATTGCTGAATCAACTCATACATCGCATAATATTTTGCAAACCATAATAATATACATCAGAGTTTAAAATACGCCACGTCAGATGACAGTTTTACATATCGGGCCACCAAAGCCAATACTTACAGTTCAAAAGTTTAGCAGCGGAAAACGAGAACACAACTGGATCATAAGCCACAGGCAAACGGCTGAGGGGTAAATATGTGCAGACTATATTGCCTAACCATAGACAGTATAGGTGCACACCCTTCCAGCAGGCTAACTTGCCTAGGACTAATCACTTTAAAATTCGCCCTAGTTGTAGTCATCAGCTCCATGGCTTGGTGCATCTTCATATGCGTACTGGTCTTGACCTCCTACTTCTGGATTTGATGATGCGAGAGTAAGCACACTAACCACCATGCTCCGTGAGCCAATACACAGCATGTAAATAATTTAACATGCATGACTTGTCAAAGGATAGGCTCAGGTTATTTTATTTACCGAAAATTGCTTTAGTAAGACGTAGGATACATATATAAAAATTTTCTAAGACCTAGCCATTTGGACTAAAATCATAGTGTTTGAAAAAGAAATGTGATAATAGTATTGGCACAGATTACATCCACCTTTACATGTTACCTGCACCGTATATTAACCTTTCAGTGTTATAATCGCTTACATTATCACTGGGACGACACCCAAGGCATCATAAAACTAAGACTGTCCATCGTCCTCTATTTTTTTTCTTTTTCAAGTCCTTCCCGTAAAAGTTATTTTTGAAATAGAACTATATTTGAGTTAGGTTCCCATATCCACCCTTGACCGTGGTACGGCTATTCAAATAGTTTTGACTCTACAGAGTGTTTACACTTTCCCCACAAGAGACAATCCGCTCGTTGCTCCACATGATTCCTTAGTCATATGGTTGAGTGGACCATCATAGTAACCTATCAAACTACCCAGCCCCTTGTTCTCATCTCACCCTATGGGTTGCTCCCACTTGCGGTAGGTCTCATACGTTGCGCGGGATGTTAACCACTAGGGATGGCAATCGGGCGTAACGAGCACGGGTAGTGCTCGCTCATACCCATACCCACGACTCCAATTTACGCCCACGGGTATACCCACGAAGGACAATAGGAGAAGAACCTCACCCATACCCGTCGCCCGCGGGCATGCCCGTTTGATGAGGACATCACTTCTACTGATATGAACACTCCTCTTACTGCTTCCATGAATGATGGGCAAGGTCCAATCACTCGAGCACGTGCTCGTCAACTCAACTATCAAGTAAACTCGTTTTTAGGAGTCAATAATATTTCCGCTGAGCATTCGATACTTCCTAAGACTTGTGATTTTCTTGTCCTTAGAAACCATGTAGAAGAACCACGCGAGCTCAAGTTTAGAAGTGGAACCGTCAAGCGCAATCCAACTCATATTCGCGAGTTCGACTCAGATTCGGACTACTGGACAGCGCCTACTTCAAATGACCATAACTTTTGATCTAGAAGGTTTCTCGGGGCCCGTGAATACTCGTTGGAAAGATCTTGGAGTCTACTTTTAGGTCTTACCTCAAAATTCCATCCGAGCCGATTAGAAACTGCAAAACAAGTGGCGTCACTTTTTCAATCCGAGTCAAAGTGGGCCTTGGGCCTTGTAATCACACTTAGACTATTTGGGCCGGCACTAATCATGGGCATACTGTTCACGTGAACAGTACCTATGAATAGTACTGCACCCCCTTTTGTTAGATAAGTGCGGCCTCCCTACTCCTATTTAAGGAGGTCGCAGCTCTTTAGTTTTTCTTGGGTTTTTTTGAAGAGTTTATTCTGCTTAGCAGTCTCACCGCATGTCCGGTTGAGGAACCCCAACTTGTGAACTTAATCTTTATTCGCAATACAAATTCAGATTGCATCTTTTACTCTCTTGCTTGTGTTCTCGATTCGCTTGCAGGAGATAGTCTTCTTGGCGAGGTCAACCGCGTTCGGCACGGTTGATAACCATCGGAGCAGTGGTGTAGTGATTGCGAGGGGATCGATCTATTTTGGTCAGAGCCTTTGGATCGTCAACATCGAGTTCTCCACAATCGACTTATCAGTACCTCTCGAAAAATCGGGCCATCGTCACATTACCGTTTACCCGCAAACGCCGCGGGTACCCATCGCCTACGGGCATGCCCGTTTACCCGCATACTGAAAGTCAACATATGAGAATTGAATTAATGACATATACATAAAATCACTAGCTGTTACTAGGAAATATAAAAGCATCACATTCAAATTCACACATACATATAAGTATCACTTTCACATCAAATATATATGTCCTTAAGAAAGTAATTTTCACACATACATAGCATTCGACCTGTCAAATCATAGAAGCGCGCATCTAAAAATTCGACAGGCGAAACGCCTGTCGCCCTCCAAGACCCCCAAAATCGGCCATCTTTGGCCTTGAAATCGCATCGCAAAATTAAGCCTTCTGTTTTTGCTGGTTTGTTCAATCTTCCCTTCGGAATTTGGATTTCGTTTCAACTGCAAAGTTGTAGATCTCGTCGAAACCTTTCAAACGAGTATATATAAGCCATATAAAACTCTACCTTTTCATCGTTGTTTCTACTCAATCTAGAGGGTTATTTGCATTGCACCGATACCGATTTTGTTGTCTTTTGTGCTCTACGCCGTGCAAACAATCTTGTACCCTACAAAGAAGTTTGAGTAGATTGGTTAGCGTCTCTCCTAGCGCTTGTTGTGAGGTTCTCCATTGCTTACATCAAGTCACATTGATCGTTGTGTGTGCGTACATACACTTCCTTGCATAGGGCTTTGATTGGCTAGCTGTGATTAGGCTAAGATCAGCAAACTTTGACGAGTACTTTGAACAATCTTTCAACTTGCATTTACTGAAGTGATTATTGCTGATCCTTTTGCTACCATATTGTGCCTTCCGAACTCCACCTACTCTTGATTAGAACAGGTCCCCTCTTGCGATCGTACCCATGCTCGACACGGTATCACGAACTAGCCACCGGTTGAACCTCCTACTGTTTGCATTGGTAAGAACACTTGTAAGAGTGTGGTAAGACGCTTGAGAGTGTGTGAATTCCACCTTCCATCACCTAGTAGTTGATAGGAATAATTCATTTGTGTTGTCTTTTGTTTTCTACTAACCATGGCAGGTGAGTCATCTGAGGCACAAGACTGTGTTGCAAAGGGGGAGCTCATGACGCTTTTGGATGAACAACGTACTACCATTAATGAGGACATCGACAGGAAGCTTCAAGCTACGATGGATATATTGCAGCGCTCCATCAATGAGAGTATTGCAGCACTCACTACACTCCTTGAAAGAATGGTGAATCGGCCACCAAACAACGGACGCGAGAATGAACATGATGCACGCCAAGATCTTGATGTGGGAGATGATAATGGGAGGCGAAATCGTGATGATGCACATCTACGACACCGCCTACAACGCAACCGTCACGGTATGGGAGGTATTGATTTTCAGCACCACATTGCTCGTGCTAATGATAATCCGTTTGCTAAAGTTAAATTTACCATACCATCTTTTGCGGGTGTTTATGATGCTGAAATTTATCTAGATTGGGAGATGACCATTGAAAAAAAATTTAATGCCCATTTAGTTCCTGAAGTGCATAGAGTCAGATAAGCTACTAGTGAATTTAAAATTTTTGCTATCCTTTGGTGGAGTCAAGTAGTTAGTTCTGGTTTAGCGCCTGATACATGGGATAGATTGAAGGTAGCTATACGTGCTAGATTTATTGCTCCTGCTTTTAAACGTGGTATGCGTAAGAAATTACAGTGCTTAGACCAAGGTAAAAAATCTGTTGAGGAATATTATCAAGAACTACAAATAGGTATGCTGCGTTGTAATGTTGTAGAGGATGAGTAGGATAAGATGGCTCGTTTTTATGGGGGCTTAAAGCGTGAAATTCAGGACATATTTGATTACAAGGAGTATAATGATATCAATAGATTGTTCCAGCTTGCTTGTTTGGCAGAAAAAGAATTGCAGGAAAGACAACAATGGAATAGGAGAAACTATAGAAGTACTTCTGCATCGAGGTCAACACCGGGGCAAACCAAATCAGCCCCACCTCCTACTTTCCGGTCTGCGCCTCCTCCGTGAGTAGGGCGCGTTCAGCAGCACCGCCACCACCGTCACGTGCACCTGAGGCGAGCAAATCCACTAGTGTGCAAACACCAGCGCAGAGCTCTTCATCAGTTGCTTACACAGGTCGTACGACGGGGATTATATGCCACCGTTGTAAAGGGATGGGACATGTCATGAAAAATTGTCCAAATCAGCGAGCGTACATTGCGACAGAAGACGATGAATATGTAAGTGCTAGTGATGTTGAGGATGAATATGCTCTTGCAGCTAACCTTGTAGGTAATGATGATGATCCAGAGGAACATAGTGAAGAGGAGGAAATTTTAGGTACCGCTACTACGGAGAATTATAGGACCATAATTGTGCAGCGAGTGTTGAGCACTCAAAAGGAGCAAGCGGAGAAGCTACAGCGCCATAATTTGTTTCAGATGTTCCTCATCGTCAAGGATTGCCGTGTTCGTGCCATAATTGATGGTGGGAGTTGTAATAACTTGGTGAGTTTAGATTTGGTCAAGAATCTTGCTTTGACCACACATGCACATCCTCATCCATACCACATTCAGTGGTTCAACAACAGCGGTAAAGCGAAGGTAACACAATCTGCGAGAGTGTATTTTTCCATTGGTTCCTATCATGATGTAGCTGATTTCGACGTAGTACCTATGCAAGCTTGCTCACTTTTATTAGGTCGTCCATGGGAATTTGATACCGATACAACTCATTATGGTAGAAGTAATAAGTACCCTCTTATGCACAAAGGAAAGAAAATAATTTTGCTACCTTTGACACCTGCTGAAATTATGCAATGTGAAAAAGAGATAGCTGCAAATGAGAGGAAAGAATATGAATATGAATCTGAAAATCAGCAAGTAGTAAAGAACATTTTTTCACCTAAGAAAGAGAAATTGGCATCTAGTTCTAAGACTGAGGGAATTTAATTAAAGGGTTGTATCATGCTTGCAACCAAATCTGATCTTGCTGAAATTGTCGACAATGATATACCATACTATGCTTTGATATGCAAAGACGCTTTATTTTCACTTGATGATATATCTAGTTCTTTGCCGTCTGCTATCACTAATCTTTTACAGGAATATAAGGATGTGTTTCCAGCTAAACTACCCCGGACTGCCACCTATTAGAGGGATTGAACACCAAATTGACTTAATTTCGGGAGCGACTTTGCTAAACCGTGCGGCGTATAGAACCAATCCGGAGGAGACTAAGGAAATTCAACGACAAGTCCAAGATCTTTTGGACCGAGGGTATGTACGAAAAAGCCTAAGTCCTTGTGATGTTCCTGTTCTTTTGGTTCCTAAGAAAGATGGTAGTTGACGTATGTGTGTTGATTGTAGAGCCATTAATAATATCACAATACGGTATCGTCATCCTATTCCTAGGTTAGACGACATGCTAGATGAGTTGAGTGGTTCTATTATTTTCACAAAGATTGACTTGCGTAGCGGGTACCACCAGATTAGAATGAAATTAGGAGATGAATGGAAAATGGCGTTTAAAATTAAATTCGGGCTATATGAGTGGTTGGTGATGCCTTTTGGTTTAACTAATGCACCTAACACTTTCATGCGTTTGATGAACGAAATTTTACGTGCGTTCATTGGAAAATTTGTGGTGGTTTATTTTGATGATATTCTGATATATAGCAAGTCATATGAAGAACACCTGAATCATTTACGTGCTGTTTTTAATGCTTTGCGAGATGCACGTTTGTTTGGTAACCATGAGAAGTGCACCTTTTGCACCGATCGAGTATCGTTTCTTGGCTATGTTGTTACTCCACAGGGTATTGAAGTTGATCAGGCCAAGATCGTCGCTATCCAGAGTTGGCCGCCTCCTAAAACGATCACACAAGTGCGGAGTTTTCTCGGGCTCGCTGGCTTCTACCGGCGTTTTGTTCGAGATTTCAGCACCATCGCTGCACCGCTGAATGAACTTACAAAGAAGGGTGTTCCTTTTACTTGGTGTACCATACAACAACATACTTTCGACGTTCTCAAAGATAAGTTGACACACGCCCCTTTGCTTCAACTCCCTGATTTTTGCAAGACTTTTGAATTAGAATGTGATGCTAGTGGCATAGGTCTTGGTGGCGTGTTAATTCAAGAAGGAAAACCTATTGCTTACTTTAATGAAAAATTGAGTGAGCCTAGTTTGAACTATTCTACCTATGATAAAGAATTATATGCTTTAGTTCGAACTTTGAAAACATGGCAATATTATTTATGACCCAAAGAGTTCGTAATACATTCTGATCATGAATCTTTGAAGCATATTCGAAGTCAAACCAATCTGAACCGTAGACATACTAAGTGGGTTGAGTTTATTGAGTCCTTCCCTTATGTCATTAAACATAAAAAGGGCAAAGAAAATGTAATAGCTGATGCATTATCTAGGAGATATACCATGCTTTCACAACTTGACTTTAAAATCTTTGGATTAGAGACAATAAAGGGGCAATATGTGCATCATGCTGATTTTAAAGATTTGTTGCTCAATTGTAAGGAGGGAAAGGGTTGGAATAAATTTGTGGTGCATGATGGTTTCTTGTACCGTACTAACAAGCTATGCATTCCAGCTAGCTCCGTTCGTCTTTTGTTGTTACAGGATGCGCATGGAGGAGGATTAATGGGTCACTTTGGCGTGAAGAAGACTGAGGACATTCTGACCCACCACTTTTATTGGCCAAAGATGAGGCGCGACGTCGAACGTTTCATTGCTCGCTGCACCACGTACCAAAAAGCTAAGTCACGACTTAATCCTCATGGTTTATACATGCCTCTCCCTGTGCCAAGCACACCTTGGAAAGATATTTCTATGGACTTTGTTTTAGGTCTGCCTAGGACAAAGAAGGGGAGGGATAATATTTTTGTTGCCGTGGATAGATAAAGCCAAGGCTTCGCAAACAACAAACTTCCAACATAAAGCTTTGTTTTTTCCAAAATATCAAACGAATAAATAAGTCATATTTTCTAGTAAGAAAGATGGAAACAACATGAAAACCAATCTCACCAATTAACAGCGCTCATGAGCAGCAAAAGCATCTCATCAATCAAAAGAAAACAACAGTTGCCTCAAAATGATTGGAGGCCTTTTGGCATCCAACCACTGCAATAAACCACTAACCCACGACAAATATCGTTAACCGCAATAGGCCCAGAATTGGTCAAAATCAACACAAGAAAGATAACAACTTTTCTAAGAAACTTACCCACAACATCCGCAACTAAGTTACCCGAGGTAACTGCATCACTAACCCCATACCACAAACGATGGTATAAATAATCAATGCCCAAGGCAACAACTACAACCTGCACCTCTTGTCTACGACTATCCTTACTCATAGTAGTCATAGAAGCAAATCATAATAATGCAAGATCATATCATAACATAAATCATCAATACAACATGTCAAAAGCATAAATGCAATGCTTGACCTATCCCATCCTACTGTGCACCAGTGTGTCAATTTAATAATTTAATTATCACGGATCTAACACCCGCTCTGATACCAACTGTAACACCCTAGGACCCACATTATCATGGGATGCCACTAAACCACTCTACAAGGTAGCCAATTTACATGATAACATAAACTGGCAACAATTTTCTAAATCATGATAAACTAAGCGGAAGCATACTAAAACAAAGGTAATGGAACACTAATAGTTAAGGATCAACTGCTATTAATTTTAACCAATTAAAGCGAACCACAGCCTAAAATTGTTAGTTATACATAATCAACAATGAGAGTAAAGATGAATAACCGGATACTACACTTATTTATTACAATATAAAACATCATATGGTGTGTGACAGTGATGTGCCGCTCTACCCTTCCCATGCATGTTCGAGAATCACCTGGAAGGGGAAAACAAGAGTGAGATAAAATCTCAGCAAGCAAATTGTTTAACAAGCTAATCAAACTACAATGTTGTTAATCATCAATATTTATTCTCCACAATGACCACAAATATAGCCCTAATCACATTTACTACCAACAATAATAAAACATTAGTAATAAATCTTGTTTGTCTACTTCATAACTTCAACCAACTACCACTATCAATGACAGGAAAGCTTCAACAGGTTTTACCTCACTATCTTTATTATTTCTTGCATTCACAACTACTATCAGCAGTTACCACAAGATAAAAGAATCTCATACCACAATCTCAACCCCTACCATACCACAAGGGGTGAACCCCATTCCACGACCACAACCACATTCCTCATACCACAAGTGTCTCTCATGAGCCACATCTATATTACAACTATGAAGTTGCATTTATTTGCAAAATAACTTCACCACAATACACAGCATAAGTATGCAAATGATCTTTCCACAATACAATGCATATGAATGCTCATGCTCCACTGCACCCTTACCCAACAAGGTAAGAGTATGCATCATACTACGGCAATGTACGATACTGTACCGGTACGGTCGCGGTTATAAGCGGCGACATCCACAATGCAAATGTCATGACATGATATGGATGTTATGATAATCATAAACCATAAGAATTTAACCACGAAGATCAACAACATAATGATCATGAATTCTTCCTCATAATCCACATGTGTCTCAATAAGCACAATGCAAGTGTTTCATAAGATCATTACGACATAGCCCACATTCGGTTCACCAAGATCATAAACAATTGATCTATAGGGAATTGTACCACATAGACCACAATATATTCATCAAGAATACTACCACCACAACCACAAATATTCACTAAGAATATTACCACCTATACCACAATATGTTCATAAAGAATACTACTCTACAACTATATTTCTTTCATCAAAAATAATTTCACATACCCACAAATAAACCATCAAGATCATAAACAGTTGAGTTCTTAAAATACTACCACATGGACCATTATTGAGGAAACATGTAACAATGTCATAGCACCTCAAATTAAGTGAATAAATTATTCTGAAGATAGAATAATTAACAACTTAAACATGTAGCACAACCGCTACGTTTACTTGCCTCTACCGGCGAAGCGACAAAATCACGCGCGTTCAGAAGCAAAACCGCCTGTCCAAAAAAGGTACCTCTCAGCACACATTACAACAATGAAAACGCGATTCTCGAAGAAAAGATATCGCTAAGCCCCAAAACCCCACAACATTCTTCCTCGCGTAACGATTCTACAATATTCCCACTGCAGCGGTGCTGCTTAACATTTTCTTATCTTTAAAAATATAAAACTAATCACAGCAAAAGATATATATCTGGATTCCTCACTTAAATACCTACACTTTTCATGTAGATCATATATTTTTATCTTGTCATTAACAAGGTGATATCTAATGCACAAAACAGAGTATGTCCTCTGTACTGAAAGTCTGGACAGCCGACTTGTAACGCGTCCCCAGAACAGATCAAGGCTCTAAAAATTCTGGTTCTTTTACAGTAGCTAGATTACTGAATTCTCTACCTTTTTCTCAATTATGACCAAAAATTTAAAAATCATCATCTACCCCTAATTCCCATCTGAACAGCGGTCTGTCCCTGTCTGTACCCCTGACGGACAGCGAGATTCCAGACCCTAGTACACCTAAATTACGCAGCCAAAAACTCTGGAAAAAATACAGTATATGCGTATCGTTGTCTTCTACGTTTTTCCTTTTGGGGATACCCTCAGAAAAAATCTTCTTAGGGGTCTAAACTGCACAAACAATAACACCACGCGATTGGATTTACAGACAGTCAACCGGAATTCTCTAATCGGGAGTTTCTAAAATGCCAATCCCCACAAAACGTGGACCAAGAACCCTAAATTCTGTAGAAAACAGAGGGATTGGGGTGAGGGAGAGTGTCCTAGGGGATTGGGATCACCCTCTTCTTCCTCTCCTTCTCCTTCCCTTCTTCTCCTTCCCTCTCTTCCTCTCCTTCCTCTTCCCTTCTTCCTTCTTCTCCTTGCAGCAGCACTTGGGCAGAGGGGAGGCGCAAGGAGGCAGGGGGTGGCGGCTTGGGGTGGGAAAAAAGGGGGGAGGGGCCAAGGGAGGGGGTTTATAAAGGGGGTGCTAGGGTTTGGGAGGGGGTATGGGCCCCCGTTTGGGCTGGCTGGCCCACCCCTCCGGACAGCCCAAAACCTTCTAATTAATTATTTTAATTCTGTTATTATTATTTTAGACTATTTCGAAGAATTTATTTTTACCTCCCGCGATTTATCGAAAATCCGGACGACTCCGCGATTAATTTAGGAACCGACACCGAAACGACGTTCAAGATATTACATTCTCCCCACCTAAAAAGGATTCGTCCTCGAATCTAACTCCTCACCCCACGAGACAAAAGAAAAATTAAGGAAAGAACAACCAAAGGATAGAGCATCCCAAGGATAGAACATCCCAAGGGAACAACAACTACGGGTACTCTTCCGCCTCTAGGAGCTCGAGCTCTTCTTATGCATCCGGTCTTCAAACTTCCATGTCGCCTCCCGCTCGGTTTGATTCTTCCAGAGGGCCTTCACATACTTGATGGCCCTCTTCCTCACAGCCAGTTTCGGCGAGTCCACGATTTACGTTGGTCTAAGACGAACGTCCGAATAACTCTTAGGCCAGCTCTGAGCGACCAACAAGTCCTGCCATTTTGGCAAAATTCCCCGCAACAACTGTTAAACCCCTATCTAATATCATCCTCCTTCTTAGAACACTTTCCTCTTATTAAGTATACTCGGGATAATACATTATACCTATTTTCCTCTTGGGGCTCGTGAGTACTCGTTGGAAAGATCTTAGAGTCTACTTTCAGATGAATCTAGTCTCACCTCGAAATTCCATCCGAGCCGATCAGAAACTGCAAAACAAGTGGCGTCACTTTTTCAGTCCGAGTCAAAGTAGGCCTTGGGCCTTCTAATCACACTTAGACTATTTGGGCCGACACTAATCATGGGCGTACTGTTCCCATGAATAGTACCGCACCCCCTTTTGTTAGATAAGTGCGGCCTCCCCCACTCCTATTTAAGGATGTCGCACCTTTTAGTTTTTCTTGGGTTTTTCTTAAGAGTTTGTTCTGCTTAGCAGTCTCACCGCACGTCTGGTTGAGGAACCCCAACTTGTGAACTTAATCTTTATTCGCAATACAAATTCAGATTGCACCTTTTACTCTCTTGCTTGTGTTCTCGATTCGCTTGCAGGAGATAGCCTTCTTGGCGAGGTCAACCGCGTTCGGCACGGTTGATAACCATCGGAACTGTGGTGTAGTGCCTTCTTGAAGAGGTCAACCGTGTTCGGCACGGTTGATAACCATCGGAGCAGTGGTGTAGTGATTGCGAGGGGATCGATCTGTTTTGGTCAGAGCCTTTGGATCGTCAACATCGAGTTCTCCACAATCGACTTATCAGTACCTCTCGAAAAATCGGGCCATCGTCACATTACCGTTTACCCGCAAACGCCGCGGGTACCCATCGCCCACGGGCATGCCCGTTTACCCGCATACTGAAAGTCAGCATATGAGAATTGAATTAATGACAGATACATAAAAGCACTAGCTGTTACTAGGAAATATAAAAGCATCACATTCAAATTCACACATACATATAAGTATCACATTCACATCAAATATATATGTCCTTAAGAAAGTAATTTTCACACATACATAGCATTCGACCTGTCAAATTATGGACTCGCGGATAAACGGGCGAGACGGGTATGGGTGGAGCTCACCCATACCCGTACCCGTTTACCCGATGGGTAAAAAGTTTCTTCCGTTTTCATACCCGTGGGTAAAAAATACATCCCATACCCAGCTCTATTAGGGTATTTACCCATGGGTACGCAGGTAAATGGGTACAATTGCCATCCCTATTAACCACTGATACTAGCACCTCCAAGCTTCACTCCCTATAGTGCTAGTATGAATGGAAAACAAGTCACCCTTCACACGGTGTCCCTTTAGCCACAACAAGCCCTGGCATTACCATATAATCAGTGCACGGTGAGGGAGAAGCTCAGGCGATGGGAGCTGTGGCCAACAGTTGGGATGGTGTCACCTTACACTGAGGATGCTCCTGGTCGAAAGAATTGGCTTGGGACAGCTGCAATCGCCGGTGGACTCTTTGGCCGAAGTTCGAGGGGAAACGGCCGCCGGCAAGCTATGAGGCACAAAAGCAAAATTGTATTTGGTGGGAGAGAGAGGAGGGTGTGGGGTGTTCGTTGATGACCTTGGCAGGCTTTTATAGATGGCGGGAAAGGTTGTCCCCACGGGGGTGAGCACAACGGCCATGGCGGGTGATGGCGGGGTGATGAGGCCACAGTGCATTTGATTGGAGTTGCATGTCACGAGGAGACGGGCGGTAGGAGCGCGCAGGGGATGGCAATCGCACGGGTGAGGCGTCACGGCGACGTGGGCGTGGTCGTGCTGATGCAGCGGCATGGGCACGGCCGTCTGGTGCACTCAGAGAAGACGGGGGAGTTGGTGGCATGATACGGCGAGCATGGAGGCGGCATGGGGCGGGGAGGCACGTCGGTGACTGCCGATCCGAAGGAGGAGATGGAGTAGGGCCGCAGCAACGCATTTCCGGGGAGAGAGGATGGAAGTCGTGCGGTGCTGGCGCAGCGTGCGCGAGGCAGAGAGCAGAGGGGAAGGGGAGAGCAAAGGAGAGGGGGGTTGAAGGCCTTAGCCGATTGGGCCGGCTGGATCCTCCCTCCTTCTTCTCTTTTTTTCTTTTTAATTTACATTTTTCTTTTGGTTTCCATGATTTATTTTGGGCATATGTGTGTATATATTTTTGCACAAAATTTCAGATGATGATTTCTCAAGCACTGTTGTCTTTCTTTTAAATTTCCACATTTCGAAAGTCTCCATTTTAAATTATATTGCCAATTTAACTTTTGTGGATTTTTGGGCAATGATTTGGATCATCTTTTCTGATTCGTATCTTCATTTAAAATTTTCTTTTATAAAATATATTATTTGTTTTTAGTGTTCTCCCATGGTTTTGTGCTTCCACATTATATATGTATATATTTTTTCTTTTTATTTATTAGAACCTCAATCAAAGACCATGGGAAAATCCAAATATTTAAAATCTCAAGAAATGCCAAAACTTCAAAGTATCACAACTTACACAATATCTATAGTTTCAATTTTTGGAATGTCACAAATCATCACCTCCATCATTAGATTCAAGTAGCAATGACATTGATAAGACTAGTATTGGTCCAACAGCTAAAACTTTGCAACAGTTGTACAAGGGACCAATCACTTGAGTTAGAGAAAGAGAACTCACTAAATAGGTGAATCTGATCCTAAATTCCTTTGATTTCACTGCTAAGTACAACTTGTTATCTAATGCTTTCACTTTAGTATTCTCAGGTTATTAGGTGAGCAAGAACATGGTGCTACCAAGTGAGAGGTGAGGAAGGCCGGCGCACCAAGAGAATGTCCAAATGGAGAAGACGATGACATTACACTTATATCAGTAGGAAAAGACACCAAGATACTGGAATCAAATTTTCAAACTCTGAATTGAAGATTGGAGAAGACTACACTTCAGAAGCTCGATTGTGTCTAGTCTTTAATTCAGAGTTTGTTTGAGTTTTTGGCCAAGTTTCATGTGTCATGGACTGATTTGTATCTATAATAAGACATATTAAGGTTATTTTGGGCTTTAGTATTTATTTTGGTTTAGTTTTAAAGTGATGGTGATGCTGAAAGCTTTAAATGGGCTAAAAATGAATACTTGGGCCACAAGTGAAGTTGGGCTATTATCAAGGGAGTTGTGTGCCACCCTCATGGGCTAGCCACTATGTGGGGCCCATCTCATGGGCACCCAAACCAAGGTGATCAGCTAGTCACTTCTTATTGCTTTCAGTTTAAATTAGTAATTAGAATAGGATTCCAGTTGTTTCCCTACTTTGAGTCCGGCTAAGCTTGTACGAGGGTATAAAACCTTGTCCATTGTTCCCTATAACCTCCGAATGTTAATTTTGAGTCAAAACAATTTCTTGCTCTTTAGTTTATGCTGTGTACTACCATGGGAGTTGAAAAACTGACTAGTTAGCGTTCTACTAAATTATCGGTTACCAATATTTTTGTTGTTCCTCACAAACCAACAACGTCGTCAATCTTGGTGTGAAGACAAAATTCAAAGCATGTTGCTAATTGAATTCTGGTACATGGGAGTCTTTAATTGAAACAAACTAATAGTGTTCTTTCGTTCATCAGAATTCACGAGATTTCAAGTTAGCCACATATTTACCCTTTAAGAGAGATCCTATGTTGAGAAAATAAGACACCCCGTATCATCTCGGTATTAGAGCACCGAGTTGACACTGTAGGATCAATGTTTTATCTTTAGTTAGTTTTTATTTTCTGTCCTATATACAAAGCCAAAAGATCATAGCTTTAGTTTTCAATTCATTTGTATCTTGTGAGTTTTTTTAGTTTTCAATCCATTAGTTTCAATTGCATAGTTGTTGTCCATTGCCTCTCGAGTTTCCTTCGTATTGCTTGATCATTCTTTTAGGGTTCTTAGTTTTTACATTTATAAATGGAAAATTCATGGGTTAGAACTTCTCTAATCCACATCAAAAAAATTACTGTGGTTTAGACTCCCTAGATCACAACAAAAAAAGCATCCCTTTACCCTTCTTAAGTTGATAGATCTCCTAAAATCCAAAATGTGGTGTTGTTAATATTCCAACTTTGCATCTATAACTTATCTCAATACTGGAGCTTACATTTGAAAGTGTCCTAAATGTGTACAACACATTTACAGAGCATCCCTTGAGTTCATTTCAGAATCTCACAAAGAAACTGTAGAACTTTTCAAGAAGTGGTCACCATTCCAAAAATTGAAAAGCACAACAAACCGATGTCAAATCTAGTGAAAAGTAGTGGAGACCTTCTACATAGATCCACAAACCTTCACAAAAAATTTCAACAAGTTTGGCCCATGGAATTGAAAAATATAGCTGTTTCAAGTTGAGTTCTAGTCAGTTTCTACTCCAAGTAAGATTCGATTCCGAGACACCCTCAGTAAAATGGATATAACTTTTGCATACGGTGTCTATTTTTGATGTTCTTATTCTCGTTGAAAAACTAATGACAAGGCACATCTTTTTTGTTTTTCAAGGCCTCCAAAATTGGCTATCTTTGGCCCTAAATTTGTGTTACAGTTTTTGGTCCTATTTTTGCCAAAATTTTCCATATTCCTTTTGGAATTTGGGGTTAGCATCAACTGCAAAGTTGTAAATCTCATCAAAATATTTCAAACAAGCATGTATAAGCCATATAAAAACTTTGCTATTTCATCTTTTAAGACTAGCTATTGTTTACTGCTTTAACTAGAGAGCATTTACATTGCACCATTCTATTTCCTTTGTGCTCTACATCGTGCGAAAAAATCTTGTGCCCTAGACAGAAGTTTGAGTAGTGGGCTATCGTCTCTCCTAACACTTGCTGTGATAACTTCCTTTGCATAAATCAAGTCATATTAATCATTGCGTGTGTGTGTATCATTTATATCTTGGACATTACAACTAGGTTTTTGATAATTTTGTGAATTATTTACCAGCTTTACAATATTTGAGCATTTGAATTGTGGCAGGATTATACACTAATCCTATCCTAGCTCTACATAAACTTGGTGAGTACAACTCCTGTGATTGGTTTTTAGCTAGTGACACCTCTGGCTTGTCTCTCACCGTCCAGGTATGTGATATTGCTATTCGTAGGAATTGACAAGACACTTGGCCAGTGGTAGCATTAGGTGTTCCTTTGTGTAGTATACATCGTTTGTCTTGTTTCTTGTTGTGCTAACCATGTCAGGGAATAGATAAGCTGAGGATCGTCCGTCAAGGGATTGCTTTGCTAACAGGGATGATGTCAAGCAAATTGTGGAGGGTTTTATTGAAGTACTTGTGGAGATTCGTGTAGATTTACAAGTACTAAAAGAATGGCGCGACAATTCTGTAACCAAGATGAGCTGTCCATCCTCCTTGACCTATGCGCCCAAAGATAGGCCTAAGATAGATATCAGCAAAGGTATGTCCAAAAATATCATCTATCTTGGTGTGGTAAGAAGACGGAGATATACAGCGTGTTGCTAGTTCAATTCTGGTACGTGGGAGTTTATAATCGAGACAAACAATTATGTGCTTTTGTTCATAAGAATTCATGGGATTTTAGGTTAGCCACGTATTTACACTTCAAATGAGATACTACTTCGTGAAGATCGGGCATCCCCATATCAGGCATGGTCAATTTTATGAGATGAACTGAATTGCCAGCAAACTGAGTGGCAAACAGGTTAGGATGGTGTGCTTGGATGTTAATTTATCGTCTTTCTCGTCACTGTCAACTTCACCGAAGTCGTCCCCATGAAGCCTCTTGAAGCCGCTCCTCCTTTCGCACCTAGCTTCATAGGCTCCAAGAACACACCACACGCACGGCATCATCGGAGCTCCCACCATGATGACTCAATACTATGCCTACGCGATCGAGCCGACATCAACTATGTGATATGCTAGCTCAGCATTTTCTGTTAGCAAACAACTCAATGGACCTACCATGCAAATAGACACAATTTCAGGGAGCTAAGAAAGTAAAATGTAAGTTTAGAGAGTAAAATGGTATAACCCTATAAGTTCAGGAGACTGAGAAAAAAAATACAAGTTCAGGGGATAAAGTGATATAACCCTATAGGTTCAGAAGCTAACAAAGTAAAATATAAGTTCAGTGGGTAAAGTGGTATAACCCTACAAATTCAAAGAACTACAGTGCAATTTTCTCCCTTTTTTAACTACAACTGTTAGTAGCAAGGTGTGTAGTTTGGCCACCTATTTTTATTGCTATGCTGCTCTCTGTAATCTCTATTGAATTTTTTCAGCGTGGTAAGCTGTTGTTTGGACAAATGCATCAAAGAATTCCTTAGAAAATATTGAGAAGCAAGCTCCCTAAAAACAAAGAAAATCTTAAGGAGCCGGCACAACATTAATGTTAGAGTAGTACTTCTATACTTTCCTCTCTAATAAAAGTAGTATTAATCTTAAAACAAATAAAAAGTTAAGTAACATCTATTCATCATTTATTATATTTAAAAATTATACAAACCACTATTAAAAAAATATATAGAAGCACCTCCTTAATATTATCGTGAAGAAAAAAGTGATAGATGGTGAGGCTTGGGCCTGCGTCGGTGGTTCACAGCCTTCCACGCACACTGTTGCTCATTCCTCAGGAATATCTCATGAGGATCTCCCCTCAAATCTGATAAGCTGCTACTATATATACTAAGTATAGTAGGTAGATACGTAAAAAAGATAGATAAAGCCATCTTTTATCAAGTGGGTGACAAGTAAAGTAGTTTGCAATTGTGGGGTACGGTGAAGATGAGGACGTCATCCTTTTTTTCGCCACTTCTATTAAAGTCCAATATGTGTTGGCTTGTAAAATCTGTTTTCCTATAATAAATAACCTCTTTATGGTATCTAACTTTTAAATGAAGTATTTTTAAAAAATAGATCTACTAGTTAATTGTAGTACGTACTGTAGTGACTTTATTTATATTGGTAACGAAGATATAATAATCTTCTATTTATTATGTCATCATATTCTTTAACTATATCTCGTAACGATAAGAGAGAAATTTCGTAGAATAATCATAAGTCTTACTGCGACTACTCCATAGTCGTAAGTTCTGCTACAACTATATAGTCATAAGATCTGCTACGACTATCTAGTTGTAAGTTATGTTACAACTTCCTAATTATTCTTCTATATTCAACTAACCAACTCTCACAACCGGTCTGTCTGACAAGGCAGTTAGAACATGTGTTTATACTCAATAACCGCACATGATCATTCTCTCTCTCTGATAACAACCGTCCTACGACGAACGGCTACTCACGTCTCTCTTTGATAATAACCACCATCCAGCGGTTAACTCCCAAAATGTCATGGCGTCTTCTGACAAGAAATAATTGCCACCACTTCGTCACCGATATAAGAGTTGATGTTGGAGAAGGATGGGGGCAATCAGTTCTGGAGTGAGTGCTAGACTTTTTGCACTATTCACACTTGTAAACTTTTCCTCAGTTATAGCAACACAGGACATAGGGTTGTTATTCTCCCAAGAGAATGCCCGAACTTATATAAAAATTCTTATGTCTTTACTCTGCATGATCATACGAGGATCTTGAGAGCTTTCCCTGAATCCAAGAAATCATACGTAAAATCAATATTAAAACATCGATAATTGGCACCGTCAGTGGGGAAGGTTTCTTCCAAGACTCCAGTAAATTCCTTATCGATGGATTCTCTTCCTTCTGATGCCATCATAGGAGGAGAATGGAATAAGAAGAACTGGTTCAACTTGGCGGACTATGCAGATATCGACATGGAGGCCTGCTACGATCATGAGCAGTTCCTGCTTGATTCTAATGGTGAGGCTGTCACTGGAGATCCTTTAGGGGATCCCAGAGACTCCGTCCTGGGAAAGGCTGAAGAGGGATCCAAATCCCCCACAACAGTATGCCCATGGGAGAACTCATTTCTCCAAGATGGCAAGAGTAAATATAATGGTGAATAGGACTCGCGACGTGACCGTGACTCCATCCCAAGGAGTCCGTGTCTACCAGCGGTGACAACCTACCCGGTTTCAGCTAGTCCTAGAGTCCCAGATTATAGAAAATCAGTATCACCTATTGGTTGTAACACTACACTAGAACCTCTAGAGGATTTGCTCTATGAGGGTTTGTCCATCCCATCGCAGAGTGTTGATCCAGCCGGAGGCGGTTATAACCCATTCCCCTACCTGGCGGGGTTTACTCCTGATCATGATGCGCTATCGCTCAAGGATTCTTCAGATGAGTGGATCTCGACTGGAAGTCAAGGTTCTAGATAGGAGGTCATGGCCCTCCCCTTAGATCCTCATCACCTTCTCGATGGAGGCCCTCATGAGGCTTCCCTCCAAGCACACTCTCCCTCCTCTTTTGTGGATGGCGCAGAGACCTCCTGTGATGAGCAAGATAAATACTCTGATGAGTGTGGGAGAAATCTTAGAAATAATCGCTCTCCTCTAAGGCGACCACAACCCGCCTCAGAAATTGAAGATCCCGATACTACTCGGAGGAGACGACTGGCTGCCCAGGAGTCTTTACCTAGGCACGCACGTATTAGTCTAAAGATGCATGAGAGCTTCAACACAACAATGACCTCCTCAAGAATCTAACTCCAGAGCTCACTAGGGCACCCCGCTATGACTACTTCCCCGAGGGAATTACACGAAGACTTCGCAGTATAATGGACAGATTCGAGCAGCCTTGCTAGCATAATTCTGGGAGTCAGACAAGCATGACCACGTCTAGTCATTCACAGAACTCACCACGTAAGGTTTGACATGATGATAGGTTGTGATGGTCGCCTGATCATAATTCTAGCTAAAGGAGAGTTCTTCGGGTGACTCCGGATCAGCGGATCGACCAAAGAGGCAATTGATCACCTCTTTAGCCAAGGAATCACAACAGTAGATGGAGTACGAGGAGTACTACTCACATATGAACTAGGCCTATCATGGGTCAAGTCCATCTACTGTCGGGTATTGTTGACTACGATCGCCCTATGACTCCAATTACCCTTTCCCACAAAGGAGGCATCAAGAGGTGGTTACCGGGTGTCGAGCATTTATTCTCAAACTCCGAGCAGTATGTTGGTCACCACATTTCCGTCCAGTGAACATGGAGAGTTCGATGGATCACAGAATCCTATCAAGTTTCTTCAGATTTGCACAACTACGGTACGGACAACAGGAGGTGATGAGCACATTGTGACGAATTATCTTCTGACAGTGCTTGAGGGGTCCACTTGATCTTGGTTGCTCAAGCAACCGTTCAAGTTGATTTATTCTTGGTAGCACCTCTGCAATTTGCTGCTAACCAATTTCCAAGGGACATAAAACCGCCTTGGGAAAGAGGATGACTTGCATCGGATGTTGCAAAACAGCGACAAGACACTACGACAGTTCACGTCAGACCCGGATTCGAAATCTAGAATCCTTTGTGATTCCACTGCACTATTCCCTGGATCAGTAGATAGTGCTCACGGTACATTGCTATTATTATTTCATACAATGCATGATGATCATACAGTCAAAATATAATTTACATTATAGTTTCAAAATATGCCACATCAGGCGATTGTTTTATAGAGAGGGCCTCCCAGGCCAAATACTTACAAAATATATCAGCGGAAGACGGGAACATCAGCGGAACCATATGCCACAAGCAATGACTAGGGGTAAATATGTGCATCTATATTGCCTAACCCTAGATAATATAGGCACACACCCTTACGACAAGTCTACATGCTTAGAGCTAAATATTTTTAAAATCCGCCCTAGTTGCCATCGTCGACTCCTTGACTTGATGCATCCTCGTAGGCATAATGATCTTGTCCTCCTGCCTCTGGGTATGATTATGTAAGTGTGAGCACACTAACCACTGTGCTCAATGAGCCAATACACATAATGCAATTATATAGTATGCATGGCTTGACAAAGGATAGGCTTAAGTTATTTTATTTTGCTAGAAATTTCGTTTTAAAAGACTAAAGATATATTTATAAGAATTTCCTAGACCAATCCATTTGGACTAAGATCATAATGCTTTTGTCTAAAAGATTAGGGGTGATAGTATTGGTACAGATTACATCCACCGTTACATGCCACTTGCACCATATATAATCTTTTCGGCGTTATAGCCGCTTAATTTATCACTGGGATGACATCCAGGACAACTCAAATCAGGACAGTCCATCGTCCGTCATTTTTCCATTCCAAGTCCCAACCTTTAAAATTGTTTTTGAAATAGAACTATATTGGAATTACGTTCCTATGTCCGCCCTTAACCGTGGGCACAGCTATTTGAATAATTTTGATTCAGCACAGTTGGTACACTTTCACTACAAGATTCTTTAGTCATGTAGTTGAGTAGACCATCACAGTGACCTTTCAAAACTATCTGGCCTCGGGGTCTCATCTCACCCTATAAATCGTTCCCACTTGCAGTGGGTCCCATACATTGCGTAGGATGTTAATCACTATGACTAGCACCTCTAGGCTCCCCTCCCTATAGTGCTAGTAAGACAGAGAAACAAATCACCCTTCCTGTTGGTGTCCCTTTAGGCACAACAGGCCCTCTGGCACTTCTTTCCCCCAACCTATAAGATGAGTCCGAGGTTTGATAAGTTTACTCAGCCAAGTTGCACTTTGCAGACTTGTGTTGTACTGTTTTACAATGGGAGGTCATGACCCGATTAGGTCCTTGGCTTATCTGGGCAGTTCTACCACAATCCGCATAGTCGTGCACTCCAATTGTCGAGACCCGAATATGCAAATTCGGATTCTTTGTGTATACCGCACTAGTCCAGAATCACACTAGTGCACACAGTCAAACATAGATGACATAACAACCATATACACGCTAAAAATGAAGGGAAACTCAAATATCGATAAATATCCAAAGTACGACCTTATGACCAAACTTACAACATCACTAGCCCAAAGGGCTTAGAGTCTAGTAGCAGAAAGAAACAAAATAAGCGTAGTAGCCATTCGACATGCCCACAGGCAATCGACTGGGGAGCGAAATACTAATCCGTGAAGTTGCCGAAGTACTCTCCCTCTGGTATCTCCTGCTGGTAATACTCCTCCTCCTCAACTGAGCAACAATGGCATAAAGCCATGAGTACATTGGTACTCAGCAAGTCATTTGTAACAAATGAATACAATATAATATACAAGGCTTACCAATGGAGGGCTAAAGGTTAATTTGCATAAAATGATATTTTAAGATAAATACAATAAATAGATTGAAAGCGAACTTTAATGAAAACAGTAATAAATAAATGATCAACGGTATTGCATTTAAACCACTTGTGAATCTCCCATCCACAAACTAAATCAACAGGGAAGTATCCGTTCACTTTCCAACCATAAACCACAAGTTTATATGAAATCACCACCCCTTGTGTGAAATCACCGAGCATTGTCTATATTCAAGGACGCGGCTATTCGAATAGTTTTACACTCTGCAGAGATTGCACAACTGTACCCACACGATGTGATTAATCTCGTACTAAGAAAATCACAACAAAGCCTTTACAAAAGTTCAATTCCAATCCAATCCACCCGCAAGGGTTTCGCATCACACCCCCCTTGCGCCACATGGAAATCAGCAACCATGTTCATCACAATGGCGAGATTGAAATTAAAATATCCCAAATTAATCAGTTAGGTCTATCCCATACTAGACATGTGGTTTGCATGGTAAAGCTCAGATCAATGACGCACAAAGTTAAGTCCTTAAAAGGATGTGGTTTGGATAAAGAAATTCATCTCTTAGCTGGATGTGGTCACTATTGCTTCTAGTCCAATAAATCTCTATTATGATAATAGTGGAGCCATTGCGCAAGCCAAAGAGCCCAGATCACATCAAAAATTCAAGCATATACTTTAGCATTTTCACCTCATTCGTGAGATTGTAGATAGAGGTGATGTTAAGATATGCAAAATACACACGGATTTAAATATTATTGCTCTCTTGATAAAGCTTCTTCCACAGGCAAAGCATGAGGCGCACACAAGAGCTATGGGTATTAAATACTTGCATGATTGACTCTAGTGTAAGTGGGAGATTGTTAGTGATATACCCTAGAGACAATCATAAAGATGATTATATCACTTCTATATTATGATCTTTTGAATAATATGTTATTTTATCCCTTGAATAAATACCTTTCATATTGATCAACAAATATATGGCTTGTTCTTGGAATTCTTTATTTATATTTTGATATTGTTCTAAATTATCCCTGATCTTATATCATTATATAGGACAATTATAATTTATAAATCAACATATGTATTGATTGATAATCATGTTTCACAGATCATGGATATAGGATATCAGATCAATAATATGAACATATGTTAAAGAACATGATGTTAGATTGACCTACCATAAGACACTGCGAGAATTGTTATATTCTTAAAGTGTTACCACTAGACGCGCAGCACAGTAGAAGTAAAGTTGAAGCAGCCGATTCAACGAAGAATGCGTCGATATAGTGAGAGCAGTCGATCATCCTCTAGCTAACCATCTCCTCGCAATCGTCCCGATCAGCACCGCAGTCATAGTAGCGCCTCTACTGAGGTCCACACGTTCAGGGATGGAACATTGGCGTGTTAGCACCAGTACGAACGACAAGGATTATGAGAGGTGGCGGTTTGGGTATCGATAGGTGTGTTTCGGGGATCCTTCCCTCAGCCCCTACACCTCTCATTATATAACCTCTAATCATATCCTTATCCGATACGAGTAGAGATTATATCCCACACAGAGACTATCATTCAAACCCTTATCATTCTAACCCATTAAGTGTGTGACCCTATAGGTTCATGTATATTTGGCCATGAGCCGAAAACTCCTTTACGGACCATAAATCGATAGTAGTCCCTAGCAGAACATAACGACTCCCAAACATTCATAAAGATCATATCGAATGAACCTATATAATGCTTTTGTACCGATCTCTTTGTCTCATGATACCAGATCGCATTCAAGACAAGAAACGTGACATCCTATGATAACTCGAACCTGTAGTAGATTACTCAGCTGTAATTGACTCCTTAACCATATTTGGCATAACTATTCACTTTCTTAATCCAACCACATCGATGGGTCCAGAGATATCTTTTTTTATTATATAGGAGGGGCAAATTCCATCTTGATCGCTCATATTCCTTCCCATGTTTCATTGTAAACCCAAAAACTACATTTATGACTACCCAATCACGAAGTAGTGTTTAATAACACCTAAGTAAACTATTACACATGTAGGAAACAATAACGATCCCAGGTCTAAGAATCGTACATATACTATATATGAATCCTACATATACTATATATGAGACCAACTAATGATACTTAAGAATATAACAATTCCTGCATATCATGGTGGGTCAATCCAACATCATGCTCTCTAACATGTATCCACATTTTTGATTTAATATCCTATATCCATGATCTGTAAAACATGATCATCAGTCAATATATGTGTTGATCTGTAAATCATAATTATCTCACATAATGATATAAGATCAGAGATAATATAGAGTAACATCAAAATATAAATAAAGAGTTTTACGAACAAGTCACATATTTGTTGATCAATATAAAAGATATTTATTCAATGGACAAAATAACATATTATTTAAAAGATCATAAACATATAAGTGATACAATCATCTTCATGATTGCCTCTAGGATATATCACTAACACAGCCTAATCATCCAAATCGGCAAACTGTTACACATTTGGCAATGTGGTTTTTTTTTCAAATTTAGTTCTGAACGCTCGTTTTTGTAACCTAGATCTCTTCTCGAGCTCGGCCAAACATCGACGGCCACAACCATGCTTAATAATCATGAAATATTATTGATTAATTAGTGCTAATTATGAAATATGTTAACACTAATTATTTTCCACTAGAATTGTTACCGGTGACTTGATAGGAACTGTCGAGTTTATAAAAAAAAGCTAGATTTACAAAATCGATATGTAGCCGCTAAACTTAAACAAGTAGTTACAGTAAACAGATATGTCAACTAAAAAAGTAGTTACAGTAACAGATGTGTCAACACTTCCGAATCGGCTGGCAACCTTTTATTTAGTGCGCTCAGAATCTCAAACCACACGGTCCAAACTCGAAGAACCACGAACTCTCCCGCTGCAGCGAATAATGCCAGCTGTCCAGATCGCGATCGGACGGCTGTTGATGCGCCGATCGGTACCGGAACGGGCCACTCGTGCCCGCTGCAGGGAGCATCCGGGGGGATCCCTCTCCTCCCTCTCTTTTAGGCCGATTCGTCTTCGTGGGGGCATCCCCTCTCTCTTCTCTCTCCATTTCGGAAGCCGCCATTCCCAACGTTAGCAGTCGAGCTCGTCTCCCCGGAGCCCCACGGACTTGGTTGAGCTTGCTCGCTCTGCTCCGCTTCTCGTCGCCGCTTGGAGATCCGGAGTGGCGTTTCTTGGTGAGCTAACTTTCCTGATCCCAAATCCGGTTTCTTGGGCGCGCCTGTGGTCGGGTTGCTCGCGAATTTGCTGCTGCTGTGGAGTTCGTGGAGGATCCTGCCGAATGTGGCTCCTCGCAGGAGCCCGGCCGGCGCCGGATCTGGGAGATAGCCTCCTGTGCTCCTGGAACACAAAAGTTTTAGTTTTGGTTTTTTTTTTGTCGCTTTTTCTTGACATTTTTCGTAGATTTAACTGCCTCCGTTCGCGAAACCGTTTCTCGGTTTGGTTGTCGCTTGCGTCTCATCTTTCGGGAGAATTGAACCAAAATGGGGAGTAAAAACGGGTTCTTGGTGGGGAATCTGGCCCTCTTCTCCCCACCTCAAGTTTGGCTTTCCGAGTTCCTGATTTAAGCTGCCTCTGCTTCCCAGTTGTGACAGGAACACTCCCTTTGATGTGATTGCGTTTGTTTCTTTCTTCTTGGACTCTGGCTTGTTAGTTGCCTTTGGATTTCTCTCTTTTTTTAAAAAAAAGGATTTTTTTCAGCAGGTTGGGAGGTGTAGCTATTGCCATGTCTCAATCACTAACTCTGGATCTCATGATCTTTGCAGGGTGGTAACAGGTTGCACTTCTTTAAAAAAAAAAGTTGGTTTTTTGGGGGAGCTCTCTGAGCTGCTGAGGCTTCCATCTTGTATGACGTCTCGGTGAAAGCTGCAAGTATAGTAGTATGACTTGCCTGCTTTGGATGGCTCTGCCGGCGATGGGCTAAGTTGGCGTACTGTCTGCCTGTCTGTTGAATTTATCTACTTGGGGGTGATGGGGTCGTCCGGTTGCAGCTCCGAGATAGTTGAGTCCACCGAAGAATTGGATAATGCGCCTGTTAGTGGCTCCAGCTTGTTGCATATTAAAGTGAAAACCGAGGAGAAAGATGGGAGGTGTCGTGATTACCCTGTGGAAGACGACCTCGACCAGCTTCTTAAGGCAATCGATAGCAGGACCTTCCGCGGGGTGCTTAGTCCTGGCCAGGCTGGTGCAGACGCTCTGCGGAAGAATGCTCAGAAGAAATCAGCTAGATCAGGGTCATCTCAAACTGCAGGCATTGGGGTATCCTCCAAGCCTGTAAATATGAAGCAGGCGCTGAGGAGGCTTTGCATTTCCCAGGCATCAGAAATGGCCGCGATGAAGAGGTTGTCGATGTCACCTGGGTCATCGAGTTCATCTGAAGCAGGGACTATCCACAGGCTTTATGCTTCCTTGATGGTCCAAAGTAATGATGAAAGCCATCTGCATGATGATGAAAAGATGAACTTGATTGAAATATCAGTCACCCCGGAAAAGATTTATAAGAGTTCATCTAGAGGAACAAGCGGGTTCAGTGAAGACTGTGATTTCGAAACAGCCGATGGTAGTGCAGTCACCTCCCTGCATTCTGCATCTTCTACCTCAGCTGAGATACGGAAGATCAGGATCCAAGATGTCATCAGTGGTGACCCTATAGGCAGCGAGGCCTCTGTGGTGGAAAATGGAAAATTAGGCATGAAAGTTTCTGCAGCTACTGATGATAGCTCTCCTAGAGTGCCTATCTTGAGCAGACCCATCACTACTTCCCGACTCATCAAGCCAGTCTTTCGATGCAAGACCATCAGTAAGAAGAAAGTGAAAGAAGAACCATCTTCATTGGGTAATTCCTCCAATAGTACTAAATTCTGCTCTTCAAAGGAGTCCATCTCCCTTGCATCAACCAGCTGCTCTTCAACATCAAGTGTTACAAATCCCACCAGCTGTGCGGAAGAAGAGAAAACAAATCCATCCCCAGAAAATTCTGAGGAGAAATCGTCTGACTGGTTAAGATCAGAGGAAAAAGGCGAATACTCCCAGATTTCAAAGAGCAGCATTAGTGAGTTTGGCTGTAGCACTAGTATTGGTGACGAGAGCCAAATTGGATTGTGTAGCTATAACAACAGGCCCCACATGGCGAAGGATCTACATTGGTTGACCATTCGTGAGTTGGCATTGCAACAGGGATCCTTGGGACTCGACAATTTCAAGCTTCTGAAGAGGCTTGGTTGTGGGGACATCGGAACTGTGTATCTTGCTGAGTTGGTTGATTCAGATTGCTTGTTTGCTTTGAAGGTTATGGATATCGAGTACCTGATTAATAGAAAGAAGATGCTGCGAGCACAGGCCGAGAGGGAGATACTAGAAATGCTGGATCATCCATTTCTTCCGACACTTTATGCCCATTTTACCACAGACAATCTCTCATGCTTGGTCATGGAGTACTGTCCAGGTGGTGATTTGCACGTTCTTCGTCAAAAACAACCTGGGAGAAGCTTTCCAGTGCCAGCTGCAAGGTAAATTCCATTTAGTATGTAGAGTTTCAGACATGTTAACATTCAGTTCTCTCGAAGTCTTATTGGGTAGTGCAGTTCTTGTTCTTTCTTTTATTGATTAACTTGCTAGGCTAAATTTTCTAATGATTACAAGCTCAACCCGATTACCGATAGACTACTTTATGTTGGCTAGATTTACAAATTTTGTTCCTGTGATATTCCAATTTTCTTATTTGTTAGAGATTATGCATGCTAAGATCTACATATACAACCAGCTTGAGATACATGTACATCATATCTTCTAGTTCAAATTAATATCTCATTGAAACTCCAAATACAAACCAGATTTCAAGATGTAATTTTGCTTTCTAGCATTTAGCTCTTTTTGGAGTTTCAGCACAAACACATCTTTTTTTCTGCACAAATAGCTAAATTTGGATCTGTCTGCAATCAGAATAAAATGCTTCATCTTTTTGCCACGAAACAATGAAGGTTGTTTTTTGTTTGCATATGTGTTCAACAATCTTGAATGAAATGTTCTTCTATATATCATCAAGTAAGCAGTATGGGCAATTTACTGTTAACTATAATCCTATAATTTTTCTTCTGTATTTCCTCTAGTTTGTTGTCCCAATTAATCTGATATGACTGGCTTTGATTTTGTCCAGTGTCTATGGATCATATCATGTGCTAGATCCCTTCTTCTAAGAGTTAGCAAGTCATATGTTACATCCCTTCTTCTTAGCATTAGCAAGTCGTATGATGTTATCGACTATCATTTCATCTATGAGTGTACATGTTCCATTTTTTCTTTAGTCTGCCATTATACAATTGAGTATTTAGTATGTTGTGTATTTTGCAACTTTTTAATCTTTCTGTTGTTTGTTCTTGTAGTCCTCAGCTGATCAGCTGTACTTCACTATACTGATAAAATTGTTGCTTTTGCAGGTTTTATGTTGCAGAAGTTCTCCTTGCTCTGGAATATCTTCATATGCTGGGGGTCATATATCGTGATCTTAAGCCAGAGAACATCCTAGTCCGTGAAGATGGTCACATCATGCTATCGGACTTTGATCTCTCACTAAGGTGCTCAGTGAACCCTGTGCTTCTCCGGTCATCCTCTATAGTGACAAACTACCAACCAAGAAAGCTTGCAGGACCTTGTGCAGAGAGCTACTGCATCAGTTCATCATGCCTCCAGCCCTCTTGTGCCCAAACTTCTTGTTTCACACCCCGTCCCTCGTTGCCAAGGCCTCGGAAGCCTAAATCTTCCCATAAAAAGCTCCCTCAACTTGTTGTGGAGCCTATAGATGCACGCTCCAATTCCTTTGTAGGCACACACGAGTACCTCGCACCAGAAATCATCAAAGGGGACGGTCATGGGAGTGCTGTGGACTGGTGGACCTTTGGTGTCTTCCTTTATGAACTTTTGTATGGTAAGACACCCTTCAGAGGTCCTGGGAATGATGAAACATTGGCAAATGTGGTTTCCCAGAATCTCCGGTTCCCGGACAATCCAGTTGTCAGCAGCAACGCCAAAGATCTCATCAGAGGTTTGCTAGTGAAGGAGCCAGAGAACAGACTGGGATCGCTGAGAGGAGCGGCCGAGATCAAGCAGCACCCTTTCTTTGAAGGCTTGAACTGGGCCTTGATACGGTCTGCTGCTCCACCAGAGACACGAGTTTGCGATGTCGTGACTCTTGCAACAGTGCGGAAGAAGAAAGAAGGCAAATGCCTCGACTTCAGGAGTAACTCCGAGGAGCTGGAATTTGAAGTTTTTTAGTGAGGTCTTGGTACAGTTTAGCATTATTTCCGCCAATAGAGTCTACATTTTTCTTTTGAGTAGCCAAAGGCTGGGGGTGTACATGTACATTCTTGTATGTTCAGTTACTGCTATGTTCCTGTTAATAGATCACTAAATTAAAAGGAGTGATCGAAGCTCATGCCATCATCATTGTTTCATAAAGGTTGCTTCCTCATGGAGGCTCCAGTAGATTTAGTGATTTGCTCCTATTGTGCAGTCAAACACTGATTTAGCATGTATCTGCTGCTGTTTCTACTAACTACGAAGACTGATTACTTTTCTCGTCAAAGGTACAAGGAAGTATGAAAACACTTGTTCTGTATATCTGCAAGCAACAATGCATGGTATCTGAGTTTGTAACCTGAATGGTGGCTTGTAGCTTCTTTTTGTATTAAAATTTTCTCCTGCTGCAGTTTCTTTCATCTACGGTATAATGGTTAGGAAACCAAGCTGTTGTGCCAGATAATTTTTTCCAGATTAAATCCAAATGAGTGGGCTTTAACTTCCATGAAAGAAAGTTTTCTTAAGAAAAACTCAGGTTTCTGTGTCCAAGAAGCCAATTCCAAGGAGCAGAAAAAATCTCAAGAAGGATCACAAAGTAATCGAATTATTCGGACTCCCTGCAATGCATCTTTGTCTGGTTCCTCCCTAGGATTCTGCTATCCAAGGAATCGTCGTCACTTGTCCCTGTGGACCCTATCAGATGCTTGTACGCTATCCACACCACATGCCTAGAGACCCAACGTGAGCAAACGGCTCTGCTGCAACTGCGTGTAGTGGATCCTGGAATTTTCAGACGTAAAGAAATGGTTTGAACTTAATAAAGGAACAAGCAGGCCGCGTCAATTCATTCCTGAAGTGTGCATGATTTACAGTAGCCGGTCGCTACAATTCGGCTATTTGATATATACTGATCAAGATGCATTACATTTCAAGCAGAGCTTGGAAGATGTCATTCTGAACTCATTTATCATCTTCTCCGAGGGCCACATTGCAACTGATTGTCATGAATTATCGGAAGAGCACCAATGACATGAAAAGGACGCCTGCTTGTGGCGACGGAAGGTATCATTCATTAGCCATGACCGACACTAGCATGATTAGGGCGAACACCTAATCGCACAGTAACCGAAATGGCGATGCCTTGTAGCTACGTTATATGATATGATATGTCAGACCAAGGGCACTAGGCTCGGGCGTAATGTTTCCCTACATCATGTCAAATTAGGTGTCTTGTCTCGACATGCTACATATTCTGAACAAGTAAAACTTCCTCCTCCATTACTCGCGCCAACCATGCTTTTTTATTGGATCTTCGTCTGACTAAGTTGAAAAAAATAATAATTTACACCCTAGCTGGACCCTTTGTGACGGAATGGAAGTATCCTTTCGTTTTACAACTCAACTCGAAGGCAGATCTGAAAGCTGGAAAGCGCCCCTTACCTTTTTGCTTTAGGCATGGAATTGTATACGAGAAAGATCAGGCCATGAAAGCCTTGAGAAGGTTCAGTAATAATCCTATAACATTGTCCATGCAGGTCACTTTGTACCACCCAATGGAATGCCTGGGCAGGTAAGGAAATTTCCACTCCACTTTAAAGATGCTTTAAGAGTGTGGTTAAATACAGGTCTTGTGGAGATCCATGTTCTTGCAATGATTAGTCTCATCATCCCTTAAAAAAAATGGCTGCGATGATTTACTTTAGAATGTCTTAAGTAAGGGTGAGCTTTTCAGGATGACGGGGCCAAGAAGAATGGGCCGTTGGATCTTCATGGAGGGTGGATTGCAGGGGAAACAGCAACGTTTGCTCTCAATTGACTAAAATAGTTAGCTTGATCGGTATATCTGAATCAATTTTGATGAGCAAAACAGATTTCTCAATTTTCTGCTGTCTAAAGAATTTGTGGTCGGCGAACGAGCCTTCAGCGTAATGGTTAGAGCGCTCTAGTAGCACCCCTCAGGTCCTGGATTCGACTCTCAGTGGGAGCGAATTCAGGCTGAGGGAAAAAATCCCCTCGCCTGCTACCATACCAAAGCACAGGATGTCAGGTCCCGCCCGGTTGCGGGTGTACGGCCTCCTTAGGCCCCGCCCAAAGTTGTTCTCACATGGGTGTGCGGACCACTGTGTAAGGGTGGAGTAGGGGGTTCAGGGGTTTCTCGATCTGTATGAGAAGAATCTTCTTCTTAAGCGGAATGCCTGGGGGTTTCTTCCCCCCGCAGGTCAAGTTTTTTAAAGAATTTGTGGTCTGACTTCTGAGATAACTGATATAGGTGCAGTATCATGGGAGATTTCTGACCAAATTCATGCAAAATTTTCTGCAACATTTAGGGTCATGTTGGAATGTAGGGTTTTCGAAAACAAAAACAATTCAATTCCTGTAGGAATCTGAGAAAATCTCAGTTTCTAATTGGGCCTAGGAATCTTCTCTTTCCGGGCTTTATCCCTGAAAAATTCTTCAGAGAAGTCCTGTCGCCTGGAACACTACCATGAACCATCTTCAGCCACATACACCAGTATGAAAGCATCTAATTTGAGATCTAACCTGAGCAGTCAATTTTTTTTTTTGCAAGGTAATTTTAAGGACCAAGGTCCTCCTTATTCTAAAAGAAAAATCAAGGACCAAATGCAGATTGGATAGGTAGGCTGTAATTCTGCGAACACATAGCATGTGGTGATCCAAATTATCTTGCTCATGCGCCAAAAGGCCTAAAGCTAAGATTCAAAGGAATCTTGTACCCAACTGAAGAAAAGGGATACAAATTCTGATTAAAATTGTTTCCAGCAACAAAAATAGTGAAGTCAATGTAATTGTTAGTTGGAGCATGGTCTGGATGGTAGCATAATGTCACATGCATGGGACATTGGGGCGCAGCAATTGAGTAAAATTTCTGATGTGTTCAGGACTGATGCTGTGACCCAGACGTGCTACCTGGCAACTATCTAAATCAAGGGTCATTAGACTGGTAGCCATGACGAGCCAACGCCTCTTCCTGGACCAATGGTTGAATTTGACTGGCCAAGGCTACGATCAGTATTCAGTTAAGTAGATAGGCTTTCTGCGCAAGCTATCAGACCGCCCTCTTCTACTATGAAAATGTAGCCCTTGGAAATGTTTGCCGATTTTTTAAGCTCTTCTGTGCTGCTGCTAGAAAAAGAGGCCACATCCATAAATTGCAGGCCTTTCCCTCGACCAAGAACAATTTGCTTGGCCAGTGCTGAGTGCTGTCAGTCTGCACAATGTCTGTTCTGAACAATCTATAACAGAAGTACAGAACAAGTTTGAGCTATAGGCAGCAAACATTACAGATAACTTGTTCCTATATATGCAAGCAGAAATTCAGTTCTGGAAACAATTTTTTCAGAGTTTTGAGCAACAAAATCTATCCAGAAAATCGCGGCACCTGAACTTCCTCATTGCGAATCAAACTTACCATGTCTAGCATAACCATAGGCAGTTTTAAGTTTAAACTGTTTGAGCGATCACACAATTCATCATTAATAGAATCATGTGGTAAGAAAAGATAATTCCTTTTGCTAATTACTTTAGCAAGGAGAAAAATATCCAAAATTTTGAGTATAATGGAATCTTAAGAGCTTGATGTATACATATACTACAAAGCATTGATGGATACAGCCACTGTTTCTGAAGAAATAACACATGGCACTCTTGTCTCTGAACATCAACAGCAGAGGCTATGGAGAACTACAAAGGAAGATTGAGGCCTTTCCCTACTTCCACACCAATCATCTGAAGAACACCTTTGTTCAGCACCTGGAATTAAGGTCCCCCACGAAATCATATCATCACACAATGAAATAGTTGAATCATGATAACATGCAGTGCTCAAACTAGAGCAAATTTTACACTACTTTTGTGAGGACCTACCAGCTCCACAATGAAGACCCCAATGAGGCCAATCATGCAGGCTCTGGAGTTCCAAACCTCCGCAGTTTTGGTGAACCCTAGGAAGCGCTCACTGAGCCTGGGCTGCACCCTTGGCACCTCAACCTGACAGAAAATCAGAGGCCGTGAGAGCGCTCAGGCATGCACTCCTCCCATGAACCAAGCACAGATCTGCAATCATGTGACTAACTCTGTCCACTTACTCCTGCAGGGAGCCTTGCTGCCCTGACTCTGACAGCTTTTCTTGCTCTTGCTGAGCAGGTAGCAGCATTCCTCTGGGATCTGTTGCTGTGAAGGGGTTGGATTGCCAGGAGAGAGGGCGAATGAACTGTGGCAATTACTGCCAGTGCCTGGAATGGATTTCTTCCCTGTGCGTGTTTCTTCCTGCTGCTAGTTATTATCTTCTTGCCCGAATAAACGTACGCGAACCACGGCTGGACACTTGCGACAAGGCAAGGTACATCTTGCGATCTGCACCTCCAGTTTGTGCAGTACTTGTGGCCGTTTCTAGGCCATACGCCGTGTGGAGATGACGCTGAAGGGCGTAGGGCTGCTGTGTCTACTGTCTGATGGTCTACATTTTAATGTTGCTCTTGCCTTCAAAAAAATTTTACCTAAAAAAATGTTGCTCTGTACTATAAAGTTCCATTTTGTTCTGCCCCCTCTACCGGAATCAATTCGATGACCGTTTGGAGCGTTTCCATGGAAAACAGATTCAGGGTATTTCAACTATTAAATGCTTGTTTGGAATGCAGAAATTTCACAGCCAATTGTTTAATTCCACAGGAATTGAGCAAAATTCTCACATTCCGAACGGGAAGAAAGCAAGCAACAGTGGACTACTAAATCTGCTAGGAAAACGCTGAACTACAATGAACAACACAATGAAGGGTCTGCGGTGTTGTTGTCTTACATATGATTGTTATGTACAAATCACCTGTACTGATTTTCAACTGAAACAAAACTCTTAATTACTCGACAACGCATCGGTAAGAAGTAACAGAGCCTAACTGTTGGGTACATATGGTACATCGCGAAAAAAAAAGTACAAGAGAACACATTGTTTCGGGATGAACAGGTGCTTTCTAACGTGTACTTTACACAGATGAGAAGTGCATTCCACTCTGATGTGAAACTTAAGGAGAAGCCGGGCTCTGTTGCGCTCGCATCACCAGTTCTTCAGTAGTGGTGCCTATGATCTCGTTTGCACGCTTCAACGGAACACACAAGATCCTTCCAATTGAGTCCTGATGAGCAAAATTTCCTTAGAAGAATGTAAGAAGATACCTTGGAATGGACTGTGTTTTCGTTGGTATTCATTCAGCCAATAGATGTTAATCAGAATGGTGAAAAGCTATCTGTTATGTAAATAGCATATGCCATGGGCCCATGGTTTACGATTCTTGCCCATCCCTAAAAATCCATATAAGTTGGATGGTGATTTACAGGGCTCCGAAGTTGTCTGCAGCTACAATTTCTAACCATAGAATCCGACTTCTAGGAACCAGCAACTTGGCAGGGACCAACGAGGAAGCAAGGAAAACCATGGGACAGCCGTTTCAGGTAATATATATTCTTCAAAACACTAGGTCAAATGCAAATTTTGATGGATGGTTAACCTCACAACATATTTTGGACATCCTAGTGTGCCCATTTGTTATTCATTTATGTATACACAAATTATTGCAATTAACACATTTCTTTGTCCATGATATGAAAAATAGAGTACCATGAACAGTGGCAGATTAAAGTTAGAATAGTGCAAAATTACATGTTGATCTAATTGGTGCTTCGCACGTTTGAATTTCGCAAGAACAACAACTAATAGGCAAAAGGGTCAAACAGCTCTCGCCAGTTTCAACACCAGAGCAGCATAAAATATTTGAATCTTCTTTTTAATCATCAGATAACTGCCAGTAACCAACTAGAAATCACATAGTAAGTGATTGGTTCCCACATGTAACCTATCAGTTTCAATTTTCAAACGAAGACATGACACTTTTCATATAGCCAACCTGGCTAGATTTTACCTGTACCCATAGGAAACAAGCCAGAGAAATAGTTCCAGCGCACCAGCTAGAGCTGATCCAGTTTTCAAATTGTCAACTTTGGTACATACAGGTGCTTATTATATACAGCTATTATATTTAGATTAGAATGAAGCGGCTGAGAGATTTACCCGATGAACAATACCAAGCTTCTCTAACTTCTTGACAGCATCATGAACATCAAAATCGCACTCTGCGCCAAACTCTTCCTTAATTAGCTCTTCACAACGCAAATCAAGATCCTGAAACGAATAACACGTGAATACAAAAGCGTAAGGTACCTAAGTCATTAATGGATACTGAGAAGAGACAAAATAGCGTATGAATGGAATGGATTTCGTTTCCCACATTTTCTATCCCTACAACCATCCAGAAATTTCTTTACTGAAATAATCCCACATAGAGAGTGATCTTTGGTCAAACATGATTGGGAATCCAATCTTTGATAAGCGGATAGTTTATTTCATTTCAAAAACTTCTGATTTGCTAAGGATATTGCTTTTCGATTTTCATACACGACAAAATAATTAGGAAGGGACGAAAGGTTATTTAGATATATGCCACTGTAGAGTTCTCAGTTTTGAGATACACCACTACAAAGTTTCTCCTTAAAGATATGCCACAGCTAACATATGGAAATTGGAAATATGCCATTATGAACTTTTTGAGACCATAATGGCCCTCATTCTTCCTCCTGCCTCCTTCCTCTTCCCTAACTTTGCACTGAAACTCTACAGTGGCATATATCTAAATAACCCAAAGAATTAACACCTACATAGATATCTGTTACACATGGTGTGGTTTTCACTTCTGACAGTGGATGATGACGTAATTGGTGCTGCAGAGACAAATGTTCTCTGCACAAGATAAACTCAGGATGACATATACCACTAAAGTTTAGGTTTGGGGTTTTAAACCTTCGGCAAGGAATATACAGGCAAGTTTTGTTTCTGGCCAGTGTCATGTGTCAGATATAAAACCAGAAAGCATTAGTGAATTGCACTACAGGACAACAATAGTTACACAAGCAGAAGTTAACCAATGCAAAAGGGAGGTACCAAAATGAAAAAAAAATGGTCTTAAGTCATAAATGCTCAATATAGTCGAAGAGATACAACTAAACAAAAGAAAGTGATATAGCATAATAATAGTTAGCCATGCTTACTTGTACAGTTGCCTTCCCCTGCTCCATTAAAATGTAGTAAGAAATTATGACCTCTTTAACCTACACAAAGACAATGGGACATCAGTACACGGGGCAACTTAGATATAGGTAAAGCTTGTGCTGCAAGAAAGGTTTTCATATGTTTCATACTTCTTGTTGTATCACATCATCACATAAGTGAAGAAGTGTTCCTTTCCCACTATCAAGCTGTTTTTCATACATTGATTTTGTAATCAAATTCTGATATATTGTCATATTTTGTTGGAACCTGTATCACAAAAGGCAAATCCATCATATACCAGTGATAAAAGCATCATATTATAAGATCATACTTAGTTGAATATATTAAAAGTACTGCACTAATTGTCTAATACAAAAACACTAGCAAGCCAACTTGTTTAGCTTGAATTTACAAATTATAATTGGTACATTGCAGATGATGGGGTTCCTTGATGGATCTACTAAAGCACCACCAAAGGAAATCGAAGCCAAGCAAGGCGAGAAGGCGATCAAGATTTCAAATCAAGACTACACCGGTGGCTGATCAAGGACCAACAGATCCTTGGCTTCTGCTGGCATCTCTCGAGAGAGATTACGGTACATGTTGCCGACAAAGAGCTATTTGCCCAAGTGTGGCGGACAATTGAAGCCATGTTCTCCTCACAAAACGTGAATCAACAGCGCATAGCACTAGCCATGAGTATTGCGAATATATTGGCAAGATGAAGACTCTAGCGAGATGAGATGGCATCTGCTGAAAGCCTCTAGAAGAAGAAGAGCTGGTCTCCTACATTCTCGTGGTCTTGACATGAGTACAACCCAATTGTGTCAACTCTAGTCGGGCGCGACCGAGCCACCTCGGTTGGATTTAGGTACATCGACACGGGCGCCACCGATCACATCACCGATGAGCTTAACAAGGTGAATCGTTAAGTGACAAATATGGAGGAGGTGATCGGATCCATGCGAAGAATGGAGTAGGTATGGACATTACGCATATTGGTCATTCACGCATTCATACCCCTAATCGTGATCTTCATCTTAGAAACATTCTTCATGTTCCTCAAACCACAAAGAGCCTTGTTTACGTTCATCGTTTATTGTTGATAACCAAGTTTACTTCAAGTCTTTGGTGTCTCCAAGCCGTATCTGTCTCAATGGCATAGTAAATGCAGGTCATGCTTCCTTCAAGTCATAGTGATCAGTCTCTTGTCCTCATACCCATCAACAAAATGGTGCGGTGGAGCGTAAACACGAGCATATAGTTGAAGTTGGTCTTGCTCTCCTTGCACATGCCTCTATGCCTCTTAAATTTTGGGATGAAGCTTTCATTACTGCCACTTACTTGATAAATCGCACACCTAGCAGAGTTATAAATTGGTCCACTCCTTTTGAGTGTCTTTACAACACTTCTCCTGACTATTCTTCTCTTCGTATTTTTGGGTGTGCATGTTGGCCTAATCTTCGTCCTTATAATAATCACAAACTCCAATTCCGTTCAAAACAATGTGCCTTTCTTGGCTATAGCAATGTGCATAAGGGGTTCAAGTGTCTCGATATCCCAACTGGCAGAATCTACATCTCTAGAGATGTTGTTTTTGATGAACAAGTTTTTCCTTTTGCCAAACTTCATCCCAATGCAGGCGCAAGACTTCGGTCTGAGCTTCTTCTCCTTCCCAATACATTGTCTCATTCTATTGATCAAGGGGGTGAAAACGTGTGTGATCAATCTACTGCTGCTTGTCCTGCTAGGCGAGCAGGACACAACACCAGGTTACCATCCACATAGAGAAGCGATATTTGTTAAATGACACCTGAGATATAAACAAAAGAACATCAGTTAAGCACTTACGTGAAGTAGATCTTAGCACAGTATCCAATCACACCAGACAAGATGGCTATGACAACCCATATATCAGCCTTCGGCATTTCAAGAGAACCAACTAGAGTGACCTGGAAGTAATAAGCAATTGATATAGTCAAATATTGCTATAGCTGCATAAAGGGATAGCTAAAACACTAGAAAGTAGAAACATACCAAACCAATAACAGCAGAAATAAGAAACTTGACCCAATCCATGGGTGTTAAAGTAGGGTTCTTCTTCTCTGGCTTCAAAACAAGTTCCAATTTCAGGTCCTCAATAACAAGTTAACAACAACGGATGCAACTAAAAGGATGCTAAAACACATGGATCTCACTTCCAGTGATCTATCTTACAAGAACAATTTCCATGTCAGCCATTGGAATATTCTTGAAATGCTTTACAAATATTCCTCGATCAAGCTTAGTCTTCGTGCCAGCCCTCCTGTACACATGCAATCAGCACAAGAAACAAATTGTTATGAATAGCGCTTGTATTCATCATAAGGCTAATGAGCCAGTATATATACACGTACATGTATGTCATATATGCAGGAAACCCCTTATACAACAGGGTAATCACACAGCTATATATGAGATATATCTAACATTTCTCTCAAACTTATGGTGAATCAACAACATGAAGTTTGGAGAAGTGAAAACTATACTGAGTTCTGGTCTGTGCCTTTGTGAAGAAGTCTGCTAACTGAATCTCGAAAGGCACATACTAAAGAGCAACAACCTGATCCTGCACCTGTGTCTGCATGTATAAAGCATCAACACCAATATGCTTTGTAAGCTCATGCTTCATCGGATCTTTAGCAATGCTAATAGCACCTGTACTATCAGACAAAAGAAGAGTCGGTGCAGAAACAGAAACACCAAAATTCTCAAATAACCATCGTAGCCATGTAACCTCTGCAGTCAACAACGCCATCACTCGCAACTCAGCCTCAGCACTCGAACGGGAAACTGCGGTCTGCTTCTTAATCTTCCAAGCAATAAGAGAATCACCAAGAAAAATACAGTAAGCAGAAAGAGATCAGCGATCAGAGGGATCACTAGCCCATATGGCATCAGAATATGCCTGGAGCTGTAATGAGTTGGAGCGAGGGAAAAAGTGACGACGAGAGATAGTTTCACGAATGTATCGTAAAATATGAAGAAGATGACTATAGTGAAGCTAAATGGGAGCAGAAACAAACTGACTCAAGATATGCACAGGGTACGAAATGTCAAGACGAGTAACACCAAGATAAACAAGACTCCCAACAAGATGATAGCGAGTAGGATTAGGAAGAAACTCACCATCAATGAGACGAAAATGAACATTAAGCTTCAAAAGGGTCTCAGTTGTGCGCTATTCAATAAGAAAGGTACGCTCAAGAAGATCTTGTATATACTTTTCTTGGGATAAATAGAAACCCTCAGGGGTAGAGATAACATCAATCCCAAGAATCCAAGAATGTATGAGAACTTTTCTGTCCCCATACATCAGAATGAACAAGATCAAAAGAACGCTAAGATACTGACTCGCTAGAAGGATCTAGGAGATGAAGTTGTTTGCCAAGTTTACAATCCTAACAATTAAGAGAAGCATCACCAGACACAGACCCTAAAAGGCCACGACGAAGTAAAGAAGACATACGTGATCCACAAAGATGTCCCAAATGATGATGCCACTAAGCAAAAGAGACGGTGGAGGCTGCAGCAGAGGCAGTGGTGAAGGCGACCAGACTGGTAGGGGCAGCGAAAGGAAGACAAAGCCAGTCAAGCTCCCAAAGCCGTTGGGAATCACGGAGGCGAGGGCCAGTACTAACCAGAGTCCCCGTGCACAATCCTAAACACAACAAGAATCAGAATCGAGAATGACATAACCATGATTAGTGAGCTGGCCGACAGATATGAGCTGTATGGTTAGTTTTGGGGCATGAAAAACAGCAGAAACAAGAAAAGATGAATTTGAAAAAGTGCCTCGTCCTGTGACAGAAAGAGAGGTATCATCTGCTGTTTGAATAGTGATAGGAGCAACTAAAGAACTAATGGAAGTGAGAGTGGTGGAATCAGATGTCATATGAAAAGAAACTTCAGAATTAAGAATCTAAGGTGATGTACCTGAGAAAGGAGAAGAAGGTGGTCTCTATCCGAAGACTGAGTAGTAGAACCGGCAGTACCTGATGATACAGAAGCAACCATGCGACCTAGCAATTGTAAAACTGCTGAGTGTCAAAGGCACTAGGACTCCGCTGAGAGGAGGAACCTTCAGTGCCCCTCGGAGGACAAGCACCATGACGAAAATCCTTCTTCTTCTTGTAGCAAAACTGCTCCACATGTCCATCCTTGTTGCTATAGGTGCAGTGGAGTCCACTACCAACAGCAGCTGTCACTGGTGGAGGCGCAACCGGTGAAGAAGTAACTGACGACGCAGCAGGAGTAGAAGCTAAAGAAGCCGCCGAAGCCGAAGGAAACGACGACGATGACAGGAGACCCGCACCAAGAAGGCAAATCTCCTCAGTACGAACAGCTGTAAGAGCCTCCAACAAAGTCACATGAGGGTGACAAGCCAGCAACTGAGTACGAGTCTGCTCAAACTCTGATCGGAGACGTGTCAAGAAGTTGTAGATGCGACGAAGCTCCAGGTGAGACTGCTGACGCTGACAGCACTGATAGGTGTGACAAACATCTGGCCCTATAGAGTCAATCTAACGCATACCGTGGACAACTGAGCATAGAACTCGTTCACAGTGGCATCTCCCTGCTGCAGCGACTGCTCTTGACGCACAACAGCAAGGTACAATGAATCACCAGATGGTTTGTAGCGGGTGCGCAGATGTGTCCACATCGTCTGGGCAAAAGCCAGACCAACAACATCACCAGTGAGATGCACCTCCATCGCGCAACCAGAATAGCAGAAGCGCTAGTATCCTCATCGATCCATGTCTTGTAAGCAATATACTAAGACTGAAAAGTCTCCATGGCAACCTCAAAAGCCTCAGATGCCTTTACACGAGTGTCTTCGGAAGCATCCTTCGGGAGTACAGGCGTCGCAGGTGGAGTAGGGCGAGTCAGACAAGGCAACTCGCCTACCAAAGACACTAACAATGCATGTGGAGACGCATATGCTGAAACCAATCCCGATAGTTGAGACCATCAAAGATCACCAGGTAACGAGAAACAGAAACTAAACCTGCAAAAGAAGACATTTTTTTCTCCTTTTTTTTCTTTTTCCCCTTTTTTTCTTTTTTCTTTTCTTTTTTTTTTGGAAAAATAAACCTCTGTTTAAAAGAGTCGAACGGCCGAACAAATCACCCACCTATTTAGATGGGCTTTGGCCCTCAGATAGGCTTCGGCCCGGAGAAGGGAAGCGTGCGGCGGCCGACGAGGCCGACGGGGCCGGGCAGCTGGCGTTAGCGGAGACAGGCGGGCGGTCGGCGTTAGCGGAGACAGGCGGAGCTCTGCTCGGCTGCACAGGAAATCCAGGCGGCCTGCGGTGGATCTGATCTCTGGCGGCGGATGAGCAGCAGCAGCCCAGGCCAGGCCGGCCTAGATTGGCAGTGATGATGGCGGTGGCGACCGTCCTCTTGCAGGCCGGGCGGCCGGCGTCAGCGGAGACAGGCGGGCGGCCGGCGTCAGCAGAGACAGGCAAAGCTCCACACGGTTGCGCAGGAAATCCAGGCGGCCGACGGCGGATCTGACCTCCAGCGGCGGATGAGCGGCAGCAGCCCGGGCCGGGCCGGCCTAGATCAGCAATGATGATGGCGGTGGTGACCGTCCTCTTGCAGTCCGGCGGCGGTGGTGGCCGAATCCGTGCAGCCGAGAAGACGACAGCTAGTGACCGAATCCGGGCGGACAAATGGCGGCAGTCGCCGAATCTGGTCAGAGGTGGGATCTCCGACGGCGGATCCGGCGCAGAGAAAGCCGGATCCGAGCGGGCAAACGGCGGCAGTCGCCGGATCTGGTCAGAGGCGGGATCTCCGATGGCGGATCTGGCGCAGAGGAGGCCGACAAGACCGCTCACGACTGGCGACGGCAACAAGAAGGAAAGAGCCTACGTCCGGGCGCCGATCTGAAAAGCTAGAGAAGAACCAGCGCGGCAGCAAGCGCGGTGGAGGTGGCGGCTGAAACCCTAGGTTTGACTCTGATACCATGTTATAAATAACGCTTGTATTTATTATGAGGCCAATTGGTCAATATATATATACACGTACAGGTATGTCATATATGCATGAAACCCCTTATACAATAGAGTAATTACACAGCTATATATGAGATATATCTAACACAAATATCACTTCATCAAAACTAGAAAAACCAGAATCCTTCATACATATGCAGGTTGGGTGAAATTGAAGCTACCTGTACACCACAATCATCCTATCAAATGTAGGTTCTTGAATTGTCATCTTCCTCATCAGATTTTTCAGGCTTTCATGAAAAAGATACTGCATTAGAAAGTATGTTCAATTGTAGCCTACCAAAATTTATCGAGAAAACTATTAGAAACCTTAGCTCAATTTTTTCAAGCCGTATGCGCTCGACAAATAGTTCTTGTTCTTCCATGTCTTCAATAATTTCATCAGTCTTCTTAATGCCTTTTGTTGGCTCCACCTGCGGTTTCTTAGAGAACAATCTATCAATCCTGTAACAAAATAGGATTCCATCACTATCGTGCAATTATGGATTAGCTTGGGTTAAAAAAGAAAAGTGCTGTTCAAACAAATTCGGATACCTAGTAATCCTGAGCAATGACCTCCAAGCTCGAGATATGATTACATCCACTTTCTCCATGAAAAAGTAATCAGTTGTATGGTCAATTCCAATGCCCCGCCGAAAGACAATATACTACAAAGATGTGACCAGTATGAAGTATAATAGGGGTAACCCCAGCATTAGCAAAACCAGTGACATAATGTCCTTGCCAGACAGCCAAGGATAAGGAAACAAGATATAAAATCATGAGAATAACCAAACATGTTGGCAAGGTATTATGTACTACTAATCATAACTTCCTCATATTAGAAATATAAACCATGCCATTAAGGGAAAAGGATGACAAGAAAAATTAGTTACAGAAAAATGAATATTACCTTATCAGCAAATGCAGGCAGATTATCATGTGGGTGCTCTTTAAAGTATGTTGCCAACAACTTCTTGTCTAACTACATTTCAAGGGAAGTAATTCAGTGGACTGAACATGTAATTTCCTGATGCTTACTTGGAAAGGTTATAATTCTAGACCTTAGATTCATCAACTTTGATGGGGAGGTTCAGAAGATATCGTCCAGACTGTGCGACATCATACTCTTCATCAGATAACAACTTGAAGTTGCTCTTTTCCATCATCTGCTTAAAACAGAGAGCCCAAATGGTTACAACTTATATGATCAAACAAAAGAATATTGCACGAGCATCGTTACTTTGATGTCAATTGAGCAACTCACAAGATAAAACTAACGTAAGGATCTTTTTTCTATGTTCAAAGGGTTAAAGGTAACTTTCTTAGTCTCCTATCAATGCTGTAACGCACAGTGTCCTCTTCTGAGGAAATGCAGAAAGCTGAACCAATTCAATTGAGCCAATGGCCCCTAACTCAACACAGAGAGGCTATGAAACCAATCTTTTCCAGTACCAACAATGGTGAAACTTGAGAAAAATTGTGTCTCGGTCATTTCGATAAAAATTCATATATTTCCATGAAAAATTAGATCCATAAGCCAGGGAAGTACCAATGAAAAAGAAAAGGGGGCCACCCCAAGCTTATTTTGTAAAACAACTAAGGGTTTCCATGATACTTAGCATTTGATGAATGTTTGTGCTCTACATAATGTCAATTTTATCTATATGTTTGCTGGCATTTTGCATTTTCATGTTATTCCTAAAGAAGCATTTCAAATGCATCTTTTGCTCAGCTCTTTTTTTTATGAGATTTGAGTGAAAAAAAACACTCGCAACATCAAGGGAGGTCTTCATGTATCTATTTCCCTGGCTTAAAATACATACCGTCGACTCAGTACAGCTACGATAGGACAGTAAAGTTATAGCTCAATGGTCAGACAAATGTTTGGTAATAAATAAAAACAGTGCTTGCTCTAAGGCAGAAATTGTTTTCTTGGCCCTGGATTGTTCAGTACCCCATGTGAAATGTTTCGCGCGTAATGCACTATTCTACTCAGGAGTTCTTCAAGGTATTCACCATGAAAACAAGTAATATGTATATATATCAACAAGGGATAGCCCATGAACCAAATTTATATTATGGAGAACATATGGTGAGCAAACCTGGAAAAGATATGTCATGAAATTGAACTCAAGAGTTTCAATCTCCTCAGGTGTCAGATTCTGCTGCTCAAGTCTCTTCTCACCAGAGACAGGATCAAACAGCGAGTACAGTTGCTGTATCCAAGAGTAGACAGCATTAGGCTAAAAGAAGCTTGACTCGAAGATAGACCCCAAATGATAGAAACAATTGAAACAAACAAGAGGCTTACCATTAGATCCTCAAACTGGAGGAGATACCAAGCCCGGATGGTGTACTCCACCTTCTTGCACAGCTTCAAGAACTCAGCACGATCCACATCATGCTCTAAGAATAAATTGCACAAAATTGAATGAGTTATGGGGGGAAAATTATGTTAGTTATATGTCCTAGAGACAATTATGGAGATAATTGTATTATTTCTATATTTATGATCTTTTGAATAATATGTTATTTTGTCTCTTGAATAAATGTCTTTCATATTGATCAACAAGTATGTGACTTGTTCGTGCTCTTTATTTATATTTTGATGTTATTCTAAATTATCCTTGATCTTATGTCATTATGTGGAATAATTATGATTTACAGATCAGCATATATATTGATCTTATGTCAAATCAATAATGTGGATATATATTAAGAACATGATATTGGATTGACCTACTATGAGACACTACGGAAGTTATTATATTCTTAAATGTCATTAGTTAGTCTCATACATAATATATATAAAATCTTTAGATCTAGGATCGTCATTGTTTCCTACATGTGTAATAGTTTACTTAAGATTACCAAACACTACTCCGTGACTGGATGGTCATAAAGATAAATTTCGGATTTACTATGAAACATGTTAAGGAATATGAACAATCAACATAGAATTTGCCCCTCCAATATAATAGGAGAGATATCTCTGGGTCTCTCGATGTAGTTGGATTAAGGAAGTGCATGGCTATGCCAAATGTGGTTGAGAAGTCAATCACAACTGAGTAATCCACTACAGATTCGATTGAAGGATTGAGCTATTATAGGATGGCACGCTTCTCGCATTGAGTTCGATTTGGTATCATGAGGCAAAGGATTGGTACAAAAGCAATGATCAAAAAGGCGGGCTAGGCGGCGCCTAGGCGGTGGGCGGCAGCCGACCGCCGCGACTTGGCCCCTCGACGGGAGGTCAGGCGGCTAGGCGAGGCAAGGCGGTCAAAGGCGGGCGCGAGGCGGCAACAAACCAGACGAGCGCAGCGGCTAGGCGGCCACCGTGGACGCCTAGGCGTGGGACGGCGACATAAGGAGCATGCGGGCGCGTGACATTTCACAGAGCGCGCAAAACGGCAAGAGGGAAAAGCTAGGGTTGGGAGGAGCCGCCGCACCTCCAGGGGTTCCCACGCGCCGGCGCCGTCGAATCGGACCGCCGGATCCCTCCGCCTCGCGTCCTCGCCGGATTTGGCCGAGCAGCCCGAGCTTCTCCTCCCCCTCTGGCCTCCCCCTTCGCCACCTCGCCGGATTATCCTAGGTACTGCACTAATGCACTTCCTCCCTCCGCCTCCCCCTCGCCTCCGGCCTCGCCTCCGCCTCCGCCTCCGCCTCCGCCTCCCTCCACCTCCCCCTCCGCCTGCGGCCTCCCCTCCACCTCTGGCCTCCCCTCCCTCTCCGCCTCTACCCTCTGGCCTCCGCCCATGTATGTGTAGCTAGCTTCGGCAGTTCGGCTATGTATGTGACTCAGTGAGACAGTGACTCATTGAAGAAGCAAGTGGAGCTAATGAAGCCACACAACCTCGTAGGAGCACAAGAGTGAGAGAACTTCATGAGGATGATTTCGAATCCGAAAGTGAAGAGGAAGAGGAGGTGAACGAGGAACTTGAGGATGTTGAGTTCGAATCCGATCAAGATGAAATGATTCCAACAAAGGATTACGGTCAAGAGGATGAAGATTGATCATTTTATCTATACATGCTACTTTTTTAAAGTTTCTTTAAGTATTATTTTGCTATGTGTGGTTGAAAACTTTTGGTGTGAGATGTTATGATGTGAACTGTGTCTAACTGTCTATGTATGGTTGTGAACTTATTTTACACTTTTATTTGATATATATGACTATGTTTTATTGTTTTGTAGTCATTTCTTATTTCTTTCATACTTACATAGATGTCTAAAGAGCAATAGTTGTATAAATTTATCTACATACCAACAGTCTCATGTATTGCTTAATTTTTAATATGCAGGTTGCCAGGTTTACATGAAGCATTTACATCAAGAATTTACATCAAGTGATGCAATATCCATCATCATATATCAAATTTACAACATTACAAATTATTCCAGGTAACAATTCTTCCTCCAAACATCATATATATCTTGACATCGTCAGTAGGACATCATGCTAAAGTCGACTACCTAGGCCCCGCCTAGGCGGCTTAGGCGCTAGGCCCCTGCTTGTCGCTCGCCTAGCGCCTAGCGCCTACTTGAACATTGTACAAAAGTAATATATAGGTTCGTCCGATATAATCTTTATATATGTTTGGGAGTCGTTGCTACCGACTTATGGACTGAAAAGAAATTTTCGGCATATAACCAAATATACATGAACCTACAGGGTCACACACTTAATGAGCTGGAACGATAAGGGTTCGGATGATAGTCTCCAAGTAGGATATGATCTCTACTCGTATCGGATATCGGATAAGGATCCAATTAGAAGCTACCCATATCCCAACAAATTCAAGTTCAAACTTTTTTCCATCTAATCCATAAAGAAGACTTGCATCATACACCAAGACATTCAAATTGCACAGTTGATAGTAATTGCTATGAGTCCATCATTCGTATTGAATATTGATGGTCAGGTAAAGGAATTGTGATCTGAATCAAGAACTCAGAATCACAGATGACGGTTTAAATACCGGTAGTATTAGGACATAAATTCCAGCCAATTGTATCGACATCGTGCCACCCTTGGTACAACGTACCTTAAAGAGCTCCATATTGATATGAATTCACAGATAGAGCCTTTTATCCTCGGTACACCGTTCATAGCTGCTAATCTAAGTGCATACGACAGTAGACTCGAACGCCATTACAACGAACCAACCGAGAACCGATCAGCAAATGCAGTTCCTATTTGAAGATGTGAGCTGCCAATTTTGAGCTACTACTCGCGCGTGCTCCAATTAAATCTCAGTTCTTGCTCAACTTCCAGAAGACGTGAGGCAATAACAACTAGGTAATGATCAGACCACGAGAGTAACGATTAATAGTTGACTACTACTACTTGAAATTGATGAGAGGTTTACCGATGAGGTAGGCGAGCTTCATGGTGAGCTTGGGCTTTAGCACGGGGATCACCGCTTCCTTCTCCATCCGTATCACCTCCCTCGCTACCCCGTCCTTCCTCCCGTCCCCCGCCCTCCCCCTCCCCCTCCCCGCCGCCGCCGCCTCCGCCTCTTTCCCCTGCTTCTTCAGACTCTCCCTCTCAGCCGCCGCCGCCATCCGCACCAGCACGCCCGTGCACGACCAGGGTCTTAGGGTTCGGGGGGAATCGGATTCCGGCTTGGAGGAGAAGCGGCGGTGGAATTGAAATAGAAATTGAAATTGAAAAGGGGTTTGGGAATGCGACGAGGACGTGGAGGGGAGAGGCGTTGCGAAGTTGCTACGCGTACAGCTGGTGGTGCGCCACGGGTGGACCTGGCTGAATTATTGGGCGTCGGGGAGCACGTGGCGACGGCCGCGGCTGTCGGAGCGCCCGCGGTAGGGTTGGAGTGCTTTAGCTGACAGGTGGGGTCCGTGCTACTGGGGCCCATCTATCAGTGGGTTGTCCCTCAATGCGGGGGGAAATGATCGGAGCCAGGAGCAGAAGTCAAATTGCATGGATTCACAGCAGGCAGTCAATGGGCCGTACGGCTGGACACGGTTCATTTAGCCACTTTGGCCCGGTCTAATAGGCTCACGGACCGATCCAGCACGATTAACTTATTTAGTATAAAATTAAAAAATATAAAAATATCCTAAAGATATATAAAATTTTTTAAAAATTTAAAAATATAAATAAAATTATTTATACTTATAAAATGAACTATATAAAATTTAAAACTATAAAATAAAATCATATAAATATTAAAAAATAAACAGACCGTGTTAGGTTGGATCGTGCCTAGGCCATGCTGTGCCAAACCAACATGCTAGATCAGGGTGGCAACCCAAGCACTACCAAGTGCATCTAGCCGTGCCAGCCTGACCCATTTATGTCATGGGCCATACTATGCGTGGGCCAAGCATACAGTACCGTGCTTCGGATCGGCCAGCTGGCATGGTATATTTGGCTACCTCTAGTTCACAGGCAAACAGACAATCTTTGAATTCATTAAGTTTTTTTTTTAAGAGAGAGTTCATTGAGTTCAAGTGTCTTCTCGGCTATGCAATGTATACATATTGCTAAGTGGTCCCGCTCGTTTCAACTTTAGTTTCTGGCTTCTAGTTTACTATTTCTAAAATTGATTTTTTTTTACTTTTTAGCTTTTTTAAGCTTTTTTCGTATTCGTTTGCATTGTCTGTGATAGGCTAACCTGTTTTTTATTTTTAAATTTTTAAATTTAATTACACCAAATAAACCACTATCAACTACGGTGAAAAATAAGTCAACTATAGTGCAAAATAAAGCTATAAATCAGATTATTTAAGCCAAACAGAGCACCCTAATAATCTGACTAACTAGACCTACTATTGATGTATCATACCACAGATATATCTATTATTTTAGGATGCGAAGCTTGCTTCAAACAGCTTTTGGTTTGGACGGACGCAAGTGAGCTCTTGAACCTAACTTTGGCTACGTGGTATATACATATTGTTAAAATTGAGATGAGATCAGTTTGACGAGCTAAACCTACACTTGGCCCCAACTTTGTACCTAACCATGGATTTTCTATGATGTTGTTACCATCCCAATTTTTTTACAATCCATCCTAATCTTATCCTACTCACTACGTAAGATAGATCACTAGTAAGTCAAAAATATGGTCTCAAGAGAAGTATATAAAGGACGAGTTCAAAAACAATAGATAATAAGGTGGTAGCAAAATGTAAATTTCAGCTCGTGCTAGCAGATCCAACGATACAGAAAGGAGGGCTTAGTTCAGGAAATAGGTTTCCTTAAGCAAATGGAGTACTAAGTACACTGTACACTGCAGTGAAAAGGCGAAACGGACGGGACAAGACTAATAGAAAGAAAAGAAAAGTGAACAAAAATCAATTTTTTAAAAGAAAAAATGAGCGAAAAATAATTGAAAATAGGGGCATTTCGAGAATTGAACTCGGGAGCTCGCGCCCTAACAACGTTTTAGCTTTTCTTAAGATATTCAACACCGTCAAATGCGAGCTCTTGGTCAGTTGATCCTCGTAAGCTATGCTGCCCAGAACAGGAGCACACAAGCATAGAAGCAAAACAGGCCGCTCGATCGATCATCAGACGGTTCATAGTTCACGTGACTTGGTGAGGCGAGCAACAGGCATATATGCGAGTATGGCAGCATGCAGAGGCAGCAGGCCATGCATGTCATGTATGGCCTCGTAACAACACTCGCACAAGTCGTCGGGACTGCGAACCTTATTCATCATGGATGTAGAGTAGTATCTGCACACGCAGTGCTGGTTTTTTTCCCCTTTCTGAGAGGTCACACTGAGTCAGGGACACAGCTCATCATCCTCTTTTGGAGGAACAAGCCTTTATTTTCTTTTTGTCTTTTCGAGTATGGAACAAACGCACGCAAGCATAAGGCCATATCTTTTTATGTTATAGTTGATAGTTTTTTTTTACAGTCAACATATTTTGTCTACAAATTTTTGAGATAGCAGCGGACGACGAAGACGCCAATATAAATGGTATATATAATTTTAGACTTAAAAAATCATTTGAAGAATCTAATTTAAGAAATTATTTTATTTATTTAACTTTTAAAAAAAGTTAAAAGTTAAAAAAAAAGAGAGAACAACGCTTAACACAGAAACGCATACATACTGGAGCACATGCCGCCGAAATGTTGGGCTGCCGAGCAGGGCGGCCTTAGCCCAAGTGCTCGCAACCCTACCTCGGCGGGCAGCCGGGCCACTTGGGCCCTCTCCTTTCGCTCGGCGTGTGTTTCTTTCATGAAAGAGCACACGTACTCGGACAATCGTGTGTAGCATTGGTATGGTAAGGGGCGACGCCACATTGGCTAACCCGAGTGCACCGGCAACAGGGTAAAATCAAAAGTTAAGGTATTAGTAACTCATTTTTACCTCTTGTGCATCACCCTAGTCCAAATACGTGCATCACCCTGGCCCAAATATATATGTGTTAGATCATAATTACATGTGTATATTAAAATATACACTCGAATCCTTTGTGCTCTAACTTCACCCCAGGTACGGTGGATGATAAGACTACACGGCTACTCCATGCCTCAGATGCTCTGAGTCTCCGTTGGCAATGGTACGTGATGCACCGATCTGTCTACGCGATCACGCACCGCAGGCACGAGCTCCCCGTACTACCACGGTGCCGTCACACCTTCGTGGGAATTTCGCTAGAATCCTGCGAGAATTACATTGTTCACGTGAATTTCCTAATTTCTAGGGTCCTAGTCCTAGAAGATTCTGCCAAGCTCATTTGAGTTTTTTTTATGATTTATGATTTATTTTTCACTATTTAACATTGTACTTGATTTATTTTATACTGTAGTTGTGAGTGATTTTTTAGTGTAATTAAATTTTAAAAAATAAAAATAAATCATGAATAATACAAAGGAATATGAAAAAAACAAAAAAACATAAAAACTAAAAGATAAAAAAATAAAATTAAAAACTAAAAGTTAGAAACCAAAAACCTAACGGAAAAACCAAAATCAGAATGCCTAAGTAGGAAATAGACATGTTCGAACCCCGGGCTGAGTCTACCTGAAAAGCCTAACCATGGAACATCAAGCCCGAGCCTAGCACCAAGCTCGAGAAGTACGTCTTCCTACGCTGGAAGCCCGTCCTTGCAAAAAAAAAAAAATCGAGGCTCTGAAACTGGGCTCCAACAGAAACGAGAGCCGAAAAAATAATGTGTTTGGCCTAATACAAGGCTTAACTCCAATTTTTTTTTGAATTATATGATATTACCCCTTCCTCCTTAATACCAAATCTAATCAATCCTGATTGCTTGTGTCCTCCAACTCCACCCCGTCTCTTCCTCTTCCTCTCATGCAGCAACACTCAAGGAGGATTTGGCTGACGGCGGTAGCATTTGGGCAACAGCGATGCTTGGGGAGGACACTAGGATGGCGATGGCTTACAGAAAGGATGTGGCGACGCTTGGGGAGCGGTGCTCACGGATAGTGGCGGATCTAGAAATGACACAAGAGGGGTTAACTTAGGATACCCTGATATGCGATATGGGTATGACCATACGGATACAGAAATGCTGCGGTAAAACACTGAATTGGTCTAGCTACTTTAGAACATGATACGGTCTCAGTAGAAATTTCTATCCAAAAAAACTTATAGGAGAAAATACTTCGGTGATAAAGAAATCTCACATTTCAAGAAGACATCAAACAAGTTGCACTCTCAAGTTCTATCTAACAACCTTGTTCATTCTGATCTTTGGCTCCTCATATGTGTTATCTGTAAGCACAATGCAAATAGTGTCTTTTCTCTTCATACTCTGTAATTCAGTGATCAAATGTCAGCAGTCAATAATCAAGTACTAGCTAATAGAAGAGTTATCATATAGGGACAAAAAAAGAGGAGTATCCATAATGCAAAAGTATAAAACTGCAAGACAATAATAATGCATACTCAAAATTTGGAAGCAAAAAGGGTTCAGATGGAAAAATAATTGACCAAAAACCTAACAAGGTAATTGGAAGTACTATAGCTCCAAACTGGAGGGAGTTTAATAAAATCACCTATTGGCATAATTAAGGAAATAAGAAAAAACAAGAAAGCTAAAGTTTTTAACTCCCAAGTTATTGATTTAATAACATTAGCTACTGGCATAAGTAAGGAAATAAGATAAATGAGAAAGCCAAAGTTTTTTTAAACTCCCAACTGGAGTAATTTATCTAATCCCACCAGTCGGCCTCATGGCATTATACAAGAAGTGCCTCTCATTATGAAATTATCTAGTATAATAGCTATCGTAGTTTAGATGGTAAACAGATTTGTAATCTAAAGTATAAACAATATCAAGAGCTCCCTGAATTACTCTCAATGAAACCATACTTCCAAGTTTCCAACACAGCCACCACAGATCAGTATCATAAACAACTCAAGCCCTCGAAATTCAACCCAAATAGAAGAACCACATAGACAAAGGTGTCACAAACCTTGAGCAGGACAGTGTCACCGAGGAAGAGCTAGAGCCTCTCCATGGTGTCCGGGTGCAATCTGGGCGACCGAGCCTGATGAGGCGATGATGAGAAGAGTCGGGAAAGCGATCAGGCGACGTTGGGGTTGTCGGACGCTCGGAGCCGGCTGCAGGGTGCAGGGGCAGGGGTCGGACCGCATACGATAGGCGAAGCACTGAAGGGGTGAAGGGCGGAGCCGTGCATGGCCGGAGCTAGTGGTGGCTGGGGGCGGTGCATGGGCTAGAGCAGGTGGTGTCGTGTCGTGGCCTGTGGCGAAGGGCGGAGCCGAGCGTGGTCGGAGCTGGTGCCTGGCAGCTACTGGGGGCGGCGCCGACGGTGGACTCGGGCGGGCGGGCAGGAGGTTAGGGTTTAGGGAGAGTGGGAGACACCGATCTGCGAGCTATGCTAGAGGAGGACATTACTAGTTTACACACGGGCCAAGGGTTGTTGGGCTAGACCGGCTACTGTTTGGCCATATGAACAATAAATATACATTGAGTTAGCTGCGCTAGGACCTGGGCTAGAGCCCCATAGCCCGGGCCCTAGGTCCACCTCTGCTCACGAAGGACACTATGGCGCTCAGGAAGAGTGTGGCGACACATGTAGAGGAGGCAACGCCAAGGGTAGCTTGGTAATTTTCTCATCTCAATGCTAGAGGAGCCGTTGAAGGTGCCCTTTCCTAGTTTCAATTTTGCAGTGCAAAGTGGGCTCAGTTCCTGTGAAGTTTCTCCAGAGCAAGGATTTGAAGCCCAACCGTTTGTTTGACAGCTTCGGTTTTAGCCAGAAGCTAGGAGCTAGAACCCGACTAAGGCAGCACTCAACTGGGCTCTTTTTTCACTGTAGCAGCGATAGCAAGTACTGTAGCAATTTTGTCATGTAGTGAAATTTTTTTTGTTTTTTGGTATTTTTGCGTTTTGTTTTTTTTCTTGTATTTCTTTGCATTGTCCGCTCTAGATTAGTATGCTGTTTTTATTTTTTATATTTTTGTAAATTTAATTATACCTAATATGCTACTCAGCTACAGTAAAAAATCAGTCAGTTACAGTGAAATTTCAGCAAAATCAAAAGCTATCGCTATTCCGAACGCCCTCTACACGGTGCTTCAGTAGCTTGTCCAAATCAAAGGCGTCGACTTATCTCCGATACCCTTGTGAAGAGTCTATCACCACTTTTCTCTCGAAGAGAAAATTAGCTAAGTACCATCGCAGAAAGCATAAATTAGAAAATACTCACGTAGGTTGTACTCTTTACGCTTAGTTTGCGGTGGCTGCTTTTGTGCGCCACTTATTTTTATAAGTGATGTGAAAAAAGCAGTCGTAAAAAATCTAGCAGTCTGCATGACAAACCAAATTAATATTGGACAAATTTTGTTATAAAATGGTTGTCCCATCGCATCTCCTCTCGTTTCTTCTGCTACTCAGAACGAAATAGGCATCTCAGTTACAGAGCGTAACTAACCACACGCCAGAAATATCCAAACAATGAGCTCTACCAAATGTCATCATTACCACGGTACGGGAGATACGCTGCTGCACGAGACTTCCATCCATGTCTAGCTCCAATCGTCCGGGCCTGGGACTGTATACTAGTATTATTTTATCCGGATATTCATGCCCCATGGATACGAATATTAGTAAAATACTCAGGATCATGACAGTTGATCACCATTCGTCGGAAATTGCACGTGCACGTTTCAACCTATTGGTTGCTTTGAGATGCGTGCACATTCTCATCCAGTGCTCAATCTCGCCCTGACGATAGTTCATGGACGACTGCACGGTGATCCAGGGCTCGGTGACGATAAGTAGCTTCCCCTTCTAGCTTTTAGCTTTATAATTTTGTCTTTTTTAGTTTTGTTTTTTATTTCTTTGTATTGTATGTGATAATATTATTTTTTCTTTTTGATTTTTAAATTTAATTATACTCAAAAAGTACATAGTAGTTATAACGTAAAATAAACTTTAAATAATAAACAAATGATGAATAAAAAACTCAATGAAGAAGCTCAAATGAACACTTCCTAGTCCTTTCTCGGTCTCACTTGATGGGATCACGAACCAGAGATGAGGCGATGGCGGCAAGAGTAAACGAGATGATTTGCAACAAATTAGGCTTGGGAGCGCATTCGATCAATTTGGTTAAGTAGTGTGGCGATTGACGTAACAACATCTGCAGAGGAAACATAATAATATGGCAATGACAGGGAAGATACGGCAATTTTTTTTTTTGAGAGTAGAGGACGCACAACCCACTCTGATACGGCGCCAAATACCACTTTGGTGCTACTTCAAAACTAGAATCTAGTACTGATTCACAAAGTGGTGGTGTTTTAAGCAAAGAAAAGGAGGAATCTGTTTTGGCCGAGAGAGGCGTGAGGGAGGCCGGCCAGGGAGAGGGAAGACAAAACCTAGTGCATGAGAAGGGTGCGCATGTGCGCATGCGCGTGGAAAATTAGAGCGCATGAGAGAGGTCGACCGCATGCGGAGTTTGGGCTACGTGTGGTTGGGCCGGGCGCATGAGGAAGGCGCACGTATGGCCACGAACGGGAGCAACGTATGGTGAGCCGTATGGGCTGTGTGGGAGGCGCGAGGAGCGTGTCCGACGGGAGTAGGCGGGGGCAACCGCGTGAGGAGGGATACATGAGCCAGGAATTGAGCCAGGAAAACACAGACAGGCCAGGTGTCGAGCCAGAATCCGAGCCACGAAAAGGGTCTCCAAGTCGGTTCAATATTTGTCCAAGTTCCAATAGATCCCATTTCCTCTATTTAAAAGTTCGGATTATTTTCCTTTATTTGCTTTATTTCCTTTTAAATTTGAGTCCATTTCTATGTAATTCGTATGCATATATCGCTCGTGATAAAATTATGAGCACTCAGCCTCAGGAGTCCGAGTAGATTATGTATAGATCTAGTTGAGTTCGAGTTGGCCTTAGACCATATCGTGTGCATGCATGAGGTCATGCCTGCGAGCACTATAAAGGTCAAGGGGTTGCTCCCTATTAGGACTTAGATTAGTTATCTTTTCATTTTGAAAAAAAACAAAAAGCCAATGTTGGCATTAAGTATCGTGAGTGAGATGAGTTGAGGGGAGAATTGCTATGAGAAAGAGATTGAAGTTGTGAGTTTTCAAAAAAATAGAGAGAGATTTGTTCTAGCGCAAGTTGGTAATATCATTGTTCTCAGATTGGGTTGGAGGTGTTGTTCTTGTAATTCGATCAAATTATATCGATATGTGAGATTTTGGATGTGGTACTATGAAAGATGGAGCTACTCGTGACCTAAGAGAATACACAAGTACATACTTTCCTACTAATCACGTATGCATGTCTGTACTCTGATTAAATACGCTGTACCGTGAAGATACAGCAAATATGATGCCGCACAGCTAGAGAAAAACTCATACTAACTCCAGTCTCCAGCCCATCCATCATATAAAAAAAGGGTCCCGGTTTATGCATACTCGTGTCGGTTTTTTTTTTTTGTCTAGAATTTTTTTACACCAGATATCCTATAGAGAAGAATTTGCAATTAGTAGAGGTAATGCATGTAAGAAAGAAGACAACATTTATTTCATTACTCTATATACATACGTAGAACTAAAACAACATTTGAGACCAAAGAATGTAGCAATTAACTGTTGGAAATGTAGATAATATTTTAATTCTAAATTTTACTAGGAGACAAATACAATAAACTAGTGATGCAAAACATATAACTAATAGTAGGCTACTCATTGTACTTCAGAAAAGAAAACAAAAATATATTATAGTACCAAAGTTGATCGAACGCGCGAACGACTTACTGTTGGGCTTGATGAAGAACAAGAAGCAGGTAGGCTCGATGCAGTGCAGGATGTAGATGACGCAATGCAGTGAGTAGTCGCGTAGATGTGCGCTGCCTAGAAACCTTATTGTTGCCCTCGTGCAGGTCTTCACGGCAGCAACGGCTCAGAGATACCGCTCCCATTCTTCACGGTGCACGCCGGGAAGAAGAGTCGATGAGGTTTAGAAGACGTAGCATAACAACACAAGATGGAAGGGAATGGAGGCAGAGAGATTCTTAGTTGTATGCTTAGTTGTATATATATATATATATATATATATACTAATATGATATATATATATATATATATATATATATATATATATATATACGATAACTATATTTACCATTTACCCACGGGTAATTGCCTGTCATCAAATCCAATAAAGCCCCAATTCAAATATTTGAATCTCATTCAAATAGAGAGAGAGAGATGCATGGTTTAGCAAAAATAAAAGTCGACTTAGTCTGCCAAGTGGCGCACTAGTTATGGCACCGTCGTGCGTCACAAGTCACGTGATTTTCACGTGAAATTAGATGAATACACGCACGCGCGTGCATGCACGTATGTGTGATTAGCCAAAGCCATCCTCATGTCATCCACATCCATAATTCAAGGAGTGGCATGGACTCCACCTTATAAATTGGTCTCCCCTACCTTACCTTCGCAATATGGTACTAAACTTTGAATGCTTTGGAATTAAGAAAATAAGCCTAATTTTATGGGCCTATTTCTAACATTAACCATGAATGCATCAGATGTACGTCCTGACGAATATAAGGAAAAAGTCAGTGTTTATTTAGAAGTCAGTGTTCTCCCATCACCCCTGAACCCCGCGAGCAGCGGCCCCCACCTCGGCTTCCCCCTTCGGACCGCCGGTCACCGGCCAGCTCCTTGCACGCATGCTGCCACCTGCTTGCTGTAGTACTCCCAACCGCCCCCATCCCCTCCAAGCTCCCCTGCACGGCCGTGCCTGCCGCTGCGCCATCCCTCGGTGTCAGCCACAGCGCCGTTTCATGCCGATGACGCCGTGCCTCCGCCGTTTCTATAGAATGAAAAACTAATTTTAAAATAAAATTTAAATTGTATGAGTGGTTAGTCATGTCTTTTGGTCTCAGTTTATGCATAGTCGTGTTGGTTTTTTTGTCTAGAATTTTTTACACCAGATATCCTATAGAGAAGAATTTGCAATTAGTAGAGGTAATGCATATAAGGAAGAAGACAACATTTATTTCATTATTCTATATACATACGTAGAACTAAAACAACATTTAAGACCACAGAATGTAGCAATTAATCATAAATGCATCAGCTGTCCCGACAGAATAAGGAAAAACTCAGTGTTTATTTAAAAAGCAAGAATATTAACAGAAATACAATATGGAATAGTTTAATTCCAGCATGATTCTATACATATTGTCATGCTCCAAACGAGGTATAGTTTCTTCTCTTGAGAGGTTAGTTTTGCTATGCAATGTTGTTGATGAAGACATAACTATTATAAAGATTTCTTCTACACAATCATCACCTCTATCATCAGATTCAAGTAACAATGGCAATGCTAACAGTAGTGTCGGTCCAACGGCTGAAGTTTTGCAACAATTGTACAAGGGACTAATCACTCGAGGTATAGTAAGAAAACTCTTTAAATAGGTGAATCTGATCCTAAATTCTTTTGATTTCACTGTTAAGGATAGTTTACTACCTAATACTTTCATTTTTAGGATATTAGGTGAGCAAGAAATTGGTACTACCGAGTGGAGATGATAGAGGCTAGTGTACCAAGAGAAGGTCGAAAGGGAAGAAATGATGACACTTCACTTATATCAGCGGGAGATGCTAAATCAAGTTTTTAAGCTCCGAATTGAAAATTGGAGAAGACTACGCTTCAGAAACTCGATTGTGTAGAAGTCTTCAATTCGAGTTCGTTTGAGTTTTTGGCCAAGCTCCATGAAACATAGGTTGATTTGTATATATAATAAGATATATTAAGAGTGTTTTGGGCTTTAGTATTAGTTTTAGTTTGGTTTTAAGGTGATGACAATGCCGAAGCTTCAAATGAGCTGAAAACAAATACTTGGACCGTAAGAGAAGTTAGCCTATTGTCAAATGTGCGTCACCCTCACGAGCCGGCCACCATGTGGGGCCCACCTCTTGGGTGCCCAAACCAAGGCAACCAGCCAGCCATTTCATATTGCGTTCGATTTAAATTAGGAAGTAGAATATGATTCGAGTTGTTTTCCTATTTTAAGTCCGGCTAGACTTGTACGAGGGTATAAAGCTTTGGCCACTGTCCCCTGTAACTCTCGAATATTAATTTTGAGTTGAAGTAATTTGTTACTCTTTGGTGTATGTTGTGTGCTGTTATAGAAGTATAGAAGTTGGGAAGCCGACTAGTTAGCGATTCACCAAATTACCGGTTACTAGTGTTCTTATTATTCCTTACGGACCAGCAATGTCGTCTATTTTGTTGTGGTGAGAAGACAGAGATCCAGAGTATGTTGCTAGTTGAATTCTGGTACATAGAAGTCTGTAATCGAGACAGACAATTGTGTGCTTTCCGTTCATAAGAATTCACGGGATTTCAGGTTAATCACATATTTACCCTTCGAAAGAGATCGTATGTCGTAAAGATCGGTCACCCCGTATTAATTATCCTCTCACATTTCATCTCATATGTTCAACAACGCAATAATATATATGCTTGCAACTTGATTGATAAAAAAGCAGTTAGCAAACACCGAATGTATCTCAAAGCAACTCAACGGTTTACCGCCATACCAAACTGCTCCAGTATCCTCGTTTGATGCTAAGTTAAATTGCCATGGAGGGCTGATTCCGAGAGAAAAAACTTTAGAGCCGACGCAAAAGTTTGCATCTGGACTCTACACAATAGAATAGTATTTTCTAATGGGTTGTTATCTGGTGCATTAATAATATATTTTTTATCCATGCTGGTTCATTAACTTACGGTGGTGGATTGTTTTGAGCTTATAACTTGATTTACTATAGTAACTAACTTTCAAATAAAGTGTTTTTAATATAGAGTCTAAAAAATTATTATAGTAGATCTTATCTTGATTTTATCTATATCGACTAAAATCACATAAAAGTATATCTCTTCGTAATATCTCTTACAAATAACTAAAATTCAAAAATATAATCTATAAATCACAGTCTAAAAGAAATCACCTTTAATTAACCGTTTGACTTAAGTAGTAGTTGTCCCACTTGGGAGGGTATGTTCTAGACATTGGATCAAAATGTGCTAGCTATTAAACCTGTTCATACGGTAAAATTTTGAACCTATGTTAACCAAAATATTAACTGCGTTTATTCAATATATTAGAGATGCCCAAGTTCAGCATTGTCAGCGAAATGGACACCTGCCGTCGACAGCTTGTTCCACGTGGCAGGGCGGCGAGTCCGCGCGTCGAACAGAGCAACAGCGAAGCTCCTGCTCTGGTGGCGACCGAACGATTGATCTATTCCGGCTCACACCCGCCCGGTCAGGTCTGACCGCGCGTTGGAGAGTGGAGAGAGAGGGCCTTTGCCTTTCCGGACGAGGACGGTGCGTCCGGGGAGTCAGGCGCTGCCGCATGGGCCCGGGGAGGCAGCAGCACGTGGGCCCCAGTGAGGCAGCGGCTGCCCGAGGTAGGAGGAGCACCTGCGCCACGTGGCCCACGTCTCCAGCCACCACAACACTTTGCCTTCTCGCTTTCTCGCACTCTCTCTCAAATCGACAGATTATTATTATTTTTTAAAAGAATAAATATTTGTGAGAAACAAAAGCAGTGTGCGTGTTTGTAGCAAACCCATTTGCGTCTGATGATCCAATTTGTGCATCTGTTGACTAATCCTGTTGACTTGGGTGCTGCCATGTTTGTGAGATTTGCAGTCGCACAATCTTTTTCGTTTATATTTTTTAATTCTACCCCATAACATATAAATTTATAGAAATAACTCTTTCTTAAGCGCAAGAGGACATGGAGGCAACGTGTGTCATCTCCAGCGTCACCCTACCGTGATGGGTGGAAGGCATCTTGGGACCGGCATCGAGCACGGGAGGCCAGTGACGAACATGGTTGGCGGTGGGGCCCACTCACCTACCGCGGCACATAGGTGCTGGAGGACTTGTTATGCTACGTAGCCACGATAGGCAATCCCGCAACATTGCGCCGTGGCAGGTGAGCCTCTCGGCGAAAAAAGATATATAATTTTAATTTGAAAGTTTTGAATTTGGAATGTAAAAGTTACAATTCAAGGAAATATAAGGATTGAAAGGTAGAGAAATTACAAGTACATAAATTAATATGTGATCTATTTGACCAATATTTTGTGAGGTTGGGTTTGAATGAGAACTGATGGGGAAAAGAACAGAAATAGCCTTCTATCGGTTTGAAGGAGAATGGATCCGTGAAGATAAGATTTTGAACTCGATAAAAGAGTTTATAATAAATGTAGGAATTACATGTCGTCCAAGGTTTGATTGGGTGTATATGTTTGACTCTCTATTCGTATAGTACAAATGGCAAGATGCACCGACCATGGACCCAAACTGCTACTGTTGCAATACAAATGACGTCTTTTAGAAATAAAAATACAAGACGGATGGGAATAAATTCAAGTGTGCAAGCATATCTTCTACTCCCGTGGGTTCTCCGATCTTCTTCAAGCAGTTGCTCACGCTGCTTCTTATGACACTCCTCATATTCTTGGTATCTCCTCTTCTATACTTTATGTTTTATATCGTCCCATCTTGCAACTTCAATTGACCCATACTAGTGAAGGTCACAGTCCTCATTCATCATCCAACCTTCCCATGTGCATCTAGCTTTTCTCTGGCAAGGATGATCAACTTAGTAGTGTTCGATAGAGATAGAATGAAAATCTTGATATATGACTCATTGGTGGGTACAAGGAGTAGTACCCTCAGATCACGAGTAGTACTTCCCATAAAAACTCCCCTACACCTTCGACCACTATGGCATACATTGTGATGAGGATATTCAAATGACAACACTACTACCTAATCAATCTTCACTTGTTTTGTATTCTTATGATTGTGCATGTAGCAAGCATGGTGTTCAGCTAGAGGTGAGGGAGGAAGGATGACACCAAAATAATGTGTGTGACCAGCGGGAGGCGAGGAAGGAAGGCCACAACAGCACAAGAACCAAAGAGAGAAGGGAGCCACACATTCCAAGGAAGTCGTCCCATGCAGTTGTGTATGTGGTGAAGACCAATGGAGCATATGAGGAGAAGATGGATGGCGTGCATGCGAAAAGAGGAAGAAAGGAAGGAGGAAAGTGGGAAGGAGTTTGGAGACCCAAGAAAGCCCAAGAACTCTAGGTCCAAGAACTTTCCAAAGCCCAATTCAGAGCCACTCCAAGCCAATCTGAATTTAATTCTAAGTTGGAATTCAGTTCGGAATAACCAGTAGAGTTCATATTAAAAGCCCATAATTTTTGCAAATAGAGTCCGATCTGGATGTTCTTATACTCGTTGAAAGCTTATTCCAAGGCCCATACAATGGATAAGATCTTAGTCTTAGAAACCTCATGGATTGACTGCTATCTCTAAAAAAGTGACAGGCAAAAATTTATGTGTTTTATTGGACTCCAAATCTTGTTAAAAGTCTTAGAAAGGTTATAAAGCCAAGGGGTGAGCCCTATGTATGAGGGGGATGAAATTATTTTAGGTTTTATATAGAAAATTGTTTTTTATCATCGAGAGCATGCTTAGTTTCTAGATCTTGTTGATTCTTAAGAGAATTACTAGAATTGATTGGTCATGATCAATCAATTCATACTCCAAGTACGTGATGATTGTGTGGATTGATTTTCTTATGAATATTGTGATTCAATTGCTATCGCCAAGGTCTTGTGCTAGATGCACGGTTGTTGCAATTCCAAGTTGTGTTGTTATCTTCGTTCGTTGATTGTTATCACAAGATCGGGCCACCCCTATCACACAGCCTCAATCACAAACTTCTTTCTGGCTGCCTCTATATCAATGCGCTCCATACGTCCTAAGCTTGAGCAGACCCATATCCTTCAGACTCGACACCCAGATCAATGTCCTTTCACAATTTAATAGGCTCGCCCCGTACAATTCGTTGCATACAAGACCATCCTCAGAGAACACAAACAAATCTTTCATATCTGATATCAGGTACCTAGTAGGGCTGTGCACAATGACACTGAACCGAAAAAACCATACCAAATTTACCGAACTGAGCATCTGTGGCATACCGCACGGGTTTTGGATGGCACTAGAGGTTTCCAGGGGGTATCGGGATGGTAGCGTTAGCTTCTGAGCATCTGTGGGTGTAAAGGAAGCTTGTGGTAGTGGCGGTTTGGCTGGGGGAGGCTGGGGTTGAGCTGTCCACAGCGGTCGGCCATGGCTAGGCGGTGGTGACTATGGGTAGGGCAGAAGAGGCTATGGGAGGTTAAGGGAAGGCTTGGGATGGGTTTGTGGGGTCCTAGTGATACTCCAAGCAAAAGCAATTTGAACCTAATCGAGCAATTTACTGGATTGAGAATTTGTGCTCACCTCGGGTATTTCGATGGTTCCTAGTAGGGCTGTAAAATAAGCTCGAGGCTTGTGAGCTGCTCAAGTTTGGCTTGCTCTAGACTCGATTCGAGCTTGACTTGAACTCCAAATGAACCAAACTCGAGTTTGATCTCAAGCTCGCGAGCTTGAGATTTTTTTTATACCCCTGATCCTACAGTTCCACTACTTTTAACCCTACCCCAGACCCCCCCGGGTCCCCCTCCTCTCCCCAACTCCCCCCGTCCCCCCTCCTCTCCCCCGCCGCCCCCGTCCCCCTCCTCTCCCCTCGTCCCCCGCCGCCGCCCGCCTGCCCCCCTCCTCGCCCCTGTCCCCCTCCTCTCCCCTGCCGCCACCCCCCGTCCCCCTCCTCGCCCTCCCCGTCCCCCTCCTCTTCCCCGTCACCGTCCCTCCTCTCCTCACCCCGTCCCTCGCCGCCACCGGGCCGCCGCCCCTGTCGCCCCTCCTCTCCTCTCAGCCGCCGCCCCCTCCAGCCCTCCTCTCCTCCCACCCGCCGGTCGCCTCCGCCCCGATCTACCGCTCGTGGCCTCTTCTCTCCCCGAGTCGCTACCCCTCCTAGCCGTCGCCCGCCGCCGCCGCTCCTCTCCTCCTAGCCGTCTTCCGCCTCCTGCCCTCCTCTCCTCCCCCGCCGCCGACAGCCCCAGATCTGACATCAAGTCATCAAGGCTGCCGCCGACGCTGTGTTCCTCATCTGCAAGTCCCCATCAAGGCCGCCGCCCACACCGTGTTCCTCGTCCGCAAGTCCCCATCAAGGCCGCCACCGACTCTGTGTTCCTTGTCCGCAAGTCCCCATCAAGGCCATCGCCGACGCCGTGTAGCCAGGTTATGCTTTGTGCATTTAATTTGAATTTTTTTCATTGCACTCGTTTTGCATTTGACTGTACTTTTTGCTTAACGAGCCTCGATGAGCTTTGTCGAGCCGAGCTCGAGCCCAGCTCAAAGCTTGACCGGCATCTCGCGCTCGTTTGAGCTCGGCTCGAGCTCTTATCGAGCTCGAGCCTGATAGGTTGAGCTCGCTCGAGCTCGGCCCGTTTACAGCCCTAGTTCCTGGCGGTGGAGTGGGACTTGGGGCAATTGGGCATGTATGGGGGCTGGTGTGCGTCTGTGCTTTGCGGTGGAGGGAGCTCGAGGGCTTAAATAGAGGCTGGAGGCGGTTCAACCTTGTCTTGGTTCTGGCGATAGGAAGGAATCCGGTAGGCTTCGGGAGAGTTTAGGTGGGCGTGGTTCTGTTGGCAGGGGAGAGACACTGGTGGCTCTGGCGATTGTGTTGCGGTGGTCAAAAACGTCGGAAACTGGTTGGGTCGGCTGTGAGGGGAGTTGTCGGCAGAGTGGGGAGAAACGGGTGGCGGCGGCTAGGTTTGAACGAGCAGTGCAACAAGTGGTAGAAAGGTGAATTGGAGGTCCAAGGGTTGAATTGCAGCGGTCAATTCGCGTTAGGGCCGGTTAGGTCGGCGGTGAGAGGAGGCGAGGTCGGGCGGGCGGGAATTCAGGTGGTGAAGGCTGGTTTCGGTTGGACAGCAGGACACACGATAGGGAAGTATCTGGGAGCTTGCCAGGGACACCGCAGGCAAGGTACGGTCCTTGACTAAGAGGTGCGAGCGTGGTAGTAGCTAAACTGCGATGGAAGGCGCGGGAGAGTGCTGGGCGGAAATCAGTGGTGGCGGTGCGTTTTCGGACCAGCTACAGTGATCGCGCAAAACGAGCGGTAGCAAGTAGGTCGGCAGGGCTTCTAGGCCGAGGTGGGTCAGGCTGGGTGCATGATTGGGTTGAGGAGGACTGGGATTTGCAAGAAATCAAAGAATAGAAAGAATTCAAGATTTAGCAAAAATCAGTTTTGTTTCAGCGACCTTAGTACACTCGTGGTGACTTGTAAAGGTAGTAGTACTAATTTCTAGGCCGCGCGTCCGTGTTACAGCGAAATCGTGAGCTTGCGACTCACCATCCGTTTCTATCGATATAAGACAAGAGATTCGACTTTTCACCCAAAATGTACTGCTGTATTACGAAATGTTCATATATATATATGCCCCCTAGCAATATTTTTTTAATTTTGCCCCTAGCATTTTTTTGCAGAAGTAAATCCCTTCTAAGCTTAGAAGGTGTAGCAGCAGCAGATGATACGTATCATCTGTTACGTATTTCAAGCTTGGAGAGTGATCCATTTTTACAAAAAAAAAATGTTAGGGAGGTCAAAATTGATTTTTTTTTACCAAAAAACATTGCCAGGGGCCATACGTGTGAATAGTTGTGCAAAACGTATGGTTATGTAGGAAACAAAGATGTATGGTGAAACAACGACGGCTAACTGTGATAACCCAGCCCAAATAGGCTCGGATGATTATTTTCGAAACATCCAACTTCTGTTTATTTGCACTGTAGTCCAGAATTTTGCAACAACTCCCTTGCTTGATGAAAAGGAATTGCAAGAAGCTGCTCTTCAATCCAAACAGGCACGTACCCTCCTTCTACAGGACAAGCAGGTGCGGGCCTTTTTTCTTATATTCAAATTACACGGCAACACAGGGAAAAGTTCAGGGCTGGAGGTTAAGCAATTCAACCTCATCCGGCGTTGAGAGAGCGGAGGAGAGAGGAGAGGTCGCGGCTGAGCTCGTGCTTGTCCCGTGGCCTGCTAGCTGCTGCCTGGAGTAGTATCGGCAAGCATGCCTTTGTTGACATGCGCATACATCGGACAGGTGGTCTGTCGATGATAGTAGAACTGTTCACACAACTTACACTATTGCAATTTTTTAAATTTGGTTTTCTAGCACTCATTTTTACAAAAGAATGATCTCCTTCCCGAGTTCTAAAGACGTGACAGGCAACATATGTCACCTACCATACCAAGGTAGCTCGGCAAGAGAGGAATGGTGTAGCTGGACGAGCTAGTGCAACAGATGAACGGCACGGCATGGCTAGCAGGTGCTACCGAGCTGGCGCAGCTCGACAGTAGCTGAGCTGCCACTGCATAGTAAGCTACTGTTAAGCTAGCCAGGCTTAGCAGGCAAGCGCACAGGTGTACAGGGAAGTGGACAAGTGCGCATGGGAGGGAGGGAATCCGATTCCTCATAGGCAGCTGCAACACGTGAGGGAATTGTGTTAATGATATGACACGACGTAGCGACGCGACATTAGATTTTTATTTTATTCACAAATCTATTATGTTGCGTTTGCGTGGGTATAGAAAACGCAACATAATATCTAGTATGTGGTATTATACAAACTTGGTTTTCATTTGGACGAGTGATCGTGCAGTCAAGGAAAAAGTGTGGATTCACTTCAAGTGATGTGGGTGTCTCGCCTGGGTAATGTCTAAGAACTTAACTTTGTAAACCATTAATTTGAGTCTTACTGTGCAAACCACATGTCTAATATGGGATAGACCGGAATTGATTTGAGGTTGAGCATTGTAAATGTCTTGTTGTGATTTTCTGATATGTAGAGGAAATCACATCCTGTAGGTACATGTGTGCAACCTCTACAGAGTGTAAAACTATTCGAATAGCCATGCCTCCGGTTATAGACAATGATCGATGATTTCACACGAAAGGTAGATTTTATAAAAACTTGGTTTGGTTAGATTTGGAAAATGAATGGTTAGTTCATTGGTGGAGCAACTTGTGAATGGTTAGTTTACAAGTGGTTTAGCCAATTTCTTTGGTTATTTATTTACTATCATTTTTTTAAAATTCGCTTTCAATCCATTTATTATATTTACTTTAAATTATTGCTTTCTATAAAGTAACCTTTCAACTATCAATTGGTAAGCCATTTATATTATATTGCATATTTGTTACAAGCGACTTGCTAAGTACCAATATACTCATGGCTTTATAGCCATTGTTGCTTAGTTGAAGAAGAGCAATCATATCAGCAGTAGGTACCAGAAGAAGAATACTTCATCGATTTCACGGATTAGGACTTCGCTTCCTAGTCGATTGTTTGTGGACATGTCGAATGGCTACCGTGCTTATTTTTGTTTTCTGCTGCTAGATTCTTAAGCTCTTCAGGCTAGTAAGTTGTAAGTTTGACCATAAGGTCGTATTATGATAATTAATAATATTTGAGTCTTTTCCTTTATTATTCACACATATAGTCGATATTTCACCTATGTTTACGCTGTGTGCACTAATGTGATATTAGATTAGTACGGTATATACAGAGAGTTTGGATTTGCATGTTGGGTCTCAACAGAGATGGTATCAGATCCATATCAATTATAGGACGAAGTCCTAATTAGAGTGGTTGCCTTAACCAAATTTTAAAATCTATTTTCTAAATTAAATCAACCAAATTGGATATTTAGTAAACTCTCTTTCCCCTTTATTAAGGTTCTTGCACTCCGTCTTATTCAAAAAATTATTTTTTCAATTCCTTAAACTGACTTCTTTCCTTTATAATGCCTTAGATGTCTCAAGATTTCTATAGCCAGACTGGAGGATGGCGAGAACTTCTCCGAGTTTTGTTGTGGAGTCTTGGATTAAAGAGGTCACCATTTTACTTCACCAAGGATGAAAAGTCAAAAGGCCAACGTATTAGATGCATCACCATATTGTACTTTATCACAAGGATTGGTAACTAAATTCTACACTATAGTTTCAAGTGTACCGGTGCTTATGAAGAGTGGTTCGTGCAAGGAACCACACACAAGGTCATTTGATGTTTCTGTAAGCTGTACAAGAACAATATGTCTAAGCTCATTCGGAAGTTTCAGGAGCAATATGTAGATACCCCTAGTGTAGCAGAATAGGGGAGCCATGGAGGAACCTCAACCGCAACTACCAGTACCTCTACTTTTGCCTATGCCACCAAGCCCGGAGGTGAGGTGATGCATAGCAAGCAACCGTCAGGAATATCTTCGGCACTTCATTCCAACCGTAGCAGAGGAGCAGTCACCGCAGGTCCACAACTCGTGGGTATTTTACAGCGACACAGAGAAAGACTCAAGCAAGCCTTACTTGGTAGGACCCGAGTGGGAGACTTAAATTAGACAATTGTATAGTTTAGAAGTGTGAGTAGAATGTTTTAGTTTTTATTTGCAATTACTTGTGCATGAGCTACAGTCTTGCCCTTAAAAGCAATATATTGTAGTCATGTCAAAACTTTTATTTGAGTAATTTAATTGCTTTTTTTGTTAGCATCTCGGCTAAGTGTTTGCTTAGTCTAAGTTGCTATTAGAGATTTCCTTAGACGAGTTTACCTCTTACCTATGCTTTTCACTCTCACCTTTTGAGCCGGTGAAGCTAGTTCCTAGCAGTTGTCATTCTTTTTCAAAGCAGTGAAAAATAGTTGATACCCGAAACTCAACTGGTCATAGTTAGATGAATCAGGACCCCAGAGAGCAGTACCACAAATCTATCAACTCAGAGATCGCAAGTAACCCCAACAGGATTGGATCCAATCCTAAGTTAGGTCATGATAGACCAGACTCAGTTGATGAATACGATGATGCAGAATATGAATGTAATGATGAAGCAACAGAATCAGGAAGCAGTTGCACCTCAACCAACTAGTCAACAATCAAAATTTGCAGAGTTCATGAGGATGAGACCACCCACCTACTCTCAGTCTTTTGAGCCCTTGGAGGCAGATGATTGGATTCGTTTAGTGAAAAAGAAGCTGAACCTCGCTCAGTGCACCGATCACGAGAAAGTGCTCTACACTACCTATCAGTTGCAGGGAGCCACCGCAGAGTGGTGAGAGGACTACTGTGCCACTCATGAGGATCCGAATAGCATCACTTGGGCACAATTCACAATAGCATTTCGTCACGCCCATATCCTAGATGGGGCGATTGAAATGAAGAATGAAGTATTTCACGAATTGCAGCAGAAAAACATATTAGTGAGTGAATATCTCAATAAGTTTACTCAGCTAGCTCGCTGTGCACCCGAGGATATTGCCACAGATGACGCTCGTCAGAAGTGATTGAATCCAAGGTTGAAAGTTCAAGTTATGAGCAATGATTATACCAGTTTTTAGAATATAGTAGACAAAACAATACTCATTAAAGAGAGTCACCATGAGCTAGAGGAGTCTCATAAGAGGAGGATGATACAATAAGGATAGATGCATTAGTCCCAGAAGGCTTATTTTAGTACTTACCAGCCAGCTCGTGTGCCACAGCAGTCAGGATTCAAAACTCCCGCACCAGCACCTCAATAGTTTCAGTCTGGACCACGCTCTTTTGGTACAAGTAATCAGCACCAGAAGAATGTCAACAAACTTGGTTTTCACTTGGGCAAGTGGTCGTGCAATAAAGGGGAAGCGTGGATTCATTTCGAGAGATGTGGATGTCTCATCTGGGTAATGTCTAAGGACTTAACTTTGTACATCATTGATCTGAGCCTTACCGTGCAAACCACATGTCTAGTATGGGATAAATCTGGCTGATTAATTTATAATATTTTAATTTCAATCTCGCCAATATGATGAACATGGTTGCAGATTTCAATGAGGTGTAAGGGGTGTGATGCGAAATCCTAGTAGGCAGGATTGAGTTGAGGTTGAGCATTGTAAAGACCTTTTTGGGATTTTTTGATATGTAGAGAAAATCACATCGTGTTGGTACAGTTGTGCAACCTTTATATAGTGTAAAACTATTCGAATAGCCTTGTCCTTAGTTATGGACAATGCTCGGTGATTTCACATGAAGGGTAGATTTCATAAAGACTTGGTTTAGTTATATTTGAAAAGTGAATGGTTAGTTCACTAGTAGAGCAACTTGTGAATAGTTAGTTCATATCGTTTGGTTATTTATTTACTATCATTTCCTTTAAAGTTTGCTTTTATTCTATTTACTTTAAATTATTGCTTTTTACAAAGTAACCTTTCAACCATCAATTGATAAGTCTTATATATTATATTGCATATTTATTACAAGCAACTTGTTGAGTACTAATGTACTCACGGCTTTATGGCCATTGTTGCTCAGTTGAAAAAGAGGGTGCATATCAGCAGGAGGTACCAAAAGGAGGATACATCGATGACTATACGGATTGAGACTTTGCTTCCCAGTTGATTGCCCGTGGGTATGTCGAATGGCTACCGTGCTTATTTGTGTTTACTGCTACTAGATTCTTAAGCCATTCAGGCTAGTAAGTTGTAAGTTTGGCCATAAGATCACTATGATAATTAATAATATTTGAGTCTTTTCTTTTATTATTTATGTATATGGTTAATATTTTATCTATATTTATACTGTGTGCACTAGCGTGATCCTAGACTAGTGCGGTATACACAGAGAGTCTAGATTTGCATATTCAGGTCTTGACAATAGAGCACCTAAGGAGCACTTCCACCAACACCCTTGAGAACACTGCTCGCTTGGTTGTACTCACCTGTGTGAGATCATAAGGCCGCCATGTTGACCTCCCTATTTTGCTACTATCCATCCCTTCGGGAAGGAGCACGCTATGGTGAGAAGTTCATCCTTGGCTCCGAGGATGACCAGCTCCTAACCTACCAGGTCTAGCTCATCCGAGCAATGGGAGCCACATATACTAAAGCTCTAGAGAAGATATTGGACCTTCGCTAGCTCCTCACCGCTAGCTATAGCCAGGTCAAGACTCTCCATACTCAGCTTGCCAAGTGTGAGAAGGCCCTGGCTGTAGTGGAGCGTGAGAGGGATGCCATAATCACCAAGCTCTAGCGGACTACAGTGGCAATAGCGGTCCATGCTCTAGCTCCCTCTGGACCCCCCATCATCCCCACCAAGTCTGCTCTGACTCAACCACTTACTGGAGGACTATGCCTGAGGAGCAACTTGTGTAAGAGCGTGTGGTGCCCCAGCCCACTGATCATCCTCAACATTAGAGAAACCAGCCGATGCCACTGTTGCTCCCACTCTAGCTCAGCTAGCTACAGTCTCTCTCGTTCTCGCTCCAGTTCATCCATGTACTAAAAAGTAGGCGTGTAATGTGTAAATATTGTATCCATATGGTAGAGCACAGCCTAAGTGCCATGTGCAACTTGACAAAAATATTATAAATGTTATGTACCCATCTTAGGCCTTGTGGTTTATTTTTTATTTTTCTTATTCGTATGGTTCTTGGAATCCTTTCTCGAGATATCAGTGAGTGTACAACACGCACCAACTTTTCCAGATATTTGAATCCACATACCATCTTTCCACAGCCTGTGGACATTACACACTGGCTTTCCTAGAGATTTGACAGCACGTACTAGCTTCCTGCAATGAGTGGACAACACGCACCGACTTTCCCAGTGATTTCACAGCATGTACCACATTTTCGCAGCTTGTGGACAGTACACAACAGCTTTTCCAGTGAATTGACAATACGTACCAGCTTTTCGCAGCGAGTGGATAGCACACACCATCTTTTTCAGTGATTTAACAACACGCATTAGCTTTTCGCAATGAGTGGACTGCACACACTGGCTTTTCCAATGATTTGACAACATACACTAGATTTTGCAATGAGTGGACAACATGTACTGGCTTTCTCAATGAATTGACAATACGTACCAGCTTTCGCAGCCTATGGACAGTATGCACCGACTTTTCTAGTGATTTGACAATACAAACCAGCTTTTCACAGTAAGTGGATATCACACACCAATTTTTCCAGTGATTTGATAATATGTACCAACTTTTCATAGCTAGTGGATAACACACACTAGCTTTTCTAGTGATTTGACAACACGTACTAGCTTTTTTCAGTGAAATGACAATGTGTTCAAGCTTCACTCTCGAACAGTGCCCACCGACTGCCTATACAATCTGGCTAGCCCACATGACAGACCTAAAACTCTGATCGAACTGATATCAAAACCAGGGGTCGATGAGAGGGAGAAGAGAGAAAAGATACAAGATGTCACTGTGCCACTAGTGGGATGTCAAACTACAAATAGATGCTTCGCAAGCAGAGGTGGGAGGCCAAGAAGAAGGCATCATACCCCGATAATTCTTGCAAGGATACACCCGTGCCACCGAAGTTTCCATGGCTGCAGTGTGACTATGGCAATCTAGCACATATCATTCAGTCCACACACTTGGCAACCGCCAGCCGGGCGCACTACACAATTCCATTTCGCACATCTCTAGCCCACTCCATCCATGCCGGTAAAGAACAGGGTGCTGATACTTCTTCCAACGGATAGACGACCCATATATGTATGACAGAGCATTTATTAAATAGAAATACATACTCAACTACCTGGTGGCGTTTGAGAGATTCACATGCTGAAAACTTTATACCCTAGATGACAGCAGAAAGGACAAGGGTATGGCGCCAGTGGTTCCCGAAGCCCCCACTAAACGTTAGGTTATCTCCAACTGGGACAAATATATACAAGTTGTAGAAGCCGAGTACTAGGCCCGCGTCGCGAGGGCTAAAGGTTGCACAGGAGAGAAGGGAAAAGCACTGATGGACCCAAATGTGTACGACGACTGACTGTAACCATGGTTTCCAAAAGGCGCATATGTATCTCGGTTGTAGTTGGCGTTAATGTTTTACACACGTTGCCACTTGTATCGTATGAGTACTGAGGGAAACATATGCATCTAACCAAACCCCACAAGCCATGTAATTCGCATATTTATTGCAAACTATTTTGTCGGTCTATACATGTCTATTACGATAACTGTTTGTAATAACGTATCTTTAGTACTTAAATAGGGAGTTTGTGGGGGGTGGTTCATCCGCCCCTCCAAACCCCCTTTACCTTCCTAAAAAATTTTTCTACATATACGTAAACAAAACATAATAGGATTTCTTAATGCATATCAAAACACACATTGTTCAAGTAGTATGCATGGGAAAGTATTTTCAGAAGCGAGCTAACAAGTCAAGTTAGAGCAAAATCCAAATTAATGAGTATAATTGAAGCAACTGGGCCAGTAAGGTTTTCTCGCCCTTCCTATTTTTTTAGCCACCCTAGCCTTACCCGCTAGCCAAGGCACTTACCGAGTCGGTGTAGCTCGGCAGGCTCTTGCCCAATAGGGGCGGCTTGGTAGGCATCTGCGTCAGCTTGGTAGCACCTGGCCTGCCGCACCACATCGTTGCCTGCCACACCAGCTCGCCCAGCCTCGCCGCTAATCTCCTACTGAGCTACCCGGCACAGCAGGTGACATGTGTCACCTGTCGCGCCTTTCGAGGTCAGAGAGAGGCTTATTTTTTGCGAAACAAATGCTAGGGAGCTAAAATTAAAAAAATGTTAGAACAGTGATATATATGTATGGATAGTTCATGATCGTAAGTATCTCAAGAACCATGTCTCGCTGTCTTCTTAATTTCCACGTATTCTATATGCACGATTGGTTCTATAGAATTGTTCAGAGAGAAATAAAGAACAAGTCAAAGTGATGCGGATACGCATGTGTCTTGTACTTTTCAGTTAAATATATTATTCAACTGGAAAGAATTATTGAGCCGCATCAAACATTGCCAGGTGAACTCATTCCAAACTAAATATAATGTTGTTATTCATAAGAATAGAATACTACCTCATGTCATTAAATGGGGCATTCTTAGGTTTGTCGATGGCAAAGCAATGGAGACACAAAAGGAAGAGGATAACCACATTAGGTGTTAAAGATATGAAGGAAGAAAGCCCATTCAGTGGGAGAGCAAAATGGAGACGCCTAAGGACTAAAATTACAAGTTTTGGATAAGATTTTCAAGCCCAATTCGTACCTCCCACAAGGCCAATTGGATTCAAATTCGGATTCAACTCAGAATTCAATTCGGATTCGGTTCGGGACAACCTGATAGGCACTTACTAAAAAGGTCATAACTTTCACAAACGGAGTCCGATTTGGGTGTTCTTCAACTCCTTGGAAAGATATTTTCAAGGGCTACGCAATGGATCTAGTCCCAGCATCAAATTCATCATGGATCAAAAGTTATGGCCAAAACAATATGATGGTTGTAAAATCTAGTTTCCTTTTTATGAGAGTTCATATCTAAAACCATATAGGGTTGAGTTGTACTAGATTTGTGGACTCTATAGACGTCCCAAGGTCCTATATAAGTCATGTATTAGCAGCCTAAGGGCTCAGACCACCTTTGAGAATAATCAATCTATTAAACTTTGTTCAAGTTTATCATTGCTGCTGAAATTTCGTGAGGGAATTAGGAGTGTTCTTCAATCAAGATCGTTCAGCCTTTCCGCTGGGAATTGGGTGTACGATAGATCTTCGCTTGGTGGTCGGCGAAATCGACGCGAGTGTGTTTTGGCGGATTAAAGAGTGTTCGTCCCTTGCATTGGCATTGGAGGATCATTGCGATTCATCAAGACTCCCACAAGTATCTATCATACGTTGAGAAGATCGGGTGACCCCGTATCATCTAGTATTAGAGCACGGTTTACTCGGTAGGATCTTATTCCTTTACTTTTAGTTTGATTTGTTTATGTCCTATAGTCCATTAAACCGAAAATTGCCTCACAAAAAAAAAATCCAAACCCTAGTTTCGTATCTGTTATTTTCGTGAGTTTTATTATGTTTTGATCCATTAGAAATTTTGTTTACATGCTGATCTTAGTGTCCTTTTGCGTTGCTTGATCGTTGCAAGAATCGTTGAAAATATGATAGTTGATCTTTCAATTAGCATAAAAAAGTAGATTCAATTTACTTTTTAAAATCTTGTTCTAGCTGTCCACAAAAGAATTTTGTGCATCTTGAAAGAATATCACATCCGAATATATCTGGGTTTCCTTTTTTTCTTGATTGATTTGGCCACAAAAAACCCTAGCTACCGCAAAGAATCTTAGTTGGACACATTCAGACCGTCTGAAATTTGTTGCGGTTTGAATTCTGAGCGTCTGTTAAGATCTTCACTTAAATCCTTTGAACCTTCAGACTAGTCTTTGATAATTGCTTTAGGGCTGTTCTAGAATTATCTACACATTACTGAATAACTTTGGACTAGCGTAGAATCTACGAACAGTTAAACCTAGTTCGGCCTTGAAAAAAAAGAGAAAAAAAAAGAAGGAAGCCGATTGAAAGAAAAAAAAAGAGGAGCCACGACTTGAGCAAAAAAAAAGAAAGAAAGAAAGAAAGAAAAGAAAAGAAAAGAAAAGAAAGAAAGCATTGGCCGAATTTGGGTGAGTTAATCTTAGTCCATAAATTCAGATTGTGTATTTAATTTCTTTGGACAATCTTGTGCCCTCAAATTCATATTATTGCAATTGGCTAGCGTCTCTCCAAGTACTTGGTGCAAAATGAGCTAATATTCCTGATTGTTTCCTTTAACTCATTCCTTTTGTTTGCATTGAGTCACATTGATCATTGCGTGTGCGTTCATATACTTCACTTATATCATTTGGATCGGCACATAGACAAGAGTTTTCTAGCTTGGATTATTACTTAATTCAATAACATCGTGAAATTCAGATTGTGTAGGATAAACACTTCCATACCGAGCCCCACTAAATATCCTTCGCCGTGCAATTGTGGGTCACTTTTAAATCCGCTTGATCATCACTTACTATTGTAGCCCCCACCAAGTGTAAGTTTCTTTTCACCTCAATTCACTTCAGAAAAGTAAGAACTTTACTTGGTGAGGAAAAAGTGAGATAGAGTGAACTTCACATATCGAATATATGTTGAGGTATTTGTGCGTTCTTCGTGCCACTAATCATAACAGGTGGAGACGATAATATGGAAGAGAAGCATACCCTGGTGGATCGTTTTCAATTCCACACCTTGAGGGGAATTTTGCGCAATGAGTTCACCACCACTTCTTCCACTTTGAAAGCGCAACTCAAGACTAAGATGAACAATTTCGCGCAAGATATGCGCATTGAATTCAATCATCAAATGAAAGTGTTACGCTCGAACATCGTGAATGATGTTATGCGGGCACTTCATCCACAACAAGTCGAAGATAGTTTTAATTCTTTCTATGGCAGTGAAGATCCAGAGGAGTATCTTGAGTGGGAATGGCGAATGGGAAAGTATTTAGATTTCAAAAGCTTCCCAAAGACCAAGAGGTGATGTGTGCCACTAGAGAATTTGAAGATTATGCTTATAGTTGGTGGCATCAACAATCTGAAAATGACTTCATTAAATCTTGGTCAGATTTGAAGGCACTCATTAGGAGAGAATTTGTGCCACCCTATTATCCACAGGGATTGCTTCGCTATTTGGAGAGTATCACACAAGAGAGTAATACAGTGCAAGAATATTATTTTGAGCTAAAAGATGCATTACGTCGAGCCGGTGTCATTAGTGAACTACAAAAGAAAACATACTTCAAAAGATGATTGAATTCTAAGATTGCCGCTACACTTCAACATAAATATTTTGGTAGTGTGCAAGATCTTGTGAATTGTGCTATTCAAGAGAAGAGACTTATGGAGAGATGTACACCACAGTTTTCTCCCAATCTATACTTCAATTCTGCTGCCTCTACTAGTGTGACACATGAAAAGATGACCGAGCATGGGACTTTCCCTTCGGTCAAGGAGATATATAGTATTCCAAAACTACATATAGCTCCTAAGATACACCACAATCTATGTGAGGATGAGAGCCACATAGCCAAATTGAGTGAGAGTGATAAAAAGACAGAGCTGTGTGATTCCACCATATGTGAGGTTGAGAGCATCCAAATTGAGAGTGTGAGAGCGACATCAAAAGAAAAGAGAGAAGTAGAAGATAGACAAAGTGAGGATGCATCTGAAACTAACACATTAATATCTACTTCTAGTGTTGTTTCTTACATTGTGAGGTTGATATTAAAGATGAAGAATTGAACATTCAACAACCGGCACCTTTGAAGCCAAATGAGGAGGAGATAACCACGGGAAGGGATAGAGTGCTTGCTACCCCGTGGGTGTATCCTAATAATTTTAAACACCCAGTGCCTACATCATTTGAGGAGGACGACAAAGGTAACACTATTGGTGCTGAATTTAATTGTGCAAAGGTGAGTAATTGTGAGTACTCATATGATCAACCAACAATTCCATATTCTGAAATTTCTTTGCTCAATTTACATAATGTGGAATTGATTACTCATAAGGAAGTTCTTACTAGAATATCTCCTAACGATTCTTTGTGGTATATTATGTTTGATGATCCTAGAGAGCTATATAGTGTGATTTATAATGTTGCTGAAATTTCAAGTTCAAAATCACTAGTTAGTACCTATGCCTACACATATAAGTTCAATTTGATTGGAGATTATGGTGTAGATGACAAATTTTATGTTCACAGAATTTGCATTACATGTGATAAGCTTACAGAATTGAAATCGCATATTATAGATAAACAATCTTTTATGCCATGTTATGATCACAATGAGATTAATTTCAACAATTGCACGTACTGTGTACAAAGATTTCATAAGTCTACTTGTTCGATTTTTAATGTACAACTATGTAAAACTAATCAGAGTAGCACAGTTGAAGCATGGAGGCTGCTCAAAATTTTCTTTCCTATGTATGAACAAATAAATTTGATTTTCCCCATTAATGATTTGTCTATAGAAAAGTCGAGGATGACTTTCTTTTATGGGAGGGAGAATGATGTGAAAAATAATATTGCAATGCATGCATATTTTGGTTGCTACTATATTCATCGGTTTATGCAAAATAATGAAAATAGCACAACAATTGACTCTTACATATACCATGCGTATGTGTTGTTCTTTTCGTTTATTACATCTTCAGATGTTCATGATGTGCTAACCAGAAGAAGTGTTGATGACAAATATATATACCATGCATACACGTTGTATTCTTTGTTTAGTACAATTTCAGGTTATCAAAAGCCGAGGACGGCTTTTCTTGAAGAAGGGGAGGATGATGCGGATACGCACGTGTCTTGTACTTTTTAGTTAAATATATTATTCAACTGGAAAGAATTATTGAGCCACATCAAACATTGCCAGGTGAACTCATTTCAAACTAAATATAATGTTGTTATTCATAAGAATAGAATACTATCTCATGTCATTAAATGGTGCATTCTTAGGTTTGTCGATGGCAAAGCAATGGATACGTAAAAGGAAGAGGATAACTATATTAGATGTCAAAGACATGAAGGAAGAAAGCCCATTCAGTGGGAGAGCAAAAGGGAGAAGTCCAAGGACTTAAACTACAAGTTTTGGATAAGATTTTCAAGCCCAATTCGTACCTCCCACAAGGCCAATTGGATTCAAACTCGGATTCAACTCAGAATTCAATTCGGATTTGGTTCGAGACAGCCTGACAGGCACTTACTAAAAAGGTCATAACTTTCACAAACGGAGTCCGATTTGGGTGTTCTTGTACTCCTTGGAAAGATATTTTCAAGAGCTACGCAATGGATCTAGTCCCAGCATCAAATTCATTATGGATCAAAAGTTATGGCTAAAACAATATGATAACTGTAAAATCTAGTTTCCTTTTTGTGAGAGTTCGTATCTAAAACCATATAGGGTTGAGTTGTACTAGATTTGTGGACTCTATAGACGTCCCAAGGTCCTATATAAGTCATGTATTAGCAGTCTAAGGGCTTAGACCACCTTTGAGAATAATCAATCTATTAAACTTTGTTCGAGTTTATCATTACTGCTGAAATTCCGTAAGGGAATTAGGAGTGTTTTTCAATCAAGATCGTTCAGCCTTTCCGCTGGGAATTGGGTGCACGATAGATCTTCGCTTGGTGGTTGGCGAAATCGACGCGAGTGTGTTTTAGCGGATTAAAGAGTGTTCGTCCCTTGCATTGGCATTGGAGGATCATTGCGATTCATCAAGACTCCCGCGAGTATCCATCCTACGTCAAGAAGATCGGGCGACCCCGTATCACAAAGCGCGTGTGCTTTGTAGTTAAAGCTTCAGTCTGTGCATGGAATTGGGTTGAACATGATTAAGCACTAGTACAGTACCCATGCATTGCAACGGACTTACAAAAAAAGGTGATACATAAATATATAGATCCTAAACCATACAATAAATATCAATTTTCTGTCACACATGTATCAAGAGAAACATATACCTGTAAGTTAGTAAATAAATCAAGTTAACAATCCTACTATCCTAAGGAAGAGAAATGGATTCAAGAAGTCAACATGCCAGCTTATGCATCACAAAATCATTATCGCTTGTCCTAGAAAATAATAAAATGTCACAAATGTACCTTAGCAACGAAAAACTTATCCATGTTGTTGACATGAGGATAAAACCTTCTAGTATTTGTCTAAGTATGAAATTGATGCTCCCGATACCGGATGAATCTGTACCACAAACAGAAAAAAGTAAGAGAGAAGGTAATAGATTCTTCATGCAGGGAGAAGTAAGATTAACATACCCTGGACGCTCAAAATCTAATCCACAAAGCACAATCTTTACATTTCTCTTTTTAAGGGCGTATTCGATAATTGCCTCATTCTGTAAGACTGGAGAGGGGTTCAGGAACTGAACTTGAATCATCATTGAACAAACAAGACCAATCTACTTACATTTGGAATCACCATTGAACAAGTTGAGTAAATGTAACCGCCAGTTTTGGAGTTGGCAGCAACCAAATCAATAGCAGCAAGCAGCAATTGCTGCAAAAATAAGTCAATCAGTTACCAAGTGCATGCTAATGTGCAAGGTGATTGATGCTCTTATTGAGTATACTAATACTAGGATTTAAGAAATTTTTAATGAAAAACCATAAAGTTGAAAAGCCCAAAGACCCAAATTAATTGGAAATAACTTAGGAAATAAAGCTTACATAGATAGAACATAACAATACTGTTTTTTTCCAAAAGAACAAGGTTGCAGTTGGAATGGAAGGGTAGGAACATGTCAAGCCATAAGCAGGATCGATTTAAACAAAACCTACTAAGGACTATAAGAAATGCACCTTTTGCACGAAAGCACAGTTCCTGAAGTCTTCAATGTCCTTTGATGTTTTTATTTGTAGATCCTTCCAAATGGTCTGTAGAAAAAGAAATAATTGGTAAGTCAAATAACCAACAGGAAATATATTATATCTAGAAGTTTATATGATTCAAATTATACTAACCCTAGTGCCTGTGCATGGCGCATCCAACAGCACTCTGCTAACCAAATTCATCCCTAGAACTTTGGGGAGCTGAAATAAATTGGATGTCATCATGAAACAGTATTTTCATTGAGCAGTAGCACACGATACACCTAACTAAAGCAACTAAAAAATCACCAGGATTCCAAAGTCATTTTTATCCATGATTGAAATGGACCAAAAAGTATTAGCTATGGTTCCTATGTAAACAGAGGTTCACATAAAATCATCTTTTCAATTTCAGTTAATATTTTCTACAAACCATTATATTATCTTTGTTGCATTATTCTTTATAAAGACTAGCAAATTATGATACTAACTTGTTGCATAAAATTAGTTGACTGCTCTTTGGCATGTCAATGTTCTATAGAAGGCTTTAAGCACCACGTAACAGTAGTTGTACTGTATGCTCACCTCGTTACTGTTGTAGTTACAAACTATGGTATTTGTGGCACCCATACGATGTCTGTTGCCCAACAGTCCATGCAATCTTTCCTCATTGAACTCATTTGCATAGATTATTCCTATGTATGACAGATGAAGAAAAGAGGGTATTTGCATTTCATTTGACACGCAACTGGATAGTAATTACAGATAACCAAATTACTCTAAAGGAAAGAACACATGGTAGTCAAAACAGGCATAATGCACTAACCAGTATTCTTCATAAGAGCTCCGATGTATGTAGTCTTGCCGCCTGGGGTAGCCCTGGAATAAAGAAAATGATCAGTTTCCAACTTTGGAAATGAGGGCATAACTTCTACCACAAGTTCCACATGAGCAATCATTTTTCTAAGAGGAGGGAGGGGAAAGAGAGATGGTATGTACCACCAACTTCTTTTTTTAAGTAGTAGATAATGTATCTTCACATTTGATTTTAGACATGTTCTTTTCATCTTTTAAAAGCTATTTTTCGGTTTTTCTACATTAACTAGCTTTTAAACAGAATGTCTTTTTAAGACGAGCTACAAGTTGATTCTAATACACACTATATCAACTTCATTTATATCGACCAAAACCATATACGAGTTTTTGTTATTCCATGCTTTCTCTCACGAATAGCCCAAAAACCATAACCAGAAGCCAAAAAGTACAAACGCTTCATTTAACTTCCATACATGTGCAACACAAACTTATCAACTAGATTACAAATTGGGTTAGCTAAACTCAATTGATTTAGGGGCCGTTCAATCTGGCTGTAGCTTTCTGCTATTAAATTTTGGCTAAAATTGTACTATAAAGGCTGTTGGCTTTTTTCTGAGTCAATCAATTAAAAAATAAAGAAAAATAAGGAAAAGCACTATTATATCTCTACAGATAATACAAAAGCAAAAAAAAAGCAAAAGCAAAAAAAAAGAAGCCAAAAAGCGAAAATTAAGAAGCTGATATTTTCATTCCGGCTCCTATCTTCTGTAAGCCGAAAGCCAGAAGCCCAAATCGGATTGAACGGGAAGCTGAGTAACATTATAGATTAATAATATCTTACTGTAGAGAAGGATAATAACCGTATGTCATAGCTTTTCACATTAGTGCACTTGTAAACTGTGTGGTGCACAGAAATGCACAGCTAATATCATTCTGTTCGGGTCAGTCCTAGCTCAAGTTTAGCTCGTGGGGGACAACTTCCCGGGTACCACATGAAGCAAGATGAATTATCCCCCGGGCCTTTAGAGTGTCCTTTTCTCCCAAGCCCCGTAATGTTTTGGCAATGGATATATAATTAGGGTGACACAAGTTATTTCACTAAACAACAAAACTCTGCACAGTAATCTATAAATCTCGTGCATGATATGCATTGAAGTGTGTGAGCATTGCAATTTAGTTCTGTTTAGTTATCGCTGCTTTGTTTCATTACTTTCATGCACCGTCATTAGCATCATGTCTTTTACTTTACTGTTGATCTCGCTGAGTATGTTTAAGCACCTGCCTGCTTGTGGTGATTTAAGCAGTGAAAGCGTGGTGGTTTGACGTCAAATTGACAGTCTTGTAAGAGTACAACCAGTTTAACTCCAACCCTAGGTATATTACTTTTATTATTTCGCTTCTGCTATGAACTACCACTGCTGTTGGGTTTAAAGTAGCCTTAACATGCTTGTGTAGCCTTAACATGCTTGTGGGCCGAGACCCATGAGTGTATGGCGGTTGTCGCTCCTAGCCCGTGTTCTGGAACAAGACACTAACCTTACTCCAGGTGTCTTGGCAAGAGAAAGCATTACTTATCACGCATTTTGTTGCCTATGTGAAATGGGAAAAAAAAGATTTTTCACAGAAAAACCCACCTGGGGAAATTTGTTAAAAACCCACATGTATCTTAAAATTTCAAAAACCCACCTGTAAATTTTATGTAGTTGCAAATTCCCTTCTACTAAGGGTCAATTTACTCGTTAAATATATGGCGTTTCGTGGTAGCCTAGTGGCTGTTCTCGTGGACTATGAGTAAGGAAGATATACCAGTGCAGGGTAGGGCGTATGAGGTGAGCGCATGAGACCGAGGGGGTTGCATCCAACTACATTGTGCGGACGCAATGTCGGCGAGAGACAATTAGATTAGCAGGTCTTGATTTTTAGGAGTTTCAGTGGGTAAACTGACCCTTATGGGGATTTGTTATTACATAAAATTTACGGGTGAGTTTTTGGCAAACTTTAAGATATAGGTAGATTTTTAACAAATTCTCACTCGCAAATGAGTTTTTGCAAAAAAAAAAAGTAAACAAAAGGCAGAATGGCTTGTAATTTGAACAAAGCAAAGTGTAGAATGTTCGATGATGCAAAGGGACGATTTTTTTTAAAGAAAAAACACCACTGCATTTCTTACGAATGCGGCATATAATATTTGAGTATTCATCGATGCTGTACTTCGTACTATACAAGTAAAGAACATTTCGGGCCTGTGGACCTGTGAGCAGCACCCAAAGCCAAAGGCCGACAGGTTGCAGGCGCTGCCGCTGCCTCATGCAGTGCCACCAGAGACGGCAGACCTGCGCGCTGCCACTGCCCGCCCCAAAAGTGATGGTAGCCAGCAAGCAAGCAGGCAAAGCTTCTTATCCAGATCTGTCGCTCACCAAGGGGCCGACCCAGTGTGTCACGAGCTCACCAGTTCAGTTCGCCAAACTTGTATGTTTGATACATTGCAGCATCTTCATGCAACGGTGAAGCTAGGATGAAAACATAAAGGTGAGCTAGACTTAGTTAAATTGACATAAATATAGTAATTATTATAATTTATAAATCTATAAACAAAAGTAAAACTTCATCACTTCATTGATGATTATGAAGAGTAACTCAGTAAAGAATCAAAGAATCAAAACAAAATATTGATTAGACTACAAATTACTAGAGGTGCGGTGTAGACGCAATCCACAGCTCGCTCTCAGCCCTCCCCAATCCCCACTCAGCCGCTTGACCCACTGCTGATCGCCTCATCATCCTCCTCCTCTGGGCTCTAACCCCAAAAAAATCAGCCCCTCCAATCCTTCACCTCTGTAACATCTCAAAATTTGCTGTCTTTAAAAAATATTCTAAATTAATTATTTAAAATTTTAGAGGTTTTTAGTTTAAAAAATAATTTCAAAGCTAAAAAGTATTTTTATGAAAAATTAGAGACCAAATTTATGCTGGAAATATTTTTCTCAAGTCTAAAATAGCTCCAGGAATTTCTGTGAATTTTTTCTGGTATTTTTAGACTTTATTTGTTATTTTCTAAGTATTTTTGAAGTTTCCCAGTATTTCTGAAAATCTAAAACAAAACTTAATCTCTCTCTCCTTTCGGGCTAACATGTGTCCAGCCCTGTTTTAATGAGGCATCACCTGGTCTAATCTCCATCGTTCATAGGCACTTACCCCTTCACTCTTTGTTTGATGGCTTCGATCCTTCCTTGCATCACATGTCGCTCATCCGCTCACCCCACCGCCTCTCTCTTTCCTCTCTCTCGTCGATATGCCGGCCCTGTATGTCAGCTGATGAAGACATCTCTCCCACGGATACAACCGTGTCTACACACATAATTCACCCACAACAAGTGTTGCAAGGTCCACTTACTCGAGTCCGTACTCGCCAACTTAATTACCAGGTGAATTCGTTCATAGGTTTGTATATTACTGAGAATAGACCGCTACCTAATACAAGTGATTTAATTGTGCTTAGAAACATAGGAAAGGATGAAGGAGAGGCATGTGGAGTCATGGACATGCATGGAAGGTTCAATGAATGTTACCACGTCACTTTGGGGCTGAGTCAAGTAAGAGTTAGAGTTGGGCCTGTTTTGGAATCAAATTCGGACTACATGCAAAGTGGGTTAAATTTATTGAGTCTTTCCCTTATGTCATAAAACACAAGAAGGGAAAGGAGAATATTATTGCTGATGCTTTGTCTAGGAGATATACCATACTTTCACAACTTGATTTCAAAATATTTGGATTGGAAACTATTAAAGATCAATATGTGCATGATACTGATTTTACAGATATATTGTTGAATTGTAAAGAAGGAAAAACGTGGAACAAGTTCTTCATTAATGATGGATTTGTGTTTAAAGCTAACAAGCTATGCATTCCAGCTAGTTCCGTTCGTTTGTTTTTGTTATAGGAAGCGTATGGAGGTGGCCTGATGGGACACTTTGGCGTGAAGAAAACAGATGATATACTTGCTGATCATTTCTTTTGGCCGAAGATGAGACGGGACGTCGAGCGCTACATTGCTCGCTGCACTGCATGTCAAAGAGCTAAGTCACGATTTAATCCACATGGTTTATACATGCCTTTATCTATTCCTAGCGTTCCGTGGGAAGATATTTCAATAAACTTTGTCTTAGGATTGCCTAGAATAAAGGAGGGGAGGGATAGTATATTCGTTGTTGTTGATAGATTTTTTAAGATAGCATACTTTATACCATGCCATAAGAGCGATGGTGCTGCTAATACTGCTGATTTATGCTTCCATGAAATTATTCGCTTGTATGGTATGCCTAATACTATAGTTTCAGATCGTGATGTTAAATTCCTTAGCCACTTTTGAAGAACTTTATAGGCTAAACTGGGGACTAAATTGTTATTTTCTACTACTTGTCATCCCCAAACTGATTGGCAAACTGAAGTTGTGAATAGAACTTTATCTACAATGCTTAGGGCTGTGTTGAAAAAAATTTTAAAAATGTGGAAAGAATGCTTGCCTCATATTGAGTGTGCTTACAATCGATCATTGCATTCTACTACAAAGATGTGCTCTTTTGAAGTTGTTTATGGTTTTGTACCTTGTGCTCCTATCGATCTAATTCTTGTTCCATCGTCGGAGAAATTGAACTTTGATGCTAAACAACGTGCTGAATTGATTTTAAAAATGCATGAGACACCGAAGAAGAAAATAGAGCGCATGAATGCTAAATATAAAATTGCTGGTAGTCAAGGGAGAAAACATTTAACTTTTGAGCCTGGAGATCTTGTTTGGTTGCACTTAAGAAAAGATAGATTCCTTGAATTAAGAAAGTCAAAATTGATGCCAAAAGCTGATGATCCTTTCAAGGTGTTAGAAAAGATTAATGATAATGCATACAAACTTGAGCTACCTACAGATTTTGGGGTTAATCCCATTTTTAATGTTGCGGATTTAAAATTATACTTGGGAGAAGAGGACGAACTTGAGTCGCGAACGACTCAAATGCAAGAAGGGGAGGATGATGAGGACATCCCTCTCACAGATACAACCGTGTCTACACACATAATTCACCCACAACAAGTGTTGCAAGGTCCATTTACTCGAGCCCGTGCTCGTTAACTTAATTGCCCGGTGAATTCGTTCCTATGTTTGTATATTACTGAGAATAGACCGCTACCTAATGCAAGTAATTTAATTGTGCTTAGGAACATGAAAAAGGATGTAGGAGAGGCATGTGGTGTCATGGACATGCATGGAAGGTACAATGAAGGTCACCACGTCACTTTGGGGCTAAAGCAAGCAAGAGTTGGAGTTGGGTTTGTTTTGGAATCAAATTCGGACTACCGCAATAGTATCAATTTCAAACGGATGTAACTTCTTCATACGGACTCCGTTTTAGACGTTGTTGGACTTCACGGAAAGCTTATCAAGTCTACTTTCCAACGGATCTAACCTCATCTTCAAATTCTATCTGAGCTGATCACAATCATCAAAAGAGTTCACGTCTATTTCAGAATCCGAGTTGAAAAGGGTGCTGCGCCACCTCTATTTGGGCCCGTGGGCGTTGTAACCCTAGAACGTGTGTCTTCCTATAATGGAGCCACCGCCTCCCTTTTCCAAGACTTGGATTTCGTTGAGTTTAGGTTTAGCCATTGTACAAACTTCTGTTCTTGAATTGTGTCAGACGACCACCTGTCAAGACTGCCTTCGGGATCTCACCTTTGTTTTTTAATACCATCAATCTTATTCGCAATATCAGTTGCCTACATCTTATTCTTGCTAGTTTCTTCGATTGCTCGTAGAGATTGAACTTCGTGTTCAGGCTGATCACGCTTCTAACTTGGTCAATAACATCTTGGAGTTAGTTCAATGATTGCTAAGGCGCAAGCGTCATCGTACGGTTGTAGTCAGATCACGAGAGTCACATCTACCAAAATCGATAATTGTCAATCTCATCGAAAGATCGGACACCCCGTCTCCATCAATCTCATCGAAAGATCGGGCACCTCGGTGAGAATTTCTAATTACCCATAAATTAGATTGTTTTTTTCGTTACCTATAGTACACAGAAACAAAAAATATAGTAGTAGATCATCCTATCCAAACCCATCTTACCATCGCAATCTTTCTTTGCAGTATATTGCTTTGTTGAACTTTCGGTTGCATTGTCGTATCCTTTGCTGGTCTTTGTGTCTAGTTCCTTTAGAGTTTCAAGTTCTGCTCACGTTTGGTCTCACCGATCACGGTTGAGATCATCTACCACAGCAAGGGAATACAAGAGGGAGGAGGACTCCGACTTCAACTAGGAATCGACCTCACTATCGAGGGAAGCTTTGCCCTAGTTGGTCTCGGATAGAATCAGGGCAAGAAATGGTTTCGATCCTAAGGAGGTTTCAGAGTCAACCAGGAATATCCAAAACAGCGTGGTCTTTGCAAAAAAAAAAAAAAAGAGAGCTAACTTTTGCATACGACCTCCGATTGGGGCGTTTCTTGACTCGTTGGAAAGGAAACGAGAAGATACAGTGAAAAAAGAAGAAGTCTGGGAAATCCAAAAGAAAATACGCCTGGGCACATGCACGGCGACTTCGACCCCAAAAAGGTCGTTTAGGGCCTCAAAACGGGCCTGCAAAGTCGGAAAAATTCAATTTTATTAGAATTCACTCAAAATTTACAGGAACCTTCTATAAGTGATTCTAAGGTGTCCCGTGAAGACGGCATCCTTTTCTGAGCCTCTGAACTCCGTGTGCGCGACATTTCTTATTACTTCCACGCCGTGTTTTTGTTTTGTGTTCTAGGTTCGCGTCTCTAGTACGGTCTAGCCTAGGACCAGCACTAACCGACGTTGAACGATTTTTCAACTTGCATTATCTGATTTGATTATTGCTACTCCTTGCTACCATACTTGAGCTTTCCCAGCTACACTTTTCTACACCGTACAGGCTGAGCTTCACCTGGCAATCGCTCCACTCAATCTTCATAAATACGTTGGCATCACTGGGAGCCGATCACCCCTGTTTGCTTGGTAAGAATTGGTAAGAGTTCGATAGAAGGCTTGCTGTGAGCGACTTTTGAACCACCTCATCTTAATAGTTGTTGTTAGGGACATATTCTTGTGTTTTGCTAACAATGGCAAGTCCTACAGAGTTGACAGATGTGGACCCATCTCATACTCCTCGTATAAAGGCAATCGTACAACATTTTCTACGCCTCATGAACCTTCGTGCAGAGAGTCTTGAGGAGGATGTCCGTGTCACAAATGAGCGACTTGCTCAACTTAAGGGCGCCCAGATTGAGACTAAAGCCACACTCGCCGCAATGGAGAGAGCGCAAGACGTCACTAACACTTCTTTAGTAGGCATTATGGCGCGCCTTGAGGAGATTGCCCAAGCATCCTCTGCTGTTCCCCCTACTGTGCCGGTAGAGGGACAAGATGACATCAACTGTGTGGCTGATTTCGAGGCCGAAGTCCGCCGTAACCACAACAACGATCAAGCTCGTCGACAGTTGCATTTTAACTGACAAGGTATGCGACGAGAACCCCCACGACATGAGGTATGTGACCACGATAATTCTTTTGGTAAGGTTAAATTCACTATACCCTCTTTCAATGGTAAATATGATCCTGATGGCTATCTTAATTAGGAACTAGCTGTTGATCAAAAATTTGCTTGCCATGAATTTCCTGAGAATAGACGAGTTAGGGCTGCTACTAGTGAATTTACTGACTTTGCTTCTGTTTAGTGGAAAGAACATTGTCGTCAAAATCCCAATAACATACCTAACACTTGGGAGGCTTTAAAATTGCTTATGCGGCATCGATTTGTTCTCTCATATTATGCTCGTGATTTGTTAAATAAACTGTAACGCTTACAACAAAATGCAAAGTCTGTGGAAGACTACTATCAAGAATTACAAATGGGTATGTTGCGTTGTGGTTTAGTTGAGAATGAGGAGACATCGATGGCTAGGTTTTTGGGAGGTTTAAATCGAGAAATTCAAGATATCCTTGACTAGCACAAACTCCTGGATGCCACGCACCTCTACTGTCCCGTCCACTACGGCACCACCATCGTCATCCTTCAACAACAAGCAGCGGCCTACTGCGTCAAACTCAGCCCCACGAGTTTCTGAAGTGGCAAAACCAGTACCACAAGCTGCTGCAAAAATATCCTCTTCGGTTGCTTCAACAGGACGAACTAAGGACGTCCAATGCTATTGTTGCAAAGGCTATGGACACATGATGCGGGACTGTCTAAACAAGCGTGTACTGATTATACGTGATGATGGTGGGTATTCCTCTGCTAGTGATTTTGATGATGAAACATATGCTATGCTTGCAACTGACTCTACAGGATATGAAGAAGAATATGATCATGAGGAGGAACATGTTGGCGCTGAAGATGCTAACAAGTATTTGAGCATTATAGTGCAACGCGTACTAAGTGCGCAAGTTTCTCCTGTCGAGCCAAATCAGCACCATAATTTGTTCCAAATCAAGGGCGTTGTCAAGGAACGCTCGGTTCGTATAATTGTTGATGGTGGGAGTTGCAACAATTTGACAAGTATAGATATGGTGGAGAAGTTTGATTTGCCAACCAAACCTCATCCCCACCCATACCATATTCAATGGTTCAACAACAGTGGTAAGTTGAAGGTAACACAAATGGTGAGAGTACACTTTTCTATAGGTTCCTATCATGATTATATTGACTGCGATGTTGTACCTATGCAAACTTGTTCATTGTTATTAGGAAGGTCTTGACAATACGATACTGATTGTGTTCATCATGGTAGGAATAATCAATACTCTCTCATGTTCAAAGGAAAGAAAATTGTGCTGCATCCTATGACTCCTGAAGAAATTATTAAAAATGAACTTGCTAGAGATAGTAGAGAGAAGAGTCTAAAGAATGCTAAGAGCGAAAATCAGATTGTAGCAAAAGAGCTTGCGCAACATAAGAAGAAAAAAACCTAAATTTGCTCATGTGAACAAAAAAGAAATTCAATTGAAAGATGCTAGTTTTCTTGCTACCAAATCTGATATGACTGAATTGGATACTAATAATTCTGTTTGCTATGCATTAGTGTGCAAAGCCACTTTGTTTTCATTTGAGGAGATACCATTTTCTTTGCCTTCTACTATCACTAACATTTTGCAGGAGTACAAAGATGTCTTTCCGAAGGACATATCGTCGAGATTACCACCACTTCGAGGGATTGAGCATCAAATTGATTTAATTCCTGGTGCATCATTACCTAATCGCGCACCATACAGGACCAATCCAGAAGAAATTAAAGAAATTCAGCGTCAAGTTCAAGAATTACTTGATAAAGGGTATGTGCGTGAATCACTTGGTCCTTGTGTTGTTCCTATCATTTTAGTGCCTAAGAAAGACGGATCATAGCGCATGTGTGTGGATTGTAGAGCAATCAATAATATCACCATTAGGTATCGTCATCCTATTCCTAGGTTAGATGATATGCTTGATGAATTGAGTGGCTCTGTTGTCTTCTCCAAGGTTGATTTGTGTAGTGGGTATCATCAAATTCGCATGAAATTAGGCGATGAATGAAAAACAACATTTAAAACTAAGTTCGGGTTATATGAGTGGTTAGTAATGCATTTTGGTTTAACTAATGCACCTAGCACCTGCATGAGACTAATGAACGAAGTTTTGCGTGCTTTCATTGGTAGATTTATGGTGGTTTATTTTGATGACATACTGATATATAGCAAATCACTAGAGGAACATCTTGACCATTTACGTGCTGTTTTTGATGCATTATGTGGTGCACGTTTATTTGGTAATCTTGAGAAGTGCACCTTTTGCACCGATCGAGTCGCGTTTTTGGCTATGTTGTTACTCCATAGGGAATTGAAGTTGATCAAGCGAAGGTCGAAACAATACAGAGTTGGCCGACTCCTAACACGGTCACACGGGTGTGGAGCATTTTGGGACTTGCTGGATTCTATCGCTGCTTTGTGAAGGATTTCAGGACTATCGCTGTACCATTGAATGAGCTCACCAAGAAGAACGTGCTATTTGTTTGGAACACTGCACAAGAGAACGCCTTCACCACGTTGAAAGATAATTTAACACATGCACCACTACTCCAACTCCCTGATTTTAATAAGACCTTTGAATTAGAATGTGATGCTAGCGAAATTGGTTTAGGTGGCTTGTTATTACAAGAGGGTTGGCAACTCCAACTCCAACTTGGCAACATTACTTATGGCCTAAAGAATTTGTTATACATTCTGATCATGAATTCTCAAAGCATATTTGAAGTCAAGGTAAACTGAACCGCAGACATGCAAAGTGGCTTGAATTTATCGAGTCTTTCTCTTATGTCATAAAACACAAGAAGGAAAAAGAGAATATTATTGCTGATGCTTTGTCTAGGAGATATACCATGCTTTCACAACTTGATTTCAAAATATTTGGATTGGAAACTATTAAAGATCAATATGTGCATGATGCTGATTTTACAGATATATTGTTGAATTGTAAAGAAGGGAAAATATGGAACAAGTTCTTCATTAATGATGGGTTTGTGTTTAAAGCTAACAAGCTATACATTCTAGCTAGTTTCGTTCGTTCGTTGTTGTTACAGGAAGCGCATGGAGGTGGCCTGATGGGACACTTTGGCGTAAAGAAAACAGAGGATATACTTGCTGATCATTTCTTTTGGCCGAAGATGAGACGGGACGTCGAGCACTACATTGCTCGCTGCACTGCATGTCAAAGAGCTAAGTCACGACTTAATCCACATGGTTTATACATGCCTTTACCTGTTTCTAGCGTTCTGTGGGAAGATATTTCAATGAACTTTGTCTTAGGATTGCCTAGAATAAAGAAGGGGAGGGATAGTATATTCGTTGTCTAGAATGTAGGCAAACTTCAAGACTGCCTTTGGGATCCCACCTTTTTTTTAATACCATTAATCTTATTCACAATATCAGTCGCCTACATCTTATTCTTGCTAGTTCTTCGATTGCTCGCAGGGATTGAACTTCGTGTTCAAGCTGATCGCGCTTCCAGCTTGGTCAATAGCATCTTGGAGTTAGTTCAACGATTGCTAAGGCGCAAGCGTCGTCGTACGGTTGTAGTCGGATCACGAGAGTCACCTCCACCAAAATCGATAGTTATCCATATCATCGAAAGATTAGGCACCCCGCTTCCATCATCAGCTCCTTTCTTCTTCCTCCGATCACCGCCATTATTGCACCTGAAGCTTTTAAAGTTTCTGTTTCTTCCATCTTTCCCGAGCATTAGCGGCCATAAAAGCTCTCTCTTCACTCATCTTCAACCTTCGCCTATTTCCCTCTCCTTTACACCCCACTCATTCGCTGTTTGCACCACCTCCGACTGCCTTATCTCTAGTGAGTTACTCCTCGCCCGTTACTTCTTCCTCGGCCCTATAAAGTCCTCTTCTTGCACCCCTGTTCCTCACCCAATCTCTCCCACGCTCAATTTATTTCCCCAAAGCCCGAAGCCTCCTAGCACCGTCTCCCTCTTTCATCCACGCCAACAAGCACCTCTGGCGAGAAATTGCTATCGGCCGGGGCTACGCTAAGCCACACCACCACCACCTTCATCTTCGTTGGGCGACTGCGAACCCTCGTCACCCCTCCACCAAGCTAGTCCGCCATCAGAGAACCCGCGTCACTGCTTCTCCCTCACCGCCGGCCACCTCCCGTTCTTTCCGGTAAGAAACTCTCCCTCACAATTAGGACGGTCCGAACGCTACCCTAACTGATCGGATGGTCTAAACATCCTTAGCCGTTCGGATGGCCTGAACTTTCATTCTTGATCAGATGGTCCATTGTTGATCGGACGGTTTGGAAGCTTTTGCCTTCAGACTTGTCCGAACATTTTCTTAGCCGATCGACCGTCCACCGCCGATCGGACGGACCAAACGCTCTCAGATCGTTCAGATGGTTTGAACTTTTTTGGGAATCTCTACCGCCCGATCCTCATCTGACAGCATCCGCTAAAGTTATTTCCTTTGGAGAATAATTCCAAAAAATCCTCTTTTTCCTTTTTCTTCAGTTTTGAACTTCCAAAAACCCATTCTCCCTCACACGAACTCCAAATCCATTTATTCTTTTTCTTAAATTCATCTAAATTCAATATATTCCTTCTAGTGATATTTTGTAATTTTTGTAATTTTTATTTATTTATTTATTTATTTATTTATTTTAGTTGTTTCATGCGTAGAAACAGACGTCGCCGAAGAATTTTCCGAGCAGCTGCTCGAAGGTCCAGACAACGTGCAAGAAGGCAAGTCTCCTTTGATCATCTTGTACCTATATTTACGAAAAAAAATTATTATTTCAAATTTAAATGCATTGCTATGTTACATAAAATGGTAACTTTCGTCTTTAGGATAATAGTTAATTTAATTATTGTTATACCCTTCTTGTCTCAGTATTGAGATTATTATGATATTTGTTAATTTTAGAATGGTAGTAACTGTTTAGACAAGCTATTCGGTCATTACAACCCTATGGGTGGGAATAATGTTATCAAATTTCTAAACCATTATTTTTGCCAAGTGTTTGGTAATAGGTGTTACCATTGGTTTATAACATAAAATAAAATGATGAAAATTGTTTTAGACTAGGGCGGGAGGTAAGATTGGACTGGTGCAAATAAAGCACGAGAACTTGTATTATGAATGTTCCACCCTAGTCAAGTAAGGACCGACGCTTGTGATTGTCCAAACTGAGCACTACCATACAAGCACAAGTTTATATAGGTATGACCTAGCTGAATAATTTACAAAGGTTTAGTTCAGATATTACCAGTGGTTAGTGAGTGCTAGGGTGCACTGGTTTACTCACAGTGAGGCACAAGAATTTACTGTACTCGTATGGCGCAAGAAAGGGCTTCTGAGTATGGTAGATTTAACCCTTCAGTGGTGAAACCTCAGCAGGTGGTGTTTAGCTAGACTGGAGTGAGGTAAAAACTTTATGATAAATTATCTAGGTCTCATGCCTAAAGAAGCATTTTGGCTAATAAGATGACTTATCTCTTTGGGGTAAAACTGTATAATCTCTGCAGAGTGAAAATATTCGAATAGCCGTGCTCACGTTCAATGGCAGGTAATGTGCGCTTTCACATGGTAGATCTTTGTTTTTTTGGTTTCAAAGTAAATGTTTTGATAACTCAGGAGTGGATAAAACTCTCGGAGGTATGTCCTGGCGGATAGAGCCAGTGCGGGTGGATGAAACTTGTAGTCTTAAACCTTGGTGGTTAGAGCCTGTGTATTAGTGTTAGTGGTTGGAACCTTCACTAAAATTTTTTTATAGTTTCAGTTATTTCAATTAATTTGTTAAATTAATGGTTTCAAAATTATACATTAGTAATTGAAATAAAATATTGTTTTCTGCGAAAGAACCATATTATCCTTCCTTTGTTAAGCCCTGCATCTACTGCATTTTTTCCAGACTTGCGGAGTACTTTATGTACTCATATGCTACACTCAAAATAACTCTCAAAATAACTATGTGTACTAGTTTTGATCTGGGACTAGTGCGGTAATATACAGAGGGTTCAAATTCAGAAATCTGGTCCCAACAACCTCTAGTACTCTCGTCGGCCGCCTCACAGTTTCCCGCACGGCCTGCCACCATAGCCCCTCCTTGCCATGGCTTCACAGTTCCCAAGATGGCCCGTTGGTGCCGTCTCCCTGGTAGCTCGTTGCGTCGCACAACTGTCGACCCTACTTCTCTGCGGCAGCGCCTCATCACTCTGCTGCAGCACTGCCAAAGCTTCCTACGTGAACACACCCCTACTGGCCATCACTGCCTCCTGTCACCAACTAGCATCGCCCTTCTCAGACCTCACGTGCGCTCCTCTCCGATCCTCCTCTTGATTGCATTGATCGGTACCGCATTGGGGATTTTGGGTCGATTGAATGTGAGGCTGCTTGAGAATTTGGGATCTTGGTGCCGGATTGGGGATTTGCCATTGGGCCTTGTGGATTGTGACCTTTTAGACTTCGGTGCTGACTGCCAAGGAATGGGCCAAACATAGGCATCTTCTATTCTTCTCCTTCTCTTCCTCTTTTCTCCTATTCCATTTGGGCAGTTTCTAGCTCCAGGCCATGGTGGATTGGCCACCGGCGGCGCGCGCAGGAGGAGGGTACGCTGGCGAAGGGTAGGCTAGAGCCCCAATGGATTCACCCTGTCTTCATGCACATGAAGCTATTAATTTACTTTTGCTATTAATTTCTAGAAAAAGAAATTAATTATTTCTCTTTCTACTTGGCTAACAACCCTCTTGGGCAACGAGGGCTTATCAACACTCTCATTTGTCATTTGCTCACCGCTTACTTCCTTTCCACTACATTTATAAGGTCCATCTGGCATCCACCAACCTCTATTCCTACATGTTTGATGCATTGGCAGCACCTTCATGCGCAAAGCATTCATGAGGTCCACATGCAGATCTCGTCTTGCATGTTTGACATGTGGTGACATCTACATGTGCATAAAATTATTGTTTACCTTGGACACACCTTTTCCCAAAAAAGTGTGTATGTCCTCCTACTTGGCCAATGACTCTCTCATGCAAGGAGCTTTCTAACATTTCTTATCTGTTGCTTACTTGCACTTGCTTCCTTTCCATTGCAATCATGAGGTCCACCTGCCAGCTTCTCTTTCTACATGTCTTGTATTCCGTGGCACCTTCATTCACATAACATTAATGAGGTATACCTACCATCCTCTCTTCCTATACGTATGATACATGGCGGTGTCTTCACACACATAACATCACTATTAACTTTAGACACATCTTTCCAAAAAGAAAATTAAGTGTATATGTCAACTTGCTTGGCTAACGATTCTCTTGTGTGACGACGGCTTTTCATCATTTCTCATCTATTGCGCACTCACCACTTATTTTCTTTTCACCAGATTCATGAGGTCCACCTAACAACCTCTCTTCCAACATGCCTCATACATGATGCCTCCATGCACATAGCATTCATGAGTTCTACTTGTTAGCCTCTCTTCCTACATATTTGATACGCGGTGGTGTCTTCATGTGCATAACACCACTGTTAACTTTAGACACATCTTACTAAAAAGAAAAAAAAAGAGTGTATGCCAGCTTACTTGGCTGACAACTCTCTCATGCAACAAGAGCTTTCCAACATATCTCATCTATTGCTTACTAACCACTTGTTGTCATTCCACCGTATTCATGGGGTTCACCTACCAGCCTCTCTTTCCAATATGTCTCAACTGTAGTGGCACCTTCATTCATATAGTATCCATGGGTCTACTTGGCATCTTCTCCTCCCACTTGTTTCATATATGGCGGCATCTTCATGCACATAACACCATTGTTAATTTTGGGCACATCTTACCAAAAAAGAAAAAAGTATGTATGTTAACTTGCTTGTCTGGCGACTCTTATACAAGGAGGCTTTCCAATATTTCTCGTAAGTCTCTTATGTAAGGAGGCTTTGCGACATGTCTCAAACATGGCAACACCTTCATGTATATGGCATTCTTGGGGTCTACCTACAATCCTCTCTTCCTACATGTTTGATATGTGGCGGTATCTTCACATGTATAGCATCATTGTTAGCTTTAGACACATCTTTCTAAAAAGAAAAAAGCATGTATGCCAACTTGCTTGGCTAACAACTTTCTCTTGCAATGAGGGCTTTACAACATTTCTCATCTTTCACATACTCACCACTTGCTTCCTTTTGACCGACTCCTTCATGTGCATAGCATTCGTTGTTCTTCCACTCATCCTCTCTTCCTACATGTTTGATACGTGGCAGTGTCCTCAAGCGCATACCATCATTGTTAGCTTTAGACACACCTTACCAAAAAGAAAAAAGCATGTATGTCAACTTGCTTGGCTAATGACTCTCTTGTGCAATGAGGGCTTTCCGATGTTTCTCATCTATCACTTACTCAACACTTGATGTCATTCTACCACATGCATGGGTTTCACCTACCAACCTCTCTTCCAACATGTCTCAACCCTGGCAGCACCTTCATACATATAGCAATCATGGGGTCTACTTGGCATCTTCTCCTCACACATGTTTGATACATGGTGGCGACTTCATTCCCATATCATTATTGTTAACTTTGGACACACCTTACCAAAAAGAAAAAAAACATGTATGCCAGCTTGCTTGGTCGATGACTCTGTTGTACAATAAGGGCATTTCAACATTTCTGATCTATTGCTTACACCGCTTGCTTCATTTCCACTGCATTCATGAGGTCCGCCTACTAGCCTCTCTTCTCTAATATCCCAAAATTTCAAAATCTATATAACTATTTTCAAAACCATCATTTTCTGCTTTTTCCTGCATTTCCAAAATTTTCTGCATTAAGGAAAAGGTTTTCTTAATTTTCTAGCAACTTAAAATGAATTTTTATAATTCATTAAAACCTGATTAAGTCCTCCTAAAATTTTTTCTGAGTTCAAATTAATCCAAGGAGACTCCCCAAAAAAATTCATAATTTTTGGTGTTGTTTGCTAATTTTAAAAAATGAAACTTATTTTCTAGAATAAAATCAATTCATAAAAGAATTAGAAATTGACACTTGTTCTATGGCCGCATCTGGTACTGTTGGCCCATCCCATTACTGTTTTAGCCTAGTTCTGGCCTACTCACCATCCTTCAGCCCGAGCCGCCTCCCTCCTCTCCGATTTTCACTTCCTCCGCGTCGTTGGCGTGTTTCCATGCGTGCACTTCGTCTCTCGTCGCCCTCCCAAAGCTACTGACAACCCAATCCCACACGCAATCTTCTTCCTCCATGCGATGTGCCTGCCATTGGAGATTGCTTGGAGTGCCACTGTTCATCTACAGTGCCAACCGCAGAAAGTTGAATAATTGACATCGTCGAGCCATCTACACTAAGCCTTGCTCTACCACTTCTCCAAGCCAAAGACGGCATCGACCACAAGCCATCGTCACCCAGCCTTTACAAGAGAAATTGAGCCCAACCACGTGAAGTTGATGAGAATGACTTGATCTTGTCGCTACTTAAGCCCTACTCAATCGCGTCACGAGACTCCCCTCTCCATGCCCTCTCCATTTTAGCCCTTTGCAACCCATCTTCTCCACTGAAGTGCTCAGAATGTGCTTGTCATTCTTGGTGCTGTCATGTACCCATCGTCATGCTCTGCCTTTGCTGCCACTCCCGGTGAGCTCCTGCCTTGATGCTCATGTCACATCACACCCTTGTCTCTCCTAAGCTAAACTCCTTAAGTAATTTCACGTTTGGTGCAGTGTGGTGCTAGATTCATGTCTTCTTCTTTGTCTTTGGTCACCACAGTTGTTGATGCGCAATTCCTTCTCCGATGAGGATCCAACCACGCAAAGGTCATTCTCATTCAGCATCCCCTCTGAGGATCCTAAAAATATTCCTATGCTCCATTGTAGCCATTTTGATGGAGCCCTCTCCTATGCCAACACCATTTTACCTCTTCCATCACTGCCTTCATCGTTGTCAGTGTGATTCCAGTCACCTCGTGCTGCGCCACGGCTTGTTGTGGTCTCATCGTCTACCCTATCTTCTATTTTGCCAGTTTCCAACGTTGTGGCCTTTGCCGGTTCCACGCAATGCCAATCCCATATTGTCTGACCCCGCTCCAGTCAACTTTGTTGTTGCCACTATTCCTAAGCCCTTTTTAGAATCGCCTCACTCTTCTGAACCCGTTTGTGTACTTCTTTTCAGCCTATTCTCACCGTGGAGAGCCCTCATTGTGAGCTCGCCGCTGCCACTGTTGTTTCTCTGAAAACCCACTGCTCCAGACCTTCTCCGTCATCATCGACCCCTTAGGCATGTTCATGGTGAGCTCCTGGTTTGATGAGGGAAGTTTGGGCCCGATCTTCAGATGAGAACGTTAATTTCGATTGATTGATATGACGTTGAAGATGAGGCTACTTGACTAAAATGACCAAGTCTATCCTGCAATCGTTACACCACACCCTGGTCGAAATCAATCATGCCAAGAACACGGTTGACCTGAACACGAGGTTTAATTTCTGTGGTCAATCAAAGAACAAGATAAAAAACAATCTTGCAAATATGAATTAGGAACACAAAGAGTTGAGGCCTGCAATCGCAGTTGTTGGTCTAGTCAACATAATAACACATGATGAAGTTTCACGATGGACAACTAATCTAAATAAGTCTATGTTACATAGCCAATTCAACCTCAATTTATAGGGGCATGTAGGCCCTTGCCATATGGAAACATTTCAACATATGAAAACTAATCAGATAATATCAGATTCTATCTCTATTTTGAAAACTAAAAGATTATTTTGCTGATTCTAATGCGCACAGAATGAATTTTGGGATAGGGCTAGATCCGTTGAAAATATGGCAAGATAAACTTTTCATGTTGTACTCGCACATTCCAAATAGACTCTGGATGCGAATTCTATACGCATTTGAAGTTGGTACTATCAGGCTAAATTAGCATGTGATTGTTTTGGTAATTACGACATGCACAAAAGGAATATGATCATGGGGCTGGATCCATTTGAAATATGGTGAGATAAGCTTTCCATGTTGTACTCATACACCTCAAACGGACTCTGTATGTGTAACATCTCAACAATTTTATTCCTCTATTAAAGTCATTTCGATTTTCTGGATTTTATTTCAAGTCCCGGTGTGAGAAAATTTAAAAACTTTAATTTTAAGGCCAAATGAATTTATTGCATTTCATGAAAGTCAAAATAAATGTATTTCATCTTCCTAAGTCAAATCTGTAATTTCCAGGATTTTATAAAGAATTAAAAACTCCCCTTTTAAGTCAAATTGTGCTTTTGCAAAATATAAATATCAAAATGGGTGAAAAATATATTTTTAAGTCCCAAATAGTACCAGAAGGTTCTCTGAATTTTTCTGGAATTTTCAAAATTTATTTGGTATTTTTCTGAGTATTTTAAAGCCTCCTAGTCATTTCTGAAAATCAAAAAGGGAATTAAAATTCAAAACCCTCCCGGAGCCGACAAGTGTCGCCCATCGGGCCGCTCCGCGCCGCCGTATTCCTCCTCAGCCGTCCGATCTGACTTAAACCCTCTCCCCCGCTTTCCCTTCCTCTCTGGTCGACACTTGGCACCTATCCGACCGGCCGCCCCTTCGCCCGACTTAATCACAGGTGCCCGCGCCAACTTACCGCTTCGCCCGCTGCCCTCCCCTCTCCGCATGACGCATGGCTCAATCCAAGCCCTCGCCTGTTGCCGTACTCAGTCGCAGCCGCACCCTCCCACTTAACGTACCGCTCGGCTCAGATCTAACCCTCGTTGCCGGTTTCCATCTCAACCGTCCCCGTTCACTTACCCCTTCGCCAGCAGCCGATGGTCCCGAGCCCCCCTTGCCACCCGTCGCAAATCCGACCGTCCCCCTCGCCCTTTCCATTTTCTTTCTCTCGCTGACCGGTGGACCCCGCCTGTCAGGTCCGTCTTCCCCGCCCCTTTCCTTTCTTCCTCGCGCGTCCGCCACTCCACTGCTGCCATTAAAAGCAAAACCGAAACTCTGATTTCTTCGGTTTCCTTCCTGATTTCCCTCCCATACTAATGCAGATTTAAATTGCCGTTTCCCCGCACCCGTAGGAGGCATAATTAGCCCTAATTGCGGCCGTTATCGCCGCCGCATTGATCTTCCGAGCCGTTGCTCTTCGGCGAGTTTAGGCGCGGCCGTTACCTCCCTCCTCGGCCTATAAAAGGGATACCCCGAGGTCCCTCTACCCACACCGCCACTCTGCCTCCAGATCGCAAAATCGAGCATCGGAGCCTCCCCTGCTCTCATTCTTCTCCGTCGGCCTCCAGTAGCTCCGGCGAGCAATCGCCACCGCCCCCGGTATCCCCGAGCCTCGCCGGCGCCTCCCCGACCTTGCTGGTGCCCAAGCGACCCTCGGCAACCACTTCCCCGAGCTTCTGCGCCATCGGAGCTCCTCCGCCGCCGTGAAGCCCTCTCTGACCGCCGCCCATCTCCGCCGATTTTCCCTTCCGGTCACCCTCGGCCTCCGCGCAAGGTACCCGTGAATTCCCCGTACTCCCCTCTGCATTTTGCCCCTATCGCCAGCCGCCGCGCCGCCGAACGCGGCGACCGGTCCCGTGGCGCCACCGCCGACCACCCGCCTTGTCAGCCGCCGGGCTGAGGTGGCAGCAGGCGTGGCCGCCAGCTGGGCGCCACGCCAGCGCCACCCGGGTGCTTCCCCGCCACCCCGCGCGCGCGCTGCCACGTCGGCTTGATGCCGTGACGTGGCAGCCACAAGGCGGCCATGTGGTGCCAAGTGGCAGCCACGTGGAGGCCACGTCACCCTCCCCCTGCCACGTCAGCCCTACCAATTTTATTAAAATCCGAAATATCCCCGCTGACGTCATGCTGACGCAATTAAACCAATTTTTCCGTATGAAAATAATTCGGCCGAAATTTAAATTCTCAGGCTGACGTCACAACTCAGATTTTCCTTTAGGAAAATAATTCTTGCTGACATCATAAATCCTTTTTCGGTTTAAAAATAATCCAGAAAATCAGCTTTTTCTTTTATTTTGTAGTTAAACTTTGAAAGGCTATAACTTTTGCATTTTAACTCTAAATTGACCCATTCAAATTTCTAAATTTTTCTAAAATCATGATCTATCTATTTCTGGTATAATTTTGAAATTTTGAATTTATTTGGATTTTGTTTTTGAATTTTCTTTGAATTGGCTCTTTACGTTAGATTTTGACGATTCCGGAGAGTTCGAGTTCGATGATTTCCAGCAGGACTTCGACCAAGGCAAGTTACAACTTTGACCATGTTGAATCTAATATTTCAAATTTATTTATGTTGTTTTACTGTATATGCATGCGTACTTCTATTCAAATTTAATTTAATTGCAGTTTAAACTTTAGTTATACCCATAATCCTTTGATTATAGCCCATTTGAATCTCAAATTTATATACCTTGTCACCCTAGCTGAAAACTAGTTAGTACCATAGTATTGACTAGAAAAATTATAGAAATGCTTAGCCCGGCTTAGTATAATTTTAGGTGAGATCAACTATTTAACATGAAATGACAATTCCTTTTGAAATCTTGACTTCGGTGAGTCAAGGATGGTTTATGAAAATAGTTTAAAAATGAAAATGGAAACTTATAATTTGGACTTAGGCTAATGGTTAGGTGGTGGGTGCCGGCATGCCTCGTGTTTGGTGACACCTGGTTGATTGTCGTGCACATGAGCATGTGGTCGAGCCTAAGTCATATTAAGGACCGTTTCTGTGATTCATTTTACAAAGTCACTTCGTACTACCACAAGTCCGGTATGGGATGGACCTGGCTAAGTAATTTGTGAAGTTCCAAACATAGTCTCGCTATAGGCTGAATGTGAGCGCGGCGTAGGCTGTGGGAAGTCTCAGATGGCACCAGAGGGGGCTCCAACTCGTGGATTCGAGTTGTGGTGAAACCTTAGTGGCGGCGTGATTATTTTGGCTATGGAACATTGGAACAGCCTTGTCATGAACTCTCCGCCGCACACCTAAGGCAGTGTGTTTATCGCGTGGCTCAAGTGAGAGGGAATGTCTTGTGGGTAAAGTTGTACACGTCTGCAGAGTTAAAAAACCTATCTGGATAGCCGTGTCCACGGTCATGGACATGCTGAGTAGAGTATTCACAGATTAGACTTGGTTTTTATAAAACTTGGTTTTCAGATAATCAACAGTGGTTTTGTCAATGGTCCGGGTGGGATACCCGTGGTTAGGTTAGTGTAGGTCGGAGCCTACACTAACGATAATACTTTGGTTAAAATATTGCTTCATATGATGTATTAAAAATTCAGCTTTGCACTTATGCTACTGTATTTAAATTCAGTACTGCTTTCGCACAAATAAACTTAATAAGCCTTCCTTTGTTATCCCTATGCATGCATGAATTCTGTTATATTCCTGGTGTAACTTACGTAAGCATTTACTTGCTTACCTTGGGAGTACTCTTGTACTCACCTTGCTAAATCTGTTGCCAGACTTCGAGGACATCTACGATGGTGAGGACTACTTTAGCGAGTAGGACGCGTCTTACGCCATTCGCTGTGGAGGCCGGATGGGTGTTCGCTACCTTTATCGCTCACTGCTTTATTTTCTTTTGTTGGCCTTGTGCCCCTATATTGTAAGACTTGGCCTTAAGGCCGTATTTTGTCAATTAATAATATTCGGTGGTGATTTTTGCATGATATACATTACTGTTGACCCTGTGTGCACTAGCTTTTCCTGGATAGTGCGATTTACACAGAGAGACTTGGAGTTGTTGTTCCGGGTCCCGACAGAAATGGTATCAGAGCAATAATGACCCTAAGACGTGACCCTAGATAGAGTCCAACCTTAAGGATATATCTTCATAAGAATTACCACTTTTAAAATCATTTCTTCCTTTGCTCAGTCTCTTACCAAAACTAGTTACTAACTTCCTCTACTCTTCAAAATTTTAGATGGAGCAACCTACCCGCGTCTCCCATGGAACCCTTGCTGGACTCTTCGCTGATGATCTGTACAACCTCATGCAAGAACTCAACTTCCACCCGTACCCCCTCTACCAAGGGTACGTAGGCATGTACGGAGACGAGGAGCGCTGGAGGGTGGAAGTGAAGATCTTCAAGGATTTTGCAGCCAACGGAGCCATTTACGTTTTCGATGCCCCCTACCTCGAGCTACCTTCTTCGATGGAGTGCAAGATGCAGCCCGGGAGGCCTTTCGCCAGTTGAGGAACATCTACGCTTGGGACCTGCAGCGCACGGACTTTCGCTACTTCCCCATGAAGACCCCTCTTGGTGCTGTCAGGATTTCTCATCTACGGAGTACGAGAGCAACCCCCGTCTCCTTCGACAGGTGGAATTCACCAAGTCCATGGATCACATGTACCAGACCACCCTGGACGAGCTGCACACCGTGCAGCAGAAGCTCCGCGCAGTGGAAGAAGAACTGGCCGAGCTCCGTACCGAGAGTGCAGACTCCACCACTTCCGAGCCTTTTCCGAGGAGACTCGAGCGCAGCACTAGTGTCTAGATAACCATGAGTCTTAGCCTTAAAACGTTATCCGCGAGCTGTAGTCCTTTGTTAACAGCCGCGAGATTATTATAATAAAATAAAAAAGGTTTTATTTGGCTCTTACTTGTGTTTTCCTTGCTTTTGTGTGTTCTGTTGGTGGGATTGTTACTAGAACCTCTCCTTTAGTTCTCTCTCCCCTCTAAATCTGGAAGCTCCAACAGATGGTGAACACGAGGAGGAACCCCAGCGACAATGCCAACCAGGGAGCTCAAGGAAGCCAGTCAGCCCCCATCCCACCGCCTCCACCAGCAGCAGGACCGGATTGGGCGCAGTTGATGGCCAATCAGAACCAATTGATCCAATCATAGCTCGGACTATCAACAATCCTCGTGCTCATCATCAACCTGCCCAAGCACCTCCCAATCGCTTTCGAGTTCCTATGATCAAGCCACCGACCTTCGCGGCGGTCAGCGTCGAATCGACGACGCCGACGATCGCTCAGTCGATCGGTAAGAAGCTGGATATACTGCAATGCACTGATCGGGAGCGAGTCCTGTTCGCTTCCCATCAACTGAATGGGCCCGCATCTCAATGGTGGGATACTTTCACCGCCTCACATGCCAACCCGCAGACGGTGACGTGGAACGAGTTCGAGCAAAGCTTTCGTAAGGCTCACATCCCCACCGGCACCATGGCCTTGAAGAAGAAGGAATTTCGAGCCCTACGCCAAGGAAGCCGTATTGTCAATGAGTACGTGCAGAAGTTCAACCAACTGGCCCGCTATGCGTCAGAAGATGTGGCTTCCGACGAAGCCAAGCAAGAAAGATTCATGGAGGGCCTAAATGACAATATATCAAGATACCGATATCGGTGACTACACTGACTTCCACCAGCTAGTCAGTAAGGCCATCTGTCAGGAGGGCAAGCACATGGAGATGGAAACTCGGAAGAGAAGGATGGCGGATCAGAGGAACAACTCTGGAAGTTCTCACAAGGTTCGTAGTGCTCCTCCGCACGCGAACAAGTTCAGGCCTCAAGGCAGCAACTTGAAGACCCAGTCGGGCAAGTTCAAGTCCTCAACCAGTCGCCCGCCGTTCCAAGCTAGCCGCCAGCAGTTTCAGACCAACCGCACGCCAACGACCGGTGGCCAGGTGCAGAAAAGCAGTCCACCATCAGATGGAGTGACCTGCTTCTACTGCAAGGAACCGGGGCACTATGCCAAGGCGTGCCCCAAGAAGATACTGGCGACAGCGACCCCAGGAGCCTCTCGAAGTCAGAACCAAGGGCAGCAGAAGCCGCAAACCTTCATCAAGGGGAGAGTGAACCATGTGACAGCGGAAGAAGCTCAGGCTGCACCGGACGTCGTCTTTGGGTATGTTTCGTCAACTCGCATCAAAGATCGCTTCTTTTCGATTCTGGAGCATCGCATTCTTTCGTATCAAAAACTTTTGTGGATAAGCATGGGTTGAGAATAGTAACTCTTAGCAACCCTATGATAGTTCACTCCCCTGGAGCAGAAATGAGAGCAGGGACCTTATGCCCCAAAGTGGAATTGCTCATAGGTGGGACCCGATTCCTAGCCGATCTTTTGGTTTTGGAATCACAAGGGTTAGATGTTATTCTCGGAATGAACTGATTAGCCAAGAATCGAGGTCAGATCAATTGCACTACCAGATCCATCACCCTCACCAATGACCAAGGCATAGAAGTGATCTTCTCTCCTCAGATTCCGGGAGCGGAAGAGTGTGCCCTCTTCCACCTTCAAGTCTTGGAAGAAGTGCCAATAGTGCGGGAATACCCAGATGTCTTTCCCGAGGAACTACTAGGAATGCCGCCAGATAGGGAAATCGAGTTTGTGATTGACCTAGTCCCAGGCACCGCCCCAATTTCCAAACGACCATATCAGATGCCTGCTAACGAGTTAGCAGAACTGAAGAAGCAGCTTAAGGATTTGGAAGACAAAGGATACATCCGACCTAGTTCGTCGCCTTGGGGAGCACCCGTCCTGTTCGTCCAGAAAAAGGATGGGAGTTTGAGGCTATGTGTGGATTACAGAGCACTCAATGATGTTACCATCAAGAACAAATACCCTCTCCCCAGGATCGACGACCTGTTCGATCAATTGAAAGGAGCCGGTGTCTTCTCCAAGATTGACCTGCGGTCAGGATATCATCAGTTGAAGATTCGTGAAGAAGACATTCCCAAGACTGCCTTCTCCACCAGATATGGACATTATGAGTTCACGGTCATGTCATTTGGACTGACCAATGCACCGGCCTATTTCATGAGCATGATGAACAGTGTATTCATGAAATACTTGGACAAATTTGTGGTGATCTTTATCGATGACATTCTCATCTACTCCAAGAGTGAAGAAGAACATGAGCAGCATATCAGGATAACCCTGGAAAAGCTTAGAGAGCATCAGCTTTTTGTCAAATTCAGTAAGTGTGAATTTTGGCTAAAAGTGGTTGCCTTCCTTGGACATATCGTGACAGCCGAAGAAATTACTGTAGACCCTTACAAGATAGAAGCAGTAATGAAATGGAAGCAACCGAAGTCCGTAACCGAGGTCAGGAGCTTCCTTGGACTTGCGGGTTATTACCGTCGGTTCATAGCAGGATTCTCCAAGCTAGCCAAGCCAATGACTCAGTTGTTGAAAAAGGAAAAGAAGTTCGAATGGACGAAGGATTGTGAGCAAAGTTTTCAGACCCTCAAGAAAAGACTAGTCTCAGCACCTGTGCTTATTTTGCCGGACGTGCATAAAGGCTTCGAGGTTTTCTGTGATGCCTCTCGCCTAGGCTTAGGCTGTGTTCTGATGCAAGAAGGCAAAGTGGTAGCCTACGCATCACGCCAACTCAAGCCTCATGAGTGCAATTACCCTACTCACGACTTGGAGTTAGCAGCTGTAGTGCACGCTTTAAAAATCTGGCGTCACTATCTTATCGGTAACCGTTGTGAAGTATACACGAACCACAAGAGCTTGAAATATATCTTCACCCAGGCAGAACTCAACCTGAGGCAGCGAAGATGGTTGGAATTGATAAAGGATTACGACGTCGGTATACACTACCATCCCAGAAAAACTAATGTTGTAGCCGATGCGTTAAGCAGGAAGTCCTATGCAAATATGGTTTTATCGGAAGAAGACCAGACCCAACTTCAGGAGGGAGTCGCCCGTCTGAGTCTAAATCCAACGAATCCAAGCATTCTCACCACCCTGGAAATACAACCTGGTTTACCTGATCAGATTAAGGAAGCTCAGAATGTTGACGAGGATATCCAGGAAATCAAGAAGAATATGAGAAGAGGCAATGCCCCAGGATTCAGTGAAGATGAGCATGGCACTGTCTGATTTGAGAACCGTATCTGTGTACCGAGTAATCAGGAAATCAAAACCATGATTCTGAAAGAAGCTCATGACACCCTATACTCAATCCACCCAGGTCGTACCAAGATGTACCAGGACCTGAGAGAAAGATATTGGTGGGTTAGTATGAAGAGAGAAATAGCAGAGTTTATTGAAGCCTGCGATACTTGTCAACGAGTCAAAGCCGAACATCAGAGACCAGCTAGACTCTTGCAACTACTACCAATACCAGAATGGAAGTGGGAAGAAATCGGTATGGATTTTATAACCGGACTTCCAAGGACGCAATTGGGTTATGATTCAATCTGGGTAATCATAGACCGATTGACTAAAGTGGCTCACTTTATACCAGTCAAAACCACTTATTCCAAGAGCAAGTTAGCAGAGCTGTACATGTCCCGGATCATGTGTCTGTATGGCGTCCCCAAGAAGATAGTATCAGATCGAGGTAGTCAGTTCACTTCTCGATTCTGGCAGAAGATGCATGAAGAGTTGGGAAGCAAGCTCAGTTTTAGTACAGTTTACCATCCCAGACAGATGGTCAAACCGAAAGAGTAAACCAGATACTCGAGGATATGCTAAGAGCTTGTACCCTGGATTTCGGGAACAGCTGGGACCACTTATTGCCTTATGCAGAATTCTCGTACAATAATAGCTACCAAGCCAGTCTGCAGATGGCACCTTTCGAAACCTTGTATGGCCGAAAGTGCAGGACACCCTTGCTGTGGGATCAGCAAGGAGAACCTCAAGAAGCTGGACCGAATCTACTTCAAGATGCAGAGGATAAAGTTAAGAAGATCAGGGACAGACTGAAGATAGCCCAATCTCGACAAAAGAGTTATGCGGACAACCGTCGTCGAGATTTGACCTTTGAGGTCGGGGACTACGTCTATCTCAGAGTATCCCCACTCAGAGGTGTGAAAAGGTTTCAAGTCAGAGGAAAGCTGGCACCACGTTATGTGGGACCCTTCAAGATTCTGAATCGAAGAGGTGAAGTCGCATATCAGTTGGACTTACCGCCAAGCATGTCAGGAGTGCACAACGTCTTCCACGTCTCTCAGTTGAAGAAGTGCCTCCGTGCCCGTAGAACAAGCAGCATTAGAAACTTTGGACCTTCAAGATGACCTCACTTATCATGAACAGCCAATCAAGATTCTCGAGACCGCAGAACGCCAGACCAGAAGGAAGACCATCAGATTCTGCAAGGTTCAGTGGAGCAACCACACCGAAGACGAAGCCACTTGGGAGCGGGAAGAAGATTTGGAGGCCAGCCATCCCCATCTCTTTTGCTAGCCGGTGCAAATCTCGAGGGCGAGATTTCTTTTAAGGGGGGTAGGTTTGTAACATCCCAAAAATTTTATTCCTCTATTAAAGTCATTTCTGGATTTTATTTCAAGTCCTGCTGTGAGAAAATTTAAAAACTTTAATTTTAAGGCCAAATGAATTTATTGCATTTCATGAAAGTCAAAATAAATGTATTTCATCTTCCTAAGTCAATCTGTAATTTCCAGGATTTTATAAAGAATTAAAAACTCCCCTTTTAAGTCAAATTGTGCTTTTGCAAAATATAAATATCAAAATGGGTGGAAAATATTTTTTTAAGTCCCAAATAGTCCAAGAAGGTTCTCTGAATTTTTCTGGAATTTTCAAAATTTATTTGGTATTCTTCTGAGTATTTTAAAGCCTCCTAGTCATTTCTGAAAATCAAAAAGGGAATTAAAATTCAAAACCCTCCCGGAGCCAACAAGTGTCGCCAATCGGGCCGCTCCGCGCCGCCGGATTCCTCCTCAGCCGTCTGATCTAACTTAAACCCTCTCCCCCGCCTTCTCTTCCTCTCTGGTCGACACTTGGCACCCATCCGACCGGCCGCCCCTCCGCCCGACTTAATCACAGCCGCCCGCGCCAACTTACTGCTTCGCCCACTGCCCTCCCCTCTCCGCATGACGCGTGGCTCAATCCAAGCCCTCGCCTGTTGCCGTACTCGATCGCAGCCGCTCGGCTCAGATCTAACCCTCGTTGCCGGTTTCCATCTCAACCATCCCCGTTCACTTACCCCTTCGCCAGCAGCCGATGGTCCCGATCGCCCCCCTTGCCACCCGTCGCAAATCCGACCGTCCCCCTCTCCCTTTCCGTTTTCTTTCTCTCGTTGACCGGTGGACCCCGTTTGTCAGGTCCGTCTTCCCCGCCCCTTTCCTTTCTTCCTCGCGCGTCCACCGCTCCGCTGCCGCAATTAAAAGCAAAACCGAAACTCTGATTTCTTCGGTTTCCTTCCCGATTTCCCTCCCATACTAATGCAGATTTAAATTGCCGTTTCCCCGCACCCGTAGAAGGCATAATTAGCCCTAATTGCGGCCGTTATCGCCACCGCATTGATCTTCCGAGCCGTTGCTCTCCGGCGAGTTTAGGCGCGGCCGTTACCTCCCTCCTCGGCCTATAAAAGGGATACCCCGAGGTCCCTCTACCCACACCGCCACTCCTCGTGCCTCCAGATCGCAAAATCGAGCATCGGAGCCTCCCCTGCGCTCATTCTTCTCCATCGGCCTCAAGTAGCTCCGGCGAGCAAACGCCACCGCCCTCGGTATCCCCGAGCCTCGCCGGCGCCTCCCCGACCATGCTGGTGCCCAAGCGACCCTCGGTGACCACTTCCCCGAGCTTCTGCGCCATCGGAGCTCCTCCGCCGCCGTGAAGCCCTCTCCGACCGCCGCCCCTCTCTGCCGATGTTCCCCTCCGGTCACCCTCGGCCTCCGCGCAAGGTACCCGTGAATTCCCCGTACTCCCTCTGCATTTTTCCCCCATCGGCCAGCGCCGCGCCCGCCGGAGCGCCAGCGACCCACGGTCCCCGTGCGCCACCGCCGACCGCCCGCCCCATCAGCCGCCGGGCTGAGGTGGCAGCAGGCGTGGCCGCTGAAAGCATTTAGGCCCCTAATTTAGAGTTTTGGTAATTAATGGCAAATTACGAATATGGGACTAACATGTGTGTTGAGATTGTATAGCTAAAGTCTCATATGTGCAAAGATGAAGAACAAGTTACAAATGAAATTTGAAGCCCAAGAAGTATCAAGTTTGAGGTACATAAAAATTAGGATCTCTTTTTCGGTTTATCGGTCTTAGAAGAAAAGTTGGAAGACCGGATTATAGGTCAGATGCCGTACTATTAAGAGGGATAATTGAAAGTAGCTTGATAGCATGTTTGGGTACACACTGGATCAATCTAGGATCATACATGCATTTGAAAATGTGTTTGAAAACTCACTGTGCTCTCTCAGGAAAATCGGTAGCACCGTATTCCTCCAATGCAGTACTATCAAGATCGCGGTAGTATGCCGGATATATATCGTACTACCGCAAGACGGTAGTACCGATTTATTTGCGGTACGTTTTTTTCCAGAAGAGTATCCTCTTGGGGACTTCACCTAAAACAAATCGGTAGTACCGGAATATACACGGCGGTAGTACCGCACGGTACCGCGGTAGTACCGATTGTCGGAACGTTTTTTCCAGAATGCTCCCCAAGAAGAACTTAGCCGCAAAGAAATCGGTAGTACCGATTTATGCATGGCGGTACATCCGCAGTGCGGTAGTACCGCACCTACCTGCGGTAGTACCGCAGTGCGGTAGTACCGCATTCTCAATGGCGGTTGTACCGCACTAAAATCCAACGGCTAGTTCTAATCTCCTGACATAGCCGTTACTGTTTGCTACAGTAAAAAATCGGTAGTACCGCACTTTCAACGGCGGTAGTACCGATTTCCCTGATTTTTCAGGGTTAATTTTATCCAACGGCTAGTTTTGGTTGGTGAGGCTATAAATACACCTCCACTTGCACTTGGGTAGGTTGCTGATGTTCATTGAATCCATTTGAGCCCTAGTGCATTCACTCCACACTCCTTTTCACTCTTGAGCATTCATTTGAGCTAGTGGAGAGATATCCAAGTGCATTCAATTCTAGTTGATCCATTGTGCACTTGAGCGCCGTCAAGTGAAATTGGGGTCTATTCTCTTGGTGCTTGCCGGCACCTAGACGGCGGGAAGATTGTTGCCGGTGATTTCTTCAAGGAAGTTTGTGAAAAAGCCCGTGCAAGCGTGTGAGTGGTTTGGAGCTCGCTATCTCCGGAGCGGAGGAAGAGGTACCCATAGTGATCGAGGTGCTTCGGCTTAATTCGTGGAGCCGGTCCGATTAGTTCGGGCTAACCTCAACGTGGATTAGTGGAAACTGGTAAGTTTCCGATACCACGGTAAAAACATCAAGTGTCTCATTGTGATTGCTCCTTGTTCTTTATAGTATTTGTTCTTGTACTCTATTGTTTATTGTAATATTGCCTAGAATCAATCCTTGTGTAGAATTGTTCTTCTCTTAATAGATTGCTTAGTGATTATCTAGAACTTAATTGTTTAATTTTAGTTAAGATTTTTAAAACCTCCTATTCATCCCCCTCTAGTCAGTTATCCTTGATCATACAGCCGCCAGCTGGGCGCCACGCCAGCGCCACCCGGGTGCTTCCCCGCCACCCCACGCGCGCGCTGCCACGTCGGCTTGATGCCGTGACGTGGCAGCCACAAGGCGGCCACGTGGTGCCAAGTGGCAGCCACGTGGAGGCCACGTCACCCTCCCCCTGCCACGTGAGCCCTACCAATTTTATTAAAATCCGAAATATCCCCGCTGACGCAATTAAACCAATTTTCCCGTATGAAAATAATTCGGCCGAAATTTAAATTCTCAGGCTGACGTCATAACACAGATTTTCCTTTGGGAAAATAATTCTTGCTGACGTCATAAATCCTTTTTCGGTTTAAAAATAATCCAGAAAATGAGCTTTTTCTTTTTTTTTTTGTAGTTAAACTTTGAAAGGCTATAACTTTTGCATTTTAACTCCAAATTGACCCATTCAAATTTCTAAATTTTTTAAAATCATGATCTATCTATTTGGATTTTGTTTTTGAATTTTCTTTGAATTGGCTCTTTACGTTAGATTTTGACGATTCCGGAGAGTTCGAGTTCGACGATTTCCAGCAGGACTTCGACCAAGGCAAGTTACAACTTTGATCATGTTGAATCTAATATTTCAAATTTATTTATGTTGTTTTACTGTATATGCATGCGTACTTCTATTCAAATTTAATTTAATTGCAGTTTAAACTTTAGTTATACCTATAGTCCTTTGATTATAGCCCATTTGAATCTCAAATTTATATACCTTGTCACCCTAGCTGAAAACTAGTTAGTACCATAGTATTGACTAGAAAAATTATAGAAATGCTTAGCCCAGCTTAGTATAATTTTAGGTGAGATCAACTATTTAACATGAAATGACAATTCCTTTTGAAATCTTGACTTCGGTGAGTCAAGAATGGTTTATGAAAATAGTTTAAAAATGAAAATGGAAACTTATAATTTGGACTTAGGCTAATGGTTAGGTGGTGGGTGCCGGCATGCCTCGTGTTTGGTGACACCTGGTTGATTGTCGTGCACATGAGCATGTGGTCGAGCCTAAGTCATATTAAGGACCGTTTCTGTGATTCATTTTATGAAGTCACTTCGTACTACCACAAGTCCGGTATAGGACGGACCTGGCTAAGTAATTTGTGAAGTTCCAAACATAGTCTCGCTATAGGCTGAATGTGAGCGCGGCGTAGGCTGTGGGAAGTCTCAGATGGCACCAGAGGGGGCTCCAACTCGTGGATTCGAGTTGTGGTGAAACCTTAGTGGCGGCGTGATTATTTTGGCTATGGAACATTGGAACAGCCTTATCATGAACTCTCCGCCGCACACCTAAGGCAGTGTGTTTATCGCGTGGCTCAAGTGAGAGGGAATGTCTTGTGGGTAAAGTTGTACACGTCTGCAGAGTTAAAAAACCTATCTGGATAGCCATGTCCACGGTCATGGACATGCTGAGTAGAGTATTCACAGATTAGACTTGGTTTTTATAAAACTTAGTTTTCAGATAATCAACAGTGGTTTTGTCAATGGTCCGGGTGGGATACCCGTGGTTAGGTTAGTATAGGTCGGAGCCTACACTAACGATAATACTTTGGTTAAAATATTGTTTCATATGATGTATTAAAAATTCAGCTTTGCACTTATGCTACTGTATTTAAATTCAGTACTGCTTTTCGCACAAATAAACTTAATAAGCCTTTCTTTGTTATCCCTATGCATGCATGAACTCTGTTATATTCCTGGTGTAACTTGCGTAAGCATTTATTTGCTTACCTTGGGAGTACTCTTGTACTCACCTTGCTAAATCTGTTGCCAGACTTCGAGGACGTCTACGATGGTGAGGACTACTTCAGCGAGTAGGACGCGTCTTACAGTTATTCGCCTGTGGGAGGCTGGATGGGCTGTTCTGCTACCTTTACTGCTTTCCGCTGTTTTATTTTCTTTTGTTGGCCTTGTGCCCCTATATTGTAAGACTTGGCCTTATGGTCGTATTTTGTCAGTTAATAATATTCGGTGGTGATTTTTGCATGATATACATTTCTGTTGACCCTGTGTGCACTAGCTTTTCCTGAGATAGTGCGATTTACACAGATGGACTTGGAGTTGTTGTTCCGGGTCCCGACAGTATGTGAAAGTTATGTTCATTTAAAATCGGACCTATCAAGATTTGGAGGCCAAATTGGATTGCAAAACGTATCCCACTTAAACTCTTGATTGAATTGATCCAAAAGTGATGTTGTGACCTTGAGGAAGAGTTGGGGAAGGCGTTAACTTGATCTTGATATACTAGTCGGCTTCCCTTTAGAAGAACCTCAACCACGAGTGCATAGCATTGATGTAATTCTCCTTGTATAGCTGCACAAATATATATATTTTGATTATTTGGTAGCATCATATTCTCAATTGAAACAAATTAAAATCGAAGAAACGAATTCACATGTGTTTGTGGGATGGTCACATCATCCTTCCCTTCTTGACAGAAAACCGTTCTCGGTTTTAGCAGATGTGTAGTCTCACGTATTGCATAATCTTGATCATAAATCTTGATACATAACAAAGTACGCAACGAGCTCTTATTATGTAATATCATAAGTTCTTTATCAAATAAAGTAAAACCTCTTTGAAAAGATTGTACCTGATTAGTAGTATTATCACTGGATGATGTTAGAACTATATATGTATATGCCTCATCTGGCTCCCATTCTTTACCAAAGGGGGTATTGGATTGTGACCTGATATTGATGATCTCAATAAGCAGCAAATTCTTTTTCTGTGCAAAGGGAGAGTTGGTTGTGGTGTATGGAAGCAGCCCACAATATTCTCCTTCTCGAAAGGTTTCCTGTAGCTCATAAATAACACTACATAAACTAGAAATATTAAGGTTATTGCCATTAGTTGTTTCCTCTATGTGATAGTGTTTCTTCTTAAAAGTTGAACATTTCAGTTCTGAAGTTATGTAAATTCTATGAACCATGTAATTTTTCTTTTTATTATACTAGCCTTTTAGATAAAATTTATAACAAAATAATAAAAGTGGATTGGGAATCTCAAATAACTTTTTCTCTAAACAACTCAGATGTCGAGACCCGAATATGCAAATCCGGACTCTCTGTGTATTCTGCACTAGTCCCAGGATCATGCTAGTGCACACAGTTAAACATAGATGTCATCACAACCATACACACGATAATAATAAAGGAAAACTCGAATTTCGATAAAATATTAAAGATACGACCTTATGGCCAAGCTTACAATATCTCTAGCGGAAGGGCTTAACAAAATAGCGTGAAATCCAAAATAAAGCGTAGCGACCAATCGACAAACCACAAAGCTATCGAGTGGAGAACGGCCTAATCCGTGAAGTCGTCGTAGTACTCTCCTTCGGCACCTCCTGCCGATAGTACTCCTCTCCCTCAATCGAGCAACATAGGCGTAAAGCCGTGAGTACATTGGTACTCAAGAAGTCGTTGTAACAATAAATGCAATATAATATGCAAGGCTTACCAAAGGAAGGCTGAAAGGTTTATATTGCATAAATGACATTTGAAATACAGTAAATAGATTGAATGCGAACTTTAAGTAAAACATTAATAAATAATCAAAGGAACTGGAATAAACCACTTATGGACCTTCCATCCATAAGCTAAACCAACCACTTATGGACCTCCCATCCATAAGCTAAACCAACAGTGAAATAACCATTCACCGTCCAACCACAATTCCCAAGTTTTCACAAATAACTACCCCTCGTGTGAAATCACCGAGCATTGTCCATGACCGAGGACGCGGCTATTCGAATAGTTTTACACTCTGCAGAGGTTGCACAACTGTACCCACACGATGTGACATCCTCACGTTAAAGATAATCACAACAAGGCCTTTACAAAGTTCAGTTTACAACTTAATCCGCCCGCTAGGGTTTCGCATCACACCCCCCCTTGCGCCACATGGAAATCAGCAACCATGTTCATCTCAATGGCAAGATTACAGTTGAAACCTCCCAAATTAGTCAGCCAGGTCCGTCCCATACCAGACATGTGGTTTGCACGGTAAGGCTCAGATCAATGGCGCACAAAGTTAAGTCCTTAACATTACCCGGGCGAGACTACCACATCCCTCGAAGTGCTCCAACACTTCCCCCCCTTTACTGCACGATCACTCGCCCGAGTGAAAACCAATTTTGTATAACCACACCAACGACGCACCAACGTCATGGCACAAATTTTAATTACTGTGGCACCAACCACGAATCTGCTGTGGCTCCAACCACGGTCCAATATCTCATTAAGTCAAATTAATAATTCACATGTGATGATGAAACCCTTTTCGTAAATTAAGCAAGGCTAAGCAATTCTATCGTACCAACCCATGTGATAATTAATCTAGCATCACTAGTATGTTTCCCAACCTATGGTGACAATGACATCAAGGTATTCCAAATTATCAAGGAGGGATGAGTTCAATTGGGACGATAACTACCAATACAAGGGTTTGAATAAAAATAGCGATGCAATGTAATTTAAAACAAAGTAATTAAATAATAGATTGCAAACTGGGTTCAACATGATCAAAGGACACGACTTGCCTTCGTTATGCTCAGCGGGGTACTCCTGGTCTTCTGGCGCGAAAACTGCTCCTCCGGAATCCGAATCTAACGAGAGAGAAAACGACCGAAAACAAAGAAACACATAAAATGACAAGCAAAAGAACTCAAAAATTCACAAAACAAGAACCAACAGCTAGAGCTCGATTTTAGATGAATTTAGAAAAAAGAACGGGGTCAATCGGAGCTAGGACGGAGGAGAACGGGCTCTCGGAAAATTTAATCAGAAATTAAATCGGGAAAATTGAAAAAGGCTACTGTGCTGTGAACCCGGTGCACCAAATTCCGAGTTCACCGTGGACGCGGCGCATGGAACAGTGCGCGCGCGCGGCCGGCGGCGGTTGACGTGGCAAGCGCTGGTGTCGCCACGTGTCATGCCGACGTGGCGCTGACGTGGCGACACGTGGCACCCCGGATGCGGGTCCGGCTGACGTGGCGCTGACGTGGCATGTCCACGTGGCATGCCACGTCGGCTAGGGCTGACGTGGCACACGCATATGCTGCCATGTGTCACGCTGACGTGGCTCGGTCGGTGCGCGGCCGCGGCGGGATCGGACGGGCGAGGGTTGGCCACGTGGCGCGATCGCGGCCGTGGATCCAGATCTGGATCTGCGGTCGGGATCGGGCGGCCGGTGTCGGTGGGGTGCGCGGATTGCCGGCGTGGCAGCTCGGCAGCGGCGCGTCGCCGCGCGGGCCAGCGCGGATGGAGTGGCGCGGGCGGCGGTGACGATGCGCGACAGCGTGGCGGCGTCGCGGTGAGGCGGCGTCGCGCGCGCGGCGCGCGGGGTGTCGCGGTTTAGCGGCGTGGTGACCGAGGCGGGCGAGCGGGCGCGTCCGGCGACGAGGGCGGCGACGGGGAAGGCGACGCGGCGACGGGTGAAGCGGAGGCTCACCGGCGACGGCGGGGACGCACGGGCGACGGCGAAGACGCGCGGGGTCGCACGGCGCGGCGGCGAGGCAGCCGAACGGCGGCGCGAGCGCTGAGAGCGGAGGTGAGGGTTCGCGCGGCGGCGAGAGGCACGCGAACCGAGGCGAAGCTTCGCGTTTATCACGCGAACCGAGGAGCTCAGATCGGTTACGGTGCGGTGAGCGACTTTGGACGGCCGAGATCTCGCGCGGGAGATCGGACGGCTCACGGGCGCGGGCGCGAGGGTTAGGGTTTGCGCGAGCGCGCGGACGCTTGGGCGTGGGCGGCTCGGATCGAGCGAGCGGAGGATCGGACGGCGCGGGCGGAGTGGGGCAACGGCCGCTGCTGCCGCCGCGCGTCGCGCCAGCGGATGCGCGACGCGCGTGGCGCGATCGGCGGTCGGAACGGCCGGCGAGCGCGGCGCGCGGTGCTAGGGTTAGCGAGGCGGCGCGAGCGCGAGCGCTGGATGGTGCCGCGTGGCGGTTTGGGCGGGGGGATGCGAGGCGCGCGGGAGCCGGGCCGGCGGCGCGCGCGAGGAGAGGGGCGGGAGGCCGACGCGTGGGCGGCCGGGATGGCGCCACGCGGAGGGGGGAAGATCGGGCGGCTGAGGGGATTTCTCCGATTAAACCTTTTCCAGAAATTCAAATAAACTTCTAAAAGCTCTAGAAAATAGCAAATAAATCCCAAAAATTCACCAAAAATACCAGAAAATACCTTGAGACCTGAAGAACACAAATAAAATATTTTCAGCTTATGTTAATGTTTATTTTACTCAGATTAAATCATTTCAAAATTCTAAAGTTTATTTGGAGCTTAATTTAATTCCAGAAAATTTCAAAAAAATACTTGTGACATGAAGAATTTAATTAAACTATTTTCAGCTAATGTTGAAGTATAATTTAATTAGATTAAATTCTTTTAAATTTTTGAAAATTCATTTAAGCTTGATTTTAAATTCAGGAAAATTCCAGAAATTTATTTTTAAATTCAAAGTTTTAAAAATCCCCAAAAATCAGGATGTTACATCAGATCACAAGGATGATCAATCTCAATATAACCTAAATTGGCTCATCTCTAGCATGTATTAATTGCACATAGATAGAATCAAAAGCATTTATTTTAGCACATGGATTTAAAATGAAAACAGGAGAATCATATTTAATTTCTAATTGTGTCAAAGATTTATGTAAGGAACAAGCACACAACTCATTCTTAAAAATTAAATCAATGCAGTCTGAATTCTTACTTGAAACATGTGTATATTAGAATTATATTTCACAAAGTTTTACTCTAAAGTAGCATGAACAGTGGACAATTGTTGTTCTTCATAGGCATACTCACCTTGAGTGATAATAGTACCATTATCTTTACCTTTTTGGCTCTCCTCGCATGATGTAGGGACATTCATCATCCCATCTTCCTTCTCAAGCAATGAAGTCGGTGGCTCAATCAGCTCATTCTTCTCTTCAGCATGGTTCTCAACCTCCTGCAAGTTGTTAGTAATAGAAAAAGACACAAACACAAGTTTATTCTCATGTGTTCTATCACCAAGCATTCTCAATTCTTCCTCAATCTAACTTTCAATCTTACAAGCAAGTACAAACAAATGAGAGAGATAATTATAGTCTTTGAGAACAAGAAGGTTCTAAATTTTCTGATTAAGTCCACTTAAGAATCTATTCTCTATAGTTTCAGCATATTCCTCTAAACCACAACGCAACAAATGAGTTTCTAATTCATGATAGTATACCCTTATAGTTCTACTACCTTGTTTTAAACGTTGCAATCTACCTAGTAAATAATCAACATGATATTTAGAAACAAATTTATCTCTCAAAAGTTTCTTCAATGCATTCCAAGTTTGAAGTACTTTACCATGTCTACCAAAATACTTCCACCAAAGTATTGCATCATTAGTAAAAATACTAGTGGTAGCTCTAATCTTTTGCCTATCAGACCAATCATAATATTCAAATTTTTATCTAATGCTATCTCTCAGTCAATATAGGTATCAGGATCAAATTTACCAGCAAAAGATGGAAAAGTATACTTGACTTTAGTTAATGCATCATCATCGGATATCTCTCTTTGTAACATATACATACCTCGTTGATTTTGATAGAGTCGACGACGATTATGGTCATCGGAGCAATCAACTTTAGTATAGGTGATGTAGTTGTTCTCTTCGATATAATCATCCTCATCCAATGAAGAGTTCAGAGAAAACAATGCACATCAGGTAGCTGGGGGTGAACGTTTATTAAGCCTCTCAACTCTATTGTTGATGGTGGTAAGGGTCTTATTAAGCCGATCTAACATGTTGTTGGTCTCACAAAAATTCCTGCTATGTGATGTTGAACCTATCATGGTTAGTAGAAAATAAGAAAATATACGAGAATTATGTAAGTCCCTATAAACTACTAGGAGGTGGAGCTTAACAAGTCACACATATTTTAAACTCTTACTAAGCTCTTACCAGTTCTTACCAATATAGAACAAATGATGTAACCGATGGCTAGTTCATGATAATTTGACTCAAGTGATGTGTATAGTGATTGCCGGTACATTAAGGCCTGTAACAGTTAGTATTAGGTGTAGCTTGGAAGGTTCTAGATATGTAGCAATAGAGAACAATTGGTTAATTTCAGAAATTACATGGAATTGAATTATAGTTCATATTTAGTACTTAGCCTTATGTTACTGATCAACAAAACATAGATGAAAGCTAAAAACAAGTATGTATCAAAAGTATAGGAGTGGTATACATAATATCATTCAATTGAACGCAATTACGAGTGAAAAGCACAAGCATTAACCCAAATATGAGAGTGGCAGATTTCTGTCCACTAGACAAGACATTGGTATTTTGGCTATAACTTTTATTCATATGCCTATTTTTCAATGATTCTTTTTTTGTTGTTTCCAGATAGCTTTTGCTACAATTTTCCTTTTGGAGCCAACTTCTAGAAACTGACAAAAAAATTTGCACAAAAATCACAAGTGCTAATTATTGCAGATTCAAAAAAAGAAATTTGGGTTAAATTTTACTACAGATATCTTTTAATTGTTGTACTGGAATGAACCAAAATTTTGTAAAAAGATGAATAATGAAGTTATGAGTCTGATGGAGGTGGTTTCACTAAAAAAGGATAAAAGAATGAAAAGTATGGTGTTTTTTTGTGGCGGCTGCAGAAGAGGGAGTCTTCTGGCCGAAATGGGAAATTAGAGTTTTTGTCTTCTTGATATGTAACATCCCAAATTTATGGGACTAAGGTATTTTTCGAAATACTAAAAATCTTTTCTCTATTCTTCGTATACCTCAAAATTTGCATCTGTTTGAGTTCTTGATTTGAATTTCCTGGTGACAAAAATTTGAATAAGAAAAACAAATTTGCAAAATCAAGCCCTCAATCAAAATCCGAATTCTCAAAACTCTGGGCAAACCCTAAATCCAAATTTTGGAAAAAAAATTAATCTTTGGGATTCAGGTTAAAATTAAAAATCTAGAATCTTTTCTCACCTAGTTAATTTGGCAAAAAGTCAAATTACTGAAATTCTTAACAATCCTCAAAAATGCTTTTGGGCCCCGACTTCCCTTCCTCCACTGCCTCCTCCCCGATCTTTTCCCCTCCTCCTCAATTCGGTGCCGCCGCCAGGCTCTTCCACCTCCCCTCTTCTTTCTCCGCCTCCCCCTCTTCCCTCCTGATTCGCCTGGCCCAGCGCTCCTCCTCCCGGCCTAGATCGGTGCGTCGCCCCTCTCCATCCTTCCCTCGCCCTGGTCCGAGTAGATGCTCGGTCAGCCCCTTGCCTCACCTCCACCAGCGGCCCGACCCCAGGTACCGCGCAGTGGCTCCTCGTCGGCCGTACCCCGAGCACCGGCCTCGCCCACAGGTTTGAGCACCCGGGTTTCCCTCATCACATCCTAGCCTGCGCCAAGCACCATCACCTCCACCAGCCTATCGCCCCTCCCCTACCCAGGCTTCAATGCCCGCCGAGCTAATGCTATCACCTCCACCGGCCTTACCCCCCATCAATGCCAAGCGCCACCCTTCACCTACGCCCCCACCCCCTCGGCACTAGCTCGGCGTCAACCTACCTCCGCCATCCCTGCTAGCCCTACGCCGGCCTCTCCCTCACCTGCTTCGATCGCCGCCATGGATTTACTCCGCCAACAGACTTCTTCAATGCCATTGCAATTAGTTCCACCGACCGCCTCACCTCCGTCGCCTATAAAGGGGCCCGAGGCTCCCAGATCCTCCCCGTGCTCTCCCCTCTCTTCTTTCCAAATTGAAGCACCGATCCCCCTTTTTCCGATTGCCTCGCCGCTGCATTTTCAGCTGAATTCCCAACGCCATGCGCTTTCTTTGGACCACCTGAAGCAGCTCCAATCCACTAGCTGAGCCCCTTGTTGGCCTCAGTCCAATGCCCACGGGAGTCGCCCAGCGCCGCCGCCAGTACCCGTCGCCACCCCACCTTGCAGCCCCTCCGGCCAAGCCACCGCCTTGAGTAAGATTCTCCTTGCCCCACTCCTGCTAATGCCCCGCTAAATTTCCCCTTCCCCCTCTCTGGTTCCCGCAATCCTGGAGACCCCCTACTCCGGCCGCCTCAAGCCACCCCGCACCTTGTTCCAAGGGAAGACATCGTTGCCACACCTTGCTTCCTCGACCGCTCGGAATTGGTTGTGTTGGACAACGTCGCCTCTTCGGCCTTCCCCCATCAATAGTGCCACCGCCAAGAAGTGTGCCGCGCCCCTCCCTGCTCTCTTCAGCCGAGCCCCTCCTCCCAGAAGTCCCTGTCTTGCCCTCTTTCTTCTCTGAATGACAGATGGGCCCCGTCGAAATTTGTGTTCAGACTAATGGTTATCACTTGTATAATGCCAAACATTGCTATCTTGTGACAATTTATTTACAAATCCCATTGGACAAGTCTGAAAAATAGTGTTAGGAATAAAAATGCACTTGCAAGATTAAACAAAAATATGAGCGAAGATCAAATAGAACTCTATGGAAGGATTTATTAAACTCTCATGACTAATTTCCAAGTAATTAGCATGATCTTACTAATTATCAATGCTAGTCAAGGAACGCTATAAACTAAAGCAAACTGTGAAGTCATTCCTAAATTCTCGCTAAGCAAAAGTTGCCAAGACAACTAATTAGAAATTTAAGAAAAACCAGAAACTCGACTGGCTTGCATAATAAGTAATATATCTTTACCCTGAATCCATATTCTCTAATGCAAAGCAAGTTTATGAGATCATCAATAATCAAGTGTTCATTGCCAAAAATCAAAGGTCTCTCTTGTAGTCAATAATTAAAATCTTGGCTAAAATCTTCTTTATTTCCTCATAAGTTGCAAGGATCTAAACTTCTTTTGATTAAGAAATTCTTATTAAAGATCATGAATCTTTATCCCAAATAACTCGGTCTCAGAATTTAAATTTCCTAATAAACTTCAGCCACGCAAAATGATAGTATAGTAAAACTAAACCAAAAGAGGGAATTGTTTTTAATGAGACTTTGCAAAACCCTTTCTCAGAAATAAATAATACCAGGAGCTAAAATTTTGCATCATCTCTTGTATCTTTATCTTGAGCGTATGTCTGCTAAATCAAGCTTAGCCCATTAATTTAACTGTATTTGTGCATATCGTTCATTCTAAAACCAATAAGACTCCCTTTTTAATTGATGACTAAGAAAATTGAGAATCAAATCTTTAATAAAATACAAAGATTCGGACCTCTTTCGGATTACAAGATTCTTAACCCTAAAACAAAGAATTATTACTCTTTAACCCCAAATAACTAACCTTGGATAACTTTCCTTCTAAATCCAAAATCTCGCAAGAGAAGACATAAAATAATAAATCTTGAGTAATTAACACTTTTATCTAAGAATCTTGACAATACCTATCTTTGCACCTAAAATACTTATCAGATCATCATCTAATAGTTAAAAATAAACAACCCTGCCCCTAAGCATAATTGATTAAATAACCAACTCCAAACTATAATTAAATTAGGGAGAAATACTTAAATTTAAGTATCTGGCAAACCACCTCCTTGGGCAATCTTTCTAAAGCTACCCATGAATCCAACCTAACTCTTGGAACTTCCTTGATAAATATAAAATATTATAAAAGAAGTTATAAAGGAAAAGATCAAGCCCTTTATCTTGAACCCAGCAAAAGGATCCTGCGGGTAATCCTTACTCAACTTCTCCCTGTTTCTTAAAATTTTCCCTTACAGTAAAGCTACCTAACCAATTCCTTCCTTCACTCAAAACCATTCCAATCCCACCCTCTCTGCTATCAATTTATAAGCAACAAAAAATGAGTTCAATTAATTTAAACTAGACTTTTCCCGCTATTTGAATTTATTTAGTTTTCCATTCGTTTGTCGCGTATTAGAAGCTGCAGTTTGAAGACGACAAGCTCAAGCGAGTTCGAATTACCGAGGAAGAAGGATTCAAGATTTGATAAGACTGACAGGTTAAGCAAGCTTTGAGTTAAATCAAGGCCACGGTAATTAAGCAGGGCAAGTCATCATGTTGATCATATTGAGCCTACATTTTACAAAGAATTATGTTCTTTCAAATTATCAAAAGGCATGCTTACTTACTATGCAAAAATATGTCAAATGTAAAATAGATGTTGCCCCTTTTATGATACCAATATTATTATGACACTCTCTGCAGCTTGATTCAACTAATTCCTTGTCACCCTAGATATTATTGGTATTTTTACTAGCTAAGTCATATTTACTGCCAAGTGAGTCCAAAGCTAGGGCATTAAATTGTCCGGCTCATCATTACTTCAAACATGTGAAATTATTTTGGGCAGTCATTGGATGTAGGTGACTGATAATTTGGTACAGCTTATCTTTCCAAAACCCTAAAACTTGCTTATCTGTCTGGGCGGTTTGTGAGAGTGGCTGGTGGAGGTAACAATTGGAGTTGTGGTAAGCACCGCCTGAACGAATTAAGGACTTAATCCTGTATGATCTCTCTATGTAAAATAGTACAAACCACAAGCTGGCAAAATATAGACTTGGTTGAATAATTTACTAGACCCCTGAAGGCATCTCACAGGTCAGTCAGGTGTATGAAGTGGGGTGCACGAGACCAAAGAAGGTTCTGCTTGAAGGGACACTGGGAGAAGGTGAAGTGCGACGTATAGGGTGACATTGTGGATGAAGTATCTAGCTGCGCAGCCGCTATGAGTGACATCCCACACAACCTATGGATTCAACCCCATGGGGGTGAGATGCTTAAGGGGAAAGGCATTATAAAGGCCTCGTGATGATCTCTCGATCTATGTGACTAAGGAATCACATAGGTCAGTCGGGCTGATTATCTCTTGTGGGTACAGATATACAAACTCTGCAGACTCTAATAACTATTCGAATAGCCATGCCCACGATCAAGGGCGGACATGGGAACATTCTCGAGTTAGTTCTATTTTAAAAACCCTTTTGTGGGTGGGATAAAAATCTATCAGAGGGGGTACTTTAGCTTTGGTTTTTCCTGGATGGACGTACTCCAGTGGTTATAAAATCTAGCATTGGTGGAGGTAACCATACACCGTAAAAGGTGGATGTAACCTGCACTATTATTACTATTGCACTCTCTCTTTATAACTGCATTTTGGTTAAAATTGCTAAGTCTCAGGAATTTTACTTACTGTATTTGGAAATGCTGCTTTAGCAAATAAAATAACCTCAAGCCTTCTTTCACAGCCTTGCATACAGTATTATTATTGTTGCATTCTGTGTGATGGCTTGTTGAGTAGAATTTGTGCTCACTGTTACTTAATTATTACGCTCCAGTCAGTTAAGAACAGAGGAAGAGACCGTGCAATGCTTCCAAAGGGTCGACAGAGCTAATATTCAAGAAGGCCAAGAGCTAGGTCGCGAAACCCCAGTTGGCTACCTATGAGCAAGTCCTGAGGGTCCTACTTGTGTGAAGATCTCCGCTACTGCATTCTCTGCTTTTCGGCCCAATCAGCCCATGTAAGTTATTACTGTATAATTTACGCTTTCACTTAATATGTTTTAATATACAGTGATGTATCTGGGAGCACTAGCTACTGATCCAGAGAATAGTGCAGAAATCACAGATGAATTTGGAATGAAAAATTTCGGTTCCGACATGATGGTTTTGGATGTGGGAATTTTTTTTGGAGTTTTATGGAACCAAAAATATGACCAACAATAAGATAAAATTAAAATAGACATAAATTTAATTTAGCAAACTGAAACTAACAAATTGAAAGGCACAACGGGGTTTAGACAACAAAAATTAACTCTTTTTGTATAGCAATTTTCTAGTTATAGGTATAAAAATAAATCCAAAACTAAAATCTTACCGGCCAATCTGTGCTCTAATACCAACTGATGAGGAAAGTTTGGGCCCGATCTTCCAATGAGAATGATAACTTCGATTGATTGATATGATATTGACGATGAGACTACTTGACTGAAACGACCAAGTCTGATGACAAGACCACACCCTGGTCGATATCAACCGTGCCAAGAACGTGGTTGATCTAAACACGAGATTTAATTCCTGCGAGCAATCAAAGAACAAGCAAGAACACGATAAAGAGTAATCTGAATATTGCAAATATGAATGAGGAACACAAAGAGTTGAGACTTGCAATCGTAGTTGTTGATCTAGTCGATACAAGAATACACGATAAAGTTTCACGGTGGATAACTAATGTAAACAAGCCTGTGTTTTATGGCCAATTGAGCCTCTATTTATAAGGGCACATAGTCCCTTGCCATATGGAAACATTTCAACACATGGAAACTAATCAAATCATATCCGATTCTATCTCTATTTCTAAAAGCAAAAGATTTTTTTTTGCTAATTCCGATGTGCACAAAAGGAATCTAATGATGGGGCTAGATCTATTTGAAAGATGATGAGATAAACTTTCCATCTTGTACTCATGCACCTTAAACGGACTCTGTATGTGAAAGTTATGCATATTTGAAGTCGGGCCTATTAGACTGAATCCAAATTGATCTGTAGATTGAATTGGATTCCAAAATATGTCCCACATGAACTCTTGCTTGAATTGATCCAAAAGTGACGTGATGACCTTGAGGAAGAGTTGGAGAATGCATTGACTTGATCTTGATATACTGGTCGGCTTCCCTTTAAGAGGACCCAACCACGAGCGCGTAGCATTGATGTAATCCTCCTTGTATAGCTGCAAAAATATATATTTTCATCAATATGTAGCATTATATTCTCATTTGAAACAAATTAAAATCAAAGAAATGAATTCACCTTTTGTTTATTCTTGGGAGCTATAGTTGTATGTGTTTGTAGCATGGTCACATCATGGTTCCCATGCGCCACTTGCCTCTGTGAGTTGTGGCCGTTTGTACTATCTTCGCTATCTCCGTGCCTAGAAATGCTGCACAACTCCATGTATTCTCATGTATAGGTGCCCACAGGGCCAGCGCCAACATCCCTAGCTCTGCAGCAACCCAATGAAGCTAGCATGCCTCTTCTCCACTCCTATTCCTACCCCATTCATATTCACTGCTGCCGCGCTCCTCGACACGCTATCCCAACTTTGATGAGCATCCAACTCTGGCATCATTACCAATGGCTTTGCCATGATCTCCTCTCTCCATTCTCGGGTTCTCTCTTGCCCCCTTTGTCCCTCCCTCACTATCGGCGAGCATGGAAATGAGCTCGGCCATGGCCAGCAGCGAGTTGCTATACTTTTTACTAGTAGCATGTGGGCCTCGTATGTTAGTTTTTATAATTAAAACCATTTTATTAAAATGTGTTGATGACATCTAAGCCCAACCCCTTTAAATCATTTTAAAAATCTAAACAATTGTGAGGACACCTTCGATTTAGCTGAAATACACTTCCTTCATAGGTTAACGTATTTTAGAAAAATAATCCTTCGACAGCAGCCCCGCAGCACAATATTTTGTCTTTTCTTTTTCTAGAATTTTTCTCTTTACCAAAACTTTGATTAGCTCGTTCTCACTCATACGAACTCTAATTTGAGTGATTTTTGTCCCTAAATTTTATAATATCATGAAATTTTATAAGCTATAAAATATTTGGTTTACTCTCTTTTGAATTTAATTGGATCTTATTTGTATTATTTTGCTTTTACCGATAGATACTGACTGCCGAAAACGCTTCGAGATTAATCCAGAGTAAGAGAAGTATTTAACAGTAAGGCAAGAACCCCCTTTGACCATATTGATGCCATATTTCACTGTTATGTATGTTGTGTTTTAAAATTATTATGCATACACGTAATTTTGGTAAGTCGCTATATTAGTAAGATTGGTAATTTCACTGTTATATCCAAGTATTGCATTGATTTTACCTTGATAAATTGACACTCTCAGTGTTGTCGCCATAGTATTTCTATCTACTTCTTGTATACTTAGTTGTGGAAATTGTAGATGATGCTTGGCTTGCTCATATCTGTACTAGTTGTGCTAAGATTGGAAATTGGTCAAATTACTAGTTGTTATTTTGGTTAATACATGAAACTAAAAACATGTTTTAGAATTAAGCGAGTAGTTGTTGAGACCGATGCGGTTAACACAAGACTTTGGATTGTGGTTGTCCTGCCCGGGTCATTAAGGACCGATCTATTGTGCCCATAGACTCAAGTATTCATGTACAACCATGCATGCCTCTATGGAAAAGCCTTAGCATTCTAGCAACACAACCGTAGGTGGTAGATTGTAGGTGATTGGGCTAGTACGGGTATGAAGGTCATCCATCTTTGTATTGGTCTTGCTAGTTCAAACAAGGTTTACCAACACATCATATGAATCTTGAGATATTGGTGGGCACTCCAATCTTAGGAAAGAATCATAGTGATGGGGCAATAGGGTCCCGATCTTCTGATAGGATTATAACTTTGATTTGAAGGAACACGACTTTGACGATGTAGGCTTCTAACTGGTCACAACCAGAATACTAAGCAATCACTAAACCACACTCTGAGTTGTTATCAATTGTGCTAAGAAGACGGTTGACCTGACCACAAAGGTCTATTCCTACATACAATTGAAGAACACACAAGAACAAGATAAAACATAATATGATGTATTGCAAATATTTATGAAATACTGACAAGATGGGATTCTAAATAAGGATCTTGACCATGTGGTCTAGTCGACGCAGACAAAAGATACAAGTTGCAACGAAGGCAAACTAAATATAAACAAAATCCAAATAAGCTAGAGGGGTGGGACAACCTTAAATAGGGGGAAGCCGCACATAGATAGGAGATGGTACAACTCATGGTACTGTTCATGTGTGAATAGTACCACTAAATAGTAACTACCATATGAGCCAAGCCCGGTACGATTACAAGACCCAAAATAGTCAAAACAGGTGATATAGCAACTTCTTTTGGTGATTACAATGAGAACACAAAAGGAATTTGGAGGTGAGTCTAGATCTGTTGGAAAGAAAATGATATAAGCTTTCAATAAACTACCCGTGGAGCTCAAACAGACTCCATATGTGAAAGCTATGTACATTTGAAGTCGGTGCTATCTCTGGAGTGTTGCAGCGCTCTTTTTTATGATTGCAATGTGCTTAGAAGGAATTTGAATGTGAGGATAAATACATTAGAAAGATTTATCAAGTACTCGTGAACCTCAAACGGACTCCGCATGTGAAAGTTATGCATATTTGAAGTCGGTGCTATCTCTAGAGGCCAAATTGGATTCCAAAATGGGTCCACCTTGAACTCTTACTTGTATTGACTCAAAAGTGATGTGGTGTTGTATAAATATATATTTTTATCATTAGATAGCATTATATAGTTCATATAATATAAAGTCACTTGTAAAAACGAGCTCATCTGATATTTAAGTGATACATAAAAGCTCTTGCAATTGGAACAACAAGCATAGTAAATATGGTTGTATCCATAGGGGACATGTTCTCATCATCCTCTTTCTTTTAAAAAAAAATAAAGCCGTCCTCAGCTTTTGATAAGCTAAAAATAAGGTAACAAAAAAGCCAAGGTGTATGCATGGTTTATGTATATGTCATATGTTTTAACGGTTCTTCGTTCGTGCACAATTATTGTTATAAAACAATACCGTGTAGTATTACCTGAAGAATAATCATATATGTTAATGAGCAAAAGAAAATTTCTCACATAGTAGTTATTGCAAGTAGTTTTGCAAATGTAAGTGAAGCATTTATGCAATTCAAATATCTGAAGTTGTAAACTTGCAGTGGTAGCACATATGGGCAAAGGTACAACTTTTGGAATTAAATAAAGTTCATCCATATAATCATATTTTAATCGAGCAATAGCAAATTCATCTAGCAAGGGTGAAAAGATTTGTAAGTTCTTCCATACATCAACTTTATTATTCAGATTGTCAATACTAGATGGTTCAATAAGAGATGAACATATAGGCATTGAATGATCACTAAATTTTATTTGTCACATAATGAACAAGATTCAACATACAAGAATTATTGTTCAAAACAACAAGATTCAATTTATCCATATGATCACAAGTTATGCATATTCGATATACGAGAAATTGATTGTCTACACCTTAATCTCTATTCAAATTGAACTTATATGTGTAGACATAAGTACTAGTTAATGATTTTAAACATAAAATTTTAGCAAGGTTCTCAATCACATTAGATAGCTCTCTAGAATCATCAAATATGATATAGTATAAAGAATCATCAAAAGATATTCTAGTAATAACTTGCTTATAAGTAATCAATTCCACATTATATAAATTGAGCACAAAAGTTTCAAAACATGGGATTTTCAATTGAACATATAAATTCTTACAATTACTCATATTTTCACATTTAAATTCAGCACCATAGTTATTACCTTTATCAATGTCCTCAGTTTATGTAGGTATTATATGTATAAAATCTTTATGATGAAGCAATGAGTTAGCAAGTATTTTATCTTCAACTAAAGTTATCTGATGGGGACATCCCTCCCATGGATACAACCGTGTCTACACATGCAACTCATCCACAACAAGTGTTACAAGGTCTACTTACTCGAGCTCGTACTCGCCAACTTAATTACCAGGTGAATTCGTTTATAGGTTTGTATATTACTGAGAATAGATCGCTACCTAATGCAGTTGATTTAATTATGCTTAGGACATAGGAAAGGATGAAGGAGAGGCATGTGGAGTCATGGACATGCATGGAAGGCACAATGGAGGTCACTACGTCACTTTGGATCTGAGTCAAGCAAGAGTTGGAGTTGGACTTGTTTTGGATTTAGATTTGGACTGCCGTAATAGTATCAAATTCAATTGGACGTAACTTCTTTATACGGACTCCGTTTTGGACGTTCTTGGACTTCATGGAAAGCTTATCAAGTCTACTTTCCAATGGATCTAACTTCATTGTCAAATTCTATCCGAGTCGGCCACAATCATCAAAAGAATTCATATCTATTTCTTAGTCCGAATTCAAAAGGGTGCTACGCCACCTCTAATTGGGCCCATGTGCCTTATAACCCTAGGTAGTGCAACCGCTTCCTTGGCCACCACGCCTGGTCGTCTCCCTATAAAGGAGCCACCACCTCCCTTTTCCAAAACTCGGATTTCGTTGAATTTAGATCTAGACATTGTGCAAACTTCTGTTTTTCAGTTGTGTCAAACGACCACCTGTCAAGACTGCCTTCGGGATCCCACCTTTGTTTTTCAATACCATCTATACTATAATATTATTCTCAATATCATTTGTCTACATCTTATTCTTACTAGTTCTTCGATTGCTCACAGGAATTGAACTTCGTGTTTAGGTTGATCGCGCTTCCAGCTTGGTCAATAACATCTGAAAGTTGGTTCAACGATTGCTAAGGTGCAAGTGTCGTCGTACGGTTGTAGTCGGATCGCGAGAATCACCTCCACTAAAATCGATAGTTATCAACCTCATCGAAAGATTGGGCACCCCGTCTCCATCATTATCTCCTCATATTTTGCTTTCAACAGCACCGGTTGTTGAACATTTAACTACTTGTTTTCAATGTCAGCTTCTCTCTTTTCTTTTGGTGTATCTCTCGCACTCAATTTGAATGCTCTCAATCTCACATATTGTGAAATCACATAGCTCACTTTTTTCTTCAGCATGGTTCTCAACTTCCTGCAAGTTGTGAGTCATAGAAAAATGCACAAACACATGTTTGTTCTTATGTTTCCAATCATCAAGTATTTTTAATTTTTTTTTCAATCTGACTTTCAACCTTATAAGCAAGTATAAAAAATTAGATAGAGAATTATATTCTTTGTGAACAAGAAAGTTCTGAATTTCTTAATTAAGTCCACTTAAGAATCCATTCTCTGTAGCTTCAACATGTTTATCTAAACCACAATAAAACAAATGAGTTTTTAATTCATAATAGTATTCCTTTACAGTTCTACAACCTTGTTTTAAACATTGAAATCTATTTAACAAGTCACATGAATAATATGAAAGAACAAATCTAGATCTCATGACTCGTTTCAAAGCATTCCAAATTCTAGGTACATGTGGTAGTCTAAATTTTTCTCTTCACCAAAATAATACAAAATCAGTGAGTTCACTAGTAGCAACCCTAACTCTTTTATTATAGAAAAATCATAGCATGTAAATTTTTGATCTATTTATAATTTTCAATTAAGATAAGCTTCGGGATCATATCTACCAGCAAATGGAGGAATTATAAACTTAACTTTAGTTAATGCATCATCATCACGTACCTTTCTTGTTAATCTACTTGTACCTTGTTGATTTTATCGGAGTCGACGATGGTCGTGATCATCGGAGCCATCAACTTTAGTATACACATCGTAATTGTTCTCTTCAACACCATCATCCTTGTCCACCAAAGAGTGAGGGAGAAAATAGAGTACGTCAACCAGCTTGGGGTGGATGTTGCTTAATGTTCTCAACTCTGTTGTTGATAGTGGTGAGGGTCTTGTTAAGCTGATTCAACACGTTGTAGATCTTCTCCATTTTATAGTTCACCTCATGGTTGAAATATTGCATGAGCATCCTGGTGCGAGGAGTAAGAGGTCTCACACTCTCAAGTTGAAAAGATTGATTATCATTATTGGCATCATGTTTTGAATTTTGTAAACCTGCCATTATCAATAAAAAATAAGAAACTCACAAGAAAGAATTTGTTCCTATCAACTACTAGGAGGTATAGTTTGATAAGTCACATATCTCTCAAGTTTTTACCAAGCTCTTACGAGGTCTTACTAATGCAAAATAGGTAGTTCAACCGGTGGCTGGTTCATAATAACTTGACTCAAGTGATGAGTATAGCGATTGTAAGGGCTGGTTCGACATGATCTGCTTGTTTATTAAATGGTATAGTTTGGAAAGATAGATATGTAGTGATGGAGAACAATTAGTTAATTTCAGAAATTACACAGAACTGAATTATAGTTTGTATCTAACACTTAGCCTATGTTGTTGATCAGCCAAGGATGGAAGAAGGCTAAAACAATTGTATAACAATGTACAGGAGTTGTAGATACAAGATAATTCAATGGAATGCAATCTGGAATTGAAAAGTGCAAGGATTGACTGAAAACTGAAAAGTAAATATTTCTGTCCATTGGATAGTACATCGGTATTCTGGCCGTAACTTTTTGTCAGATGCCTATTTTTTGATGATTCGTTTTTTGCTATTTTCTAATGGCTTTTTCTACAACTTTTGTTTTGGGGTCAACTTCTAGAAATAGATCCAAAAAATCTCACAAAAATCACAAGTGCTGACTATTGCAGATTTAATCCAGAAATTTGGATCATATTTCACCACAGATATCTTTTAACCACCTTATCGGAATAAAGCAAAATTTTAGAAAAAGATGTATAAGGAAGTTATCTATCTAATAGCGGTGGTTTCACTCAAAAAGAAATATCAGAAATGAAAGTTATGGTGTTTTCTGTGGAGGTGGCAGAAAAACTACTGATCTGGCCGAAATTAAAAATTATGGTGTGGAGTGTTCTTGATGGATTTTGATGTGGGGATTTTTTTTTTGTTTAGATTTTTATAGGAACAAGGATAACACCAGCAACTAGGAAAAGCTAAAACGAACGCAAAGTCAATTTAGCAAATCAAAACTAACAGATTGAAAAGTACAATAGGGTCTAGACGGCAGAAATTAACTTTTTTATAGGGAAACTTTTCTGGACTATAGAAAATAAAAACCAATATACTAACTAGGGATACAAGAAATTCCTACCGTTCAATTGAAGTTCTGATACGACTTGATGGGGGCAATGGGGTTCCAGTCTTCTGATAGGATGATAACTTCGATTTGGAGGAGCACGACATTAACAATGTAGGCTTCTAACCGGTCATGACCAAAACACTAACCAATCGCTAAACCACACTGAGTCATTATTAATCGTGCAAAGAACGTGGTTGACCTGACCACAAAGGTCTATTCCCGCATGCAACCGAAGAACACACAAGAATAAGGTAAAACACAATCTGATATATTGCATATGTTTATGAAATACTGACAAGATGGAATTCCAAATAAGAATCTTGACCGGGTGGTATAGTCTGCACACGCAGAAGATACAAATTGCAATGAAGGCAAACTAAACATAAATGAAATCCAAAAAAACTAGAAGAGTGCAACCACCTTAAATAGAGGGGAAGCCGCACATAGGTAGGAGATGACAAGGTGTTACAATTTATGGTACTATCCATATAAGAAAAGTACCATGTGAATAATAGCCACTATATGGGCTAAGCCCAGTACGATTACTAGGCCTAAATTGGCCCAGACAGGTGATATAGTACATTGTTTTGGTGATTATAGTGCATACAGAAGGAATTTAGAGGTAAGACTAGATCCATTAGAAAGACAATAAGATAAGCTTTCAATCAAGTACTTGTGGAGCTCAAACAGACTCTGTATGTGAAAGATATGCACATTTGAAGCCGGTGCTATCTATAGAGTGGCATAACTCCTTCTTTTGATGATTGTGATGTGCTTAGAAGGAATTTGAAGGTGAGGCTAAATCCGTTGGAAAGATAACGAGATAAGCTTTCCATCAAATACTCATGGACCTCAAATAGACTCCGTATATGAAAGTTATGTATATTTGAAGTTGATGCTATCTTTGAAGGCCGAATTGGATTCCAAAATAGGTCCAACTTGAACTCTTGCTCGTCTTGATCTAAAAGTGTTGCACAATATATATTTTTATCATTAGGTGGCATCATATAGTTCATATAATATAAAGGCACTACTAAAAATGAGCTCACCTAATATTTTAAGTGATGCTTAAGAGCTCTTGCAATTGGAACAACAACTATAGCAAATATGATTGTATCCATAGAGAACATGTTCTCATCACATAGCGTGATTGTTATTAGGATTGGTAATGTAAAAGCTCTATAATGAACTATCAAATTGGGTGCTTATAGTATTGTATGACATGTATAACATGGTGGGAAGTTTATATCGTGTGGGTAAAATTGTATAACATCTGCAGAGTGTAAATCTATTCGAATAGCCATTCCCTTGGTTATGGACAACACCTAGTTATATCCTACAATAAGTAGCTTTGTGTTTTATAAAATGGTTCTGGGAATGTATGAAGGGGAATTTCATGTGCAACTTAGTTGGCAAAGGGAATTTGTCGTTGTTCTATTTTAGCAAGTCTCTTGTTTAAATATGTTATTTATGCTCTAGTACTATTTATCTATTAAATTCAAATGCTTTTACAACTTTCAATTGCAATCTATTACTCTCTACTGCAAATAAAAGATAGTTTTGTGCAAATTAAACTAGAATAGACAACCACCTTTGTCTATTCTATGAAGTCTGTGAAGTGCAATTTTGTACTTATAATTACTTGCTAAACACTATCAGAGCAAGAAAAAGGTGATCCCTTAGTCAGTTACTTTCATGTCGCTGGTTTTAGCGATGATGACACCGATTATTAAGGTTTAATCCCATTCAGTTGCCTATAGTTGACTGGGACATACTATCTGATTTTTGTAGCCTCTTTAACCTTACTTTTGGTGCAAACTTTATGTCAATGTGAACCATTTGGTCAGTCGGATCTTTTGTTGTAAAACTAGTTGTGTAGACTTAATTTTGGTTTTTTAGTTATATCGTGCTACTCTATTTTATTTATTCAGTATGGATGTGATATGAATGTTGTTGTATATGTGCTAGCCACTTGTCATGGGACTAGCACGATAAATACATGTAGATTTGGAATGCAAATTTTAGATCTTGACATCTTCCAACATGTCCCATGTGTGTTGACGGCATCTTCATGCACAGAGCATCACTGTGAATTTTGGACATTGTTTATCAAAAAGAAAAAAAAGCATGTATGACAACCCGCTTGGATAACAACTCATGCAACAAGGCCTTTCTGACGGTTCTCATTTGTCGCTTACTTGACACTTCTACTTTTCTATTGTATTCATAAGGTTCACCTACCAACCTCAATTTCGACCTATCTCATATTTGGCGGTGTCTTCATACGCATAGTATTCATAAGGTTTACCTACCATTTTCTCTTTCTAAATGTTTGATATGTCATATTTTCATTTGTAGCTTACTTGCCGCCTGCTAGCCTATCTTCTAACCTCTCGAACATGTGACTATGTGAGGCCTCCTGTGGGTGTATTAATGTTAAACGAAAGAAGGAAAGAAAAAAAACTTAGAAATGACAAGGTTTTCACCGGTATAGCCAGTTGGTAGTATTTTCTACTATCGCTGACAGAAAAACTATAACCCGTTGCAGAAATCTACGCGCACATCCCGAGAGCCAAAAGGAACAGAAGCTCCCAGGAGGAAAGTACGGAGGCGCTTCAGTCCATTTCGTGAGACAACTTGCAGCTACACGAACCACCGACAGGGCGGCCCCAGAGAACGTGGTCCCGCATGTTAGTCAGATGAGCATACCACCCGCGCAACTCTCTGCATAATTAAATAGGGGAGGGTGGGTGGCGGGCACACGCTACGCCCGACCAAGCGCGGCAAGACCACGTGCCCCTGCGTTACCCCCACCCTACCGCCACTGACAGTCCGCGCCCACCTCGTCACGTGCCACGCGCCAGGAGTCGGCTTCCTGCCTCGTATGATCGGCTCAGCTTTAGCCGCAACAGGAAACAGCAGATCCTGCATTCCTTTGCCCCCACCTCCCCCCGTCCACGTGTCGACCGGCGTGGTCCCCGCCTGAAAGAAAGCAGAGCCCGTCGACTCCTGCAGCCGCCGTGGCTGGCCGCGACTAATGGAAAAAAAAGCTTAGTAGAGTCACCAACTGTTTAAAATTATTTTAATTACACTTATTAATTAATTAAATATTGAATGTGTTAATTTTAGATGAAATTAAATTATGTTTTGACTTGGCTCGTTAGATCAATTTTAAAATTACTTCCAAACTATAATAAAATAATATTAAATCAAACTATATCAATTTTAAAAAAAACTTAATAAGACGAGGATCTGATTTGATACCCACCCCTAGCCATGACCAAGCAGCGGATTGTGTGGGCCCGTCTCTGGCCCAATTCCACCATCGAGGCGGGGAGTTTTTGGCTAAGTACACTGTAGTTGTCTCTAAGAGTATATACATCTCTTTCATCTAAAGTAGATGCTAAGGTGGACACATCACATCTCGCTCTTCACAATTCTATTGTTAGCTATTTTTACTCCAATCCTTAACACCACCTATAAATGCTAAATGTTTAACTTTTTCTGATATAGCACCAGTTGCTATAGTTTGCTTCGGTACCATACAATCCAGGTTTAGCACCCACTCCCTCATCCCTTAGCATTGATGCTAAGAAATTTCTCTCGTCTATAACATTACCTAAGCACCTAGAGATGCACGTGCTCTATCACACTTCTTAATTACTGTCTAATTATAGACAATACTAAAGATCACTTGTATAGCAGATAATCTATAATATTCTCATGTAATTAATAGATTATCTATATAATGATATACATAATAGAAAGATGTTTATAAAATTATTTATTAAATTATAGATATCATTTTTTCCTCTAAGTCATCTAAGATACTACATGGCGTAGATTTAGAGACAGCTATCAGGTACAACGCCCTAATCGCGGATTAGCGTAACAACAGCCAGCGGAAGCGATTAGTAATAACGCACTGTGTTGGCGTCGTCGTCTGTGGGCCCCGCGGGACAGGGCACGGCGGCGTGAGCCTCCGGTGCGGTCACCGCCTGCTGCTTCTCCTCCTGGTAGGGGCCACCAGCAGAACAAGGGGGGTGCAACACTCGGCGAGCATGAAACTTTTGCTAATGTCACAGGCAATACGTTAATTATATGGTCAACTCTTCTTATTGAACTGGCCATTGGTTTATCATAAAATCATTTTTATCTGCGTATCATCATCTTCTATGGGTTTAACTCGAAGTGACTCTGGTACTCTCTCACCAGATGTGTTTTTCTTTTGCTTGCGAGAAGCTAAAATTGCCAGCTTTACATCAACATTTCCCAAAGTTGCAACGTTGACGTCTGTAAGCGGCATCGCGTGGCTACCAAACTGGACAGACATGATCCTCTTGACATACATACATCCACACACTGCACAACAATGAAAAAAAAAAGAGAAAAAAAGAATCACACAAGCATGGAGATCTCAGCCCCCAACGAGCACCAGCCGCAACAAGGCTTGCTCATTTGGGTTTGAGATTCTTTTTTATCACACAAGCATGTTTTTTAGTATTTTTAGACTTTTTTATCGATTCTTTTTTACTGTATTTGTTTATATTATATGTGATGAGTTAACATATTTTTTCTATTTTTAAATTTTTTAAATTATTTTAAATTAATTATATCAAATAAATCAATATTAACTATAGTATAATTTTAACTATAAACTACGAATTTTATTTTTTATCACACAAGCATGTTTTTTAGTATTTTTAGACTTTTTTATCGATTCTTTTTTACTGTATTTGTTTATATTATATGTGATGAGTTAACATATTTTTTCTATTTTTAAATTTTTTAAAATTATTTTAAATTAATTATATCAAATAAATTAATATTAACTATAGTATAATTTTAACTATAAACTACGAATTTTAGGCCAACTAAAGGGCTTTCAAAACATGACTCCCTCTTCCGATCAAACCTACACAGCACGACAACCGCATACGTCGACCGCCCCGAGGCAAACAAAGCTGACACACAACTCACGCACATTCAGAGAGAGAGAGAGGAGAGAGAGAAACTGACGTCGCCTTCGTCCCTCTCCCCTCCTTCCCTTGCCCCAGATTGCCCAGCACGGGCTCACTCGCGGGAGGCGTCGAGGGAGCGGCGGAATTCGCTAGGAGGAGGAGGAGGAGGCGGAGTTCGGGTGCGGGCTGCTGGGGCGGGGCAGTGGATGTGAGAGATCCGTCCGATGGCTGCGGCAGCGGCGGCTCCGGCCGGCGGCGTCGAGGCGGGAGGTGAGTCAGTGTGTATTCCTGCTTGTGTGCGTGCGTCTGGGTGTGGGTTGGTTGAGGGTTGTGGTGTTTCTGATGAGGGTTTGGTCTTTTCTTTTTCTTTTTGCGGGGTGTGTGTGTGTGCGCAGGTGTCGGAGGGGGAGTGGATGGGCTGTTCGTGGAGCTGTGGAAGGCGTGCGCGGGGCCGCTGGCGACGGTGCCGGCGGTCGGGGAGAGGGTCTTCTACTTCCCACAGGGGCACATCGAGCAGGTGACGACGGCGAGGCCGACGCCGAGCTGGGTGTTGCCGCTGCCGCTGATGCTCCTGTTATTTTTCGTTTTCCACCGATTTCTTTTTTCGTGTGTCTGCGTGTTGGAAATTCTCGCGGAATTTTGGGCGGTTTTGGGGGGTTTTTGTGTGCTGGTGTGTGATCGCTGCGAATTACCCGGGTTTTGGCGCGGGGTTACGCGATTTTGGGGGGTGGTTTGGTCGGTGTGCTCCCCCCTCGATTTGGGAAATCTCCAGTCTGCGGCCGCAGGGTGCGCTTCGATTTCGAATTCCCGTCGTCCGCGGGCGATTCGGGGCCGCCTCTTGGTTTTCACTTCAGGAAAGCTCGCCCCTTTGCGCCGAATTGTTGTTTGTTTTCGGTGGGAATCGCCGGTCTCTCGTACTCCAAAGTTTTAGGGGCTTCCTTGCTTGGTCTGCGAGGCACAGCATTTCGAGCTGCGATTTCGCTTCTGATGCTGCGGAGAGTCTTGCGGAATCCGCTGCTTCCCAGCTTTCGGCGATAAATCCGGGGTTTCTTGTGATTGGGGAATTTTTTTTAGGTTATTTAGGTTACCTTTACTGCTGGTTGCTGCTGTGAGCTCAGGTGAGCTCTTTCGTTTGACTCTGGAGAGATTTGGTCTTTCTTTAGTGCCTCGAATGGTGATAATAGTATCATTGCCTTTATGCTTTTTTAATCGTTGCCGAAAGTATCGGGGTTCTTTCTTCCTTTTTTAACTGCCATGGGAGATGTGCAATCATGTCTCGGCAATGTTCTTCTTGCTCTGCCTTGCGGTTTTGGGCGCTGATTTTGTGGCTTCTGCTTGTTTCTTCAGGTGGAGGCGTCGACCAACCAGGTCGCCGAGCAGCAGGGGACGCCGCTCTACAACCTGCCATGGAAGATCCCCTGCAAGGTCATGAACGTCGAGTTGAAGGTATCAGCAGCCTGCAGCTTGTGCGCAGTAGCTTCTTTGCTGTTTGTTTGTGGTTGCAGTTTTGGGTATGGACGTGTGATCCTTGTTTCTTTTGCTAGGCTGAGCAAGATACCGATGAGGTGTATGCCCAGCTCACCCTGCTTCCTGAGAAGGTGGGTGGCTTCCATTTGAGCTTCCTGTAGATTCGGGTTTTTGTCTTTTGGACGCTGACTAACAATGTGTTTGTGTTGATTTACAGAAGCAAGATGAGAATGCCTCTACAGAGGAGGAGGCGGTGCTTGATGCGCCACCAGCTGTGGCTGAGCGGACCCGTGTCCATTCCTTCTGCAAGACGCTGACTGCCTCCGACACGAGCACGCATGGTGGATTCTCGGTACTGCGCCGGCACGCAGATGAGTGCCTCCCTCCGCTGGTTAGGCCCTTGGAACATTTGACTTGATGGTTGCTTACGTTGCTGTCTTTGTTGTTGGTCTAGCACTGCCTCTTGTTGGGTTAATGATAGTGATTCCTTTGATGTTGCTCCTTGATCAGGATATGAGTCAGCATCCCCCAACTCAGGAGCTGGTGGCCAAGGATCTGCATGGGGTCGAGTGGCGCTTCCGTCACATCTTCCGCGGTGATCCCTCATCCTTCTACTTGTAATGGATTTTTCCAAAAGAATGTGTTGTGCTCTTTCATGTTTGTTCCCTCAGATTCCACGACAGGAATGCACACTTAATGCCAGCCTTTACTTGATTGAACAATGCAATAGGGCTGTTTGTGTGTCGATGACCCATTTATTTTGATTTTAATTGCAAAGTTTGATACAGTACATACAAAATTACTTCTGTTCTAACTTCTATGATAGGGACCATCTTATCAGTTGTTTGCACGCTTAGTTTCTTTGGACAAGGATTTCCCACTCCATTGTCCATAGGCTAATTGCAGCTTGGCTAGATTAGTTCGTTGAATATTTTTGGAACTTACAACCATGTGTTTGCTTGATACAGGTCAGCCACGAAGGCACCTTCTCCAGAGTGGCTGGAGTGTGTTTGTTAGTGCAAAACGTCTTGTTGCTGGGGATGCCTTCATATTTCTCAGGTGTGATACTTTGTCATGCTGCTTGCTCTCTACTCTGGTCTCTAACACTACTTAACCAATGTTCCCTTCCTTATATGCTATGGTCAGAGGTGAGAATGGGGAACTACGTGTTGGAGTTCGGCGTGCAATGAGACAACAAGCTAACATTCCATCTTCAGTCATATCAAGCCACAGTATGCATCTTGGTGTTCTTGCAACAGCATGGCACACGGTGAACACCGGGACTATGTTCACTGTCTACTACAAGCCAAGGTTTGTGGTACACTGTAGGCTTAGCGCATTATTTCTGTGTTCAGTTTAGGAGTAGTGCTGTTCCATTTGTTGCTTAATTGTTGTATGAAAGTCCAGATTACTTTACATGATAAGAGGAGAGTTTTTGCAACCATTGGTCCATTGCTAACCAGTTGCATGTTTCAACTGAGTTATTTACACTGATCTTGCAGGACTAGTCCAGCGGAATTTGTGGTCCCGCGTGATCGGTACAATGAATCTCTGAAACAAAATCATTCAGTAGGGATGAGATTTAAGATGAGATTTGAAGGCGAAGAAGCTGCAGAGCAAAGGTAAAGGGTTGTTTATTGCAACCTTCAATGGATATGTGGTACATTTACTAATGACAGACAGATTCCTCGTTGGGGGACAGCATAAAAACTTTAATTCTTACGTGTTAGATTCACTGGCACAATAGTTGGAATAGGTGATTCTGATCCATCTGTCTGGGCTGATTCAAAATGGCGTTCCCTTAAGGTATTGAAGTTATGTTTGTTTCTTTGTCTTATGAAATCAAATCGAGTTATATCAAGTTTTACTTATTTCTTCTTCTGAATTAGGTCGGATGGGATGAAGCAGCTTCTATTCCTCGTCCTGAAAGAGTTTCTCCTTGGCAAATAGAACCTGCTGTTAGCCCTCCTATCAACCCGCATCCAGCATCCAGAATCAAGAGGCCTCGTCCAAATGTTATAGCTTCGTCGCCCAACTTGTCTGCTGTACACAAAGAAGGTTTGAGTTTGACCCTGTCATCAATCTGGAACTTGTGCAATTCTTGTTGCTGCCATTACTAATACATGTGGTGCCTTCTCATGTAGTTGCTTCGAAAGTTGTTGCAAACTCACAGCAAAATGGTCTTCCGAGGGCCTTCCACAGCCAAGAAAGTACAACTTTGAAAAATCACCTTGGCGATTACAATGATTTAAAGACTTCCCAGAAGCTTAGCATGTGGTCTTCAGGAATTGATCAAGAGAAAAATAATATTGCTGCCCAGAGGAAGCTAAGTTCTGAGGGTTGGATGCAGATGCGAAGGCCTGAAGGGTACACTGAGATGTTATCAGCATTTCACCCACTGAAAGATGCACAGAACCCACTGTGTTCTGTTCCTAGTCAGATATCTGGGAACCGTTCGAACACCTGGAACACAATCAATGTCCATTATCCGAATCAACAAGTCAACCACAATATCTTCCCTGGCACATGGTCTTTTATGCCTCCTAACACTGGTTTTGGGATGAATCAACATAAGTACCAGATAATGCATGACATTGCACTCCCTCAAAGGGTTGAAAAAGCAAAGTTTAGTGGGAATGGAGCATTCACTTCACTTCAGGCCCATGGCATTGATCAGCACTCCTCAGGTTGGTTTGGCCATATTGAGCCAAGTTCTCACATAGATGATGCCTCATCGAGTCTTATCAAGCCCCAACCTTTGGTTGTTGGTCATGATTTTCAGAAACCTAAAAGCTCTTCATGCATGCTATTTGGGATTTCTCTCAACAGCCCAGCAAAATCTGAACCTTTGATATCCCCACCAAGTGTTGCATATGATGGGAAGCCTCAAACACCTCGATCAGCGAAAGGGCCTGACCTGGAGGTAATTGAAGTGGATAAAAGTTCTGATCCTTCGAAGATTGGGAAGCCACTTGATGGAACTCAGTCAGATTCTGTTGCAGAGAAACACCAGTCTTGTCCAGAAGCTACCAGAAACAGTCAGAGCAAAATGCAAAATGGTTCCACTCGAAGCTGCAAGAAGGTTCACTGCTCTTGCTACTGTTGCACCTTTTTTCTTATCAGTCATCTCTCTATACATCAAATGCTCATTGAGCCCAAATTTCTAGTGAATAGTTCTCAATGTATGCTCCAATCAAGTTATCATGTGCTTCTATTTTGATTTTGCCAATAGGGTTGCTTCTACAATGTTGTTGCATGTATTGAGAAGCTAAGTTTGTCACAGGTTCCACAGACTTGAAAAGCCTGCTAGTTATTTAATCTTTCCTGCTACTAAATAGTTAAGCTACTTAGTCATGCCCATGGTGATTCCATGTTCGGAACAGCTGGACATCATCCTGAAACAGCTGTTTATGTGGTGAGCTCTAGTAAATACTATCGCTCCTCCACAAAAATATTTCACCTGGGAGCATACGGCTACAATTTTTTCTACCTTTGACCAATAATATATTAATGAATTTGTAGCTTGGCCTCTCAAAAATGATATGAGTAGATACATCACACTGTTAGGAATATAGGAAGATAAATGATGTATTGATATTGTAGGCCAACATATATAGTACATGGAAATTAGAGGCTAAAGCAAACCAATAAGCTACTACTACTTACATAATGTTGCTCTTTTGCAACTGCTACAAATATATCACAATAAAAACTAATGGTCAAAGTAGCATCTTGGAGACCATGAAAAGTTTATAATTGCCTATAATTTATGACCTAGTTACTTGGTACGAACAGCATGAAATGTTGTGCTCAATTACTTTCTTTTGGAAGCATATGCCTTTGTCTTTTGCTTGTTGAATATGACGAGACTACCCATTTCAGGTCCACAAGCAAGGAATTGCACTTGGCAGGTCGGTAGATCTTACAAGGTTCACTTGCTACAATGAACTGATTGCTGAATTGGATAAGATGTTTGACTTCAATGGTGAGCTGAACGGTTCTTGCAAGAATTGGATGGTTGTGTACACCGACAACGAAGGTGACATGATGCTGGTTGGTGATGATCCTTGGAAGTGAGTACTGCCAGAGCTCGATTGTTTCCTTTTTTGTTGTCTTGTTATGCATAACTAATCTTGACTTCACTTGAATCCCTCTTTTCATACAGTGAATTCTGCAATATAGTTCATAAGATCTTTGTCTACACAAGGGAGGAGGTCCAGAAGATGAATCCAGGTGCCCTAATCTCAAGGTCGGAAGATAGTCAGTCCTCCTTGGAAAGAGGGTTGGTTGGCAAAGAACTCCGAGGTGGCCTGTCCACACCATTCCTTAATTCCGAGAGCTGCTAATTTGGTCAGTCCGAAAGGTGCGCTGTTAACGGCTTTGTAAGTATTGGGTAAGCCCTGCAGTACCCTGTTTGTAGATGGTGATTGTCCTGGTATCAGTTGCCAGTTCTTTCGTTTGCTACAAGTTTTGGGTGTGCTTTGTTGAGGTAAGTTGTTGTATAATGTGTCCGTGGTAGCTGAGAGCAGGCGAAGCCGCTGGTGCGCCTGCTTTGCCCCTTGTCTAAGCCTTGTATATAGCTTTGCTTCTCCTTCGGTCTCATATATTGCAAACAACCGTAATCCATATACCTCAAGAAGGCAATTTGACCCCTAAATGTTGCTGTAACAGTGTGTGCTTGTTTGGCTTTTGATCTATGCATACCATGTGCATGCATTTGTGCGTGTCTCCCTTGGTTTGTCAGGGAATGCCAAGGATCCGAGTTGACAGCAGCAGATCTGTCAGACATGAACTTTGCATTTGCTGATTTACATTTGCTTGTGAGATCAATGTGGGCCTCATTTGCTCCCCTGATTCATCCTTTCAGCATTCGTACGCAGGGCACTTGGTTTCTAGGCAGATGGAATATTTTACCACCCCAGAATTGCTTGGTTACGTTGTGAGATCGTGCCATCACCCTGGTACTGTAGCACAACATGTGCACCACGGGGTTTGCAACTTCACATCCCCGGCCTTCGGTTCGGGAAGAAGCATGGCAGCCGTACGATCATCATCCGTTCTGAAGCAAAGCATCAAAATTTCGAAGAGCAGATGCTGGCAGAGGACAACCTTGCGTACACCTTTGATGCCAGTAATGCCCGGCTCTGCCAGATTGTATAGTAGGAGTACCAGATTAAATGCATTTTTACACGTGTGTAGTTCCTGTAGGGGCGCTCGCAGTCAATTACAACTATCAGAAGTTGTTTACGACCATACAGTATCTAGAGTCATTTACGACCACGCAGTCGATTACGATTATCCGAAGTCGTTTACAACCATAACAACTACAACGAAGACTCGATTACAACTATGAAGTTGTAGTCTGAATCAATACTTATGAAACTTAATACTTAGGAAAACTTATGAAGTTTTGGGCTGCTCTATTTTTCGCCACCACACTTTTCTCAGACTCTATTCAGGTATTTAAAGGACAAGCAATACAGAGATGTGGCCACTAAGATCGTGACTATTCAATCGTGTCATCCCACGATCAGTCATAACTGACCATCGACTAGTAACTGATCAGTCATAACTGACTATGTTATGACTACTAACTACTATTGACTACCGTCAACTTGATCAAACTTTCTAACAATCTCCTCCTTGATCTAGTTGCCCTTCACATTGACGACTCCAACCTTCTCGTGCAGACTCTGAAACTTCATCCGTCCGAGAGGTTTGTTAGCAAATCCGCCAATTGCTCGTCCGATTTGACGCAGTCAATGAGGACCTTGCTGATTTCGATGCATTCCCTGATGAAATGGTAATGCGTTTCAATGTGCTTGCTTTGGCCATAGTACACTGGATTCTTGCACAGCTGAATTGCATACTTGTTTCTACGAGCAAGGTTGTCGCTATTGCCTCCACATTGAACAAGTTGCTGATAAACTCCTTGAGCCAAATCCCTTGGCATGCTGCCGTTGAGGTAGTGACATACTCGGCCTCGCAAGATGACAGGGCGACGGTCCTCTGCTTCTGTGATTGCCAACTCACTAGGCTTCCCCCAATGAAGAAAATCATGCCAGAGGTACTCTTCCGGTCATCGACATCCTCGGCCATGTCGGCGTCACTGTACCTGATGAGCTTGGCCACATTTGTACCTCTAGCATACAGGCAGTCGTAGTCGATTGTCCCTGCCACATAGTGCAGCAGGTGCTTCACGATGCTGAGGTGCTAGGTGGTCAGTGAGTTCATGAACCGACTTACGTAGCCGACTACAAACGCAATGTCTGGCCTTGTGTGTACCAGATAGCGTAGGCCTCCGATGGTGCTGCGGTAGAACGTGCAATCGACTGGAGGATTTGAGCTTCTCTTGCTCAATTTCAATCGCGGCTCCATTGACACATGGACAGAGTTGCAGCTGCTCATACCGGCCTTCTCCAATAGCTTGGCCGCGTAGCTTGCTTGAGACAGAGTGATCTCGCCTTCACTCCGCTTTACCTCAATTCTGAGATAATAGCTGAGAGAGCTGAGGTCACTCATCTTGAATTTGGCTTCCATCTGGGCCTTGAATTAGTCGATCTCCATCAAGTGAGCGTCGGTCACCACCAAGTCATCGACATACACACCCAAGAGTAGATACGAGTCCCTAGTTCCCTGGGTATACATGGCATGCTCTGACGAGATTCGCTTGAAGCCAAGGGAGCTCAGCGTTTTGTAGAGCTTGGCGTTCCATAACCTGGGAGCTTGACGAAATCCATAGAGTGCCTTACGTAGATGCAGCACCTAGTGCTCGCGTCCCACACAGACAAAGCCAGGGGGCTATGTTGCGTACACCTTCTCCGTGAAGTTGCCATTGAGGAAGGCGGACTTCATGTTGAGGTGATGCACCGGACATCCCTCATAGGCAGCCACCGCCATAAGGGCTTGGACTAAATCAAAGAGTGCCACGGGTGTGAACACCTCGTCAAAGTGTATGCCTGCATGTTGAACATATCCCTTGGTCACCAGATGCACCTTGCGCTTTACGATTTTGCCGTGGGAGTCCTTTGTTAGCTTGAACACCCACTTAAGACCAATTGGACATTTACCTGTTGGAAGATCGACGAGGTCCCATGTTAGGTTCTCCTCAATGGAGTTCATCTCTTCCTACATCGCCATCCGCCATCCTTGGTTAGCCTGAGCCTCAGAGACAGAGGCTAGCTCTTCCATCGTTAGCATGTGCAACTCGTCAGAATCGAGCTCGCATGGAGGAGCATCACCGATGCAATCTCGCACCATGCGGAACCTCTGAGGGGCTCCTTCATCGTCGAGGTTGATGTTCGATGAAATGGTGAATGGCGGGGAAGCAAATTTGCCCGTGGTCGTACCGGTGCCTATGGTCGAAGCAGTGGAGTGCTCATCTGTTGCCATGGTCGAACTGGTGATGCTGTGGTCAAACCCATCGGGTGAGCTACCTTCAGGACTTGCCACCAGTACAGAGTAGGTCACGGTGAAGTTGTCGTGGCTGCTTGCTGGTCATGGTGAAGTCATTGTGGCTGCTGCTGGCTTGTTCTGAGTGCTCCTAGTCCCAGCTTCTTCTCTCATCGAAGATGACATCCCTAGAGATATGCACTCGGCTAGATGAGGGATTGAACATCCAGTACACCTTAGAGCTATGGTCGTAGTCGATGAACACCATGGGAGTGCTCCTGTCGTCCAGCTTGCCGGTGTGCGGCTGTGTGGCTTTCACATGTCCGACGTAACCAAAGGTATGAAGGAAATGCACGACTGGCTTCACACCATGCCAGGCTTCATAGGGGGTCTTCTCGCTCATGCTGCTTGTGAGAGAGCGGTTAAGGACTTAGATAGCCATTGATATAGCCTCTCCCCAGAATCCACTGGGAACTTTTCAGTCCTTGAGGATACACCTTGCCATTGCCATCACCGTCTGATTTCAGCGCTAACAACACCATTTTGCTAGGGTGAGTACGGTGCCGTGAGCTGCCGATGTACTCCTTTCTCGGCACAGTACTTGGTGAAGTCCACGGAGGTGAACTCTCCCCCAGTTGGTAAGTAGGGCGCACAGCTTGTGGCCGATCTCAGTCTCGACTACAGCCTGGAACTTCTTAATCGCACCTTCGGCCTCGTCCTTGCCTCGGAGGAGAATGAGCCACATGTAACGACTCATATCATCGACGAGTAAGAGGAAATAGCACTTGCCTTTGTGTGTCATTGGCATGATGGGTCCACAAAGGTCACTGTGCACAAGGTCGAGGCGGTCATTGGTGCGGTGCTTGGTCTCTTGAGGAAAAGAAGTGTGCCATTGTTTACCGACGAGGCACCTGTTGCAGATTTGATCAACGTGGTTCACGCGAGGAAGTTTGCTCACTATGCCCATGGCCAACATCTTATGGAGTGCGTCAAAATTGAGGTGCCTAAAGCGGGCATGCCAGTGCCACGCCTTGTCGTCGACCTGCAAGCTCAAACAGATTGACTGTACTACACTCAGAGCGATCTTGTATAGCCAATTTAGTGATCTCTTCACCTTGGCAATGAGTTTGCGTTGTCGATCACGGAGGCATAGGACACATTTTCAATCAGCATGCTGCAGCTACCCTCATCGAGCTGGCCAACGCTGATGATGTTGCTCCAAATTCATGGGATGATGTACACGTTGGTGAGGGCGCGGTGTCGGTCCCCTTTTCCTGAGAACAACACGGTGCCCGCTCGTGGATCTCGACCATCGAGCCATCCCCAAACTTGACCGAGCTGGAGATCCCACGATCAAGTTCAAAAAATGCTACGTCAGATCCTATCATGTGATTCGACACTCTGGTGTCGAGAAACCAGGAGGTCTCCTCATACTCTTTGTTAATGAGGACAGATCTGGCGAACTCCTTGTTGAGAAAGACTTGTCCACTGACATGCTCTTGCTTGGCGGGCGCCCGGGTGATGTCCTCTTCTATCGCTGTTACTTGGGCCATCAGGAGAGATGGCTCGTCGTCAGTGTTTTGCACTAGATGCGCCTACTCCCTTTTCTTTTTGTGACAATTGCGAGCCCAATGCCCTAATTTGCTGCAGTACCTGTACTCATCCTTCTTGGGGTTGCCAGGACCGCTGCAAGAATGGGTCTCCTTCCCACTGTTGGAGGAGTCTCGTCCATGCTCGCCACGTGGCCTGCCATGGCGCGCAGAGGAGTTGTTGGACATCGATCCATCTCGTTCGCGTGCCCACACCTGTGCCCACCACTCCTCGTGAGAAGCAGACGGGTTCCCTTATCGTCGGCACCATGATTGGAGTAGTGCTGTTCCACCGCTCGAAGTCAACCTGTCACCTCCTCGATCAGAGAGAGTGTTGATGTCGAGGAGCATCTCTATATAAATGGCCACCAGAAGGTAGCGATCTAGGACCACCTGCAGGAGTTTCTTGACCACTTCTTCCTCTCGGATGGGATCGCCGAGCAGGTGGACGTTGTTGGCAAGCCCAGAGATCCTCATCGAGAAATCATCGATGGACTCACCATTTTTGAAGGAAATACTACCCAACTCCTTGCACATTTGCTGGGTGTTGGCTTCACGTACGCCATCTAAGCCCATACGCATAGTCTTAATGGCCTTCCAGGCAGCCTTCATTGTGTTCTTGACGACGAGAGTAGACAACATCTTGGCCGGCACGGCACGGAGAATCGTTGACAGCGCGAGCCGATTGTCGTGGTAGTCTATGTCGTTGCTTTTGATGGCCTCCCAGAGACCTTGCGTCTGAAGGTTGACTCGCATGACCAGTACCTAGTTGTTGTAGTTCGTTTGTGTGAGCATGAGGTAGACGACGGAGTCTATGGCCTCCCTGACGACACGCTGGATGACGGGTGCGCAGCCGCTGTCGTCACGGTGCCGCGGTTGGCGCGAAGGAGGCGAAGGCGAGCGCAGGCGGCCTTGCTGCGGAGGAGTCATCAACTGTCTTTGCAGAGCCCTCGATGAAGACACGTCTTCCAGATGATCGACGAACCTAGCTCTGATACCAGTTGTAGAAAACGAAGGCGCTCACAGTCGATTATGACTACCAGAACTACAATGAGTACTCGATTACGACTACGAAGTCATAGTCTGAATCAACACTTAGGAAACTTAACACTCAGAAAAACTTTTAAAGTTTTGCGCTGCTCTGTTTCTTCACCACCACACTTTTTTCCAGACATTATTCAGGTATTTAAAGGACAAGCAATACAGAGACGTGGCCACTAAGATTGTGGCTATTAAAACACATATTACGACTATTCAATCATGCCATTCTATGGTCAATCATAACTGACCATCGACTAGTAACTGACCAATCATAACTAACAACGTTACGACTACTAACTACTATTGACTACCGTCAACTCGATCAAACTTCCTAACAATTCCTCTCTCCTAGTGGCAGTAGGGGTAGAAGAAGACTAGAAGCAATTGGCATTGGCAGTAGTACATTTTTTTTTGAAGAGGCATGGCAGTAGTACATGGACTCACTCTACAGTAGTTCCCGGACGCATTGCAGGCGCGAGTGACCGTATTGAATGCCCCCGGATTTTGATAGATCGTGGATGTACCGTAAATTTGCACTGCCCATTCCCTGTGCTACGGCGTACTGCTAGTACTAGTACGCTGCCATTACGGCGGATCACAGCAGCAGCGAGGTGAACATGAGATCTCCTTCCGATCTAATGGAATTTATGGCCGTGTCGCACGGCGCCCGCGACCAATCGATCCATCAAATCCGTGCTTGGCAATTGGCCATGGCGTCAAGTTGCATTCCTCACTCGCTTGAGTGCTTGACCAAGGGAGTGTTACTGTTGCCATGGTACGGTGGTCCTCTTCTGCTTATGGTCTTATTAATTAGAGTAATAAGGTACAGCTAAAAAATATGAGTCACAGTTAAAAAAAAACACCCTTGTTCAAGAAGACCTAGGACGCAGGAATAGGGAATACTCATCATGCTGGAAAGAGCACCAGGGGTCACTCTGGTCACAACTCACAAGTGTTGTTTTTCCGATATTAACTCGATCTCTAGACGTAACTATGACCATCAGTTTCTATTGTAACAAACCAGAATCGATTATGCGCTAGATTTGAAAATATAGCAGTATTTCTTATATAACTCTAGTGCCAATATGGAGAGTAATATAGGAATTTATAGGATGTGCTCCTTATAATTTGTTTACTGTTTAACCCTACGTTATCGTACATTATATCATAAGTATTTGCCCATGCATGTTGTTGGACATCAAGCAAACCAAAAAAGAAAGAAAACACAATACTTCTATTCAAGGGAAACCGTCGGCAACATGGAAGGTCTACCTAAAATAAGGAAAAAGTCTATTTGACCTCTGAATTGACGTGTCACTCTACTCTTGAACTACAAAACTGTCTAAATACCCAATTATCTTCTAAAATTGGTGCAAATAACCTCCTGAAGTGGTTTTGCCGTTGTAGTAGATGACATCATGGTCAATGTGGCGATTAGTCAGCTAATCTAATACATACAAAATTCTTGCACAAGGCCTCGCATGTCATTGCCTATACCTTCTTCCACTTCTTTTCTTCTTCCCCCTCACTCTCCATTCTCTCCCAAGTCCCAACCCTGTCGTCTGCTGCCATGGGCCTCCACATCTGCCTGAATGCTTACGATCGAGGTCATTGCCAAGTAGCATAAGCTCAACTCCACCTCACTTCTCACTCTATGTGCGCACACGAGTGCGAGCTTTGCTTTGTAACAACTGTACAGTGAGGTGGACGACGAGCGGCGCTGGAGCTCCAAAAGATGGCGAGGAGCTCCAAAGGAAGACGGTGAGTGGATGACGAGGACCTAGCTGCCATGAAGTTGTTGGCCATCGTTGCCTTGAGATTCGGAGGGGTGGGGTGAATTTGGGGCGTACCGTGGTTATCCTTGTTGTTGCAAGAGAGAGAGAGAGAGAGAGAGAGAGAAGGGGTAGCAGACGGTGGTGGCACGGGGTTGGGAGGATCCGACAACAACAGGCTCAGGGGTGGGTAGATTTATCGACAATGGGCTCAGGGTGGGCGGATACATTGATGGTGGCCTCATTAGGATGAGGGAGAGTGAGTGGGATGGAGGAGAGAGAGAAGAAAGAGTGGGGTGAGAAGGTGTGGGATTGGGTGGAGGATGAAGAGAGAAGGGGAAGGAGGTAGGAGGAAGAAGGAAGGGGCTATGACATGTGGGACCCGCTGGGTTAGGAATTTTCCATATATACCACTCTATAACGCCCTTATTTCTGGGGTTGTTAGGTTTCCTCACAACTGCCCAAGATGTTGAGTGTACAATACACCAATAAAGCTTATTCCACAAAAACCAAACTTTATTATAGGACTATGGCTTAGCAGCCAAGTTTTACATAGTGAGGCGTACATACCAAAGTTATAGTACAATACAAAAGAAACACTACAAGCGTGCCTGAGTGAGGATAAGTTCTCAAACCAGATATCATCTACTCTGTAGGATAAGTCCTCCAAGGGTTCCTCATTTTCTTCCTAAGCTTCATCTGATGATATTTTAGCAAGCACGAGCTCAATCATACTCAACAAGTCACATAAGGAAAGCTATTTAACTACTTGCTAGGATTCTCAAGAGATGGGGATATAATGGTTTCGTTAAGGTACTTGTGGATGTAATTTTATTTGTAAATATTTTTGAACATAGAATAACAAAGCATTAACTTCTTTAAGGGATATGGGGTTCAACAAGTTGATTACTAGATTGAAACCTTATAAAAGCTAATCATGCCTTGCTATTGGAATCATTCATTAAATACAGCTTCATTTACTAGAAGCACAACGTATTCGAATATCATTTGCAATTTTGACTCGGTAGAGTTGTCCAGCTTTATCCACAAGATTTCTCAAACCCTCATGACTAAGTCAAGAAAATAAGGCCTTTCGCTGCTCTCCTCTGCCCAGTAGGGCCAGGGCTACATACAGTCGACATTCCATTTGGCTAATGCAGAAAGCGCTTCTTGACTGTGTGTTCCTACCATTGTTAAGTATGGTTTTACCACTTCCATATCACTCCCTTTATACATGGGCCATTCCACTTCTGGAATGCCAACACCTTGTAGATATTCAATTAATTTGAGTAGTTACTAGACCTTGTAGTTGAGCGGTTACTATATTCTTTACTTAGCATAAGATTCTATTCATTTTTTCACCAACGAGGCAACCTTCCACAAGCCAATAACCCAGTGCACCATGACACTGCCATCAAACCAACCAAAGCCTCTTCCCTAGGGTAGGGTTGTGGACTCCAACCATCTCATGGCTTTCCATGATGCATCCTTAACCTAGTATTATTTTAAAATGCTATTGATAAAACGCTGAATCTCTTAGCAGTGTAAAACATTTGGGTTCTTAGTCTATTATGGTATATTTTATAATAATTTACTATTACTATGATTTATCAAGGTGAATACTGCTACCAAATAAGGTAGGGCTATTCTAGTGTTAGGACGTAGCTAAATTATCATGTCACTCTAAACAGCTATTTTAAGTAAATAACAATGCACAAACAGTAATGGGTCAGATCTTGAATAGGAGTGGGTTGGAGTGGTGAACAATGTTCTACAGTATTAGGCTTGGCTTGATGCTTGGCCCATCTAGTTTGAGTTCCTAGGCTACTACTATTCAGCCCACGCCCTATTGGGAATAGTCATCATCCTCCTCCCTTGGTGCTACAATGCCCTGAATAGAGCAAAACAGCAGCGAGCAATTGCAACGTTCTCAAGGGCCACCGACGGCAACCGAGGGCACATATGGGTTCCTGGAGGTGAGTGGGTTCCATTCTAGGGCTTAGCAGGGTTTGGGGGTTGTTGTGGATGGCTAGCGGTGAGAAGGGCTTGTCGGAACTCTTTCATGGCACCACGGCGTCCCAATAGCTAATCAGTGAGGATAAAGATGGTTTGAGCATTACAGACAAATGGGGGTAGTGGCGATTTGGGCTATGAGCTTTCAAGTTGAGCTGTCCATGGTGAGGTGGTTCGGATTGGTGGTGGTGCTCATCGCCAGTGAGTTAAAGGTTAAGAGGGGCTAAGGTAAGGTCATGATCGAGCTCATAGGGTCTTAGTGATGCTAAGGATGGGAGCAATTGAAGTATAATAGAGGCATTAATGAATTCAGGGTTTTAGAGCTTACTAACAGTGTTGCGGTGGCGACGGCGAAAATGTGGCCAGAGGTGGAGGAGAGGGGTATGGGCAAGTAGTGATGCGGCTATGAAGGCTAATGGTGCTGTTGGATTGGATTTATAGCACTAGGAAGGCGGTTAGGAGTAGTAGCGGCCTTGCTCGGGCAATGGCACAGGAGCCTTCGGTAGTGGCGGAGGGAGGTCAGTAAGTGGCGTGGCACCTCAACCTTAGTGGCTTCGCAATCAGTGAGTTGCGGTGGTTAAAACTACGGTGCGATGTGTCAACCGAGGAGGGAGAGAGAGGTGACTGAGGTGAACTCAGCCTTGGCTACTCCGCACACATGGTCAAGGCTCAATTAAGAACAGTGTCAGAGCATGGCAGGTGTCAGACCTAGGAGCAACAACTCTAGATCCTCTGTGTAAATCGCATTAGTCCAGGATCAGCTAGTGCACACAATAGACAACAAAGATATCAACCATAATGATATTTGTTAAATATAGACTGATGGCCAAAGTTTATATCTATGGCCCATAGGCCAAATTTAAACAATAACAATAGAAGAAAGAGTCAAAGCGGTGGAGCCCGATAAGCCTGCCCACAGGCAAATGACAGTAAGATGTAGCCTATCCGTTCCGATCCTCATCGTAATTGAAATCATCCTCCTCTGCACAGCAGAATTAAGCAAGGGTGTGAACATAAAATGTACTCTACAAGTTACATGAGAAATACAATAATAATGCAAGGCTGACAAGTGAAGGCATATAGAGTTAATTGAGCGTAAAGCAGCATTTAAAGAAATACAGTAAACATAGAAAAATACTGAATTTAATATAGTTAGTAAAGATAGTAATTTAAGCAAATTAATACCGTTACCTCAATCATCGACCTGATACTAACCTAATCACAGGTATCCCCAGACCATCTTTCTCCAAAAAGATTTCAACAGTCCCACTTAAACTAGTTTTAAAAACAAAGTCTAATCTGTGAAAAACTTTACTCGGTATACCTATGATTGTGGATATGGCTATTCAGGATAGTTTATACACTCTGCAGAGGTGGTACAACTTTACGCAGAGACATAATCAACTCATATTGCTATGCGATTAGCACACTTTTTTGGGTGTGCAGTGGAAAGATCATGACAAGCCATTTACTATGCAAAGCTATCAACCTAGCTACGTTTCTATATGAGGTTTCACTCCAATAAATAATCCACTAAATTGGACCCCCTCTTGCGTCGTGTGAGACTTGTTACAGCCTACGCCACCCTCGCATTCATCCTATAGTGAGACTCAGATTAGGAACCACAAATTAATCAGCTAGAACTATCCCAACTAGCCTTGTAGTACGATATGGCTTTATAGTAGTAGTTCACAGACCGATTCTTAATTGACTTAGGTAGACTTACCATATACCCCTTGTGCCTAGCACTCACGGTGAGCCACCGAGCAACAACGTATGCTAGCAAGCACCCACCACCTAACAATTTGCCTAAGTCTAAACCATGTTTTTATTTTACTTTGTCAAGTATTTCATAATCTTTCTTGACTCACCGAAGTCAAGGATACATTTAAAACTCATCATATTATGTGAAAAGTTATCCCAAACCATAAATTATCTATAAGCATGTCTAAACGTTCTACAAAAATGTTTCAACTAATACTAGTATATTAACTAGAGTTTTATTCTATGGTGAAAGGTATAAGGATTTGCAATGTCAAAAGTGTCATAATAAGTAGGTATAATTAGATATTGAAAACTGGAATTGAAATACATTGATGTAGAATAATTTAAAATATTATAGTTTTATTTGTAAACTAGGATCAACATGATGAGGGTGTATACTTGCCTTGCTTCGCGAATTTGTGGTAAGAATCATCGGCAAAGTTGCACTCTTTAGAGAAGTCGTAGTCTACACGCAAAAAACTAGAACAAACTAAATTCAAATAAAATCCAAAATTCTAAAATAGGTTATAAATTTAGAAATTTCAATCACTTGATTCGAAATTTGGATGGGGGAGAACGAGCGATCGGAAGATTGCTGGATGAGAAAATGCTAAAATTGAAAAAAAAGGAGGGAATCCATCCGGTGGGAATTAAAAAAAAGATAAAAGGAATAACAGAGAGCTAGCACAGCCATGGGAGGCACATGGAGTTAGGGTTGGTGCAAGCGAGAGGAGGCTTGGGAGGTGATGGCAACGACGAAATGGGTTGCTAGAGATCCAAGGAGCATGTGGATGGTGGCAGGTACGAGAGAGGGTGAGAGAGCTCAACAAAGTCTTCGCTGGAGTTGGGGAAGAAGGGTTGGTTGAGGGAGCTCTGGAGGGTATCGGGCAAAATCGAGAGAAGAAATTGTGGGGAATGATGTGAGGCACATGTGGTTCTATTTAATTCTAGCAGTGATGAAGATGTTTTCAAGCATGCAAATTAATTTAGTTGGGAGGAAATTGATTTTTTTTCTTGCATGCAATGGCTTATGGCTTCCCTGGTTGGTTGTTTGTGAAGAAGAAGAACCAAGGGAGGTGAGAAAGAAGTAGCCAATCAAGGTGTAGGCAAACAGGAAAAGAGTAAGGAAATTTTGGTAGTAGAACCTCCAAGAATTCTTAAGTTAGGTGTGCATGATTCAGGTCACTTCTAGGATGGGTGAACTTTGGGAATTTGTGTTTTTTTTGGAATTTGAACAAGGAATTGGAAATTAGAATTTTAAATTCTGGGATTATATAGAAGAACCAAATAAACTCCAATTTGAAAATAAATTTTTAAAGAAAGCCAAATTAATAATAATAATATATTTTCTACTCATAAGATATTATTTTAATTTTTGAAAAATCAGGGCGAATAAAATTTGAGGTCATGAAAATCAAATAACACTTATTTTTATTTTTAAATTGAATTTATTTTTATTTTTATTTTACTAGTATTTTTGAAATAAAAATCTGGGTTGTGACAGTAGGCGAGTGTACGATCCTGGCAGGGCATGTAGCGGCAACGAAGTCATGGTGGTGGTGAACGGGGAGATGCCGGTTGGAGGGGAGGAACATGGGAGGTGGCGGTTTGTTGAATGATGCTAAGGATTAGGGAAGGCGCAAGGCTGGGAAGGGAAAGAGGAAAAAGCCAGGATCTCAAGATTAACTTGAATCGGGGAACAAGTTGGGAAAATCTCGCTGTGAATCCCAAGTTGCTTCTTCTACTGTGTGGTTTCGCCATTGCACTCTGCAAAACATGATATTTCTGTTTATTAGTTGTCTTTTTTGTTGTCCCTAGAATTTGTATTGGCTCATCTTGATATGTCTAATCATCTTGCAAATCGATATCTTCGACTTGCACTTGTTTGGTAGGTTGACAAAAGCACTTCCAAAGTTATGACACATGAAACACATTACGTACTCTAGCCACATTCGGTGTCAACTATAATCTATATGCCACTTCTTCTATTCTCTCTGTAATCTTGTAAGGACTAACATATCTTAGGGCTAGTTTTTCTTTCATTGGAATCTTTTTATGGATTTGAAAGGTGTAACTTTAAGGTAAACATAATCTCTAAATTCAAAGTTTAGGTCCTTTCTACGAGTTTGCATAACTTTTTTTTTTGACAATTTTGGGCAATCTTCATTTTATCTTGAATGATTCCTACATGGGCTTCCACATCGTGAACAATTTGTGGACCAAGAAATTGTCGTTCTGTAGTCTCTGTCCAATTCAATGGTGTTCTACACCCTCTTCCATGTAAGGCTTCAAATGATTGCATTTTAATACTAGCTTGATAACTATTATTATAAAAAAAATTCTGCAAACGGTAAACAGGCATTCTAGGATGATCCATAAATAATTGCATAAGCTTGTAGCATGTCTTCTAAAATCCTATTCACTCTTTTAGCCTGTCCTCCAGTCTGTGGATGGTATGCAATATTGAATGCTAAATTTGTTTCCATTGCATTATGCAATTCTTCCCAAATTTTAGACATGAACTGTGCTCCTCTGTTTGAGACTATTCTCTTTGGAACTCCATGTAATACTACAATCTTAGTTAAATATAATTCTACCAACTTAGTTTTTCTATAAGTCTACTTAATTGGTAGGAAATATGCTACTTTAGTCAATTAGTCTATAATCACCCATATAGCATCATACCCTTCTTGTATTTTGGAAAGTCTAGTAATGAAATCCATACCATTGTCTTCCAATTTCCATTCTGGGATTGGTAATGACTGTAATAGTCCTGATGGTTTTTAATGATCTATCTTGATTTTCTAGCACACATCACTACATGCGATGTACTATGCTTTTTCTTTTTTCATATTACTCAACTAAAATCTCTTCTTCAAGTTTTGATACATCTTTGTTCCTCCAGGGTGTATGGAGAATTGTGAAGAGTGAGCCTCTTCTAATATCAAATCTTTTAATTCTTTCTTCTTTGGTATACAAAAGTGACCACAGAATCTTAAGGTTCCCTTCTCGTCTTCAGTGAATTTTGTGAAATTCTCATCTTTACTTCTCTTCTTGAGTTGTTCATCTTTTCTTCTTGGGTAGTCTTAATTTGGTCTGTCATTGCTGGTTGGATTTCTAGTGCTGTTATAAATCCCTACTCAATTATCTGTGAATTCAGTCGCTATATTTCCTCTTGTAGTTGTGACAGACATTTTGAAATAGTAGCCACACATGATATGTCTTTCTACTTAGTGCATTTGCTACGACATTTGCCTTTCCTAGATGATATTGAAGGTCTAAGTCATAATCCTTCATAAGTTATAACAATCTTCATTGTCATAGATTTAGATCTAGTTGGATGAAAATGAACTTCAAACTTTTGTGATCAGAAAAGATTTCACAACGATTACCCAACAAATAATGTCTCCAAATCTTCAGAGCATGTAGTACGACTGTTAATTCAAAGTCATGAGTGGGATAGTTTTCTTCATAGGGTCGTAGTTGTCTTGAAGCATAGGTTATGACTCTTCCATTTTGCATCAACACACATCCTAGTCTTTGTTTTGAAGCATCACAATAAATATTAATATCCTTCTTAGGGTTAGGGAGTATTAGGACTGGGGCTGTGGTCAATTTAGTCTTCGATTTATAAAAACTTTTTTCACATTTGTTGGTCCACTCAAATGGATTATCCTTCTTAAGGAATTAAGTAAGGGGTCTAGATATTTTTGAGAACCCTTCTATGAAGCGGCGATAATAACCTGCAAATCCTAAAAAAACTTTGGACTTCTGTCACTATTGTTGGATGTCTCCATTCCATCATGGCTTTTACTTTCTTGGGGTAAAACTTCACTCCTTCGGTGATGACGTGCCCTTAGAGTGCTACTTATTTCATTCAGAACTCACACTTAATGAACTTCGCATACAACTGATATTCTTGTAGTTTGGTTAGCGCAACATGTAAATGCTGTTGGTGCTTTTCTTTGGTCTTGGAATATATCAATATGTCATAAATGAAAACTATCACAAAATGATCTAATTGCTCCATATAGACTTGGTTCATCAGATTCATCAAATAAGCTGGCATGTTGGTCAAACCATAGATACAACTATGAGTTCAAACAAACCATATCGTGTAGTGAAAGCGGTCTTTTCTTGATCCTATTCTCGGATCTTAAGTTGATAATATCCAGAACGTAAATCTATCTTAGAGAATATTCTGACTCCTTTAAGTTGGTTGAACATATCATCTATTCTTGGTAATAAATATTTATTCTTAATGGTCAATGCATTTAATCATCTGTAATCAACAAACATTCTCAAGATTCTGTCTTCCTTCTTGGCAAATATCACTAGGGCTGACCATGGAGAAACACTTGGACATATAAACTCTTTTTCTATTAATTCATCTAACTGCTTCTTGAGTTCCTCCAACTCATTAGCTAACATGCGATACTGATGCTTTGTTATTGGTTTAGTTTCTAGAATCAGTTCTATAGTAGTTCTATCTATCTATCTATCTATCTATCTATCTATCTATCTATCTATCTATCTATCTATCTATTAGGTAGTCTTTCGAGTAGCTTTTCTAGAAAGACATATGGATATTCTTGGACTATCGGTACTAGCATCAATCCTTCTGCCATTATACTATGAACACTCTTCTTCATTTTCTCTATTAGAGTATGACCTATCCTTACTATTACTTTCTATCCTTCTGAATTGGTCAATGTCATTGTTGAGACCTGAATATACAAATTCGGACTCTTTGTGTATTCTGCACTAGTCCAGGATCACGCTAGTGCACACAGTGAAAATATAGATGGAACATTGATCATATCATGATTAGCTAAGAAAAAGACCCAAATATTATTACTTATCAGGGTAGCGATCTTATGGTCAAGTTTACAAATAGTAGCCTGAAGGGCTTAACAAAAGCTAGCAGCAGAAACAACGACAAACGAAGTGGCCATTCGACATGCCCACAGGCAATCGGCTGGAAAGCGAAGTCCTAATATGAGAAATCGTCAAAGTATTCTCCTTCAAGTACCTTTGGTTGATATGGCTCTTCTTTAGCAACTGAGCAGATATAGATATAGCTGTGAGTACCTAGATAGTCAGCAAGTCATTTGTAACAAGATGCAATATAATTATTCAAGGCTTAACAAATGATAGCTGAATGGTTATTTTGCAGAAAGCAACAATTTGGAGTAAATCACCGAGCATTGTCCATGACTAGGGACATGGCTATTCAAATAGTTTTACACTCTACAGAGATTGCACAACTTTACCTATATGATATAATCATCTTGTAATATCACCAGTATTACACACTTCCTTAGGCATGTCAACTAAGAAGACCACAACAAGACTTTTACAATGCTCAATCTCAAACTAATCTTGCTCGCTATGATTTTGTTACCAAGTAAAGTAACCACCTAGTCGGTAAAAACCCCCTTGTACCAACAAAACATCTCAATGACAATATCAAGGTTGAAACATCATAAATTAATCAGTCAAATTCATCCCATACTAGACATATGGTTGCACGGTAAAGCTCAGATCAATAGTGTACAAAGTTAAGTCCTTAGACATTACGTAGACGAGACATCTATATCACAACAAGTACTAGCCATAATTTTTCCTTTACTGCACGATCACTCGTCCAAGTGAACACTATTTTGTATGACTAACACCAATGACACTATCTATGTCATGGTACTCAAATTTTATAATTGTGGCTGACCACCATGATTTAATATCTCATTAAGTCAAAATTAATTAATTAATTAACATGTGATGATAAACCCAGCATACTATTAGCATCGCTAAGCATATTAATGTGACAATTAGTATTACATCATTAGATAAATATCCATCCTAAGGTGACAATAGAATCATGGCATTCAAATTATCAAGGTAGATTTAATCAAGTTGGACAATAAGCACGAGATAGAAAGGTTTGTATTAAATTAGCAATGTATCATAATTTAAAATAAAATAATAAATAAATATATTAAAAAACTAGGTTCAACATGATCAAATGTCACAACTTGCCTTAGCCTTGCTCAGTTACCAACTCTTGATCTTCAGATCCTGTTTCTGCTCCTTCGAAGACATTATCTAACAAGAGATAAAGCGAATGAAACACAAATAAATTCAAATAAAATCTAAACAAACTGCAAAAACTACAAAACTAGAACAAAAAATAAAGCTCAATTTTAGATGAATTTAGGAAAAAAGAATTAGGTCAATCGGAGCTAGGACGAAGAAGAACATGCTCTCAAATTTTTTTTAGAAAATAAATTCCTAAAAATTAAGAAAAGCTACTATACTGTGGACCGGGTCTACAAAACAGTACATATGGATGGCTTGGATTACGTGGCACTAAGACTGATGTGGCATGACACATGGTGGACAGGTGTGCGCTAGGGCTGACTTGGCTACTGAGGTGGCATGATGACGTGGTTTGCTGACATGGCAACATTCATTAACGTGGATACAGACATATGTACCACCTTTCACTATACAAGAGGTATTGCATCAATACTACGCGCTTGTGGTTGGCGCCCACCAAAAAGAAAGCCAACCAACATGTCAAGACTAAGTCAACACCTTCCCCAACTTTTCCTCAAGGTCACCACGTTACTTTTGGACCAATTCAACAAATAGTTCAAGTGGGACACATTTTGGAATCCAATTCGGCCTCCAGGTCAATTCAGATTCAGCCTGACAGTGTCTACTTCAAATAGCTATAACTTTTTATCCAGGAGGAATCTCGGGGTCCATGAGTATTTCTTAGAAAGCTTTTGAAGTCTACTTTCAGATAGATTTGGTCCCACCTCCGAATTCCTTCTGTGCGCATGGGAATCTCAAAACAATCTGACACTGACTTATCCTGATAGGACCGACTTTAAATACTCATAGATTTTGCATCAAAAGTCCGTTTGGAAAGCTTATCTTGCCCTCTTTCCAACTAATCTAGCCCCATCTAAAAATTCTATCTATGCGCCTGGGAATCATCAAAATAATCTTTTAGTTTTGGAAACAGAGATAGAATCAGATCTTATTTGCTGACTTTCCATGTGTTGAAAACTTTCCATAAGTAAGGGCCTGCGTGCCCTATAAATAGAGGCTCAATTGGCCATGTAACGTAGAACACTTTTGAGAAAAATTAATCTACTAAAGTTTGTTCATGTTTATCATTACTGTCGAATTTTCATTGGGAATTAGGAGTGTTTTTCAATCAAGATCGTTCAGCCTTTCCGCTAGGAATTGGGTGCACGATAGATCTTTGCTTGGTGGTCGGCGAAATCAACGCGAGTGTGTTTTGGCGGATTAAAGAGTGTTCGTCCCTTGCACTGGCATTGGAGGATCATTGCGATTCATCAAGACTTCCACGAGTATCCATCCTACGTCGAGAAGATCGGGCAACCCTGTATCATCTGGTATCAGAGCGCGGTTTACTTGGTAGGATCTTATCCCTTTACTTTTCAGTTCATTACTTCTTGTCCTATAGTCCATATAGCCAAAAATTTGCAACAAAAAATTCCAAACCCTAGTTTCACATTTGTTATTTTTGTGAGTTTTATTAAGTTTTTATCCATTAGAAATTTTGTTTACGTACTGATCATTGTGTCTTTTGCATAGCTTAATCGTTGCATACCAATTTTCTTGAAAATCCGCTAGTTGGCCTTTCAATTAGCATCCAAAAAAGATTGAATTCACCATTTGAATTCTTGATTTGGCTATCTACATAAGATCTTTGCGTATTTTGGAAAATTATCATATCCAAACATATTTGGGCTTCCTTTTCTTGTTTGATTCGGCTGCAAGAAACTCTAACCACCACCAAGAATCCTATTCGGACACGTTTGGACCGTCTTAAATTTGTTGCGGTTTGAATTCCGAGTGTCTGTTGAGATTTTCACTAAAATCTTTTGACCCTTGACACTAGTCATTGATAATTACTTTAGGGCTGTTCTAGAATTATCTGCACATTACTGAACAACTTTGGACTTGCAAAGAATTAAGGAACAATTAAATCTAGTTCGGCCTTGAGTAAAAAAAAGAAAGAAGGCAGCCAATTAAAAAAAAGAGAAGCCACAGCTTGAGCAAAGAAAAAAGAAAAAAAGAAAACATTATCCGAATTTGGGTGAGTTTATCTATGAACAATTCATATTATGTATTTAATTTCTTTGAGCAATCTTGTGCCCTTAAATTCATATTATTGCAAGTGGCTAGCGTCTCTCCTAGTACTTGATGCAAAACGAGCTAATATTTTTTGATTGTTTCTTTTAGCTCATTCCTTTGTTTGCATTGAGTCACATTGATTATTGCGTGTGCGTTCATATACTTCACTTATATCTTTGGGATCAGTATATAGGCAAGAGTTTTCTAGCTTGGATTGTTACTTAATTCAAGAACATCGAGAAATTCAGATTGTGTAGGAAAAATACCTTCTAACCAAACTCTACTAAATATCCTTTGCCGTGCAATTGTAGGTCACTTTGAAATTCGCTTGATCATCACTTGCTATTGTAGCCACCACCAAGTGTAAGTTTCTTTTGGTTTCAATTCACTTCAGAAAGGTAAGAACTTTACTTGGGAGTGGAAAAAATGAGAATTGAGAGAACTCCATATATCATATATATATTATGGTATTTGTGCTTCTTTGTGCCACTAACCATGACAAGTAGAAAAGATAGCTGTGGTGATGCTTCTAACATCAAGCAATGAGAAGTGCAATGAAACAAGAATTTGAAATTGGCAAAGCCGCCATGGAGGGACAACTTAAGACACTTCGTCTACAACATGAATAAGATATCGTTCCTTTCTATGGAAGTAATAATCTAGAAGAATATCTTAAGTGAGAATGGCGAATGGGGAAAGTATTTAGATTTTAAAATCTTCCTAAAGACCAAGAGGTGATGCATGCCACTAGAGAATTTGAAGAGTTTTATGTTGGAAGTTCGTTAACTTGTGGAAGTATTGGCTCTATGCATTTCTTTTGAGTTATTTTGGTTATTGAAGTTTGAATCCTCTCTTTTCTAAAGGGAAGTGTTAAAACCCTTTGTGATGTTTTGTTGTATCTAAATAGGAGTTGGCAATTATGTAAATCATTGATAAGCTGTGAATTATCAAGTTAAGATGCTAGCGTGGTACATGATTAATTTCTACCAATATTCTTAGAAGTGAGGTTGATTAATATGATGTTGATCTGTTGTAGTTTCTTGAAGAAATATGATTAAGAATTTATCTATACATGCTTAGAACTCATGCAGTTATTGAGGAATAAAAAAAAGGGGTTTGATTGTTGTGGTTGTTTAAATTTCCAACTTGTTGGATAGATTGGATTGATTGATCTTAAGTAATTAATCTGATCACTAGGAATGGTTCTTAATAATATTAACCTTTAGTATGTCCTCTCTTTATATACTTGATGAGCACGTACAACCGTTAAATTCATGTAACTTTTGCCATGCTAAATTGTTGAAATATGTATAAAGAATTAGATGAATGTTGATGTATTGAATTGTGAAATCTTGTCTTATAAAGCTGGTATTATTGATGTTTAAAGTTATTTTGTTCTAATTTCTGAACATAAGGTGGAATATTGAATCTGTGCTCATAATTATTTTTACGATTGCAAAACAGCAATAGGATCATTAATGCTATGATGATGAAAAATTAATAATCAAATTATTGACACTAATGACTGGAGTGCAATCAATTTGTGCTAAATTAGAAGTTGAGCATTGGTAAGAGTTAGATGTATAAAATCTAATAAGAGTTTTATACTAGCATGTTTGCGAGGATATCATGTTCTAATATCATCTTGGTAAAGAGCTTTGTTTTAATATGGTGGCTTATGCTCTAAGTTTTTCCTAGATTAAGTAGTTGGAACCTTATTTAGATAATAAGAACATGATGACGTTATTTATGGTGTTCCTTTTGGAAAAATATGGAATAAGAGGATATGATGATTCTTGTAAAGAATGTTTTATCTTGTTGTTAATACAATTGATAGTATATAGTTGTGCTTATGGTGTTGAATGCTTTACAAATGAAGGAATTTGTTAGATCCATATTACTAATTGAATTAAAGGATTGAGTTTCACGGTTGGGGTCTTCTTTTGGACCTTATGACTTATTTGGTAGCCGAAAATTATTTTGAGCAATGCGGCGTGATGAATGCTTTTATTGGTTTTAACTAAACCATGTGTTGTGGTCTTCAAGCGTTCTTTGCTGGAATTGGCGGGATGCTGTTATCAAAGAAAAATTGTTTCTTATTGAAAGAAAAGTTTTACTAGAAGTATTTGAGGTACAGATGATCTCATCTTGTGTTTTCCAACCTTATTGCTATTGGTTTTCTCTCTTGGTCTGTTGGCTACTGTGAATGATAGCGATTTTCTGTATGCTGGAATTTATTTCTTCTTACCTCTTCTTTTAAGAACATGGTAATTGTTGTGGGTTGCGAAGCTTTTTTGTTGCGTGATGGCAACTGGATAGCGGTGATCTAGTAGATATTTTTTTTTATGGGAGCCTTAAATATCACGATGTTTATAGTACATTGGATGATATACTGTTTTCGTGGAATAATCCTTTTTTTATGGGAGCCTTAAATATCACGATGTTTATAGTACATTGGATGATATACTGTTTTCGTGGAATAATCCTTGGGAAGGATTTGATTTAAATAGAATATTTGTCTTGGAGTCAAATAATTTGTTGATGTTAAAAATTGAGCGTATGTTAACTGTGGAATAGTAAGATTTTCACCTGAGGATTTCCCTATCTTATACGGGAAGTTTGTTATAGGAGTCTTGAAAGCTAAGTTTGGGTTTTACCTTTTGTTATGCTAGGATCTTAGAGGCCCTGTGTTGCTGTGTAGGAATAGTGGATCAGAGTGGAATCCAAATAGTATGATGATCGGGATAGCATCCTTGAGGTGCAGTAAGGGAGTATGTGTGGGTGTGATAAGAATTTTGAATTTGTTATCCTTAAGGGACTGAGGTGCGTTGGGAATTATTTGTGAAAATAATTCTGTTGGTCGAGGTCTTGGTTAGAGTATGATTTGTGGGGGCAGTAGAGTCTATCCACAATAGTGTAGATGATGTACTCAGTTGAGCTAATTGTTGAGGTGGCCAACTTGAGATAAATGAGTTGGTGTGTTGGGCGATGAGTTGAAAATACTCTGTTCAAGAAAGTTAAAATTTTGAAAGGAGATAGATTGGAAAATTAATGGTATCTCGAGTAGTAAAATGCTCGCTTGATTCTTGTTTATGCTGTGTGTTTTGGCAGAGGTCATCTGCAAATTGAGTTGTTTATTGTTGATGCGTAGTCTTTTCCAGTTGGGGAAAGAAAATGATTATTTTGGTCTGTCGAGTGATTTTCACTCTTAGCTTATGTGGTATGGTTTCTCCAATTGTCTACTTGGAGAGTGGAAAATATTTTGTGGTGAATCCTTCGGTTTGAATCGTGGTCCTCTGAAGGAAAGCTGTTTGCTGGTATGTTGCTTGAGAATCCTTTATTCTCCTTTTGTTGGGTTCGCTTTGTAAAAGATATTGTTTGCGCTTCAAGTAAAATGATATGAATGGAATCTGTGGTCAAATTCTTTTAAAGGGGTACAATGTATTATCCCGATTATTATAAATAGAGAAAAAAAGTTCTAAGAAGGAGGATGGTATTAGAAAGTGGTTCAATTGTTGTCGCAGAAAAATTTTACGAAAATGGCAGGACTTGTTGGCCGCTCAGAGCTAGCCTAAGTGTTATACGGATGTTCGGCTTAGACCAACGTGAATCGTGGACTCGCCAGATTGGCCGTGAGGAAGAGGGCCATCAAGCATGTGAAGGCCCTTTGGACGAACCAGTCCGAGTGGGAGGCGACGTGGAAGCTTGAAGACCGGATGCATAAGAAGAGCCCCAGCTCTTCGAGGCGAAAGAGTACCCGTAGTTGTGGTTCCCTTGGGATTTTCTATCCTTTGGTTGTTCTTTACTTGATTATTCTTCAGTCTCATAGGTTGAGGAGTTAGATTCGAGGACGAATTCTTTTTAGGTGGGGAGAATGTAATATCCTGAACGTCGTTTCGGTGTCAGTTTTTCAATTAATTGCGGAGTCGTCCGGATTTTCAGTAAATCACGAGAGGTGAAAATAAATTCTTCAGAATAGTCAAAAATAATAAAAAAAGAATTAAAATAATTAATTAAGAGGTTTTGGGTTGTCCGGAGGGGTGGGCCAGCTACTTTGGACCCGCTAGCCCAAACGGGGGCCCGTACCCCCCTCCCAAACCCTAGCACCCCCTTTATAAATCCCTTGGGGAGCCCTCCCTCCCCTTTTTCCCACCCCAAGCCGCCACCCTCCTGCCTCCTTGCACCTCCCCTTTGCCCAAGTGCTGCTGCAAGGAGATGAAGGAGAAGAAGGAAGAAGGGAAGAGGAAGGAGAGGAAGAGAGGGAAGGAGAAGAAGGGAAGGAGAAGGAGAGGAAGAAGAGGGTGATCGCAATCCCCTAGGTAATTCTTCCTCATCTCAATCTCTCTGTTTTATGCTGAATTTAGGGTTCTTAGCCCCAGTTTTGAAGGGATTAGCAATTTAGAGAACCCCGATTAGAGAATCCCGATTGGCTGTCTGTAGATTAAATCGTGTGATGTTACTGTTTATGCGGTTTAGAACCCAAAAACGATTTTTCCCGAGGGTCTCCCCAAAAGGAAAAACATAGAGGACGATGATACGCATCTACTGTATTTTTTCCAGATTTTGTGGCCACGTAATTTAGGCGTACCAGGGTCTGGAATCGCACTGTCCGTCAGGGGTGCAGTCAGGGACAGACTGCTGTTCAGATGGGAATTAGGGGTACAAGAAGAATTTTAAATTTTTGGCCACCATTGAGAAAGTTGTAGGGAATTCAGAAATCTAGCTTTTGTAAAAGAACCAGAATTTTTAGAGCCTTGATCTGTTCTGGGGACGCATTACAAGTCGGCTGTCCAGACTTTCAGAACAGATGACGTCCTCTATTTTGTGCATTAGATATCACCTTGTTAATGATAAGATAAAAATATGTGATCTACATGAAAAGTGTAGGTATTTAAGTGAGAAATCCAGATATATATCTTTTGCTGTGATTAGTTTTATATTTTTAAAGATAAGAAAATGTTAAGCAGCATCGCTGCAGTGGAAATATTGTAGAACCGTTATGCGAGGAGGGATGTTGTGGGGTTTAGGGTTTTGGGGACACTTTTCTTTGAGAGTCGTGATCGTATTGCTGTGTATTGTGTTGAGAGGTACCTTTTTGGACAGGCGGATTTGCTTCTGATCGAGCGTGATCTCGTCGCCTCGTCGGTAGAGGCAAGTAAACATAGCGGATGTGCTACCGTTTAACTCGTTATTCTTACTACTTGCAATATGCATGATTTATGTAATGTTAAATGATATACCATGATTACATGTTTTCTAAGGAAGAATGTGGTAGCAAGATATTAATCAATTGCCATGTTTGGATGAGTTTTGGTAGTATTGTGGTAATTTGCTTAATAAGCTAATTGTGGTATATGAAAGTAAATGCATAGTAGTTATGATGATATTTCCTTATTGTTAAATTCATGAGAATCATATTGATGCCCTTGAAGTGGGTATTATTGTGGCTTTAGTGGCAGTATTCTTAATGAATACTTGTGGTCGTATTGTGGTCTTTGTGGTAGAATACACTATAGATCGATTGATTTTGATCTTGGTGAACCAATGGTGGAATATGTGGTTGACCTTCGTGGTTAAATTCTTGTGGTTTATGATTATCATATCATTCATAACATGTCATGACATTGCATTGTGGATGTCGCCGCTTATAGCCGCGATCGCATCAGACAAAGATCGTGCATTGCCGTAGCGCGATGCACACTTTTACCTTGTTGGGTAAAGGTTCAGTGGAGCATAGCATGCATATGCATTGCATTGTGGAAAGATCATTTGCATCCTTATGCAATATATTGTGGTGAAGTTATTTTACAAACAACTGCAACTTCATAGTTGTAATGTGAAATTGGCTCATGAGAGCCACTTGTGTATGAGAAAAGTGTCTATGGTTGTAGATTGTGGTTCATCCCTTGTGGTACGATAGGGGGTTGTGATTGTGGCATGAGATTCTTTTCTCTTGTGGTAAGTGGTGATAGCAGTTGTGGACACGAGGAATAATAAGGTTAGCGAGGTAAATCGTGTTAATGCTTTATTGTCATTGGTAGTGGTGGTGGTGGATGATATGAAGTAGTTAATCAAGATTCATTTGCTAATGTTTTACTATTGCTGGTAGTAAATATGGTTGATGCAATAATTGTGGTCGTTTGGGAAATGGATATTGATGCTTAATATCATTGTAGTTTAATTAGTTTGTTAATGAATATGGATGCACATTGTAGATGTGGACATGTGAATACTTTAATGATGTTGTATATTTGTTTGTAGTCTGAATAGCCTGTTGAATAGTTTACTTGCTGAGATTTTTATCTCACCCTTGTTTTTCCCCCCTACAGGTGATTCCTGAGCATTCATGGGATGGGTAGAGCAGCACCATAATAATGCACTTGTTTCATCAATTCATGCTGTAATAAAGTCGATGGATTTCTAGCCAAATGCCTATCTATCCATAGATGGTTGTTTTATTTAATAATGATGATCTTGTAAACTATTCTTGATTTAATCCGCTAGAGGTTGTTATTGAACTTGTTACCATTATCTTATTTTCCTTAGTTGTTTATGCTTCCGCTTAGTGCTTCATGTCTAGAAATTGTTGTCGAAATAAATTATCTTGAAATTTTTTGGCTAGCTGTAGGGTGTTACATGGAACTTGGTGCAAACTTGGTGAGGATGGCAGTGACACATGGGCTAGGGTGATGGCAGCTTTGGGGTGCGAAGAACAAGGGCGGTGCGACACATTTAAAGGCGCGGACGCTGAGACACCGGGATAGGAACAACCATGAGTCCAAGGCAGACATGAACACCGAGACATCCATGACTCAGTGGCAAAGTAGACTCTACATGGAGATGATGAACAGTACCAACCTGTCTCGTTGGGCGACACATGTTAAGGGAGAAGATCAAACAGTGAACATGCTGCATGGCCGGATGGCCAACATGTGGCGAGGCGAATGCGTGGATTGATGACACATGGTGAGGCAGGGTTGGCAGGCTGGGCTGATGGAATTTGGGTCAAGCTCTAGGGTTTCAGCCCAAAAAGGCTTTAGAGAATTTTCTAGAAATTTTTAATTTCAAAAATTGGATTATATCCATTTGAGCTCTAGAAAATAGCAAATAAATATAGAAAAATCTGAGGAAATTTAGAAAACAATTCCTTGCACCATAAGGAATCCAAATAAAACAATTTTAAGATTAATTGATGTTCAACTTAGTCACATTAAATCTTTTAAATTTCAAACAAATTCAAATTAAGCTTCATTTAATTTTGGAAAAATCCAAATGGTGAATTCTATTTTGAATACTTTAAAAAAGCTCTGAAAAACATGATGTTATAGTCGCTGACTTACTTTCATAGTCTACTTTGGCTTTGTACTTGGTTAACCAATTCATTCCCAATATAACATCTAATCCCTTCATTTCCACTAACAACATGTTAGTTTTGAATTTAACCCCTTGGATGTCTATATCCAAATCACTATGCCCAAAGTGAGATTCCATCCTACTTCTAGGTGTTTGCAATGCATATGACTTTTGTAAATAAGTAAATGGCAGTTGGTTTTTCATGACAAAAGCCAATGAAAGAAAAGAATGTGTAGCTCAGAGGTCAAATAAAACTAATGAAGGCTTTGAGTGTATTAAGAGTGTATCAATGATAATATCAATTGCTCCTTCTACTTCTTTTGCTAAGATGTGATTTACTCTCCCCTGGATTGGTCTTGGTATACCTCTACCCCTTCTTGCTGGCATACCTATTGATGTTCCGGTGGGGACTCCTGGTGGTCTTGCTATGGGTTATTGTACCGCATAACTCCTCCTTGTTGTGTTCGTGTGGTAATGATTGGTCTAGTGACTAGTAGTTGAGTTTTAGTCTAGATTTTTGCTACTTTAGAAGGCAATCCTTTTTTTAGACATTAGCCCCCTATAATGACTCATTTGTCCACAATCGTAACATGTGTTTGCCTTGCTGGGGCAATTTCGATCATAGTGGTTTCCTCCACAAGTATGAAATCGCAACATTGTGGGTTGGGATACATTGTATTGAGGTCTTGGAGTGGTCACTACTTGTTGGTTTTGTTGGTATCAGAATCGTGGTGTTACCATCATCCTTCCTCTGGGTGCACCTGATGCATTGCTTTCCTTTTTTGGGTATCCTCTAACTCACTTCTTGATTCCTTAGATATTATTTATTTATTCACCATTGCAGATAAGTCCTTAAGTCCATTGCTGATATGTGGTACTTTAAGGATTTCTGTAATCCCTCCTTAAAACGTTTCATTTTCTTTGCTTTTGTTTTAACATTGTCTAGCGCATAGCGGGCGAGTTGATTAAATTGACGGAGATACTCTATGTAACATCCCAAAATTTTATTCCTTTATGAAATTATTTTCTGGATTTTCTTGGATTTTATTTCTAAGTTCTGAGTTGAGAAAATTGAAATTTTTTCTTTTATAAAAGCCAAATTAAGCTCATTGCATTTCATGAGAGTCAAATAAACTTACTTCCTTTTCCTAAACTCAATTCTGTAATTACTTAAATTTTCAAGAATTTATAAGAGTTAAAACTCCCCTTTTTAAATCAAATTGTGCTTTTGCAAAATATAAATATCAAAATGGGTTGAATTTGTTTTTATTAAGTCTCAAATAGTCCCAAAAGGTTCTCTGAATTTTCTGGAATTTTCAAAATTTATTTGGTATTTTTCTGAGTTTTCTAAAGCTTAATGTCATTTCTGGAAAATCAAAAGGAATTAAAACCCAAACCTCCTCCTCACGACACGTGGACGCTCCGGATCAACTCCCCGCCGCCCGCTTCAATCGCCGCCGCCCGCTCCCTCGCCCGCCTTTTCCTCCTCGCTGGTCGACACTTGGCAGCCATCGGCCAAGCCTCCGCCCCGCCCATTTAATCCCAGCCACCTACTGCTACTTACCGGTTCAGCCGCCCTCCTCTTCCCTCCGATCGACACGTGTCTCGATCCGAACCATTCCCTGTTGCCGTACCAGATCCCTACCACCCACAGTCACTTACCCCTTCGCCCATCTCTTGCACGGTCCCGATCTGATCTCGCTTGTCGGATCAAATCACGGTCGTTCTTCTTCACTTAACGCCTTGCTCGCGATCTCACGGCCCCGATCACTTCCCCTCGCCACCTGTCTTAATCCGGGCCGTCGCTCTCCCTTTCTCTCCTTCCCTCTCTCGCCAACAGGTGGGACCCACCTGTCGGGGCCGTCTTCCCCGCCCCTTCTTCCTCCTCGCGCCACCGCCATTACCGCCCCACCGAGCTCCATGATTATCGCCTCCTAGCCGTTACGCCTTGCCATTATTGGCCCTTAAGCACCCCTGTAACGCACGCATTCAATGCCCACCGATTGCACCCCGGATAAACACTCGCACTGCCGTTCTGGCGCTCCCCACTGCCGCCTTAATACCGGCGGTGATGCCTCGGCCGTTACCACCTCCCCGTGCCTATTTAAGCCCGCCCCGAGGATCCCCTCTCCACACCGCCTCCCCCTCTCTACTCAATTCGAGCGATCGAGCCCGAGAGCCCCCATGTGCTCGTTCTTCTCCGCCGGCCTCCAGCAGCTCCGGCGAGCAATTGCCACTGCCCCAGGCCTCCCCACTCCTCGCCGGTGACGCCGACACTTTGCTCGTGCCCCAGCGGTCAGAAGCCCCCTCCTCCCCAAGTCTCTACGCCCTCGGTGCTCCCCGCTGCCGTCAAGCCTCCTCCGACTGCCGCTCCTCGCCACCGCCGGCTCTCTCCGATCGCCCCCAAGTCCTTCCGAAGGTACCGCTGGCCTCCCGCAATCTCCTTGAGCTTTTGGTGTCGCCGGCCGGCACCGCCGTCTGCCGGAGCACCGGCAGCCATCGGTCTCTGTGCGCCGCCACCGGCCGCCTCAGCCATGTTAGCGCCGCCGCGCACATGGCGCCCAGGTGGCAGCCCAGTGGCAGCCGCGTGGGTGCCACGCCTCGGCCACGCAGGCACCTGGGCGCCACGTCACGCGGGCCGACCACGCCAGTTCAGTGTCGTGACGTGGTAGCCACGAGGCAGCCACGTGGTGCCAAGTGGCAGCCACGTCACATGCGACGTCGACGCCCGTTGCCACGTCAGCAATTATTTTATTTAATTAAATCCGAAATATCCCCGCTGACGTCATGCTGACGTAATAAAACTGATTTTTCAGTATAAAAATAAATCGGCCGAAAACTAATAGTCATGCTGACGTCATAATCCTTTAATTTTCTTTAGAAAAATAATTCATGCTGACGTCATAAATGCTTTTTCGGTTTAAAAATAATTCCAGAAATTGAGTATTTTTTTAATTGTATTAAAACTTTGGAAGGCTATAACTTTCCCATTTTAACTCCAAATTGACCCATTCAAATTTCTAAATTTTTCGAAAATCATGATCTATCCATTTCTGGCATAATGTTGAAATTTTGAAATTATTTGAATTTCTTTTGAATTGACTCTTTACGTTAGATTTTGACGATTCTAGAGAGTTCGAGTTCGACGATTCCCAGCAGGACTTCGATCAAGGCAAGTTATACCTTTGACCATGTTGAACCTAATATTTCAAATTTAATTATGTTGTTTTACTGTATATGCATGCGTACTTCTATTCAAATTTAATTTAAATTCAGTTTAAACTTTAGTTATGCCCATGATCATTTGATTATAGCCCAATTTGAATCTCGAATCCATATACTTTGTCACTCTAGCTAAAAACTAGTTGGTACCATAGTATTGACTAGAAATTTTTATAGAAATGTTTAGCCTGGCTTAGTATAATTTTAGGTGGGATCAAATATTTCACATGAAATGACGATATGAAAATAAAGACTTGACTTCGGTGAGTCAAGGATGGTTTATGAAAATTGTTTAAAAATAAAAATAGAAACTTATGATTTGGACTTAGGCTAATGGTTAGGTGGTGGGTGCCGGCATGCCTTGTGTTTGGTGACACTTGGTTGATTGTTGTGCATGTGGGTATGTGGTTGAGCCTAAGTCGGATTAAGGACCGTTTCTGTGATTCATTTTACGAAGTCACTTCGTACTACCACAAGTCCGGTATGGGACGGGCCTGGCTAAGTAATTTGCGAAGTTCCAAATATAGTCTCGCTATAGGCTAAATGTGAGCGCGACGTAGGCTGTGGGAAGTCTCACATGGCACCAGAGGGGGCTCCAACTCGTGGATTCGAGTTGTGGTGAAACCTTAGTGGCAGCGTGATTATTTTGGCTATGGAACATCGGAACAGCCTTGTCATGAACTCTCCACCGCACACCTAAGGCAGTGTGTTTATCGCGTGGCTCAAGCGAGAGGGAATGTCTTGTGGGTAAAGTTGTACACCTCTACAGAGTAAAAAACTATCTGGATAGCCGTGTCTACGGTCATGGACATGCTGAGTAAAGTTTTCACAGATTAGACTTGGTTTAATAAAACTTGATTTTCGGGCAAACAACAGTGGTTTTGACAAGTGGTCCGGGTGGGATGCCCGTGGTTAGGTCAGTGTAGGTCGGAGTCTACACTAACGATAATACTTTGGTTAAAATAATGTTTCATATGATGTATTATAAACTCAGCTTTTGCACTTAAGTTACTGTATTTAAATTCAGTACTGCTTTTCGCACAAATAAACTTATTAAGCATTCCTTTGTTATCCCTATGCATGCATGAACTCTGTTATATCCCTAGTGTAACTTACGTAAGTACTTATGTGCTTACCTTGGGAGTAATTTATGTGCTTACCTTGCTATAATATGTTGCCAGAGTTCGACGGTGACTACGACGGTGAGGACTACTTCAGCGAGTAGGACGCGTCTTACAGTCATCTGCCTGTGGGAGGCTGGATGGGCTGTTCTGCTACCTTTACTACTTTCCGCTGTTTTATTTTCTTTTGTTGGTCTTGTGCTCCTATATTGTAAGACTTGGCCTTAAGGTTATATTTTCGTTTAATAATACTCTATGGTGATTTTTGCATGATATACATTACTGTTAAACCCTGTGTGCACTAGCTTTTCCTGAGATAGTGTGATTTACACAGAGGGACTCAGAGTTGTTGTTCCGGGTTCCGACAGAAATGGTATCAGAGCAATAATGACCCTAAGACGTGACCTTAGCTAGAGATCAACCTTAAGGATATATCTTGTTAAGAAATACCTCTTTTAAAATCATCTCTTCCTTTGCTCAATCTCTTACCAAAACTGGTTACTAACTCCTTCTCCTCTTCCAAATTTTAGATGGAGCAACCTATCCTCGTCTCCCATAGAACCCTTACCGGACTCTTCGCGGACGACCTTTACGGCCTCATGCAGGAGCTCAACTTCCGTCCATACCCCCTCTACCAAGGGTACGTAGGCATGTACGGAGACGAGGAGTGCTGGAGGGTGGAAGTGAAGATCTTCAAGGATTTTTCAGCCAACGGGGCCATTTACGTCTTCGACGCCCCCCTACCCCGAGCTACCTTCTTCGACGGAGTGCAAGATGCAGCCCGGGAGGCCATTCGCCAGTTGAGGAACATCTACGCTCGGGACCTGCAGCGTACAGACTTTCGCTACTTCCCCATGAAGACTCCTCTTGGTGCTGCCAGCGATTTCTCATCTGCGGAGTACGAAAGCAACCCCTGGCTCATACGGCAGGTGGAATTCACCAAGTCCATGTATCATATGTACCAGACCACCCTAGACGAGCTGCACACCACGCAGCAGAAGCTCCATGCAGTGGAAGAAGAACTAGCCGAGCTCCGTGCTGAGGATGCAGACTCGACGACTTCCGAGCCTTTTCGGAGGAGGCTCGAGCGCAGCACTAGTGTCTAGACAACCCTGAGTCTTAACCTTAAAATGTTTTCCGCGAGCTGTAGTCCTTTGTTAACAGCCGCGAGACTATTATAATAAAATAAAAAGTTTTATTTGGCTCTTATTTGTGTTTTCCTTGCTCTTGTGTGTTTTGTTGGTGGGATTGTTACAAGAACTTCTCCGTTAGTCCTCTCTCTCTCCTCTAAATCTGGAAGCTTCGGCAGATGGTGAACACGAGGAGGAACCCCAGCGACGGCGCCAACCCCAGAGCTCAAGGGAGCCAGTCAGCCCCCGTTCCACCACCTCCGCCAGCAGCAGGACCGGATTGGGTGCAGTTGATGGTGAATCAGAATCAGTTGATCCAGTTGTTAGCTCAAACCATCAACAACCCCCAAGCTCATCATCAACCTGCCCAAGCCCCTCCCAATCGGCTTTCAGAGTTCCTAAGGATCAAGCCACCGACCTTCGCCGGCAGTGCCGAACCCATGGACGCCGACGACTGGCTCAGGTCGATTGGCAAGAAGCTGGATATATTGCAGTGCACTGATCAAGAGCGAGTCCTGTTTGCCTCTCACCAGCTAAATGGACCAGCATCTCAATGGTGGGACACTTTCACCGCCTCACATGCCAACCCGCAGACTGTGACGTGGAACGAGTTTGAGCAAAGCTTTCGCAAGGCTCACATCCCCACCGGCACTATGGCTCTGAAGAAGAAGGAATTCAGAGCCCTGCGACAAGGAAGTCGTACTGTCAATGAGTTCGTTCAAAAGTTCAACCAGCTGCCCCGCTATGTGCCAGAAGATGTGGCTTCCGATGAAGTCAAGCAGGAAAGGTTCATGGAGGGCCTGAACGACAACATCTCAGTGCAGCTGATATCAGGTGACTATGCTAACTTCCACTAGCTAGTCAGTAAGGCCATCCGCCAGGAAGAGAAGAATGGCAGATCAGAGGAACAACTCTGGAGGTTCTCACAAGGTTCGTGGCACTCCTCCGCATGCGAACAAGTTCAGACCTCAGGGCAGCAACTTCAAGACCCAGTCGGGCAAGTTTACATCCTCAACCAGCCGCCCGCCGTTCCAGGCCAGCCGCCAGCAATTCCAAACCAACCGCACCCCAACGACCGGTGGCCAGGTGCAGAAGAGCAGTCCGCCGTCGACGGAGTGACCTGTTTCTACTGCAAAGAACCAGGGCACTATGCCAAGGCGTGCCCCAAGAAGATACAAGCGACAGTGACCCCAGGAGCCTCCGAAAGTCAGAACCAGGGATAGCAGAAGCCGCAGACCTTCGTCAAGGGGAGGGTGAACCACGTGACAGCGGAAGAAGCGCAGGCTGCACTGGACGTCGTGCTGGGTATATTTCTTGTCAACTCAGTACCAGCATCTGTTCTTTTCGATTCCGGAGCATCGCATTCTTTCGTATCAAAACTTTTGTGGATAAGCATGGGTTGGGCATGATAACTCTTAGCAACCCTATGATAGTTCACTCCCTTGGAGCAGAAATGAGAGCAGGGACCTTGTGCCCGAAAGTAGAATTGCTCATAGATGGAACCCGATTCCTAGCCGACCTTTTGGTTCTGGAATCGCAAGGGTTAGATGTTATTCTCGGAATGAACTGGTTAGCCAAGAATCAAGGTCAGATCAATTGCGCTACCAGATCTATCACCCTCACCAATGACCAAGGCATAGAAGTGATTTTCTCTTCTCAAATTCCGGAAGCAGAAGAATATGCCCTCTTTCATCTTCAAGTCTTGGAAGAAGTGCCAATAGTGCGGGAATACCCAGATGTCTTTCCCGAGGAATTACCAGGGATGCCACCGGATAGGGAAATCGAGTTTGTGATTGACCTAGCCCCAGGCACCGCCCCAATCTCTAAGCGACCATATCGGATGCCTGCTAACGAGTTAGCAGAACTGAAGAAACAGCTTAAGGAGTTGGAAGACAAAGGTTACATCTGACCTAGTTCGTCACCTTGGGGAGCACTCGTCCTGTTCGTCAAGAAAAAGGATGAAAGTTTGAGGCTATGTGTGGATTACAGAGCCCTCAACGATGTTACCATCAAGAACAAATACCCTCTGCCTAGGATCGATGACCTGTTCGATCAGTTGAAAGGAGCCGGTGTCTTCTCCAAGATTGACCTGCGATCAGGCTATCATTAGTTGAAGATCCGCGAAGAAGACATCCCCAAGACTGCATTCTCCACCCGTTATGGACATTATGAGTTCACGGTCATGTCCTTTGGATTGACTAATGCACTAGCCTATTTTATGAGCATGATGAACAGTGTTTTCATGAAGTACTTGGACAAGTTTGTGGTAATCTTCATCGATGACATTCTCATCTACTCCAAGAGTGAGGAAGAACATGAGCAGCACCTCAGGATCACCTTGGAAAAACTTCGAAAGCATCAACTTTTTGCAAAATTCAGTAAATATGAATTTTGCCTAAAAGAGGTTGCCTTCCTTGGACATATAGTGACAGCTCGAAGGAATTGCTGTAGATCCTTCCAAGATAGAAGCTATGATGGAGTGGAAGCAACCGAAGTCCGTAACTGAAGTCAGGAGCTTCCTTGGACTTGCGGGTTATTACCGCCGGTTCTTAGCAGGATTCTCTGAGCTAGCCAAGCCAATGACCCAGTTGTTAAAGAAGGAAAAGAAGTTCGAATGGACGAAGGCCTGTGAACAGATTTTTCAGAACCTCAAGAAAAGGCTAGTCTCAGCACCCGTGCTTGTATTGCCGGACGTGCATAAAAGCTTCGAGGTTTTCTGTGATGCCTCTCGCCTAGGCTTAGGCTGTGTCTTGATGCAAGAAGGCAAGGTAGTAGCCTACGCATCGCGCCAACTCAAGCCTCATGAGTGCAATTATCCTACTCATGATTTAGAGTTAGCAGCAGTAGTGCATGCCTTGAAAATCTGGCGTCACTATCTTATCGGTAACCGTTGTGAAGTATACACGGACCATAAGAGTTTGAAGTATATCTTCACCCAGGCAGAACTCAACCTGAGACAGCGCAGGTGGTTAGAGTTGATAAAGGACTATGACATCGGCATACACTACCATCCCGGAAAGGCTAATGTTGTAGCCGATGCCTTGAGCAGGAAATCTTAAGCAAATGTGGTCTTATCGGAAGAAGAACAGACCCGACTTCAGGAGGGAGTCGCCCGTCTAAGTCTAGATCCGATGGGACCAAGCATTCTCACCACCCTGGAAATACAACCTGCCTTGCCTGATCAGATTAAAGAAGCTCAGAAAGTTGACGAGGATATTCAAGAAATCAAAAAGAATATGAGAAGAGGCAAAGCCCCAGGATTCAGCAAAGATGAGCATGGCACTATCTGGTTCGAGAACCGCATATGTGTGCCCAATAATCAGGAGATCAAAACCATGATTCTGAAAGAAGCCCATGACACTCCGTATTCTATTCACCCAGGTCGTACCAAGATGTACTAGGACCTGAGGGAAAGATATTGGTGGGTCAGTATGAAGAGAGAAATAGCAGAGTTTATTGAGGCGTGTGACACCTGTCAGCGGGTTAAAGCAGAACATCAGAGATCAGCTGGACTCTTGCAACCACTGCCAATACCAAAATGGAAGTGGGAAGAAATCGGTATGGATTTTATAATCGGACTTCCAAGGACGCAATTGGGTTATGATTCAATCTGGGTAATCATAGACCGGTTGACTAAAGTGGCTCACTTCATACCAGACAAAACCACTTATTCTCGAAGCAAGTTAGTTGAGCTGTATATGTCCCGAATTGTGTGCCTGCATGGCGTTCCCAAGAAGATAGTGTCAGATCGAGGTAGTCAGTTCACTTCTCGATTTTGGCAGAATCTGTATGAAGAGTTAGGGAGTAAGCTCAGTTTCAGTACCGCTTACCATCCCCAGAAAGATGGTCAAACAGAAAGAGTTAACCAGATACTCGAGGATATGCTAAGAGCTTGTACTCTGGATTTCGGGAACAACTGGGACCGTTCATTGCCCTATGCAGAGTTCTCGTACAATAATAGCTACCAAGCTAGTCTGCAGATGGCACCTTTTGAAGCCTTGTATGGTCGAAAGTGCAGGACACCCTTGCTTTGGGATCAGCAAGGGGAACCTCAAGAAGCTGGACCGAATCTGCTTCAGGACGCCGAAGATAAAGTTAAGAAGATCATAGACAGGCTGAAAATAGCTCAATCTCGACAGAAGAGTTATGTGGACAACCGTCGTCGAGACTTGACCTTTGAGGTCGGGGACTACGTCTATCTTAGAGTATCCCCACTCACAGGAGTGAAAAGGTTTCAAGTCAGAGGAAAGCTAGCACCGAGATATGTGGGACCCTTTGAGATTCTGGACCGAAGAGGTGAAGTCACCTACCAATTGGACTTGCCGCCAAGCATGTCAGGAGTGCACAATGTCTTCCATGTCTCTCAGCTGAAGAAGTGCCTCCGGGTACCCACAGAGCAAGCCGCATTGGAAACCTTGGACCTTCAAGATGATCTCACTTATCAGGAGCAACCAATCAAAATTCTCGAGACTACAGAGCGTCAGACCAGAAGGAAGACCATCAGGTTTTGCAAAGTTCAGTGGAGCAACCACACCGAAGACGAAGCCACTTGGGAGCGAGAAGAAGATTTGAAGGCCAGCCATCCCCATCTCTTTTGCTAGCCGGTGCAAATCTCGAGGGCGAGATTTCTTTTAAGGGGGGTAGGTTTGTAACATCCCAAAATTTTATTCCTTTATGAAATTATTTTCTGGATTTTCTTGGATTTTATTTCTAAGTTCTGAGATGAGAAAATTGAAATTTTTTATTTTATAAAAGCCAAATTAAACTCATTACATTTCATGAGAGTCAAATAAACTTACTTCCTTCTAGCCGTCGCTCTCCCTTTCTCTCCTTCCCTCTCTCGCCGACAGGTGGGACCCACCTGTCGGGGCCATCTTCCCCGCCCCTTCTTCCTCCTCGCGCCACCGCCATTACCGCCCCACCGAGCTCCATGATTATCGCCTCCTAGCCGTTACGCCTTGCCATTATTGGCCCTTAAGCACCCCTGTAACGCACGCATTCAATCCCCACCGATTGCTCCCCGGATTAACACTCGCACTGCCGTTCTGGCGCTCCCCAGTGCCGCCTTAATACCGATGGTGATGCCTCGGCCGTTACCACCTCCTCGTTCCTATTTAAGCCCACCCCGAGGATCCCCTCTCCACACCGCCTCCCCCTCTCTACTCAATTCGAGCGATCAAGCCCGAGAGCCCCCATGTGCTCGTTCTCCTCCGCCGGCCTGCAGCAGCTCCAGCGAGCAATTGCCACCGCCCCAGGCCTCCCCGCTCCTCGCCGGTGATGCCGACACTTTGCTCGTGCCCCGGCGGTCAGAAGCCCCCTCCTCCCCAAGTCTCTACGCCGTCGGTGCTCCCCGCTGCCATCAAGCCTCCTCCGACCGCCGCTCCTCACCACCGCCGGCTCTCTCCGATCGCCCCCAAGTCCTTCCGAAGGTACCGCTGGCCTCCACACAATCTCCTCTAGCTTTTGGTGTCGCCGGTCGGCACCGCCGTCCGCCGAGCACCGGCAGCCATCGGGCTCTGTGCGCTGCCGCCGGCCGCCTCAGCCACGTTAGCGCCGCCACGCACATGGCGACCAGGTGGCAGCCCAGTGGCAGCCGCGTGGGTGCCACGCCTCGGCCACGCAGGCACCCGGGCGCCACGTCACGCGGGCCAGCCACGCTAGTTCAGTGCCATGATGTGGCAGCCACGTGGTGCCAAGTGGCAGCCACGTCACATACCACGTCGACGCTCGTTGCCATGTCAGCAATTATTTTATTTAATTAAATCCGAAATATCCCCGCTGACGTCATGTTGACGTAATAAAACTGATTTTTCAGTATAAAAATAAATCAGCCGAAAACTAATTGTCATGCTGACGTCGTAATCCTTTAATTTCCTTTAGAAAAATAATTCATGATGACATCATAAATGCTTTTTCGGTTTAAAAATAATTCCAGAAATTGAGTATTTTTCTTTTAATTGTATTAAAACTTTGGAAGGCTATAACTTTCCCATTTTAACTCCAAATTGCCTGTTCTTCGATTGCTTGTAGGAATAAGTACCCTCGTGGTTAGGTTGATTGTGATCCGACAAGGTCATGAACAATCTCTGGAGTTGGTGTATCGATCGCTAAGGCGCAACATCCTTGGGGTGGTTGTAGTCGGGTCATCAACGTTTTCTCCTTCCCCAATCGAATCTACTACTTTCATCGAATGATCGGGACCGCTAGTGCTATCAGTATATATTACAACTCGTTTTACACACACAAAAGACTATTACTCGAGGTTCACTTATTCTACTCTAGCGTAATTTACATCATGACTCAACTTCAACTGCTTTAGTTCTCATTGTCCGATGGAGGATTTCTGGTTGTGTACCGCACTCTTTCCTCTGGTTCTTCCTTATCATCAATCATGGGTTCTTTGCCCATCCCTTGATCTTCTTCAACTTTGATCTTGCTTGTATGGGAGGATGATCCATGGAATAGATGACGATATTGGGGAGCAGTCATCCTTCTAGGTGATTTCTCCTTGGTTGGTGTGGGAGCATCGAGTGGTTCTCCACAACCTGATATCTCGCTTTCTTTCAACTTCTCATGTTGTTGGAGGTTCCTTTGTAGAAAATGTATTTTTTGTTGGGGTAGATACAGTTGAAGATGAAGGCCCTGATATTCTTCCAATATCCTTGAGTGCAATGCCTCTTGGTAGGCAATATGATGTAACGCTTCTTCTAAGTGGGGGTCATTTTCTGATTATGGATATGGGATAGAGAACTTGAAGCCATCTTCATCATCTTGTGGTATGAGGTGAAATGGAGAATCGTCGAATTACTCATCATAATATCTCCGAAGATAGAGTACTGTTTTGCAGGCAATGTCTTGTACATCATCTTTTTCTTTAAATTTGTAAGCACTAAATTTTTGTTGCCTGTCTAGTCTGATAGGCAAGCGTGTCAAAGAAACTCAAGCTTTCCATTGATAAAGCTTGCTCTTGATGAATTGTTCTTTCGCATGGAATACTGAGCAATGCCAATTAGTTACATAAAGATATTGCTACATCTTCGATATCAATCTGCCCATCCTCTTAATTCCTCTGGTTTGGTGTAAAGATAACGCACCATCTGTTCAACCGCGTTAATTTGAAATTAGAGCAAATTCGGACTCACTGTGTAAACTGCACTAGTCCAGGATCACGCTAGTGCACACAAATAAATATAGATGTAATCACAACCATACACACGATATAATAAAGGCAAAACTCAAATATCAATAAATCTCAAAGGTACGACCTTATAGCCAAGCTTACAATATCTCTAGCCGGAAGGGCTTTAAAACTAGCAGCGAAAATCCAAAATAAAGCGTAGCGGCCCTATTGAGTGGAGAACGAAGCCTAATCCGTGAAGTTGTCGTAGTACTCTCCTTCTGGAACCTCCTGCTGATAATACTCCTCGCCCTCAACTGAGCAACATAGGCGTAAAGCCGTGAGTACATTGGTACTCAGCAAGTCCTTTGTAACAAATGAATGCAATATAGTATGCAAGGCTTACCAATGTAAGGCTGAAAGGTTAATTTGCATAAAAGATATTTCATAGTAAATATGATAAATGGATTGAAAGCGAACTTTAAAATAAAACGATAATAATAAATAATCAAAGGAATAAGCATAAACCACTTGTGAACACCAATTCACAAGCTAAACCAACAGTGAACTACCTGTCCACCTCCGACATAAACCACCAAGTTCAAAAGATAACACTAACCTTCATGTGAAATCACCGAGCATTGTCCATGACCGAGGAGGCGGCTATTCGAATAGTTTTACACTCTGCAGAGGTTGCACAACTGTACCCACACGATGTGATTAGCCTCGATCTCAGGAAATCACAACAAGGCCTTTACAATGCTCTACCTCAACCCAATCCTGCCCGCTAGGGTTTTGCATCACACCCCCTTGCGCCACATGGAAATCAGCGACCATGTTCATCACAATGGCAGAATTGAAATTGAAATATTACAAATTATTCAGCCAGGTCTATCCCATACTAGACATGTGGTTTTCACGATTAAGCTCAGATCAATGATGCACAAAGTTAAGTCCTTAACATTACCCGGGCGAGACTACCACATCCCCCGAAGTGCACTTGCACTTACCCCTTTACTGCACGATCACTCGCCCGAGTGCAAAACCAAGTTGGTATAACCAAGCCAATGACACACCAATGTCATGGCACAAATTTTAATAAATGCGGCCCCAACCACAGTTCCATATATCATTAAGTCAAATTGATAATTTGCATGTGATGATGAAGCCATTTGTAAATTAAGCAAGGCTAAGCAGTCTAATCGTACCAACCCCTGTGACCAATAACATAACATCACTAGTATGTTTCCCAACCTAAGGTGACAATGGCATAAGGGTGTTCCAAATTATCAAGGAGGGATAAATAATCTGGGACGATAACTACCAAGTACAAAGGTTGAATAAAAATAGCGATCCAATGTAATTTAAAATAAAATAATTAAATAATAGATTGCAAACTAGGTTCAACATGATCAAAGGACACGACTTGCCTTGGTTATGCTCAATGAGGTACTCCTGGTCTTCGGGCGTAGATCCTGCTCCTCCAGAATCCGAATCTAACGAGAGAGAAAACGACCGAAATAAGAAAAATACATAAAATGATAAGCAAAAGAACTCCAAAAAACATGAAACTAGAATTAAAAGCTAGAGCTCAATTTTAGATGAATTTAGAAAAAAGAACGGGGTCAATCGGAGCTAGGACGAAGGAGAACGGGCTCTCAAAAAATTAAACATAAAGAAAATCGGAAAAATTGAAAAAGGTTACTGTGCTGTGGACCGAACGGACGGGGGACCAGGTCCACGGTGGACTCGGTGTACGGAATAGTGTCACGCCGAGCGCGTGGGCGTGGCTGACGTGGCACGCGCTGGTGCTGCCACGTGTCAGCTGACATGGCATGCTGACGTGGCACCGGGGCTCGGGTTTTGCTGACGTGACGCTGACGTGGCATGCCACATGGACTAGGGCTGACGTGGCTGCCGGGTCGGCTAGGGCTGACGTGGCAGGGCTCGGGCGCAGATGACGGCGGCGGGATCCGACGGTGGCGGGCGAGGCGTGCGGCACGATCTGGATCGTTGATCCAAATCTGAGGCGACGGCGGGGATCGCGCGGCCGGGAGGCGAGCGCATGGGGGTGGGCGGCGCGGCGACCGAGGCGTGCACGCGAGCGTGTCCGGCACGGGTGCAGCGGCGACGAGGGAGGCGACGGACGCACGGGTCTCACCGGCGATGGGGACGGCGGCGAGGATGGGCTTCAGCGACGATGCGGACGGCGGAGGCACGGCACGGAGTGGCACGGACGGCGGCGGAGTGGCTCCGACGGCGGCGCGGGGGTGAGAACGGGCGAGGAGCGGTGGCACGAGGGTTCGGCGAGGCGGCACACGAACCGAGGATGAGCAGCGAGTTTTATCATGCGAACCGAGGCAACCCAATCGGTTACGGCGCGGACGCAATGCGGGTACGGGTCGGACGGCGCAGATGCTGCCACGTGGGTGCGATCCAACGGCGCGGGGCGGGTGAGGACGCGGCTTTGCTCGTGCTGCCACGTGGTAAATCCAACGGCGTGGGGCGGCGCGCGGGCGGCGGCGATGAGGGCTAGGGTTCGCGGGCGCGGGCGGGAAGCGGCGGATGCGCGACGTGTGGCGCGGGGCGGATCGGGCGGCCGAGGCGGCGGGCGGGAAAGGGTACGGCGGCGGCGGGGAAGCGGGCTGGATGGCCGACACGTGGAGGCAGCGGGATCCGACGGCTGAGCGGTGGCGGGGATTTTGTTTTAGTTTTTCTTTTTCTAGAAATCTAAATAAACATCTAAAAGCTCTAAAAAATAGCAAACAAATCCCAAAAATTCACCACAAATACCAGAAAATTCCCTAAAACCTGAAGAATCCAAATAAAATATTTTCAACTTATGTTAATATTTATTTTAATCATATTAAATTATTTTAAATTTTAAAAATTCATTTAAAGCTTGATTTAGTTCCTGAAAATTCCAAAAAGTTCTTTTTTAAATTCCTGGCTTTAAAATTTGTAGAAAAATAGGATGTTACAAACCTTACCCCTTTAAACGAGATCTCGACCCCGAGATCTGGGCCAACTAAGAGAATAGGTTCGGAAACTCCGCTCTGAGGTCCTCCTCGCGCTCCCGGGTTGCTTTCTCCACTGAACTTTGCAAAAACGGACCACTTTATTCCAGGTGACTCGCTCTGACACTTCCTGAACTTTGACTGGATGCTCTTTGTACGACAGATCCTCCTGCAGGTCAACGGCCTCAACTAGCACAACCTCCTTTGGTACACGCAAATACTTTTTTAGCTGGGACACATGAAAGACGTCATGTACCCCACTGAAGGACGCAGGTAGCTCCAACTGATAAGCAACCTCTCCCTGCATTTCAGAATCCTGAACAGACCAACATATCTCGGTGCAAGCTTCCCTTTTAACTGAAACCTCTTCACACCTTTGAATGGTGTGATCCTGAGGTACACAAAATCATCCGGCTCAAAACTCAGCTCTCGACGTCTAGTATCTACCTAACTCTTCTGTTTGGCCTGGGCAGTTTTCAACCTTTCATGTATCAATCGGACCTTGTCCTCAGCTTCTTTTAAACAATCTGGATCAAAAACCTGACCTTCCCCCGTCTCTTTCCAATTGAGAAGGGTTCTGAATTTCTGCCATACAATGCCTCAAATGGTGACATCTGCAGACTGACCTGATAACTGTTGTTGTACGAGAACTCCGCAAAAGGCAAACAACTGTCCCACTTGGACCCATGATCTTGTACACATGCTCTCAACATGTCCTCCAAAATCTGATTTACTCGCTCTGTCTGACCATCTGTCTAGGGATGATAAGCTGTACTGAAATTCAGGTGAGTTCCCATAGCCTTATGGAAACTTCCCCAAAAACGAGAGGTGAACTGCGATCCACGATCTGACACAATCTTCTTGGGCACACCATGCAAACTGACAATTCTGGACATGTATAACTCTGCAAATCTGTCACCACTGTAGGTTGTCTTCATGAGGATGAAATGAGTAACCTTGGTCAATCGGTCCATGATGACCCAAATTGAATCATAGCCCTCTTTGGTCTTTGGCAGACTGACTATGAAGTCCATACCAATTTCTTCCCATTTCTACTCAGGGACTTTCAATGGCTGTAGCAAACCTGCTGGTCTCCGATGTTCCACGTTTACTCTCTGACAAACATCACAAAGGGCCACATATTCAGCGATCTCATGCTTCATGCTTGGCCACCAATACTTATTCTTAATGTCCTGGTACATCTTGGTACTGCCTAGGTGAATCGAATACAACGATTCATGAGCCTCTTTTAACAACACATCCTTTAGCTCTTGCTTATTGGGCACACACAACCGCTGCTTGAACCACAAGGTTCCTTGGTCATCCACTTTAAATCCTGACTCTTTTCCTTCACTCAAGTTCTTCCTGAAATGCCTCACCATCTGACTGAGCCTGACGAATCTGACCATCCAAGGTAGGCTGTAACTCCATTACTGCCAAAAACCCTTGCTCAACCAAATCTAGGCTAAGCTTCTGGAATTCCTTATGCAAAGTTGGCTGACTCTCTCGAACCATCACCTAGTTGTAGTACACCTTCCTGCTCAAGGCATCTGCAACCACATTGGCATTTCCAGGATGATAATGTATACCAACATTATAATCCTTTATCAGCTCTAACCACCTCCTCTGCCTGAGGTTAAGCTCGGACTGGGTAAAGGTGTATTTCAGACTCTTATGATCCGTGTAAACCTCACATCTATTACCCATCAAATAATGACGCCATATGTTTAAAGCATGCACTACGGCTGCTAACTCCAAATCATGAGTGGGGTAGTTCTCCTTATGCGGTCTCAACTGGCGTGAGGCATAGGCTACCACCCTCTTGTCTTGCATCAAGACACAACCCAAACCTTTGCGAGAGGCATCACAATAAATCTCAAAATCCTTATTTATATCAGGCAACACAAGCACTGGGGCAATGGTCAAACTCTCCTTAAGTTTCTGAAAACTTTTCTCGCACTTTGGCATCCAAGTGAATTTCTTTTCCTTCTTGAGTAACTGCGTGAGAAGTCTGGCTACACTGGAAAATCCCTCAATGAAGCGACGGTAATATCCTGCCATACCCAGAAAACTCCTGACCTGGGTAACTGAAGTAGGCGACTGCCAATCCAAAACATCTCTCACTTTCCCAGGGTCAACTGCAACTCCTTCTGCTGTCATCACATGTCCTAGGAAGGCGACTTCCTTCATCCAAAACTCACATTTGCTGAACTTAGCATACAACTGATTATCCCTCAATTTCTGCAATGCCAATCTCAAGTGCTCCTCATGTTCCTTCTCATCCTTGGAATATATCAAAATGTTGTCAATTAACACAATGACAAACTTATCCAAATATTCCATAAACACCTTATTCATCAAATACATGAAGTAAGCTGGAGCATTGGTCAAACCAAATGACATAACTGTGAACTCGTATAAACCATAACGAGTCGAGAAGGCCATCTTAGGTATATCCTCCTTTCGAATCCTCGTCTATTGATATCCTGACCTCAAATCAATCTTGGAGAAAACTCTTGCTCCCTTAAGCTGATCAAACAAGTCATCAATCCTGGACAAAGGGTACTTATTCTTGATGGTGACCTTATTAAGTACTCTGTAGTCCACACACATGCGCTGACTACCATCCTTCTTCTTAACAAATAACAGTGGTGCTCCCCACAGGGATGAACTCAGTCTGATATAACCTTTATCCAAAAGCTCCTGGATTTGCTTCTTCAACTCTGCTAAATCATTGGCTGGTATCCGATAGGGTCTCTTGGAAATCGGAGCGATACCTGGTACAAACTCGATTAGAAACTCCACTTCTCGCTCTGGTGGCATACCTGGAAGGTCATCTGGAAACACGTCGGGGTACTCCCTGACAACTGGTACATCCTCCAACTGGATTACGTTGCTCTGGCAAACCATGACTGACTCGGTGACACTCATCGGCCGCAAAGCGTACCTTAATCCTCTAAATCGTTAAGGTCACCGCTCGCTCCTACGCCTAACACCGCCGCTTTATCAAGCCAATCCATACCCAAGATCACGTCTAGGGACTGGATATCCAACAAAATCAGGTCTGCCCTGAACTCAACTCCCTGGATGGTTATCCTAACTCCTGGACAACCTAGGTTGGATCTCAACTCAGAACCGGGGGATTGGATTAAAAGAATAGATCCAAGAGCAACAATTTTTAATTGTTGCTTTAAAGCAAAACTCCGAGAAACAAACGAATGCAAAGCTCCAGAATCAAACAAAACTATGGCAGGAATTGAATTGACTAGAAACGTACCGATCACAACATCTGGTGCTGCCTGAGCCTCCTCTGCGGTGACGTGGTTCACCTGGCCTCTCTCCACCGACGTGCTGCTGGCCTGACCTAATGCAGGGGGTGCTCCTCGTCCTGCTCCTGGGGTAGGAGTTCGACCGGGTGTGGCTCAAAGATCGAAGCGAACTGGTGTCGGGGCCTGCCTTTGAGGGCACTTGCTAGCATAGTGTCCTGGCTCGTGACACTTGAAGCAAGTGACGGACGCTGCTGAAATTGACGCGGTGTCTGGGCTGGGGTCCTGAAAGCTAACGACTACTACTGCGGCTGCTGCTGAGGCACTCGTGCAGGCTGTTAAGAACCAAAACGGGGCCTCTGAGACTGGTGTGACTGTGACCCCTGCTGGATCATCCTCCTCTTGCGAGACTTCTCGAGCTCGCGGCGACTCTCCTCAATGAGAATGGCCTTATCCACCAACTGCTGAAAACTGGCGTAGTCATTACCCACGACCTGCACCTTCAAAGCTGGGTTCAAGCCCTTCTTGAACCTCTTCTGGCGAGCTGCATCTGAGGCTACATCCTCTGGCGCGTAGCGAGATAACTGAGTGAATTTGTTGAGGTATTCACTCACTGACATGTTCTTTTACTGCAATTCCTGGAACTCATCCTTCTTCATTTCGACCACTCCATCCAAGACGTGGGCGTTATGGAAGGCTTTGGCGAACTCCTTCCAAGTGATGCTGTTCTGGTCCTCATGGGCGGTACAATAGTTCTCCCACCACTCTGCTGCTGCTCCCTCAAGCTGGTGTGCTGCATACAACACCTTCTCTCTGTCAGTGCACTGAGCCAAGTTCAGTTTCTTCTCAACTGAACGGATCCAATCATCAGCCTCCAAAGGCTCTGAAGAACTGGAGAAGACAGGCAGTCTCGTCCTTATGAACTCTGCGTAGTTGAACTGCTGACGAGGTGCTGCTGGTAGTACTGGCTCCTGGTGCTATCGCTGCATCATAGTCTTCATATTCTGCATCATGGTCTGCATCATCTGAGTCTGGGCCACCAAGAATTGACTGAGAGCGGGGTCCAAAGTCGGTGGAACTGGCTGCGCAGCACTGCTCTCTGGATCCTGGTTTGCCTGGCTACGGCCTGAGGAGGTTCTGGTATCAACCATCTTGCTGCTGAAAAAGAAAACAATTGCTGACTGACCAAAGGTAAAAGATGAGGGGGAAAAGCATAGATAAGAGGTAAATGCGTCTAAGGGGGTTTTGCTAATGAAAACCTAAACTAAACAAACAAAACTGAACAAAAATTAACTCCATTAAAAGTTGACATGATTGCAATATAATGCTTTTAAGAGCAATATTTGCATCTCAGATCACACACAACTGCAAATAAAATCCAACGTGTCTACTCGCACTATCTAATCTGAGGGCTCCCACTCGGGTCCTGACAAATAGGGTATACTACTATCGTCCTCTCGATCGCCAGACAACCCACGAAAGGTGCATCGCGCGACGGCTCTCGATCGGGCCGAGTAAATCGCTGAAGGTACGCTCGACGATCACCGGTGATACGATGTCTCCGCTCTGGGCTTGGCGGTGTAGGCGACGGTAGAGATATCGGCGATCAGAAGTTGGGCTCCTCCACGATCGGCGCCGTAGACTAGGGGTAACTCCATACTGCTCCTTGAACTTCCGGATGAGTCTGGCCATGTTGATCTTGTACAACTTGCAAAGGCGTCGGATGGCTTTGTATGCAACTCCTTGTGCTGACTCTTCTCCACTGGCACCAGTGTTCTTGAAGCCATGATACAGAACTTGCTTGCCGACTCGTGTGGTGAAGTACAGCCTGGTGATGCTTCCGATGCGTTGACCTTTATGCTTCTCATCCTTGGTGAGGTAGACGGGCAACCTCTTCAATCCAAGGCTCCGCAACAGAATGCGTAGAAGTGCTCTCCATCCTCCTGACGGGCTGTAAAAAGCTTGGGACATCTAATGCATTTACAAAGGAAAGATCAGTTTATAGCTTTATGAAAACAAATTTTGCAGGATTGGGGCGAGGGACAAGAATCCTTAAAAATGAGATAAGAAGATAGAGATATTACTAGGTATCAATTTTGTTGGTTTGATTTAGAAAATAAATTTTTGGCTAAACGACCATTCTAACTAGGGCTTTGTCCTATAGTCAACCTGGCTCTGATACCATCTCTGTCGAGACCGGAATATGCAAATTCGGACTCTCTGTGTAAACTGCACTAGTCCAGGATCACGCTAGTGCACACATATAAACATAGATGTAATCACAACCATACACACGATATAATAAAGAGAAAACTCAAATATCAATAAATCTCAAAGGTACGACCTTATGGCCAAGCTTACAATATCTCTAGCCGGAAGGGCTTTAAAACTAGCAGCGGAAATCCAAAATAAAACGTAGCAGCCAATCGACAAGTCCACAGGCTATCGAGTGGAGAACGAAGCCTAATCCGTGAAGTCGTCGTAGTACTCTCCTTCTAGAACCTCTTGCTGATAATACTCCTCGCCCTCAACTGAGCAACATAGGCGTAAAGCCGTGAGTACATTGGTACTCAGCAAGTCGTTTATAACAAATGAATGCAATATAGTATACAAAGCTTAGCAATGGAAGGCTGGAAGGTTAATTTGCATAAAAGATATTTCATAGTAAATATGATAAATAGATTGAAAGCGAACTTTAAAATAATACAATAATAATAAATAATCAAAGGAATTTAATAAGACACTTGTGAACCTCTCATCCACAAGCTAAACCAACAGTGAACCATCTATTCACTGTCCAACCATATACCACAAGTTTAAATAAAAACACTATACTTCGTGTGAAATCATCAAGCATTATCCATAACCGAGGACGCGGCTATTCGAATAGTTAAAGGACCGAAATGGCAACAGAGGGGGGGGTGAATGGTGCCTTCAAAATTCTTCAAGTATTAATTCGCCCCAAGTATTCACACAATTTTCTTCTCCGATAGCTACAGAAGCTATGAAGACAGAACGAGATTACTTACTCAAAATCAAGACTGGAAAATCAAGCTGACCGATAATAGCCTAACTGACAATAGAGAAGTGCAGCTTGAACTGAGACAGCGTAGAAGGAGGCGATCGACCGCCAAAACAAGAATTCATGAAACTGTTGATCCTCAGCTCTAACGATCACAAAACTCAAACCACAGCAAGATAACAGTCATAGTATGAGAAATTACAGGACTAAAGAAAACATGTTGCTGTGGTCGAAGAGAGAAGCATTGTCAAATGTGAAATAGAAGAAGTGAGAAGAGATCGACCGCAAGATCCAAATTCCGAGTAACTTTTGACTCACATATCTTTTAGTCATGAACCTTTAGACACTGCAAGAGCTCAACCTCTGGGAGAGAAATTACCAAGAAAACACAAACTCTCTGGCGAGACCCGAAGAGGCTGAGAGGTCAAAATCGGCACAGGGGAACTCGGAGGCGCACGACCTCTTGGCCAGAGAACTGATCGAAAAGATTGCTCTCGGAAGAACTGGCCAAGATAGCCTTGAGGATGAATCCCAGCTCAGAGCAGAGAAAAATCGAGGCTTCTCGAACCAAGAACTCCACTTAGAACAGAAAAGAACGGATCAACCAGAGTACCCAAGAACGCAAGACAAAAAGAAAGAACAGATACAGAAATCAATACATCTTAGGTAGAATAAAGCTCAGATGGATACAGAGAGATGAATGATTATATAGGAAGGTTTCTACAGCCACTCCATACACTTTCTCTGTAATATCCTGAACGTCGTTTCGGCGTCAGTTTTTAAATTAATCGCGGAGTCGCCTGGATTTTCGGTAAATCACGGGAGGTGAAAATAAATTCTTCGGAATAGTCTAAAATAATAAAAAGAGAATTATAATAATTAATTAAGAGATTTTGGTCTATCCGGAGGGGCGGGCCAGCCACTTTGGGCCAGCCAGCCCAAACAAGGGCCCGTACCTCTCCCAAACCGTAGCACCCCCTTTATAAACCCCTTGGGGAGCCCTCCCTCCCCCTTTTCCCACCCCAAGCCGCCACCCTCACCCTCCTTGTGCCCTCTCCCTCCCCTATGGTGCTGCTCTTGTGCAAGGAGAAGAAGGAGAAGAGGAAGGAGAAGGAGAGGAAGAGGAGGAGAAGAAGGGAAGTAGAAGAAGAGAAAGAAGAGGGGTGATCCCAAATCCCTAGATAATTCTCCCTCATCCCAATCCCTCTGAGTTCTGCTATTTTAGGGTTAATAGCCCAAGATTTTGGTGGTGATTAGGATTTAGAACCCCGATTAGAGAATCCCTGCTGCCTGCCTGTAGATTGATTCGCGTAGTGTTTCTATTCGTTCAATTATGACCCCAAAAACGATTTTTCTCGAGGGTCTCCCAAAAAGAAAAAACGTAGAGGACGACGATACGCATCTACTATATTTTGTATAGATTTTTTGGCCACATAATTTAGGCGTACCAGGGTCTGGAATCTCACTGTCCGTCAGGGGTGCATACAGGGACAGACCATTGTTCAGATGGGAATTAGGGGTAGAAGATGATTTTTAAATTTTTGGTCATAATTGAGAAAACGGTAGGGAATTCAGTAATATAGCTTCTATAAAAGAACCAGAATTTTTAGAGCCTTTATCTGTTCTGGGGACGCGTTACAAGTTAGCTGTTTAGACTTTTAGAACAAAGGACGTCCTCTGCTTTGTGTATTAGATATCACCTTGTTAATGATAAGATAAAAATATATGATCTACATGAAAAGTGTTGGTATTTAAGTGAGGAATCCAGATATGTATCTTTTGCTATGATTAGTTTTATATTTTTAAAGATAAGAAAATGTTAAGCAGCGCCGCTGCAGTGGGAATGTTGTAGAACCGTTACGCGGGGAAGGATGTTGTGGGGTTTAGGGTTTTGGCGACACTTTTCTTTGAGAGTCATGATTGTATTGCTGTGTATTGTCCTGAGAGGTACCTTTTTGGACAAGCGGATTTGCTTCTTATCGAGCGTGATCTCATCGCTTTGCCGGTAGAGGCAAGTAAACGTAGCGGTTGTGCTACATGTTTAACTTGTTAATTATTCAACCTTCACAATAATTTATTCTCTTAATTTGAGGTGCTATGACATTGTTACATGTTTCCTCAATATGGTCCATGTGGTAGTATTTTAAGAACTCAACTGTTTACAATCTTGATGGTTTATTTGTGGGTATGTGAAATTATTCTTGATGAAAGAAATATAGTTGTGGAGTAGTATTCTTTATAAACATATGGTGGTATAGGTGGTAGTATTCTTATTGAATACTTGTAGTTGTGCGAGGTAGCATTCTTGATGAATATATAGTGGACTATGTGGTATGTTTCCCTATAGATCAATTGATTATGATCTTGGTGAGCCGAATGTGGGCTATGTGGTAATGATCTTAAGTATCATTGGCATTGTGCTTATTGAGACACATGTTGATTATGATGAAGTATTCTTGATCATTATATTGTTGACCTTCGTGGTTAAATTATTGTGGTTTATGATTATCATAATATTCATATGATGTCATGACATTTGCATTGTGGATGTCGCCGCTTATAGCCGCGACCGTACCGGTACAGCATCGTACATTGCCGTAGTACGATGCACACTCTTACCTTGTTGGGTAAGGGTGCAGTGGAGCGTGAGCATTCATATGCATTGCATTGTGGAAAGATCATTTGCATACTTATGCAATGTATTGTGGTGAAGTTATTTTGCAAATAAGTGCAACTTCATAGTTGTAATGTAGATGTAGCTCATGAGAGACACTTGTGGTATGAGAAATGTGGCAGTGGTCGTGGAATGGGGTTCACCTCTTGTGGTATGGTAGGGGTTGAGATTGTGGAATGTGATTCTTTTCTCTTGTGGTAACTGTTGATAGCAGTTGTGAATGCGAGAAATAATAAAGATAGTGAGGTAAAACCTGTTGATGCTTTCCTGTCATTGGTAGTGGTAGTTGGTTGAAGTTATGAAGTAGACAAACGAGATTTATTGCTAATGTTTTATTATTGTTGGTAGTAAATGTGGTTAGGACTATATTCGTGGTCACCGTGGAGAATAAATATTGATGATTAACAACATTGTAGTTTGATTAGCTTGTTAAACAATTTGCTTGCTGAGATTTTATCTCACTCTTGTTTTCCCCCCTTCCAGGTGATTCTCGAGCATGCATGGGAAGGGTAGGGCGGCACATCACTGTCACACACCATATGATGTTTTATATTGTAATAAATAAGTGTAGTCTCTGGTTATTCATCTTTACTCTCATTGTTGATCACTTTAATCGGTTTAAAATTAATAGCAGTTGTTCCTTAACTAATAGTGTTTCATTACCTTTGTTTTAGTATGCTTCCGCTTAGCTTATCATGATTTAGAAAATTGTTACCAGTTTATGTTATCTTATAAACTGGCTACCTTGTAGAGTGATTTAGTAGCATCCCAGGATAATGTAGGTCCTAGGGTGTTACATGTCCAGCCTCGGTCAAGCCACCAGGCCACTCGAGGTGTGCACGTGCGGATCACCCCGAAGTCAGTCGCATCATCCACGGCCCCAGGATGTGGGATATGACACAACGCGTGATGTAGCCAATCGACGTGCTCATCTAGGAGGCCATAAGGCATGTCCGATCTGCAAAGGTCATGAGCCATACATGCAAAATGACTTCAAGTTAGTACTTACGCCAAACAAAAAACATCGAATGTAAAAGTAGGAGTAAATTTAACTTGTAAACAAAAAAAATTAGTACTAGGCTACTAGCACAATACTTCCAACAATATTGAAATGGAGAAAGTACCACAACAATTACATAAATAGTACATTAAATGTACAATACATTTACTATGACACTACCTACATCAAATGTAGCAACTAACAAAGTATAGATGACAGTGTACACTGATTTGTAATCTTGAAGCCGCTTTACACACAAACAAATAGTACCACAAACCATGTCGATCTGCCTACTCATCAGTAGGTGCCTTGCATTGTCTGGCTATGTGGCCCTCCTACCGGTAGTGCCTACCCAATGCCCTGATTTGTGCTTCGTCCATGTCATTGGTAATATGATGACTTGCTGATGACCCTTTTCATCGTTCAACATGTCAACATCTTGATGCGGATATGCACGTGTCTTGTACTTTTTAGTTAAATATTTTATTCAACTGGAAAGTATTATTGAGCCGCATGAAATATGTCCAGGTGAACTCATTCCAAACTAAACATAATGTTGTTATTCGTAAGGATGGAATATTTCCTCATGTTATCCATCCTACTTCGAGAAGATCGGGCGACCCCGTATCATCTTGGTATCAGAGCGTATCATCTTGGTATCAGAGTACGGTTTACTCGGTAGGATCTTATCCCTTTACTTTTCAGTTCACTACTTCTTGTCCTATAGTCCATATAGTCAAAAATTTACAATAAAAAAATTCCAAACCCTAGTTTCACATCTGTTATTTTTGTGAGTTTTATTAAGTTTTGATCCATTAGAAATTTTATTTACGTGCTGATCTTAGTGTCATTTTGCGTTTCTTAATCGTTGTTATTTTAAACTCTTAAAAATCCGCTAGTTGATTTTTCAATTAGCATCCAAAAAAAGTAGATTCAATTTACTTTTTGAAATCTTGTTCTTGCTGTCCACATAAGATCTTTACGCATCTCGAAAGAATATCATATCTGAACATATCTGGGTTTTGTTTTTCCTGATTGATTCGACCACAAGAAATCCTAGCTGTCACAAGTTTTTGCCGCAAAAAATCCTAGTCGGACACGTTCGGACTGTCCAAAATTTGTTGAGGTTTTCACTTAAATCTTTTGACTCTTGAGACTAGCCTTTGATAATTGCTATTCTATAATTATCTACACATTGTTGAACAACTTTGGACTTGCGTAGAATCAAGAAACAATTAAACCTAGTTTGGCCTTTGAGTCAAAAAAATGAGAAAAAAGAAGACAACCAATTAAAAAAAAGGAGAAGTCACGGCTTGACCAAAAAGAAAAGAAAAGAAAAAAAAGAAAGTATTGGCCGAATTTGCGTGAGTTAAGCTTAGTCCATAAATTCAGATTATGTATTTAATATCTTTGAGCAATCTTGTACTTGGCTAGTGTCTCTCCTTGTACTTGGCGTAAAATGAGCTAATATTTTTCGATTGTTTCTTTTAGCTTATTTCTCTGTTTGCATTGAGTCACATTGATCATTGTGTGTGCGTTCATATACTACACTTATATCTTTTGAATCAGCACGTAGACAATATTTTCTAGCTTAGATTACTACTTAATTCAACAATATCGTGAAATTCAGATTGCGTAGGATAAACACTTCCATACTAAGTCCCACTAAATATCATTTGCCATGCAATTGTGAGTCACTTTTAAATCCGCTTGATCATCATTTGCTATTTAGCCACCATCAAGTGTAAATTTCTTTTGGCCTCAATTCACTTCGGAAAGGTAAGAATTTTACTTGGTGAGAAAAAGTGAGATTTCTTGTGTAAATTTTTTATGGTATTTGTGCGTTCTTTGCATCACTAATCATGACAGGTGGAGACGATAATATGGGAGAGGCGTACCCCGACGAATCATTTTCAATTCCAAGCTTCGAGGGGGACTTTGCGCAATGAGTTCGCCGCCACTTCTTCCAACTTGAAAGCGCAACTTAAGGCAGAGATCAACAATTCTATGCAAGATATGCGCGTTGAATTTAATCATCAAATAAAAGTGTTACGCTTGAACATCGTGAATGATATTGTGCGGGCACTTCATCCACAACAAGAAGAAGATAGCTGTAATCCTTTCTTTGGCAGTGAAGATCCAGAAGAGTATCTTGAGTGGGAATGGCGAATAGAGAAAGTATTTAGATTTCAAAAGCTTCCCAAAGACAAAGAGGTGATGCGTACCACTAAAGAATTTGAAGATTATGCTTATAGTTGGTGGTATCAACGATTTAGAAATGAATTCATTAAATGTTGGTCAGATTTGAAGGCACTCATGAGGAGAGAATTTGTGCCATCCTATTATGCTGGATTGCTTCGCTATTTGGAGAGTATCACACAAGAGAGTAATACTGTTCAAGAATATTATTTTGAGCTACAAGATGCATTACGTCGGGCCGGTGTCACTAGTGTTTTAAAAGAGAAGTCATACTTTAAAGGAGGATTGAATTCTAAGATCGCTACTACACTTCAAGATAGATATTTTGGTAGTGTGCAAGATCTTATGAATTGTACTATTCAAGAGGAGAAAAGATTTATGGAGAGACGTATACCACACTTTTCTCCTTGTCCATACTTCAATTCTGCTGCCTCTACTAGTATGACACATGAGAAGATGACCGAGCATGGGACTTTCCCTTCGATCTAGGAGACATGTAGTATTCCAAAGCTACATATAGCTTCTAAGATACATCACAACCCATGTGAGTATGAGAGCCACAAAGCCAAATTGAGTAAGAGTGATAAAAAGAGTGAGCTGTGTGATTTCACCATATGTGAGATTGAGAGCATCAAAATTGAGAGTGTGTGAGAGACAACAAACGAAAATAGACAAGTAGAAAATAGACAAAGTGAGGATGAATCTGAAGCTAACACATTATTATCTACTTCTAATGTTGTTTCTCAAACTGTGCAGGTTAACATTAAAGATGAAAAATTGAACGTTCAACAACCAGTACCTTGGAAGGCAAATGAGGAGGAGATAACCATGGAAAGGGATAAAGTGTTTGCTGCTCCGTGGATACATCCTAATAATTTTAAATCCCCAGCACTTACATCATCTGAGAAGGACGACAAAGGTAACAATATTGGTGCTGAATTTAATTGTGCAAAAGTGAGTAATTGTGAGAACTCATATGATCAACAAAAAATTTCATATTCTGAAATTTCTATACTCAATTTACATAATGTGGAATTAATTACTTATAAGGAAGTTCTTACCAGAATATCTCCTATTGATTCTTCATGCTATATCATGTTTAATGATCCTAGAGAGCTATCTAGTGTGATTGATAATGTTGCTGAAATTTTATGTTTAAAATCACTAGTTAGTACCTATGCCTACACATATAAGTTCAATTTGATTGAAGATTATGGTGTAGATGACAAATTTTATGTTCACAGAATTTGTATTACATGTGATAGGCTTGTTGAGTTGAAATTACATATTATAAATAAACAACCTTTTGTGCCATGAAATGATCGCAATGAGATAAGTATCAACAATAGTGTTTGCTGTTTTAAAAGAATTCCTATACCTATTTGTTTACCCTTTGATAAGCAATTATGTACAAGTAATCAGAGTAGAGCAGTTAAAGCATGAAAAGCACTCAAAATTTTCTTCACTTTATCTGAATAACTAAATCTAATTTTGCCCATTAATGATCTATTCATGTCTTTAGAAAAGTCGAGGACGACTTTCTTTTATGGGAGGGAGAATGATGTGACAAATAATATTGCAATGCATAGATCATTTGGTCGCTGCTATATTTATTGGTTTGTGCAAAATAATGAGAATTCCACAACAATTAACTCTTACATATACCCTGCATATGTGTTGTTCTTCTTGTTTATAACACATTCTGAAGTTCATGATGAGATAAGCTGAAGAAATATTGACGATAAATATATATACCATGTATACACGCTGTATTCTTTGTTTAGTACAATTTCAGGCTATTAAAAGCAGAGGACGGCTTTTCTTCAAGAAGTGGAGGATGATGCGGATACGCACGTGTCTTGTACTTTTCAGTTAAATATTTTATTCAATTAGAAAGAATTATTAAGCCGTATAAAATATGTCTAGGTGAACTCATTCCAAATTAAACATAATGTTGTTATTCGTAAGGATGGAATATTAGCTCATGTTATCACATAGTGTATTATTAGGTTTATCAATGAAAAAGCAATAGAGATGCAAAAAGAAGAGGATAATTACATTAAGTGCCAAAGATATGAAGGAACAAAACCCATGCGGAAGGAGCACACAAGAGAAAGACCCATGTGGATGGGGGAAGAAAGCCCATGCAGTGGGAGAGCAAAAGGAAGAGCCCAAGGACTTAAACTATAAATTTTGGATAAAATTTTCAAGCCCAATTCGTAGCTCCCACAAGCCGAACAGGATTCAAACTCGGATTCAATTCAGAATTTAATTCAGATTCGGTTCAGGACAATCTGACATGCAGTTATTACAAAGCCCATAACTTTGACAAACGGAGTCCGATTCGGGTGTTCTTGTACTCGTTGGAAAGATAATTTCAAGTGCTACACAATGGATCTAGTTTTACCTTCAAATTTATCACAAATCAAAAGTTATGACCAAAATAATATGATAGTTGTAAAATCTAGTTTCCTTTTTGTGAGAGTTCGTATCTAAAACCATATAGGGTTGAGTTGTACTTGGTTTGAGGACCATATGGACATCCCAAGGGGCTATAAAAGCTATATATTGGTAGCCTTAGGGCGCATACCACCTTTGAGAAAAATCAATCTTGTAAAGTTTGTTCGAGATTATCATTGCTGTCGAAATTTCATAGGGAATTAGGAGTGTTCTTCAATCAAGATCGTTCAGCCTTTCCACTTAGAATTGGGTGCACGATAGATCTTCGGTTGCTAGTCAGCGAAATCGACGCGAGTGTGTTTTGGCGGATTAAAGAGTGTTTGTCCCTTGCACTGGCATTGGAGGATCATTGCAATTCATCAAGACTCCCGCAAGTATCCATCCTACATCGAGAAGATCGGACGACCCCGTATCACATCTGGAATCCAGGTCCTCCATGCAATATCCAAGGTGACGAAGTTGTCCACAACCTTAAACCCCCTAAGCTCACCACACCACGATTACACTACTCTTTCTTTCAAGAAGTATCGGACATGAAGTTCGAAAGATCCATATGCACAGTCCCGCATATGGTGAGGACATGAAAGCATGGCTTGAGTGACAGCTTTGGCTTGTTGCACATGTAGCTATGTTCGTTTACATGATCTCCAATACATACCTCGTGGGTGACAAGAGAACGTGCCGCCCCAAATCCGGCTCTATCCCAGAGGAGCACGTTAAAATGAAGCTCCATATTGCCCATCAAGCACACCATGTGCAATCAGCCCTTCTATGTCTTCATCTACATGTACACCATTATCTTCGAGTAGTATGGTGTTTGTGGGTTGACTGCATAAAGTGTGGCATTTGCATGCCTCTTCCTGAAATAGCCGATTATGCTATGCAGAATACCTTCCACAATGATGACAAGGGGCTTAGAATGAATGCCCCTAAGAACCCAGCTATATACCTCAGCAAAGTTAGTAGTCATTATGTTATACCTTGCGTTATCTGTGTCGTGCAGCAAGGACCACTTCTCTAATGGATCGGCCTCGATCCACTAGGAGAAGCACTTAATGTTCTACGAGCTTCTCCTCAGACCAATAGTGTCAGGCTCAGCCAGTGGTGTAAGGCATTCTTGTTGTGCCGCCCCAGGCATGGGTAGTCCTTGTTCCTCTCGTCGATGTGCTTCCTACAATGCTCATCCAATAGCGCTCATAAAGCATCAAATTTGCACCACTGGTTCTGCATAGCCAGTCTCTTAAATAGCTTCATCAACAGTTTCTTCAGGTACTGCTTGAAGAAGTTGGCCTCCAGGTAGTGAATACAATATCTGTTCCTCATATCCGACTAAGGGAACGGCTTCTCGGGATCTTCCTAAAATTTTCTTATGGTCTTCACCATCCCTGCATGGCGATCATATATTACGCACACACCAGAATGAGCTCCAACAACTCCTACCCTCAAATGTCAAAGGAATCACAACCAGCTATTGTAATTCTTACTTTCGATGAATGTTATGGCCAAGAGGAGAATTTGATTATTAGCATCAACGCCAATGGTTACAAGGACATGTCCCTTGTATTTGCTGGTCAAAAAGGTCTCATCAACTAAGATCACAGGCAGCATATACCTAAATGCCTCGATGCACGCACCAAAGGCTGAGAATGCCCTCTTGAATACCACAAAACTTGGCAACCTTGTAGATGGCTTATCCTTCATTACGTGCTCAGCTTTTTGTCCTGCAGCACCCGAAGCATTTGAGGAAGGTTGTCATACATTGCCTAGAAAGACTCAAACCATTTTTCCAAAGCCTTCTGCTTCGCACGCCACACTTTCGTGTAACTAATTTTGTACTTCAATTTCTTCTCGATAGTCACCATGATGTATGTGACATCTATGTCTTTCTTCTTTACTATCTCTCCATACATCTGTAACACCCCAGTCAAGTAATGACCCGGAATGCCACTCAACTTGAAATAAAACAATAGAAATTTAACTACGCTAGGCACCAAAATTTCGACAGAACCTCCCCTGTATTGTGGTTCAAGAAAGAGATTGCAACAAATATGGATAGAAGAAATGGATGACACCAAGAGTATTATAAAAGCAGCAATTAAATAAAGAAGGAAAACATCATAAGAGAGTTCAAATCTTTTATTACAATTCAAAACTGACAATCAATAATCCTTTAATACTTAAGTAATTCGGGCAATTAGCTTTTTATTTTCTTTCCTCCTCTATTGTGGATAGTCCGTGTAAGGTGCAACAAAACTAATCGGTTCCCTTTCCCATGCATGCCGATCTCATGATGGTACCTAAAAGAAAACACAACAACAGCAAGAGTGAGTTCAATGATTTAGCCAGTATAATAGGTAATACATTTATAAACAACACTTCATAAATCTATCCATCAACCTTATGAACAGGTCATGCTATTCAAGATGATCAAAAATCTCTTTATCTCTTTCTCTTTTGCATTTTACCGGTAATACAAAGTGTGCATCCGTCGATACACACCCATGCCTGTACCACATGGTACAGGGACCAATTGCCCATACTCCACAAGTATGAGGACCTTTAGCCCGTCATATCCTCAACATGACAGAGACCTCGGCGCTTAGTCACTTTATGACCAAGACTTCAATAAACCAACATGATGCATATGTGTGAATGTCTCAATAAAATAAATCTTACATTCACATAATTTATGCATCCGAAATTCTCATGAACAAGGTAAATTGCAAACATCCATAAACAGCACCAAAACATCCCTATTATAATCATGAGCACGCTTGTATTCATGTTATATCGTTATACTTGCCTTAACTGCGAGAAAACGGGGAACGTGTAGAAGGTGCCGCCTCTGGGATCTGTCCTCCACCTGAATCATAATTATAATTTTCGCTAAGATAACAGTAGCGAACCTTCGCCCAAATAAAAACAACACGAATTAGCAAATTCGTCTATCTCGGTTCCAAATCCCAAATCCTACCGGTCACCCCACCTACCTCTGCGGACAATCAACTTTAAAAATTCGTATCTATTGGCACAGGAGTATGAATAGGATGTTCTTTGACTTTCTGGAAAGAAAATTAAATTATCTAACTAAACCTAGTTGGGGAGCCTCCCTGATTCGGCCATATTCTACCCGCATCACCCAGTTTTCTAAAACATCAATGTTCACGTCGGGTTCTCTGAATAGCACACTAAAAAGGCCATAACTTCCAGCCCGATTGTCCAAAATATAATTTCTTGACCTTCCTGGAAAGCTAAGACAATTATCTACAACTTGCATAATATGAAGTGATGAGGACATCCGTTCCATGGATACAACTCATCCACAACAAGGATCACTTACTCGAGCTCGTGCTCATCAACTTAATTACCAGGTGAATTCATTCCTAGGTTCATATATTACTGAAAATAGACCGCTACCTAATGCAAGTGATTTAATCGTGGTTAGGAACCTGGGAAAGGATGAAGGAAAGGGACATAGAGTCATGGACATGCAAGGACGGAATCATAGAGGTCACCACATCACTTTGGGATCAAGTCAAGCAAGAATCCGAGTTGAACACGTTCTGGAATCGGAGTCAGACTGCTGCGATGGTACCATATTCAAACAGGCATAACTTCTTCATACGGTCTCTGTTTGGGGCGTTCTTGTACTTCATGGAAAGCTTATGAAGTATACTTTCCAACGGATCTGACCTCATCTTCAAATTCTATCTGAGCCGGCCGCAATCATCAAAACAATCCACATTGATTTCTGAGTCCGAGTCGAAAAGGGTGCTGCGCCACCACCACTTGGGCCCATGGGCCTTGTAACCCTAGTGATGAGGACATCACTCCTTCGGATGCAACCTCTGATCCTCCAACCGTTATACAAGGTCCAATGACCCGAGCTCGCATGCGACAATTAAATCTAGAGGTGAGCTCATTCTTAAGCGATCCTTTTTATAGTTTTGAGAATAGATTGCTACCCAATGATGTTATCATGCTTAGGAACAATGGAGTGGGTCATGAAGTACATGGAGAGAGGTGTGGAGGCTGAGAAGACCAGCAAGGACGTCCAAGTCAAGCCGGAGGCCCAGTCCAACTCGAGTTCGCGTCTGCCTCGGCCTTCAGGACCAGCCTGCAGTAAAACGGACGTCCAGGACGCATACGGACTCCGTTTTGGACGTTCCACATATGTATGGAAAGCTAAGAAGGAGATATTTCCAATGGATCTGGTCCCATATCAAAATTCCTTCTGAGTCAACGGGAATCATCGAAACAAGGGGATATTCAGAATCTGTCAGGGTGCTGCGCCACCGTATTTTGGGCTGTTCGGCTTTGTATCGTGTTGGAGCCCATTAGGGCGCGTCCAGGGGTTTTGCACGCCCCTCACTCCTTTATATATAGCCGCCACCCCCACCATTAGGGTTGGGTTTTTGCTTAGATTAATTCTATCTTGAACAGTTTCGCCGTTCATCGGTTTGTGAGACCCCAATTTTCGAGTGCTAAATCAATACATCTGCAATTGCGTTGTGTTCTTCCTTGTTCTTGCTTGTGTTCTTCGATTCGCAGGTGAGGATTAGCCTTCTTGGCGAGGTCAACCGGTTGCGCACGGTTGATAACCTGAGGAGACGTGGTGCTGCGATTGCGAGGTTCGGGACGTGTTGTTCGGAAGCCGGATCGATTTGTGTCGCACCTCCACCAAATCAAACTTATCCAGAACTTGTTGGAAGGTCGGGACCCCGTCCCCATCACCTAGGGCGCCCCCTGGTCATTTCTCTATAAATAGGAGCCGCTGCCCCCTGCTAGGACTTGGATTTCGTTGAGTTTAGGTTTAGCCATTGCGCAAACTTTGGTTCTTCAGTTGTGTCAGACGACCACCTGTCAATACTACCTTCGGAATCCCACCTTTGTTTTTCAATACCAACTTTGTTATTCGCAATATCAGATTGCCTTTTGTCTTATTCTTGCTAGTTCTTCGATTGCTTGCAGGGATTGAACTTCGTGTTCAGGTTGATCGTGCTTCCAGCAAGATCGATAACATCTCGGAGTTGGTTTAGCAATTGCTTAGGCGCAAGGGACGTCGTACGGTTGTAGTCGGATCGCGAGAGTCACCTCCACCAAATCGATAGTTATCAATCTCGTCGAAAGATCGGGCACCCCATCTCCATCATGAAGATCCCCTGATTCTCCAATTTTCTAGTTGTCCAATCCAATCTACCAAAATCTAATAGAAAACTCCCGGTCTGCAGAACAGTCTCTACAAGAAAAATCGTAACTCCTGCTACACAGGTCCGATCAACGCGTTCTAGCACTTCATGGAAAGATAACGACTCTCTAGGAGAGGTCTAGACCTGAATCCCCAAGAAACTAACCCAAAACAGTGGTTCAACGAAATCTGTCCTAACAGTTCAGAATACCGGCATTGCTACCAGAACTAAAATATGCATCTAATTGGAGAAGAACAGGGATTACCCTTGATGAATTGCCGAAGAACACCACGAACACCCCACGAACTCCTTCCCTCTTCCTCTTCCCTTCTTCCTTTCTCTCCTTTCCTCTTCCCTTCGTCTAGTGCACACGGCAGGGAGGAGAGGGGAGGCTGCGCGCTTCCGGGAGGAGAGGGGAGGACTTGCGCACGGCAGGGAGGAGGGCCTAGGGTGGCGCAAGGCAGGGGGAGGGGAGGAGGCGCACCACAGGAGGGGGAGGAGGGGGCGCATCACAGGGAGGAGGAGGAGGCGCACCACAGGGAGGAGGAGGAGGGCGGCTAGGGTTTGGGGGAGGGTCCCTCCCCCTTTTGGCTGCCCACCTCTTGGGCCAAGGCCCAGGTCCAAGCCTAGGTTGCCAAAAATTTCAGAAATTCCCCCCTTGAAATCTCTAATTAATCCTTTTCTATTTGGTCCTCCCCTCCGATTAATCGATTAATTCTCGGATCACGTTTTGGGATATTACAACATCAAATTGGTTATGAATGTGGACATTAGATTACAATGCCTCAGCAAAACGCTGCTAAGAATGCAGGAGTGCGGCTCCACCTTCGAGACAATCCAGTAAGTCGTGTACTTTGGTCTATGTGTGTGCACCCTCCAAGGACAATCGGCCTGCTCGCACTTTGTAGTGTACTACTCGTAGCTAGAGTTGACAACCCAAAATGTCCGCTGCATGGACACGGCCCATGGCTTAATGGCATCCTACAATGATGCCTTGTCAGCAAATATTAAGTGCAACCAAACCTCTGTGTCATGGTACTCCCATGGTGATTTGTGCTCATCATGAGCAACAACGCCCTCAGCGTCAAACCTGTTCTATTCTTGCAGGATGGGAGCTTCGTCCTCATCGAAACTGTCCATGTCGTTCTCCTGTATAGCTTCCTCTTCAGCCCAGGCCATCCAATCATAGCTCTTCATTTAATACACAATGTACTCCATATGCTCTCCTCCATTAGCCTACCCTGTAGGCTCAGCATGCGGTGACCGATTTCCTCTACTGCATCTATCGCATTAGCCTTAGGATGAGCAACTTCCACCGCAGCCTCCGTGACATTAGCCTGCGGGTCCTCCTCTTGACCAACATGATGAGCGCCCAAGCTACTCCCACCACTCGGATGATAGCCATCGGTAGGGCATTGTACAGCTTCTTTTGGGCATAGTTACACAAGCAGCATGCACTCGTATCCATGGCATGGGCAACCTTAAAAAAAAACCCTTCCACAGTGCAGATCAATCTTCTCAACTCTCATCTAATGTGTGTGGGAGACCGACTCTAAAACCCTTGTATGACAACGCTTCACACCAAGGGTCCAACGAGAAGCTACAGTTAAGCTAGTGCATCACATCTCCAATATGAGCATTCTCGTCATCAGGGTGTACTAGAGTGGCTTACACAAAACAGCTCAAATCAACACCATTTGGAAATTCACGAACAGTGTCGACACCGCAATGTACTTTCAATGTAGTGGGTATCGGCATTTGTTTTTGTCTGCCTGCAAATATTTTCAATATTGCAACTAGTCAAATCATATCACACATTATGGAACTACTGTTGTATTGTAATTTATATTTCTATGACTGTTCACCTATCATGAATAACTACACTACCCTCATAGCGTAACCCCTCTCCATTCGCACTGACACCGCTCCCTTTGCTTCACCCCAATACGCATCAACTCCATATTTGCTCCTACGCATACTGACGACGCTCTTCTCTCACTGCTGAAGCTCTCCCCTAGTTTAAATACTTCCTAATGAGATTCAAGAATTTGCATGACATACTGATTTAAATGCTAATATACCAGTTCTAATGGTACGTGTGAATTTTCAATGTAATAACGATATTAAATTTATTCCTAAATAATCATAAATGTTATCTAATAATGTTTTGCACAAAGCAAACTATCTACTTTATACAAAAATATTGCCCAAATTTTCTACAATCATAATTTTCTACGGATGTTAATTTTGTACATAGTATTGACAAATTTTCTACAACTAGAATTTTTATGGATGCTAATTTTCTACAACTATATTGACTAAATTTTCTACAACTATAATATTGAATAAATTTTTTACCACTATAATTTTCTACGGATGCTAATTTTCTACAACTATATTGACTAAAATTTTTACAACTATAATATTTACTAAATTTTCTACAGCTATAATTTTCTATGGATGATAATCTCCAATAACTATATTGACTACATTTTCTACAACTATTTACTTCATACCAAAGTTATACTATTCTTTTCTACAACTATAATTTTCTATGGATCCTAAGTTTATACTAAGCAAACTATTTACTTCATACAAAAATATTGACTAAAACATGAACAAAATTTTACCTCACGAAGTAACGGAACCTCTCCTCTCGTTCTTCCTCTCCCTCTTCCACTCCTCCCCTCTCCTCTCCTCTCTTCTTCTTTCTTTTCTCTTCTCTTATTTTTTCTTTTGATCACAATCGGTGGATGGAATTGGGGATCGACTGAGCGGCCCATTATATAAGCGATGTAGTCATCGAACGATTGAGTGATAGGGTCCAGTCGCCCGACCGTTCGATGACTGCAATTATATCATTCAACGGTCCACCAACTGCCTACGTGTCGCACGGCCGTTGGGCGACAAAGTCCGATCGCCCAATGGTTGCATGCTTGGAGGCCATTCCTACAAAAAAAATTAAGTGTCAGTATATATTTGTAATTTTAAATAAATATGGATAATTTAAAAAAAATTCCAAGAAAGTCAATACTAAATATCCCCTCAAACATAAAGATCCCAAAGACAAAACTCACTTGAAAAATCTAGAACTCAACACTCTTGAATCTCACTTCTAGACTCTCATCAAGAAACTTGAAAACATTTAGCAGATTATATCTCAGCTTACTTACCAAAGCAACGTCCTTGAGTGCGAACTTGTTGTTGACATGCACAATGCTATTAGCTATCATGGTCCTAGTCTGAACATGATCAACTCATCACCATATGCATGAGTGAGGGAAGGGAACCATCGAGATTCTCTGGTCATATGTCATGAATAACTAGAGTCAACAAGCCATATGACCTCCTTTCTCACTCAATGGATCTACAGGGCATAAGTAGGACACATCGGCGTCTCAGTACTAGAGTTAGAAATAAATGATTTGGGAATCTAGTACTGAGCCACATGATCTTAGAACATCAGTAGAAGCAGGAATAAAATGGTTAGTATGAAAATCATGAGGATGAACACGAGAACCACCTAGATCTCCCTAAATCGGTCTACCAAAAGATTGGTACTCCTCCGGTCTAGATGCTACTCGTGGTCTCCCTCATAATATCCTAACTCAAAGCACTGCCTAGCTCCACCAAAGAAGTTATCTACAAACCAAAGCCAATAACTACAAGCAAAGATAGGATGCCTGGCACTAGAGACAATCACAAGTGAATGAATTCCTCTAATGGACCTCAAAGCACGTATCCTCTCTTTTCTTTCGTACTTGATAAAACAAAACTCAACAATGTGGCCATTCTTCTTGTAGAAGGTGTAATGGTACTCAACCTTTTGATGGGTTTAACCTACTGAAGTAGAAGCACTTGACCTGTTAGAAGGGGTTTCGGTAAATCTAGCTGACCTAGATACAATCTTAGAAGGCTCAAGGGTTCCAAAGCTCTCACAATCTTAAGTCCGTGGTTCTTAGAATACTCTAGAAAATTGAATTATAGGCCTCTCTTCTTCATACTTATATTAGATTAGTCAAGGATCATGTTAAGATTCTTCTTCCCACTAGAAAATCTCTTAGGGGTCTTTTTGAGATAATTATTCTCATTAGCTATGTTCTTACATGTGGCACACTCAGTGATTTTGGTTGCCTTAGCATATCTTTTTTTTAATGGACAGCTACCTAAAGTCTCAAAGCCTCACAAGATACACAAAGAGTTTCTCTAATCCTACCTGACTACTTTTTGAACCTAATTCTAAAAGCCTCATACATCTTATCTAGTTTAGTTCTAATTTTCATACAAAATGCACAAAAAATAGAATAAATAACTTTCTTAGATGTAGATATGAATAAGCATTTTTATTTTTACATTTATCCACAAGTGTCTTGCAAAGAGCATCAAGTTCATTTGAGAGCTTAGAGAAATTTTTACATGATACAGTTCTGTAATGAAGAAGTATTTCAGTCATTTCTTTCAGCTTGAGTTTGTTGTCCTCACAATGAGCGCAAGTATGATTAGAATTAAACTTGAGAAATTCTTTAGTGATAGTATTAAGTTTCAATTCAAGCAAAGCATAGTTTAAGCATGATGAAGGAATAGAGTCCAAAGGAAAAACATCCAAGGCTATAGCATCCAAGCAACTACTAGACTTGAGAGTTTCTAATTCATCTAGAGCATCTTTTAGTTGGTTTATAATGGAAGAATGAGTAATTTTCAATTTAGCCAATTGATCATGCAAGCACAAGCAAAATTCATAGTTTTCATCATCAGGAGGTATGGGTTTGAGCCAAACAACCTCTAGATTCAAGATGTCAATTGTAATATCCTAATTCATGATAAACTTAGCTTGTTTTTTTAGTTTTAGTTTAGTTTTAGCAAGAACACACTTCATTTCTTGTGTCAAGGGATGTGCCTCATTAGGATCACTAAAGGGATCATTGTTGGAGGTGTCAATATCGGTGATGCTACCCTTGGCCATGAAGTACATACCGATAAAGTCGTAGATCTTCTTCTTACTCCAGGAGTTGTCATTATCGTCCTTACTCTTCGAGTCCACATCGCTCAAGCTAATGTTATCAATAGTGGTAAGAACCCAGTTAACAAACTTGCGGTAGTTGAGCTTCTTAGACTTCGTGTCACAAGCTTAAGAATGCATATGAGAGTCCTCCTCCTTGCCCTTCAGCTTTGGACACTTAGCCCGAATGTGTTTCTCTCACCACACTACAAGCAAGTGACATGACCACTCCTTCTCTTGTTCCTCACCTTGCGATATGCTCTTGTGAATTTAGTAGATAGGAGTACTAAGTTATCCTCAGAAAGCTTCTGTAGCAAACTCATCACTCAGAGAATGTAAGGTAGACAAAGAAAATCTAGAAGAGCCAAAGTCCAAAGGACTTGAAGAACGACTCTGAGTAGGGTTAATCACATAGGCCATCGACTCTGTTTAAAGAAACATGAGATGAAATTAATCTCATGTATCTTCAAGCTCGAATAGGGCTTATCTATAGTGTCATTGATGGAAGCAATCTTCATTTCCAAAACTGTCACCTCAAGTGCATCGAACAATTGGTGTGCATTCTCAAATTCAGAAAAGGTCAATTCAACAGTATGAAAATCATGGATAATCTTGATAAATCTTCCCTACAACTCATCCAAGGATTCATCAGGCTTTTTCTCGATCTCTGAGTATTCTTTCTTCAGTTGGTTCCATCTCACTTCTTTGATCATGGTAGAGCTCTCATGGTAGACAGCGAGAATCTTCCAAATCTTATGAGTAGATCTCACATGAGCTACTCAATCAAACTCAAACTGACTAAACCATGGAATTAGAAAATTTTGAGCCTTACTGTTAGCTTCTACATTTGGTGTATTCACCTGGTCATCCGCCGGTATAACATAAGGATTTTTGACTTTGAGCCAAATTGAGTGCCCTTAAGCATCAATGTAAAATTGCATCTGAGCTTTTCAATAGAAAAAATCGACTCTAAAAATAGGAGACTTGGTTGAATACTTGTCTGATACTATGGAACTTAAGACCAGTTAATATTTATGAGAAGAGCTAACCAGACTCTGATACTACTTGTAAGACTGATATGACAATAGAGTGGGGTGAATAATGCTATCAGAATTTTCTCTAAGTATTCATCAATTCTTTACTCCTATAGCTACAAAGCTATAAATATCAGAGTTGGCAACCAGAACCAAAGCAACAACCAAAAAACTCGAGAGTGAATGAAAATATCTACTCACCGGTCTGACCACCATAGGGAGGCCAGTCTGACCGTTGGGCGTCTGACCGGTGGAGCATTGACAGTCTAGCCACCAACAAGTCTAATCGGCAAGGCCAAGGAGGCCTAACTTGTGGATGGTTGGACTGATCCTAGGTGCGGTTTGACAGCTCCCTTGTCTCCAGAACAGAAAATCAGCCCAAGCAAAAGCTAACAATGGTGCAACCCTCAAAATCATCAATCAAAATAGATGAAAACTCTGCATGAACATTGCTATGGATCCCAGAAACCTATTCCATCCAAATATCATACAAATCTTTATGAAAGTTTCAACCTTTTCTTAGAATAAGCAAGATTAAACCAAAACCAAACAAACTTCAAAATCATGGGATATGACTTGCTCATGGATAGAGAATGACCAAGATAGCTCTAGATGACTTCCCACATGTCATAGCAAGTTATTCCTCTAAAGGATTTGAAGCAAAAACTCTGGAATCATGAAATCTCGAGATGAGTTCAAACCTAAGCAAAACTAGGCAAATTTGAAATCTTACAAGACCTGACATATAGATGGATGGAGATTAATGTCTATGAGTCATCTCTATCACTTACACATCTTCGGCACACAACAAGATCAAGATGGAAAGAGAAGAGAAGAGATCAAAAACCAACAAGATCAAGAACAAATCAACCAAGTCAAGGAGACTTAATGAGTGAATATTAAAGTTTTTCTATTGCTACTTGAGGATGAAGATTTTACGACCACTTCACCTGGAAGACAAAAGAGCACACCACGCACTCACACTTCTCAAACACTAACGTTAGAATAATGGATGGTTGGATTGTTAACTAGTAAGTCTCTATCCTAACACGCTAAATTGACGAGGCAACTAACTCACATCTAACCCTAATGGATACTATCTACTAGCACTTATGGGGAAAACCGTTGACGCCACACAACACGGTTTTACACACAATTAACTTATGCACGCTTTTTAAAGAATATGAGTCTAAATCCACTAATTCTTTATTTTTTCATCTACTTGATCTTCTTAGCATCTCCTTGACCCAAACCACCTTTTCAAGTGCCATGGTTTTGATCCAATTGAGTTTTCGGTATTTGGCCTCGTCACCAAAATACGCTTTGATGACCTGGTCTTCATCTTCCCTTACAAGCAATCACTATGCTTGCCACATATAGGTGCACTGCTGACTTGCCACGCATTAGTAAGTCTCTCCTATTTTAGTTTCATCGGACTATGTCTCACTTAGACTGACCAAACCACTTGGTGCAACCCATGGCTTGAACCTTCCCATCAATATTTTTCTCCTTGTGCCATGATTGAGCTCAGCCATCTCACCTAGTATCTTTGATCGTTCTGAGTACAAGCTCCTCCAAGAGCGTAACCTTAATCCTCACCGTTGACCATAGTTGACTCCAACTATCCCTACATATATAAAAACCAAGAAATTATTTTTGGACATGAGTTCTGCACAACTTAACCCACATTATTCAAAACATGCTTTGTGCAACATATATGCTCTGTCCTACATCAAAACAAACCAAACCATTACCAAAATTCCCAAAATATAAATTTTCCACTGAAATCACCTTTTGGCCGATCAGACTGCTTGCTCTAGTTGGTCTAACCACTAATGACTACTGGTCAGATCGTTGGTGCCGACCAGTCTAACCAGTAACTGGTGTGACCGCCTTCTAGGTTGGTCAGACCTAAAGGAATACGCGTAGGCTACGGAAGCAGAAAACAAAACTTTTCTATCGCGCACCCAAGAACATCATGCTAAGGAAGGATCATGGATCGTTACCACTTAGACGCGCAGCGCAGCGGAAGAAGAATTGAAACCGATCCAATCACGCGCCGAGGTAGTAGTGGAAGTAGCCGATCGTCCCGACAGATCGTCTCTCCACGCACGCCGATCAAGATCGCAACGAGCAGCGCCTCCACCGTATCCACACGTCCGGGCCGAACGCCGATCGCGAGTGTACTAGCACTCGTGAGCAGCTAGGTTTGGCTCGGGAGGTGGCGGCTAGGGTTTTGCTAGATGTTAACAGGACGAATCCCCTCACCCCTCGCCTCCATATATATAGACCTCCTCACGTGGGCCTTGCGGACCAAGGCCCATTAGGAGTCTATTCGGATCTTTATCCGAATTGAGCCCATATCCGAATCATATTCGAATCGGTGTTCCAACCCGTTAAGCGTGCGACCACAGAGGTTCACGTATACTTGGTCGTGACCCGAAATGCCTTTCCGGTCACCACCGTTAATAGCGCCTCTAGTAAGACATATTAACCCCAAAGTATATGTAAAGATCATATTGGCTGAACTGTAATGTTCTCTCATGTACGAATCCCTTTGCCTCACGATATAGATTGAGCTCAAGGCGAGACTGTGTCATCCTCTTAATAGCTCAATCACTCTCTCGATTCCGTGATGGATTATAAACTTGTGATTGACTCCTCAATCACCTTGGCATGGCCATGCACTTTCATAATCCATTACATCGAGGCCCAGAGATATCTCTCCCATAAGGAGGGGCAAATTCTATCTTGATCATTCACATCCCACTACATGTTTCATGGCAAATCCGAAGACTACTTTTATGACTACCCGATTCACGGAGTAGTGTTTAGTAGTCCCAAAATAAGCTACTACTCATGTTGGGAACCATGATGATCTCAAGTCTAAGGATTCTACATAAACACTACTCGAGACCAACGATGACACATGGAATCTCTGCAGTGTCTCATGGCAGTCTATCCAACATATGTTCACTAACACATGTCCATATTATTGATTTGGTATCACCATACCATGATCCATGAGACATGATCATCAATCAATACATATGTTGATCTTTGTCTTTGAATCATATTTGTTCCTCATATGATATACGATCGAGGATCATTTAGAAATAGCAACATTTTAGTATTTAAGAGTCTCATGAATAAGTCACATACTCATTGATCAATAATGATGATGTCTATTCCAAGGAACAAGGTAATGTATCATAAACATAGTATGTGATATATACAACATCTCCATGTTGCCTCTAGGGCATATCACTAATGATCTCCCACTTGCACTAGAGTCAACCATGTAGGTATCTAATACCCATTGCCCTAGTGTGAGCCTCATGCTTTGGTGGGAAGCGACTTTGTCAACGGATCTGCAATGTTCAAATCCGTTTGTACTTTGCATATCTTCACATCGCCTCTCTCCACTATCTCGCGGATGAGATGAAATCGCCGTAAAATGTGCTTGGACTTCTGGTGCGATCTAGGCTCCTTGGCTTGTGCAATGGCCCCACTATTGTCACAGTAGAGGTCCATTGGGCTGGAGGCACTAGCCATCACACCAAGCTCAGAAATAAATTTTTTGATCCAAACAGCCTCTTTGGCAGCTTTAGAAGCTGCTATGTACTCGGCTTCTATTGTAGAATCAGCAACCGTCTGCTGCTTAGAACTCTTCCAGCTTACCGCACCGCCATTCAGGCAGAATACAAATCCAGATTGCGATCTAAAATCATCTTTGTCAGTTTGGAAGCTAGCATCGGTGTAACCATTTACAACGAGCTCTTCCTCACCTCCATAGACAAGGAACACATCTTTAGTTCTTCTCAAGTACTTCAAGATGTTCTTTACGGCAATCCAGTGACTTTCACCTGGATCTGACTGGTATCTACTCGTAGCACTTAAAGCATACGAAACATCTGGACGTGTACAAAGCATGGCATACATAATGGACCCAATAGCCGAAGCATATGGAATCGCATTCATTTTATCCCGCTCATCAGGTGTACTAGGACACTGATTCTTGCTAAGATTTATACCATGTGATATAGGTAGAAAACCTTTCTTGGAATCATGCATATTGAACCTTTTCAACACCTTGTCAATATACGTATCTTAGCTTAATCCAATTAGCCTTTTTGATCTATCTCTATAGATCTTGATGCCCAGAATATATGCTGCCTCTCCTAAGTCTTTCATAGAGAAACTATTTTTTAATGAAGACTTAACAGATTCGAGCAAAGGAATGTCATTTCCGATCAGTAATATGTCATCCACATATAAGACCAGAAATACGAGTGCACTCCCACTAGCCTTTTTGTAAACACAAGGCTCTTCTTCGTTCTTGATGAAACCAAACCCTTTGATTACTTCATCAAAACGAATGTTCCAACTCCGAGATGCCTGCTTTAATCCATAAATAGATCTTTGGAGCTTGCATATCTTTTCAACTGATTGCGGATCGACAAAACCCGTGGGCTGTGTCATGTACACATCCTCACTCAGATTTCCATTAAGGAAAGCTGTTTTGACATCCATTTGCCATATTTCATAGTTGAAATATGCAGCAATCGCTAGAATGATCCGAATAGACTTTAGCATTGCGACGGGCGAAAAAGTTTCATCCTAATCAATACCTTGAATTTGTTTGAAACCTTTGGCCACCAATCGCACTTTATAGATGTGAACATTTCCATCTATGTCTATCTTTTTTTTGAAAACCCATTTGCATTCAATGGTTTTAACACCATCAGGTGGATCAACCAAGTTCCAAACTTGATTACTGTGCATGGATTCAATTTCGGATCTCATGGCTTCAAGCCATTTCTCAGAGTCTGGTCCCACCATCGCTTCTTCATAGGTCTTAGGCTCATCGTTGTCTAACAACAATATGTCCCGTTGTTGAGTAGTCAAGAACATATACCTTTCAGGTGCACGACGTGACCTTTCTGACCTACGTGGTGCTGGTGTGTCCACAACAGGTTCTTCAACAGTTTGTTCATTCTGTTGTGGTTCTGTAGGAGCTGAAACGTTATCAGGTGTTTCTTGAATTTTTTCAAGTTGCACTGTGCTCCCACTATCCCTTCTTGAGAGAAACTCTTTCTCTAAGAAGACACCATGCCGGGCGACAAACATTTTGTCTTCTCCTTGATTATAAAAGTAATATCCTTTTGTTTCCTTAGGATACCCGATAAAGAAGCATTTATCATATTTAGGAGTGAGCTTATCAGATTGTAAACGTTTTACATAAGCCTCACATCCCCAAATCTTAAGAAAAGACAAGCTAGGGCGTTGTCCCGTCCACATCTCATATGGTGTCTTTTCTACGATTTTGATGGAACCTGTTTAGTGTGAACGCGTCGTTTCAAGAGCGTACCCCCAAAAAGACAACGGAAAATCACTTTGGCTCATCATGGAGCGCACCATATCTAATAAGGTGCGATTTCTCCGTTCAGATACCCCATTCCATTGAGGTGTTCCTGGCGGAGTCAATTGTGGAACAATTCCACAATCCTTTAGATGATTGCCAAACTCATGGCTCAAATACTCGCCTCCACGATCAGATCGTAGAAACTTGATTGTTTTGCCTAAATGATTTTGCACTTCATTTTGGAATTCCTTGAACTTTTCAAAGGATTCGGACTTATGCTTCATCAGGTAAATATACCCATATCTACTAAAGTCATCGATAAAAGTTATGAAGTCACGAAAACCACCTCTGGTCGTTAAGCTCATTGGTCCACATACATCGGTATGTACGAGTGCCAATAAGTCATTTGCCCGCTCACCTTGACCGGTGAAAGGTGCCTTTGTCATCTTGCCAAGTAAACAAGATTCGCATGTCTCTAATGATTCAAAATCAAATGAGTGCGAATACCATCTCTATGGAGCTTACGCACGCGTTTCTCATTTATGTGACCTAAGCGATAGTGCCAAATAAACGTGGGATTCAAATCATTCGGACGTTGCCTCTTTGCATTAATGTTATAGACCGGTGATCCTTCAAGAGTAAGAACGTATAACCCATTCACCAATGGAGTATGACAATAGAACATATCTTTGAAATAAAGAGAACAACCATTGTCTATAGATTTAAAGTCATAACCTTCTGCTTGCAAACATGAAGCAGAAATAATGTTCTTTGAAAGAGATGGAACACAATAACAATTATTCAATTCCAAAACTAATCCTGAAGGTAAAGACAATGGCATGGTGCCAACAGCTACCGCAGCAACTTTTGCTCCATTGCCAACGTGAAGATCCACTTCGCTCCTCCTCAAACTTCTACTTCTTATTAGCCCCTACAACGATTTGCAAATATGAGCAACCGATCCGGTATCAAATATCCAAGAATTAGTGGAAGAAGTAGCAAGATTGATTTCTATAACATTTATACCTGGAGTGGAAGTCATACTTCCCTTCTTCTTCTCAAGATCCTTCAAGTACTTTAGACAGTTTCTTTTCCAATGTCCTGATTGCTTACAGTAGAAACAATCTGCATCAGGATGAGCATCGCCATTCTTGTCTTTCTTGGCCTTAGAACTGCTCGCGATCGCATCAGGAGCTTTCTTTCTTTTGACCGCGCTTCTCTTGACATAGGGCTTGCCCTTACCTTTCTGCATCATCATCACATGATTGCTGCTTTTCTTAATGCTATCCTCGGCAGATTTTAGCATCCCATGCAACTCAGCCAGGGTCTTGTCCAGGTTGTTCATGTTAAAGTTCATTATGAATGGCTCAAAGCTCGGGGAGCGATCGAGAATCACATCGTAGCCAACTCTTGGCTAAGGGAAAACCAAGCTTTTCCGGACTCTCAATGTAGCCAATCATCTTAATCACATGAGGGTGACGGATTCCCTTCGCAAGCTCTGCACGCAAATAAGGACTTTGAAGTATTGAACCTCTCACCCTTGCTTGGTTCTCAAACATACCACGTAGCCCCACAATGATATTGTAGGCATTTGTGTTCTCATATTGCTTCTGAAGCTCAGAGGACATTGTGGCAAGCATGAGACAGCTCACATCAAGGCAATCATTCGTTTGCTTCTCATAAGCTCTCCGTGCAGCCACAGTAGTATTATCAGGCAAGTCTTCGGGGTAAGGAGACTCAAAGACATACTCCTTGCGCTCTTGCTTGAGAACAATTCTCAAGTTACGATACCAATCCAAAAAGTTTGTTCCATTGAGTTTTTCTTTCTCAAGAACAGATCGCAAATTAAAAGTACTGGATGCGGCGTTAGCTGACATGATCTACAACACAAGAATATGCAAAGTTTAGCACTATGTTTATGTTCATCTTTTATTAAACTATTTAGCAAAAGACTCCCACTATGAGTTTTGCAACAAAAACTCTCTTTAAGTTACATAGTGGGTAAAGATCCTCATTTCACTAATTCCTAGTGAGCTTTAGCATCACGGCTAGAAAACTAGTAACATGGGTAAGCAACACATTGCTAATCACATCCCTATGTGACTCTACTTTGGGTGACATCAGTATACCTCGGCCCCAATCTATGCCCCAAGGTCCAAAACTATTTTGATAACCTTGTTAAGTAAACCAAATACTTCCGCATGTAGATGTCCGACATCTACCCCAAATGATGATGATAACCGATGGCACTCTACTTTGGTAGACCTACCATGCGGTGATCATTATCTTTTGGTGCAGCATATGGAAGGGCATTAACACCTAATTTTAAGAGGGATTCTATCCTACCAAAGCAACATATCACATATATCATTGCATAAGAATAAGATAGATAACATCATAGATAAACACATTTAACTGTGAAGTAGTATGGCCCAAAAATGGTGATATCCATCTCCAAGTAGGTGTAGATGATCTCCATCCTCCACATCACTCATTTAGGCCACCATGCTTAAAAGCTTGTAACCTCAAAACTAGGCTACTACCTATAATAGCTAGAAATTGAAGATTACAAAGATAGATTCAAGCATTAAGGTCGACATGCAGGTCGTTAAATACAATATATACAGCTAACAATAGCTGAAATAATCATGACACGCAGGCCATGAACGAATGTTACATGCATCACATACATCTCATACATTCAAATAAGCTATAGGGCCATACTATTCACACCATTCCCTGCAAAAACAAGTTAAATGTAGAATCGCATTCTACCTAACGATGTGAACCCACGACGCTATACAAGGGGGTTTCACAGAATTACATAGATCGCATCTATGAAATCGCTATGAAAATCTCATCGAGTCGATCAAATCAACCCAAATCCGAGCCATTTAAAATGTCTCAATTTTCATTAGATCAATCATATTGATCATCGCGATCGGTATACTTGAGGAGACCACAACACAAGACCTCGATCTGTTGGCTCGATCCATCGATTGTCGCAGCTTAGCCCCGATGGTGATTCCACCGGTAGGGGCAAGTCGCGCGTACATCAAAGAAGGAGCACGAACTAATCTTTTTGGCCTTATGATGCTATCAACTCATACCTATTTCAACCCCTTATGACCGATTGATCTCATCAACCCGTGCTACCTGATTTAGACTGTAATAGATCCAATCTACTACTATCGTATATCAACATATGCGCTGATCCAGATTGCAAACTAAGCAAGATGGCTCTGATACCACTAAAGGAATACGCGTAGGCTACGGAAGCAGAAAATAAAACTTTTCTACCGCGCACCCAAGAACATCATGCTAAGGAAGGATCATGGATCGTTACCACTTAGACGCGCAGCGCAGCGGAAGAAGAATTGGAAACCGATCCAATCACGCTGTCGAGGTAGTAGTGGAAGTAGCCGATCGTCCCGAACAGATCGTCTCCTCCACGCACGCCGATCAAGATCGCAACGAGCAGCGCCTCCACCGGTATCCACACGCCCGGGCCGAACGCCGATCGCGAGTGTACTAGCACTCGTGAGCGCTAGGGTTTGGCTCGGAGGTGGCGGCTAGGGTTTTGCTAGATGTTAACAGGACGAATCCCTCACCCTCGCCTCCATATATATAGACCTCCTCACGTGGGCCTTGCGGACCAAGGCCCATTAGGAGTCTATTCGGATCTTTATCCGAATTGAGCCTATATCCGAATCATATTCGAATCGGTGTTCCAACCCGTTAAGCGTGCGACCAGAGGTTCACGTATATTTGGTCGTGACCCGAAACGCCTTTCCGGTCACCTGTTAATAGCGCCTCTAGTAAAACATATTAACCCCAAAGTATATGTAAAGATCATATCGGCTGAACTCTGTAATGTTCTCTCATGTACGAATCCCTTTGCCTCACGATATAGATTGAGCTCAAGGGAGACTGTGTCATCCTCTTAATAGCTCAATCACTCTCTCGATTCCGTGATGGATTATAAACTTGTGATTGACTCCTCAATCACCTTGGCATGGCCATGCACTTTCATAATCCATTACATCGAGGGCCAGAGATATCTCTCCCATAAGGAGGGGCAAATTCTATCTTGATCATTCACATCCCACTACATATTTCATGGCAAATCCGAAGACTACTTTTATGACTACCCAGTTACGGAGTAGTGTTTAGTAGTCCCAAAATAAGCTACTACTCATGTTGGGAACCATGATGATCTCAAGTCTAAGGATTCTACATAAACACTACTCGAGACCAACTGATGACACATGGAATCTCTGCAGTTGTCTCATGGCAGGTCTATCCAACATATGTTCACTAACACATGTCCATATTATTGATTTGGTATCACCATACCATGATCCATGAGACATGATCATCAATCAATACATATGCTGATCTTTGTCTTTGAATCATATTTGTTCCTCATATGATATATGATCAGGGATCATTTAGAAATAGCAACATTTTAGTATTTAAGAATCTTATGAATAAATCACATACTCATTGATCAATAATGATGATGTCTATTCCAAGGAACAAAGTAATGTATCATAAACATAGTATGTGATATATACAACATCTCCATGTTGCCTCTAGGGCATATCACTAACAGACCGCTAGGTCTTAAATAGTCTATGAAAAACCACAGATTTAGCAAAATCTAAAATCAAACTCCACACAATTAGCAATGGTTCATCATAAAATGTCCTAGACCCTCTTACATGGTCTCTTAGAATCGCCTCATTGGAAACGAAATAGGTGTTCCCGCAAAATGTGTGAAAATTGTACAAACTTTAGCTATCAAGTAACAACTGGCATGTTGGCATATGCAATTGCGCGGCTAGCTTCGTTATGGATTTGTTTATAGGTTTATAAAAATAGTTCAGTAAATATACATTATTATAATTTGGTACAAAAAAAATATGTGGCCTATATGTATGTAGTTGGCTGAAAATAAAAGGTCAGGAGAAACAAAGCTCACGGATAGGAAAAAGATCGAATCCACTTTGCAGCTGTAGTAGGGCTGCCCTTGTTGTAGTATATTGCATATATTTTTTATCGGTTTAAACTTTTAGGTCAATTACTTGGTCCATAAAACTCAATAGGATATCGGAGTCAAGAGGTCCTAAATTCAAGACCTAGGTAATGCAATATTAAAAAAATAAGTACGACCTACTTTTAGTCTACATCATAGGTCCAGTGAAGCCCAGACATAAAGGGGAGTGTTGAACTATATTACCCACTTTTCTTTATTAGCTTAGACTTTTTGCCGACATCTCGTGTCCAAGTACATATAAAAGTTCATTTGAAGCTTCCTAATTGTCATGTTCAAACTTCTATTACCATGAGCCCTTGGCTTTGCACTGCACCAATTTCAATTTCAGACAGGAACAGGATCTCTTTGATGCTTAGAACTTGAATTTCCTCTCTGTATAATGCATGCAAAATGTCTTTGATCTTCTTGTTCTGCGTATTCGGAATGGAGTGCAATCCGACCTGATCCCATCATGGCAAAAACCCGTCACACGTTGTATTCTCGAGGTATCACTTCCGTGCGGCAAGCTCACCTTCTCTCGTCGCTCGAAGCATCGAGTCAAACAATGTAATCGATTTTCGTGGTGTGTTGCATGGCCAGGTATTTGCTTATTTCAGAAGCGGGAGAAGCACCTTCGAATATTCAATTTTACAATCTAATTCGTTATGCTAGGATTGGAGAGTCATCGTTCGGTAACTGTCAATGTTTTTTCTTCTTTTCTATTTCCAGAATCTGATACAAACTTTATTCCCAGACTTCTACTTTTATCACAAATCTAGACTGTTATATTCTAGTCCCACCACGATCGGCGATGTGTATATTTTCTCCTTTTCCACCCAATAATGTGGTAATTTTTTTTTTGTGATTACAAGGAATATGCACACGCACACACACCACCACGCACGCAAACCATATGCACACATCAAATATTGAGAGGTAATATGGTAGCTTCTTATTCTATCTTCTCAATAATATTGATCGAATAGTAAACTTATAGACACTTCTGGTCAGATTCGCGGACCACTGAAAATGCAAAGAGACTCAACAAGAATCACACACAAGTGACTAAACAAGTATATGGATGTCAAATGTTACAAGTGTCCTCCCCCTCTCCATTTACAAGGAGTTCTATTTATATAGTAAAAATAGGAGACGGGTAAAGTTACAAGTTTAGTCATGGGGCCTAGTTTACTCTTAAGGGTAGTTTCGTCCATTACATCAGGTGGGCCCCTGGGTTCAGGTTGAACTCCTAGTCGATGCCCGTAGTATCATGCCTTACCAAGGTTAGTCTCCGAACTTCGTCTTGGATTGACTCTCAGACCACATCCGGGGAGACACAGACCTCATCTGAGGTGGATTTCAGACTTTGTCTAGGGTGGATTCTGGACCTCATCCAGAGTTGGTCTTCGGAACTCATCCGAGATGGACACTAGACCACGTCTGGAGTGTATTCCCCGATGTGTGACGCTATGCCGAAGTTGTCGTGGCACTCTTTGACGCATCTTGCTTTGCCAAAGTTATCGTCGGCCTAAGATTGCGCGGACAACAAATATAATGGATATGTGTGGTAAATTTGACATATCAAAGTCATACTAGATCAGCTCGTTAGATATATAGAGGAGATAAAGAAAGCTTAGTGCAAATCAATGGTTGGCCTGAATAAGACAACTAAAGGAGGATAATTATTGAGATATTAGATCACATTTTAGCACACATTCGCTACAATTTTGTCAGCGCGCACACATGACTATCAATTAAGAAATTAGCAATGTTGAACACAAGCATCCCTTAAGCTTTCTCCTGCTATTCTAGAAAGTAGAAATGAAATCACATCAATCAAACGGAAATACATATCGAACGGACGTACACCACTATATCAATGCTACCGTGCAACCGCCGACACAGTGCCAACGCACTGACCTATAAAAGGGGTCTACATGTGGCCTTGGGTCAACGATTTATCTAGTAATCTGTGGTGCACTCTGACAATATGTTAAAATATATTAGTCCTCGTGTGAATTTCAGACGATAGGTCGTGCTCGCACCCCAAGTTGGGTTCCCATGGTGTTCATGAAAGGATGGCTGCTCCGCTTTGCCGATTTTAGATCATATCGGGGAGTTCACCATCATATAAAAGACATGAGGTCATAAACAGCTATAGGGTCAAGCATCTACCATCTAGATTCCCAAGTTATGTAGAGGCATAGAGTTCATACCTAGCCCGAAGAAGTGCCTCATGTTGCAAATTCTTGACTCATGGCCTTCGAGTGGTAAACGTATGCATAGGAGTGCCAAGCTTGATTCGCATAGGCATGGTCGAGGTTTAGCCATTGAAGAACAATAGAACCACGAGTGCAAAAGGCCGACTCGCTTGAACACACAGAAATGAATGTGCCCGACTTGTTAGTCCAAGACGCGCAAAGCTCTTAGGTGAACAGACTGTTGAGTGAACTTGTCAAGACAGGTCTAGATGTACTGCAAGTTCGAGACACGATAGAGCTTTAAGGCATGTGAGGCCGACTATGGCGTACGTATCCCTATGCATGAGCTCGATTGGTGATGCTGAGTTGGATGACATATCGAAATGTGATGATCAATGCACGCCAACACACCGAGATATTCATCGCCTGTGTGCATACCTAGGACCAACTTGATAAGGCATGACCCTCAATGTACAGGAATATGCGCTGAGCTATTGGCTGCTCAACTTGTCGAGGCACGTAAGGTTGTCAAGATCATGGTCCTATGTAGAATTTTTTTATCGATAGGATCGAAATGTAGGATCACAATCCTATGAGATTTTATTAATTATAAATAGATTAAATTACATATTATTAAAAAAATTACTTGGACTTCTCCTAACAATTTTATAGGAAGATGTAAGGATACTATTGTTAAAAATAGGCCCATGAGTGAGGCTCATTTCTTAATTCTAAAGTATACATGGTTTAGTATCATTTCCTAAGACAAGGTAGGGGAGATCAATTTATAAGGTGAAATCCATGCCACTTCTTAAATTATGGATGGGTATAGCATGAGAAGAGTTTTGGCTAATCATGCACGTGCGCGCACATGCATGTTCGTATTCGTGTATTTTCATGTGAAAATCGTGTAACTTATGACTAGCGACACGCAACCGTGCTGTGACATAGCGCGCCTCTTGGTAGACTAAGTCTACCTTTATTTTTGCTGAACTGTGTATCACACACTCTCTCTATTTGAATGAGATTCAAATGCTTGAATTTGGGGCTTTATTGGATTTGATGACAGGCAGTTACCAGCGGGTAAATGGCTGGTTAAATATTTTAGTTACCAATGGGTAAATGACTATTTAATCATTTCAGTTATCAGTCTATTTATATATATGCCTGGAGATGTCCAGATTATATTGTCAAGAATCTCACTGCCTCCATTCTCTTCCTTCTGCGAACTTGTGCTGTTGTGCTACTCCGTCTGAACCTCGTTGACTCTTCTTTCCAGTATGCACTGTGAAGAAAGGGAGTGGTATCTTCGAGTCGTTGTTGCTGTAAAGACCTGCACGGGGTGGCAATATGGTTTTTTAGCAGCACACATCTGCACGACCGCTCACTGCACTATGTCATCTACGTTCTGCACTACATCACACTTGCACTGCTTCCTATTCTTCATCAAGCCCAACAGTAAGTCGTTCGCATGTTCGATCGACTTTCATACTATATTCTTCTTGCGTATTTTCTGAAGTATAATTAGTAGCCTATTGTTAATTGTGAGTTTTGCATCACTTATTTTATATTTATTTGTCTCCTAGTATAACTTAGAATTAAAATATTGCCTACATTTCCAACAATCCAGAAACCTTATTGTGAACTTTGTTGCAATATAAAAATGATTAGTGTTTCTGATGTGATGAAACCTGAGAGATTTTCTGATCAGAACTTTCGTAGATGGCAGACTAGAGCCAAGTTTTGACTTATCCACCTGTAGTAACCATTTATGGCTAAGCAGTACATGCAATTTGATATGTAAATAACAATACTCTTGGATGCATTCTGACTATTCTAGCATATCAGCTCTATGATATGTACATATACCACAAGTCCACCACAGAGTTGTGGGATACACTAGAGCACAAAAATGCAGAGACAGAGGTAGGTCGTTGGCTCTACAAGTGTGAGCAATTTTCTTTATTTTAGCATGGATGAGGCTAAATCCATAGTTGGATAAGCTCATGACCACTAGCTACTAGTTGGTGAGATTGCGCACCTGGGCTGTGTGTTGCCTCCTAAGTTTGTGGTTGTGGACATTATTCGTAAACTCCCTATTTCTTGGTGGGATTTTGCCACTACCCAGAAACATAAGAGAGAAGAGATTTCTATAGAGGATCTCATTGCTGTCCTTGATGTGGAAGAAAAAGCAAGAGCAAAAGATGTACCAAGTATCTCTGGTAAGAACAATGCAAATTTTATAGAGAAAAAGACTGCAACAAAGAAGTACAAATTCAACAAACTAAACAAGATGACTAACTTTAAGAAGAAGAAAACCAAGAAAAAAGAATTGAGGAACATAACCTGCTTTGTGTGCAGAAAAGATGGTCATATAGCAAAAGACTGTCGCTTCTGCAAAATTAGATATGGTGAAAAACCAAAGAAGAAGGATGTCAATGTGATCACAAGTGAGGCCTCGACTTCAGGAGGGTATGGTAATTCACCTATTGTCTTTTTAATATGTCAATCCACTAATTGGTGGGTTGATACTGGTGCTAATGTTCATGTATATTATGATATTTCTTTATTTTCTTCTTACCAGGCAGCAGGGACTTCCTCTGTCCTAATAGGAAATGGCTTCAGAGAAGATTGTCTACTTGAAGAACGTATGCATGCTCCTATAATAAACAATAACCTCATTAGTAATTCTTTCCTATGTAGGGATGGTTATAAGCTAGTTTTTGAGTCAAATAAAATTATAATATCTAAGTTTGGAAACTTTATTGATAAAGGTTATGAGAGCGGAGGCTTATTCCACCTAAGTACTTTAGAATCTTATCATAATCTGAGTGTTGCAACAAGTTTAAATAAATGTAAGGCAAATATTTGGCATTTTCATTTCTGTCATATTGGTTTTGATATTATTACTAGAATATCTAGATTAGATTTAATTCTGATATGTGAAATTGTCAAATGATCAAAGTGTCAGTCATGTATTCAAGCAAAGCAGCCTCAAAAACCCTTTAGGAAATTAGAGGATGAAAAGAATTTAGTACCGTTAGATCTTGTTCATTCAAATTTATGTGAAATGAATGGATTGTAAACAAAAGGAGGCAAAATATATTTTCTAACTTTTATTGATGATGTAACACGCTACTATTATGTGTATTTGCTAAAAACTAATGATGAAATTTTAAACTACTTTAAGACTTATAAGACCGAGGTTGAGAACCAACTAAAAAATAAAATAAAAAGATTGAGATTTGATCGTGGAGGAAAGTATGTCTCTCATGAATTCTCCAAATTGTGTTCTGAGCATGAAATAGTTTATGAATATACACCACCACATTGACCTCAATCAAATGGGGTAGCTGAGAGAAAAAATTGGACACTAACAAACTTGGTTAATACCATATTAGAGAGTTCCATTATACATAAGGTATGGTGGGGGGAAGCTATATTGACAGCAACTTTCGTCCTAAATAGAGTAATCACTAGAAAAAGTGAGATTACTCCATATGAGGGATGGAGGGGAGAAAACTTAATGTCAATTTTCTACGAACTTGGGGTATTTGGAAAAAATCAATATACCATTGTAGAAAAAGAGAAAACTTGGATTAAAAACAGTCGATTGTATTTTGCTAGGATATACTCAAAATAGCACAGCCTATAAATTTTTAGTAGTTAAATCAGAAATTCCTAAGATTATTGCTAACACAATAATAGAGTCTAGTGATACTTCATTTTTTAGAATATCTTTCCTATAAGAATGGCATGCAGTACTTCACGAATTGAGAATGTTCAAACCGATCATATCGAAAATGAGAATGATTAAACTTATGAACTTCCCACCATATCTAAACCAATTTGTAATGTCCCTGAGGAGGATGACAATCTAGTCACAGAAGCTCCTCTCAGGAGCAAAAGACAAAGGGTTGAGAAAATCTTCGGTATTAACTTTATTGTATACCTCGTGGATGATGTGCCAACGACTCTTTTGGAGGCTTATGCCTCATCTAATACACAGGTATTGGAAAAAGGTAGTCTGTAGCGAGATAGACTCTATCATGGCTAATGGGACTGAAGAGATCACTGATTGTTCTATTGGGTGCAAATCTGTAGAATGTAAGTGGGTCTTTAAAAAGAAACTGAGACTTGATGGTACTATTGAGAAATACAAGACAAGACTTGTGACCAAGGGTTACACCCAGAAAGAGAGAGAAAATTTATTTGATACCTATTCTCCTATCGCTAGATTAACCACCATCAAAGTGTTCCTTACGTTAGCATCTTCCTATGGTCTACATGTTTATCAAATGGACGTGAAGACAACTTTGCATAATAGAGAGTTAGATGAAGAAATCTATATGGATCAACCGGATGGTTTTGTAATTTCTTGACAGGAAAATAAGGTTCGTAGATTATTAAAATCCTTGTATAGCTTAAAACAAGCAACTAAATAATAGCACAAGAAGTTTGATAAGATTTTGACAACCACATGCTTTATTGTGAATGAAGCCAATAAATGTGTATATTAACATTGTGGTGGAGGTCAAGGAGTAATCTTGTGTTTGTATGTGGATGACATACTTATACTTGGAATAAACACAGTCGTAATTGATGAGGTCAAAATTTTATTATCCTGATGCTTTAATATGAAAGACTTAAGAGAGACAGATGCCATTCTGAATATTAAATTGATTAAGAATAAAGATGAATCACTTTGAACTAATCCCATTATGCTGAGAAAATATTGAGTTGGTTCGGCTTTGAAAACTGTAAAAATTTCTCTAATGCCTTGTGATGCAAGCATTAAGCTATGAAAGAACCAGGGACTAGGAAAAGATCAATTGAGATATTCACAAATTATTGGGTCACTCATGTATTTAGCTGGTGCTACAAGACCTGATATTTCGTTTGCTATGAGCAAATTAAGTTGGTTTACTTCTAACCTAGGAGATGAATACTAGGAGGCACTTGAAAGAGTGTTGCACTATTTGAGGGGCACAAAATCTTTTGGAATTTATTATACTGGATACCCTTCTGTATTAGGATGATACAGTGACCCCAATTGGATCTCTGATAACGATAAGATCAAAGCTACAGGTGGTTATGTATTTACTTTAGCTGATACTGCAGTTTCATGGAGGTCTTGCAAACGAACTATATTAATGAGGTTAACCATGAAAACAGAACTTGTAGCACTTGACACAGCCACTGTTGAGGCTGAATGGCTGAGAGGGCTTCTGATGGACTTGCTATTGGTTGAGAAACCAATACTAGCAATCCTGATGTATTGTGATAATCAAACTGTGTTGGCCAAAGCTATAAGTACAAAGGATAATATGAAGTCCTCTAGATATATGAAGCATATTGGAACTAATCTTGACTCATACTAGTTGAAGTGCTTGAAGTTGTAGTCGAGTGCTCGAAGTCATAACTGAATGCTCGAAGTCATGGCCGAGTGCTCGAAGTCGTGGCCGACTACTCGAAGTCTGAAATCACTATAGCACTCATAAAAGTATTGTACCAATTGTAAGTTACTGTAGCAAGGAGCAGTCATAAGTCGTAGGAGTCTGGATGTGGTCTCAACGAGGCCGGGCTTTCTGGATAGTTGCGATGTGCACGTGTCGTGGAGTCGTGGTGCGATGTGTGCGTAAGTCATGGAGTCGTGGTCGGTAGAACCGGATCACAGAGTTTCTATTTATATTTGTTGTAATCAGTCTGTTAAGGTAAGAGGAGTGAATAATAGAGAAAACAAAAATCGGCGTAAGCTGTGTTACGCATCGGCAAATTCACGTATGCTTTGTTGCTCATTGTCTTCCCCATGAAAGTGTGTACCCATGGGTAAATTGTGTGTATGATCCTGATGTTGTGTTCCAACAATTGGTATTAGAGTGAGGTGCGAGAAGAAGCTTCCTAGCAATGACTCGCTGGTCGGCATAATGGGATGTGCAGCGACATGCACCAGGTGGAGGTCGCTGCTGACGACGGCAGTCTCCACCGGAGGTACATGGAGGCTGGCGGCGGCGCGGGTGGGCTGCAAAGCGTAAGCAACATCGACGGCGAATGACATTCTTCCACCATCAACAGCATCATGGTGTCAGGTGTCGCGAACACGGTGATGTCTAAAGTGGCGACGGCATCGTCTAAGTGTTGTGTTGCATGTAGTTGAGTCCGTGTATGAGTATGAGTGCACAATTGCATTTTGAGTCATTTGGCACAGTAGGTGTGTTGCATGCGTCATTTATTTGGTTGTGCACGTAGGAGGTGTGTTACATATATGCGCATAGTCGTGTCATGCTCGTGTACGTAAGTGTGTCAGTGCATGATGTATGTGTGTGTGAGACCTTGTAGTTGTGTCCAAGGTTTCATGTGTGTATACTTTGATGAGAGTCTCCGTCGCCATCAAGTTGTGTCATCGGCAAAAGACAATTAGGGCTGAAAAAGACGTCAAAGTCGTCGAAAAGGTGTGTCACCAATGGTGAAGAAGTGAAAGACGCCAATAGGTTGTGTCACTGGCGGTATGGTCAACAAGAAGAAGGAAAAACTCCTTAGGGCGTCAGAAGATCGGACTTCATCTTGTGAAGTTTAACAAGTCAAGATTAGGGGGAGATTGTTGGAACTAATCTTGACTCATGCTAGTCAAAGTGCTCAAAGTCACAGCCGAGTGCTTGAAGTCATAGCTGAGTGCTCGAAGTCATAGCCAAGTGCTCGAAGTTGTAGCCGACTCCTCGAAGTCTAAAATCATTGTAGCACTTGTAAAAGTACTATACCAGTCGTAAGTTACTGTAGCAGGGAGCAGACGTAAGTCGTAGGAATTTGGACATGGTCTTAGCGAGACCAAGCTTTCCAAGTAGTGCGTGATGTGCACGTGTCATGGAGTCGTGGTGTAAGGTGTGCATAAGTTGTGGAGTCATGGCTGGTAGAACTGGATCACAGGGGGTCTATTTATATTCGTTGTAATCAGTCTGTTAAGGTAAGAGGAGTGAACAACAGAGAAATCAAAAATCGGCGTAAGCTGTGATACGCGTCGGCAAATTCATGTATTCTTTGTTACTCATTGTCTTTCCCGTGAAAGTGTGTGTCCGCGGGTAAACCGCGTGTGTGATCCTGGTGTTGTGTTCCAGCAAAGCATAGGCCTAAATATGTCAGAAAACTAAGAAACTCCGGAGTGATAGTTGTGAACTATATTAACACTGAAAAAAATCTGGCAGAACTTTTTACAAAGGGGTTAGCACGGAAAGCGATTTCTGTTGCTTCTATGGATATGGGAATAAGCCCCATCTTAGTTACATCACAATTATAACACACAACTTCTTGATCATATATCCCATGTCTTAGGTAATAGGAAAAATAGGATAATGTTGTAACAAAAGAGTACATATTCATTGAATCTATATCCTAATAAACAAATTACTCTCAACTGTATAGAAGGTTGGCATAAAGTCTTAATGCATTCTGTTGCCCAAATGAGGAAAATGTTGTAATATATTCGGTAAATCACGGAGTCGCCCGGATTTTCGGTAAATCGCGGGAGGTGAAAATAAATTCTTTGAAATAGTCTAAAATAATAAAAAATAATTAAAATAGTTAATTAAGAGATTTTGAGCTGTCCGGAGGGGTGGGCCAACCACTTTGGGCCAGCTAGCCCAAACGGGGGCCCGTACCCCCTCCCAAACCCTTACACCCCTTTGATAAACCCCCTCCCTTGGCCCCTTCCCCCTTTTTCTCACCCCAAGCCGCCACCCCCCTGCCTCCTTGCGCCTTCCCTCTGCCCAAGTGCTGCTGCAAGGAGAAGAAGGAGAAGAAGGAAGAAGGGAAGAGGAAGGAGATGAAGAGAGGGAAGGAGAAGAAGGGAAGGAGAAGGAGAGGAAGAAGAGGGTGATCCCAATCCCCTAGGTAATTCTCTCTCATCTCAATCCCTCTTATTTCTGCTATTTTAGGGTTCTTAGCCCAAGGTTTTGGTGGGGATAAGGATTTAGACCCCCGATTAGAGAATCCCTGCTGTTTGCCTGTTGATTGATTCGCGCAGTGTTTCTGTTCGTGCCGTTTAGACCCCAGAAACGATTTTTCCCGGTCTCTCCAAAAGGAAAAACGTAGAGGACGATGATACACATATATTGTATTTTTTTCAGAATTTTTGTCTATGGTATCTTGGTGTAACAGGGTCGGGAACTCCGCTGTCTGTCAGGGGTGCAGACTGGGGTTGTTTGCTGTTCAGAGGGGAATTAGGGGTAGAAGATAATTTTTAAATTTTTGGTCATAATTGAAAAAAAGGTAGGGAATTCAGTAATCTAGCTGCTGTAAAAGAACCAGAATTTTTAGAGCCTTGATTTGATCTGGGGACGCGTTACAAGTCGGCTGTCCAGACTTTCAGAACAGAGGACATCCTCTGTTTTGTGCATTAGAAATCACCTTGTTAATGACAAGATAAAAATATGTGATCTACATGAAAAGTGTAGATATTTAAGTGAGGAATCCAGATATATAACTTTTGCTGTGATTAGTTTTATATTTGTAAAGATAAGAAAATGTTAAGCAGCGCCGCTGCAGTGGAAATATTGTAGAACCGTTACGCGGGGAAGGATGTTGTGGGGTTTAGGTTTTTGGTGACACTTTTCTTTGAGAGTCACGACTGTATTGTTGTGTATTGTGCTGAGAGGTACCTTTTTGGACAGGCGGATTTGCTTCTGATCGAGCGTGATCTCGTCGCTTCGCCGGTAGAGGCAAGTAAACGCAGCGGTTGTGCTATATGTTTAACTTGTTAATTATTCTACCTTCACAATAATTTATTCTCTTAATTTGAGGTGCTATAACATTGTTACATGTTTCCTCAATATGGTCCATGTGATAGTATTTTAAGAACTCAACTGTTTATGATCTTGATGGTTTATTTGTGGGTATGTGAGATTGTTCTTGATGAAACAATTATAGTTGTAGAGTAGTATTTTTTATGAATATATTGTGGTATAGATGGTAATATTCTTAGTGAATATTTATGGTTGTGGTGGTAGCATTCTTGATGAATATATTGTGATCTATGTGGTAGAATTCCTTATAGATCAATTGTTTATGATCGTGGTGAACCGAATGTGGGATAGTGGTAATGATCTTATGAAGCACTTACATTGTGCTTATTGAGACATATGCGGATTATGAGAAAGTATTCATGATCATTATGTTGTTGATTTTCGTGGTTAAATTCTTGTGGTTTATGATTATCATAACATTCATATCATGTCATGACATTTGCATTGTGGATGTCGCCGCTTATGGCCGCGACCGTACCGGTACAGCATCGTACATTATCGTAGTACGATGCACACTCTTACCTTGTTGGGTAAGGGTGCAGTGGAGCATGAGCATTCATATGCATTGTATTGTGGAAAGATCATTTGCATACTTATGCAATGTATTGTGGTGAAGTTATTTTGTAAATAAATGCAACTTCATAGTTGTATTGTGGATGTGGCTCATGAGAGACACTTGTGGTATGAGGAATGTGACGGTGGTCATGGAATGGGGTTCACCCCTTGTGGTATGGTAGGGGTTGAGATTGTGGTATGAGATTCTTTTCTCTTGTGGTAACTGTTGATAGCAGTTGTGAATGCGAGAAATAATAAAGATAGTGAGGTAAATCCTGTTGATGCTTTCCTGTCATTGGTAGTGATAGTTAGTTGAAGTTATGAAGTAGACAAACGAGATTTATTGCTAATGTTTTATTATTGTTGGTAGTAAATGTAGTTAGGGCTATATTCGTGGTCACCGTGGAGAATAAATATTGATGATTAACAACATTGTAGTTTGATTAGCTTGTTAAACAGTTTGCTTGCTGAGATTTTATCTCACTCTTGTTTTCCCCCTTCTAGGTGATTCTCGAGCATGCATGGGAAGGGTAGGGCGGCACATCACTGTCACACACCATATGATATTTAATATTGTAATAAAGAAGCGTAGTCTCTGGTTATTCATCTTTACTCTCATTGTTGATCATGTGTAACTAATAATTTTATGCTGTGGTTCACTTTAATCGGTTAAAATTAATAGCAGTTGTTCCTTAACTAATAGTGTTCCATTACCTTTGTTTTAGTATGCTTCCGCTTAGCTTACCATGATTTAGAAAATTATTGTCAGTTTATGCTATCTTATAAATTGGATATCTTGTAGAGTGGTTTAGTGGCATCCCAGGATAATGTGGGTCCTGAGGTGTTACAAATGTATTAGCTTGCAAGATACCTAGAAAGAATACACTTACTTTAGCCTAATTGTGTGGTCACAGTTCATGAGAATGGGGCATTCTCTAGAAAGCTCATAAGAAGATAAGGGAGCATGACCATATAACGCTCCATTTAGGTGTGGTTCATTGGCATACTAGTACTAGTTGAGATTTCAAGTGAAATCTGATCATAAAAAGCTAGGAATTCAAGGCATAGTCCATTCATCAGCTGTGAGAAGATAAATCTTTTCATTCTAGGTGCAAGTTCAATCTGTGTGGGACTTACACTAAAAAACTGATATATTAACAGCACTTTAGCATAATATCTTTGACATCTTTTTGCTTCTTACTTTGAAATTGGTGGGGCATTGTTAAAAATAAGCCCATGAGTGAGGCTCATTTTTTTACTTCCAAAGTGTGCATGGTTTATTACCATATTACTAATGTAAGGTGGGAGAGACCAATTTATAAGGTGGAGTCAATGCCACTCTTTGAATTATGGATGGGTATGGCATGACGAGGACTTTGGCTAATCACACATGCGCACACATGCGCGCACGTGCATTCACGTATTTTTATGTGAAAATCCAATAACTTGTGACTTGCGACGCACGATCGTGCCATGACATGGTGCGCTACTTGGTAGACCAAGTTCACCTTTACTTTTGCTGAGCCGTGCATCACACATGCTCTCTCTATTTGAATGAGTTTAAACATTTGAATTTGGAGCTTTATTGGATTTGATGACAAGCAGTTACTAGTGGATAAATGACTGGTTAAATATGTTAGTTACCAATGGGTAAATGACTATTTAATCATATCAGTTATTAGTCTATCTATATATATGCCTGGAGATGTCTATAGTATATTGTCAAGAATCTCACTACCTCCATTCTCTTCCTATTGAAAACTTGTGATGTTATGCTGCTCCATCTGAACCTCGTCGACTCTTCTTCTCAATGTGCACCATGAAGAAGGAGAGTGATATCTCCGAGCAATTGTTGCTATGAAGACCTACACGAGGGGTGGCAATAAGGGTTCTAGGCAGCGCACATCCGTGCGACCGCTTACTGCATTACATCATCTACATTCTACACTGCATCACGCCTGCTCTACTTCCTGTTCTTCATCAAGCCTAACAGTAAGTCGTTCGTGCGTTCGATAGACTTTCATACTATATTTCCCTTTCGTATTTTCTGAAGTACACACTACAACACAACCGAGATTTGAGGGCGTTTAGCAAACCCGGCATTTATACTTAACCCGACGTTTATTGAGATTTAGGGGCGTTTGTATAGCAGGGCAGACGTAAATGCCAGCATAGACATTTTTGCTGGCGTTTCTAAGTGCCGGGTTTGATCTAATAATTAGGGGCGTTTGTAAACGCCGGTAAAGATGTTTTGTTGACATTTGTAAACGCCTAGTTTACTTTTATCATTACCGGCATACGTATATGCCGGCATATATGATCCAGGCGCTTAGCTCAGCAACGCGGGAAACATTAGTCATTTTGGCGCGGGATTGATAGAGAGTGGAAAAAGTGGCGCGGGTCTAAAACGCAAAATTGCCAATCCCATTCTGCCTCAAAGCCCTAGCCGCCGCCTGCCGATTTCTTTGAGCCTGGTTTTCAATCTCCCTTCGCCCCCTTCTGGTTTCCTCCACCTCCTCCTCCACTCTCGACGCCGGCGAGGTCGAGCCAAACTCACCGGTGGCCACTTCATCCCTACGCCCCCCGCCGCCACTCCTCTTCGTCACCAGGGCACCTCCCTTCTCCGCCAAGCCATCTCTTTCCACCGCCTCTCTCTTTCTTCTCTAGCACCGGCGCCGGCACTCACCTCACTTCCGGCCGCCCCTGTGCCCCCACAACCTCGGCACCGCCGTCTTCATCAGCTCTCTCCTCTGCGCTGCCTACTCCCATGCCGCCGCCTTCTTGCTCACCTTCCCCATCTCTTCCTCCACCAGCCAATGCCGCCTCTCACCGCCATCCACCGCACTGCCACTTCTCTTGACCCACCTCGGCGCCGCAGCTCTTCGGCTACCACCAGCAAGCGCCACCCCTCCAGATCCACAAGTCGCCGCCAACGCCATCGCCAATCTCCACCGGATCTTCTTCAACCCCGGTCGGCCGCCCCTATCTCCGCCACCACTGCATCATCCCCTTCATCGACGACCCCGACCCCAGCTTCCTCTTCACTGACACTAACAGCGATGACTTCTCCACCGACGCCGGCGAGCTTCGACTTCTTCCTCTGCCTCCACTTCACCTTGGTCTCCTCTACTACATCTTCTTCTTTGGTTATGTCTAATTCCTCTCCATTTTCTAATTTCTATTCTCGAGTATTGTTCAACTAAATTGGTACTAATTCTTGTTAATTGTGCATTACTAAATTGATGCTTTATGATCTGTGATGTGTGTCTATGAGATGTGACTGAGAGAAGTATTTGTGCCTGTGCCTTCTCGCGTAAGCTTCTTACCACTCCACCTGTAGAGTAATGCTGATAACACTTATATGTATTTTCCATTTGACTCCCCTGTGGGCATCTAAATGACTTCAATTTTGTAAAATTGACATCTTTGCTACATTCCAACCTCTGCTATTTTGACAGTAGGTATGTCTCCATGGTCCCAAAGTAAATTATCTTGACAAGTGTTTCATCTTTGCTGCTTTGACAGAAGGTTGACAAGGTGCTTCGACAAAAGGTTGACGAGGTGATTCATCTGCGACATACTGGTGCTTCCTGTGCCTGGTTGCTATTGTCTCCTTACTCTCTTTTCAGGTTAGCTGCAAGCTGAAACTTTTTTATATGTTTGTGAATTCTATGCATCCATGTGCATCTTGGGAGAACTAATAAATTCGTGCCAATTGTAACATCCTGATTTTTGGGGATTTTTAAAACCTTGAATTTAAAAATAAATTTCTGGAATTTTCCTGAATTTTAATCAAGCTTAAATTGACTTTTCAAAATTTTAAATAATTTAATGTGATTAAATTAAACCTCAACATTAGCTGAAAATATTTTAATTGAGTTCCTTGTGTCACAAGAAATTTTTTGGAATTTTCTGGGATTAAATTAAGCTTCAAATGAATTTTAGAATTTTAAAATAATTTAATCTGAGTGAAATAAACATTAACATAAGTTGGAAATATTTTATTTGGATTCTTCAGGTCTCAAGAAATTTTTTGGTATTTTTGGTGAATTTTTGGGATTTATTTGCTATTTTCTAGAGCTTTTTGAAGTTATTTGAATTCTCTGGAAAAGAATTAAAAGGGGGAAAAATCTTGGCCGCCCGATCTTCTCTCTCCTCCATGCGTCGGCCATCCGGCCCATCTCCCGCGCGCGCCCGCCTTCCCCCGCCTAGCCTCGCTCCCCGCCGCCCGATCCGTTCCCTTGCCGCGTGTCGCGCATCCGCCCCGCGCCGCTCGCCCGCTCGCGCCCCACACCAAACCCTAGCGCCGCCCGTCCTGCGCCGTTGGATCTGCCACGTGGCGGCACCAGCGCGCTCGCGTCCGTGCCCCGCTCGCCGTCCGATCGCCGCCTGCATCGTGGCTCAATCTTCGCTACCCATTCCCCGTGCCCGTGCGAAACCCTAACCCTAATCCCGCTCGTGCCCCAGCCGTCAGATCTGAGCCCCGAGCCACGTGGCTCCATCCGGACCATCCAAACCTCGCCCGTATTGAGCCCGCGCCATAACCGAATCGAACTCGCCTCGGTTCACGTGCGTTCATTCCGCTGCTGCCCTCGGTTCGCGTGCGTTCATTCCACCGCTGCCCTCGGTTCGCATGCCATTTAAAAATCGCCTCCGCTCACCCGCCGCCGCCTCCTCGTGCCCGCACCGCCGTTCCCGGAGCAGCGCCGCCGTCGCCCGTGCGTCCCCGCCGTCGCCGGACGCCGCCGTTACCGCAGCCGCCGCCGAACCCCGCCGATGAGCCCCTCCGCACCGCCCCGCCGCTGCGTCGCCCGGTCGCCGCGCCGCCTCCCGATCGCGGACGAAGTCCCGCGCCCGGCCCGCTCCGCGCCGCGCGCGCGCGCGGCGCGCGCAGCGCGCACGCTGGCCACGTGTCGCCGATCGGCCGACGTCCCTCCTCCACACCGCCCCATCCGAGCCGCTCATCCAGATCTGAGCCGATGGCCCGGATGCAGCCACGCGTCAATACCTCAGCCAGGCGTTCACTGTTGGTTTAGCTTATGGATGGGGGGCCCATAAGTGGTTGGTTTAGCTTATGGATGGGAGGTCCACAAGTGGTTAGTTTAGCTTGTGGATGGGAGGTCTGCAAGTGGTTATGTCAATTCCTTTGATTATTTATTATTGTTTTACTTAAGGTTTGCTTTCAATCTATTTACTGTATTACCTTCAACTGTCATTTATGCAAATTAACCTTTCAGCCATCCTTTGGTAAGCCCTGCATACTATATTGCATTCATTTGTTACAAACGACTTGCTGAGTACCAATGTACTCATGACTTTATGCCCAATGTTGCTCAGTTGAGGAAGAGGAGTATCACCAGCAGGAGGTTCCAGAAGGAGAGTACTTCGACGACTTCGCGGTTTAGGCTTCGTTCTCCACTCGATAGCCTGTGGGCTTGTCGATTGGTCGCTACGCTTTATTTTGGATTTTCGCTGCTACTTTTATTAAGCCTTTGGGCCAGTTTATTGTAAGCTTGACCATAAGGTCGTACCTTTTGAGATTTATCGATATTTGAGTTTTTCCTTTATTTTATCGTGTATATGGTTGTGATGACATCTATGTTTAACTATGTGCACTAGCATGATCCTGGGACTAGTGCAGAATACACAGGGAGTCCGGATTTGCATATTCGGGTCTCGACACCAATGATTAGGAAACATGGACAAACATTGGATGCTTTCACCTAGGTAATTAGATTTCAACACAAAGCTGAAAAGTTAAAAGATTATTTACTCTAGCTCCCCTGGTTATAATTGTTAGTAGTAACTTGATATTATAGGTACACAGATGAGTATGAAAGCGGTCTTAAGAATTTCATTGAATTTGCCATTTCCAAATCAGCGAGAGGCAACACAATCCTTTGTCCTTGTAGAAAATGTGTGAATCAGTATTGGTTACAGGAAAATGTTGTGTATGACCACTTAATCTGTCATGGATTTATGCCTGGGTATAATACATGGATTAATCATGGTGAGAGCTGGAACAATTCAGCAGCTGTTAGTTCAACTCCATCGGTTCAAAATGACAAAGATGACGAAATAAATGATATGCTAAGAGAAGGTCTTGGATTTTTTGATGATGTCAACATAGATGTGACTGCTAGTGATGACGAGCAAGAGAATGATATAGATGCTGCGATATACTATAAGTTAGCTAATGAAGCTAGTCAACAATTGTGTCCAGGTTGTGAAAAGTACTCCAAACTACAGTTTATTGTTCGACTCCTTAACATAAAAAACTTGTGGAATATGAGTAATTCTTGCTTTGATGAACTTATTTTTACACTTAAAGGAAGCACTACCAGTTGGTGAAAATTTACCAAAAAACTACCATGAGGCTAGAAAGTTTGTTAGGGATGTTGGCCTTAGCTATGATAACATTGATGCTTGCATAAATCATTGCGTACTCTTTAGGAAAGAATATGCCAATTGTACTTCTTGCCCAACATGTAAGGCTCCAAGGTGGAAATCAGAGAAGGTAGGAATTGATGGGAAGTGTGTCCATAGAGTTCTTATGAATGTGCTTCGCCATTTTCCTTTGAAAAGAAGGCTTCAAAGGAGGTTCATGTCATCCAAAACAGCAGCCAGCCATAGATGGCATAGCGAAGGGCGTACCAAGGATGGTTTATTACGACATCCAGCAGATTCTACTGCATGGAACGATTTTGACTTTCGATTCCTAGAGTTTTTTTCAAAATGTCGTAACATTAGATTTGCTTTGGCAACTGATGGTTTCAGTCCATTTCGTACATTAAGTGTTGCTCACAGCACATGGCCTGTTGTTTTGATTCCATACAATGTCCCTCCATGGGAGTGCATGAAGCAGTCAAATTTCATTCTATCTCTACTCATTGCTGGTCCATCCTCTCCTAGAAATAATATTGATGTTTACTTGCAACCACTAATTGATGAACTTCTAGAGCTATGGCATGTAGGCGTTAGAACATTTGATATATCCTGTTCAGAGTGGTTTCAGCTACATGCTGCACTTATTGCGACAATTAGTGACTACCCTGGTAATGTATATTTGTCCGAAAGAAAGACAAATGGGGAGGTAGGCTGTGCTAGTTGTTACCTTGGAACAACAAATTTCAAATTAAAGCACAAAACGTGCTACATGGGCCATCGAAGATACCTACCTAACAATCACATGTTTAGGTTTGATGCACATGCATTTGATGGTACTCAAGAACTAAGAGATGCACCTGTCCCTATAACTAGATTTGATGTGTCAGAACAAACAAAAGATTTGAAAACTATTTTTTGGAAAACCTGAGATACAAAAATGCTTGAAAAAGGGTAAGGAGAATGTGGTCGAGCCCAAGTGGAAGAAAAGAAGTATTTTTTTTCCAATTACCGTATTGGGAAACTCTTTTAGTACGCCATAACTTAGATGCAATGCATATTGAGAAGAATGTTTTTGATAATATAGTGAATACATTGTTAGGTGTTGACAAAAAGTCCAAAGACAACCTAAATGCCCGTGTTGACCTTCAAAATATGGGCATAAGGCCAGAGCTTCACCCGGTAGAACGAGGAAATAAGACTTATCTACCTCCAGCAATTTTCACACTGAGCACAAGGTTTGTGAAACACAGAATGACATTAATACAGACTTAAATTTGTCCCTTACATAATGTTAATGCAAGCTTCAATGAAATTCTTTGTCCTTAACTTATTTTTCAATTCTCTAATTATGGGCTTGAAAGGATTATGGAAACACATTATGATGATCCTAAAATATGCGGCTTGCTCAATTTTGTTACTGAACAATGGATCTTTTTGAAGCGTGCATGATTATTATGAGGTATTTTTCAGCACGTACTAAATTGCCTTTTTTTGTTTGTTACCTCTATTCTGTCCAGTTCCTACTTGTTATCTGATTTGGTTTGGGACTAGAACTCCTGTGGGACCTAATAACATTTTCTGTTTTACATTTTGCTACACTTGCATCATGCAAAATCAGAATGGCTGTCATTTGAAATCCTTCTGGGTGTGTGGTGTGTTCTTTCATGTGGATTTGCTTCCAATGTTGTTGATAAATTCTTTTGGCTTTTGGAACAACTGTGGGCTAGCTAATATCTTGCAATGCATTGTGGGCTAGGTATGCATTGTGGACTATCAACTTATTTGATTGCAACAAAAAAAAATATTTTGGAATGTATTAGGTTAACACCAGTATATATATTTCCTTGCGATGCTTGAAGTAACAGGATTGTTCTTTTCCCCAGAAACATGTGTGCAGTGTACTTAGACTTAGCTAGTTTTTCCTATTTGAGCACTAGCTCTCATATATTGTGTTCACTTGATTGCAGGCTGCAAAAGATATGATGGTGTTAACTAGTTATTTATCAAGACCTTTTGTGCAGCGTTTAACTTAAGCAAATAGGATCCTGTGATGTTCAAACTATGAATATTTTGTTGAACATAAGCTATCGCACTCCTGTTCTACAATTCTATATATGTGATGCCGTTTTTTGCTGAACAATGTAATCTGTCGGCTGATATGGAAGTACTGCTTGTAAATTTTAGCTGCCATTTGACTTTTTGTTGAACAATGTGATTCTATCAGTTATAGTGATAATTATGGAATTAAAATCTATGATGTTAGTGTGTTGTCTACTACTAGTGAATAAGCATATATGTACAAACTGTGAAAGAAGGTATTTATAGATGGCAGACTATTAAAAATATTTTTTATTAATTTAGTTTGGTAATTTGTAACCGCCACCGTAGCTAGAGCAATAGGGGCACACATAAATGCCGTAGAAAAAGCCGAAATGAGGGCAATTGCAGATGCCAGCTTATCCTCCTGTTGGGGCATCTAACGCCACAGATAATATCAATTGGGGCGTTTGTAAATGCCGGGGTAGATTACTCTAGAAGGGAGTTTGTAAACGCTGGAGTAGATTACTCTGGAAGGGCGTATATAAACACCGGGATATAGACTATTCTGGGGCGTTTGTAAACGCCGGTTTAACTTTGTGTATGGCGGCATTTCCTAAACGTCGAGGTTGCTATCAACGCTGGGAAAAACCTTTGCCGATGGCACTTATGTGATCATTTGGTAAACATCGGTAAAAATTCCTTCCGTGGCATTTACACACATTCTAGGGCATTTATAGGTGCCCTAGCAAGTTGGTCGTGTTGTAGTGACAATGAGTAGCCAGCTGTTAGTTGTGAGTTTTGCATCACTAGTTTTATATTGTATTTGTTTCTTAGCAAAACATGAAATTAAAATATTGCTTACATTTCCAACAACTACTTAGGCTACTAGCACAAATAGCACTACTGCACTGCATAGTCTATACAGGATAACAATGAGCAATATTTATTTAATCCCTTCATTACTCCTAATCCAAAGCTCCCATCTGATAAATGCCTGCATGCCTCCACCTAATCATTTGCGTACCCATGGCCCCTTCTAGATCTAGATGCAGATGGACATGGAGCTTGGTCTTTCCTCTCATAAAGTCACACGAAACGGCATCTCTTCCCCCTAAGCCGTTCCGTTCCAAATTTCTCATCTCCTCAAAATCTTTCGCCGGTGAGGCTCGAGGCTGCACCAACGTGTCGTTCAGTCATGGCAACCACCATCGTGGTCTCCTATTAAATCGCCAACACCAGAGAGGCCATTGTCCAGCCACAGCCACCATCTTTCAGGCTTCCCACATATGCTCCTCGGGCGCGCTCTTGTCCCACATAACCGCAGCCAAAATGATGTTATTGAGGCGGCGATGATAAATGACAGCGTGGGCATGGCAGACTAGCAATAATGATAGTGCTATGGAGGAGCGGCGATGGTGTCCAATCAAGGGCGGCAACCTCTTGTGCTAGATCTCCTCTTTGAAATATCTTGTAGCACAGTTGAGGCTGAGCTTGTTGATGTTATTCATGTGAGTATTGAAGTTTGGATTTGCTAAGCTCAACTTGCAATCTACGGTGTTTTGTAGGAGTGAAATGACCATCGATGTTGCTCCGGTGTTGCGCCTGGGATCATACAAAATCACAAAAGTATCACGATTCCAACAATCCTACCAGCTGGGTCATGATCCTACTGTGATACTAGCATATTTTGATCCATCATGCATTTCGTATCACTAGCTCTCTGTGAAATTGTGGGATTGTACGATACTATGATTAGTATCACGATCCTAACAACATTAGAGGCATGGCGCTAGAAGCTAGGAGGCATGCCACGTACTCGGCTCATGGAGACATGGCCTGTAAAGCAAGAAGTGTCCAATGCGAACCTATGTTTCACCGTGGGGTTGCCCTTGAGGCTGATCACATCATGCCGAGGTGATGTATTGGCACTTGTCGAAGTGAAGCAATCAATCCAACGGGCATGCATAATTAAGATGCCAATAGATTGAGCTGAGCTTGGTTGAGAGAATGCCCTGTATGTCAAGTAATATCATACGGGGGCGAACCCATTGAGGAGTGTTGCCCCTTGCTAGACGAACTAACCTAAAGACGAGAGGACTACATTGGGGTGTGAAGTACTAGAAACTGATGAGTATCCATTCACTCAGCCTCGAAGGGTGAGTATCCTTTCACTCAGCTCTAGAGGGTGAGTATGTGTTCACTCTGTTACAAAGGGTGAGTATCCGTTCATATGTGTTCACTCGGCCTTGAAGGGCAAGTATCCATTCATTTGGCCCCGAAGGGTGAGGTTGTGGCCGCTCAACCCCGGAAAGCATGGCTTATGAAGCAAGCAGTGCTTCACCGACAAAGGTGTGGCCTTTAGGTGGGATGGCATGCACCGAGTTTGGCTGAAGCAAAGCGGTTAAGGCCGAGTTGAACCATGCTGAGGCCAAGTCATCGAGGGGTGTTAGGACTCGCTGGAGTGAATCTGTCAAGCTAAGGGTTGCCCCTGGTTGAGGAGACACCATCAAGATAAAGCGAAGTTCAGCTAAAACAAAACAATCAAGAGCGAGTCAAACCACACTGAGGATCAGCCATTGAGGCATGTTGGGTCTCACTGAAGTGAATCCTTTGAGTTAGGGGGAGCCCCTAGTCGAGGAGACCATCGAGGTAAAGTGAAGTTCAACTGAGATAAAGCCATCGAGGCCGAGTCGAACCACATCGAGGCCAAGCATTGAGGTATGTTGGGGCTCACTAAGATGAATTTGTTGAGATAGGGGGAGCTTCTAGTCAAGGAGACACCATCGAGGTGAAGAGAAGTTTGGCTAGGCAAAGCCATCAAGGCTGAGTTAAACTACACTTAGGCTAAGCCATCGAGGTGTGTTAGGGCTGGCCAAGGTAAATCCGTCAAGCTAGGGGGAGCCCCTAGTCAAGGAGATGCCATCAAGATAAAGCAAAGTTTGGCTAAGGCAAAACCATCAATGCCAAGTTAAACTACGTCGAGACTAAGTTATTTTAACATCTTGATTTTTGGGGATTTTTAAAACCTTGAATTTAAAAATAAATTTCTAAAATTTTCCTGAACTTTAATCAAGTTTAAATTGAATTTTCAAAATTTTAAATAATTTAATGTGATTAAATTAAACCTCAACATTAGCTGAAAATATTTTAATTGAGTACTTTGTGTCACAAGAAATTTTCTGAAATTTTCTGGAATTAAATTAAACTTCCAATGAATTTTAGAATTTTAAAATGACTTAATCTGAGTAAAATAAACATCAACATAAGTTGGAAAGATTTTATTTGGATTCTTCAGGTCTCAAGGAATTTTCTGGTATTTTTGGTGAATTTTTGTGATTTATTTGCTATTTTCTAGAGCTCCTAGTGTTTTATTTGAATTTCTGGAAAAGATTTAATTGGGGAAATTCTCTCGGCCGCCCGATCTTCTCTCTCCTCCACGCGTCAGCCATCCGTCGCCTGCCGACGCCGCCGTACCCCTTCCCGCCTTCCCGCTCTCCACGCCGCCCGATCAACCGCCTGGACGCGCCCGCGCGCCCGCGCCTCGCCTCTTCTCTCAGCCGCCCGATGCCGTGGCTGCATCCCGGCCGTTCGCACCCGCTCTCGCTCGAAACCCTAACCCTAACTCTAACTCGCGGCCGCCCGTCCGATCTACCCACGTGGCCGCATCCTAGCCGTCTAACCCGCGTCCGCTACCGCCCCGCACCGCAACCGATCGGGACACCTCGGTTCGCGTGCTTTTATTCGCGTTCGTCTCTTGGTTCGCGTGCACGTCTCGCCACCGCCCTCTCGCCTCGCACCGTCGTTCCGGAGCCGCGCTGCCGTCGCCCGAGCGCCCCGCCCACGCCCGTCGCCGCCGCCGCCGTCGTCGTCCCCGAGACCTCGCCGGTGAGCCCCTCCGCCCCCTCACCGCCGCTGCGTCGCCCTGGTCCCCCGCGTCGCCTCTCTTATCGCCCGCTCCTCGCATCGGACGCGCCCGCACGCACGACTCGGTCGCTGCACTGCCCACCCGCACACCCCCGCGCGCGACGCTTCGCGCGGCGCGCCGGCCATGCGTCGCCCATCGCCGACCATCCCACCCCCGCGCCGTCGCATCGTCGCCGTCCGTCCCGATCGGAGCCGGGAGACACCTGCTCGCGCCACGCGTCCCCTCCTCCACCGTTGGATCCCGCCGACGCGCCCCCGCCTCGCCTCGCGCCCGCATCCGCGCGACGCCTCGTGCGACGTGCCCGCCATGCATCGCCGATCGGTCGCCGTCCCGCCTCCGCGCCGCGCGATCGTCACCGTCCTCCCAGATCCGATCCGGCCACCCGCATTTTGCCGCGTGGCCGTTCCCGAACCGTCCGATCCTGCCGCCGTCGCCGCGCCCGAGCCGTGCCATGTCAGCCCTAGCTGACGCGGCGGCCACGTCAGCCCTAGTCCACGTGGCTTGCCATGTGGCATGCCACGTCAGCAACAACCCGCCGCCCCAAGCCACGTGGCAGCCACGTCAGCTGCCACGTCACCCCCGTGCCACGTGGCAGCACCAGCTGCTACCACGTCACCACCGCCCCGCCGCGTCAGCGCCGCCGCCCCCGCGTGTACTGTTTGGTGCGCCGGGTTCACCGTGGACTGGGTATTCTGTAGACCGGGTTCACAGCACAGTGCATTTTCTGAATTTCTCTAATTTCTTTTAGGGTTTATTTTCTGAGAGCCCGTTCTCCTCCGTCCTAGCTCCGATTGACCCCGTTCTTTTTTCTAAATTCATATAAAATCGAGCTCTAGCTGTTGGTTCTAGTTTTGTGATTTTTGGAGTTCATTTGCTTATTATTTTATGTGTTTTCTTTGTTTCTATTGTTTTCCCTCTCGTTAGATTCGGATTCCGGAGGAGCAAAATCGACGCCCGAAGACCAGGAGTACCTCACTGAGCAGAACCAAGGCAAGTCGTGTCCTTTGATCATGTTGAACCCAGTTTGAAATCTATTATTTAATTATTTTATTTTTAATTATATTGCATCGCTATTTTTATAAACCTTTGTATTGGTAGTTATTGTCCGATTGAATTCATCCCTCCTTGATAACTTTGAACACCATGATACCCTTGTCACCATAGGTTGGGAAACATACTAGTGATGTTATGATATTTGTCACATGAGTTGGTACGATAGAGTGCTTAGCTTTGTTTATAGTTACGATTGGGTTTATCATCACATGTGAATTATCAATTTGACTTAATGATATATGGAATTGTGGTTGGTGCCACGTTTATTAAAATTTGTGCCATGACGTTGGTGCGTCATCGGCGGTGGTTATACAAAACTTGGTTTTCACTCAGGCAAGTGATTGTGCAGTAAAGGGGGAAGTGTTGGAGTACTTCGAGGGATGAGGTAGTCTCGCCCGGGTAGAATTAAGGACTTAACTTTGTACGCCATTGATCTGAGTCTTACCATACAAACCACGTGTCTGGTATGGGACAGACCTGGCTGACTAATTTGGGATGTTTCAACTTTAATCTTGCCATTGAGATGAACATGGTTGCTGATTTCCATGTGGCGCAAGGGGAGGTGTGATGCGAATCCCTAGCGGGCGGATTGAGTTGAAATTGAACTTTGTAAAGGTCTTGTTGTGATTACCTTAGGCCGAGGCTAATCACATCGTGTGGGTACAGTTGTGCAACCTCTGTAGAGTGTAAAACTATTCGAATAGCTGCGTCCTCGGTCATGGACAATACTCGGTGATTTCACACGAGGGGTAGTTATTTCTGAAACTTGTGAATGGAAGTGGACATGTGTTCACTGTTGGTTTAGATTATGGATAGGAGGTCCATAAGTGGTTAGTTTAGCTTGTGGATGGGAGGTCTGCAAGTGGTTATGTCAATTCCTTTGATTATTTACTTATTATTATTGTTTTACTTAAAGTTCGCTTTCAATCTATCTATTGTATTTACCTTCAACTGTCATTTATGCAAATTAACCTTTCAGCCATCCTTTGGTAAGCCTTGCATATTATATTGCATTCATTTGTTACAAACGACTTGCTAAGTACCAATGTACTCACGGCTTTATGCCCAATGTTGCTCAGTTGAGGAAGAGGAGTATCACCAGCAGGAGGTTCCAGAAGGAGAGTACTTTGACGACTTCACGGATTAGGCTTCGTTCTCCACTCGATAGCCTGTGGGCTTGTCGATTGGCCACTACGCTTTATTTTGGATTTCCGCTGCTAGTTTTTGTTAAACCTTCGGGCCAGTTTATTGTAAGCTTGACCATAAGGTCGTACGTTTTGAGATTTATTGATATTTGAGCTTTTCCTTTATTATATCGTGTATACGGTTGTGATTTCATCTATGTTTGATTGTGTGCACTAGCATAATCCTGAGACTAGTGCAGAATACACAGAGAGACCGGATTTGCATATTCGGATCTCGACAGTTATCAAGGTATGTTAGGGCTCGTCGAGGTGAATCTATTGAGTTAGGGGGAGCCCCTAGTCGAGGAGATACCCTCGAGATGACATGAAGTTCAGCTAGGGAGAAGCCATCGAGGCTGAGTTAAACCATACAGAGGATAAGCTATCAAGGCGTGTCGGAGCTCGTCGAGAGGAATCCATCAAGCTAGGGGGAGTCTCTAGTCGAGGAGATATCATCGAGGTGAAGTGAAATTTGGTTGAGGCAAAGCCATCAAGGCTAAGTCGAACCACACGGAAGCTAAGCTATCGAGGCATGTTAAGGCTCTTTGAGGTGAATCCATAAAGCTACAGGAAGTCCCTAGCCGAGGAGACACCATCGATGTGAAGCAAAGTTTGATTAAGGCAAAGCCATTGAGGCTGAGTCGAACCACGCTGGGCTAAGTCATCAAGATATGTTGGAGCTTGCTAGGGCAAATTCATTGAGCTAGGGAGAACCCCTGGTCGAGGAGATGCCATTGAGCTGAACCAGTCCGAGTAGGGCAAAGTCACCGAGGCTACTCCTCCTAGTAGAGCATTTGACTATGGCCACTTTCCTTTTTGAGACTATGACAAGAAGATAGGGCAAGTGAGAGGTGACAACAAAGCTCAAAGCATGCAACCGAACTTAGTAGTGGAGTTCAGACACAGTTCGAAGTTGTGAACATGATGTGGAGTTGTTCTGACCACCGGAGTTCGAACACTGTCCGAAGTGGTGTGGAGTGAGCATAGGCGGTCCAGAGTGGTTCGGAGTGACCCAGAGGGGGGTTCAGAGCACAAAGTGAGCAGAAGGGTCTGAAGCAGCGTGGGGTGTGAGAATGGAGCATAGAGAATGGTGCACTCTAGAGCGGCATGGAGTGCATGGATGGAGTTTGGAGGAGCATGACCCGAAGGGTTCCAGAGTAGCATGGAGTGAGAGGATGGGGTTCGGAGTGGCACGTAGTGAGTAAGGAGGTCCAGAGTGGCGCACAGTGAGCAGAAGGGGCTCCAGAGCAGTGTGAAGTGACCTGAAGGGAGTCCAAAGGAGCATGACCCGGAGTGGGTTTGGAGCGGCGTGGAGTAACCCACAGGGGGTCCGGAGGAGCTTGACCAGGAGGGTTTCAGAGTGGCATGGACCGAGATCGGACCACAATGCACCCGGGAGCGACACAGAGTGCGCGAACAAAGTCTGTTGTAGCATGACCTAGAAAGGTCCAAAGCACAGCATCTGGACAAGGTTCTGAGCAACATGGAGACGGTCTGGGAGCACGGCGTAGCGCGGACGAAGCACCTGAAGGGGGTCTAGAGGAGAGGGAGTCTAGATTGGGGAATGTAGATGGGGTCCTGAGGAGAGGGAGTCTAGAGCTGCGAGTGTAGACAAAGTCTAGGACGACGCACATGGATAGGCTTCGAAGTTCAAAGCACCCAGAGAGTGTCGGAAGGAGAGGGGGTCCGGAGTGGCACATGTGAATATAGTGCACGGACCTAGTACACAAGCAAAGTCCGGGATGGTATGCACCAATGGGGTCTGAGGTCCGAAGCACCCAGATGGTGTCTGGAGGAGAGGGAGTCTGGAGCGGAGCACACAAATGGAGTGTGCGGACAAAGTCCAGGGCGGCGTATGTGGACGGGGTCTAAGGTCCGAGTACCCAAAGTGGGTCTAGAGGATAGGGAATCCAGAGCGACATGCACAAATAGAGTACATAGAGCAACACGTGCGGATGAAGTTCAGGGTGGCGTGTGCGGACAGGGTTTGAAGTACAGAGCACCCAGAAGGGTCCAGAGGGGCACACAGTAATGGAGTGCAGGGAGCGACGCATGCAAACAAAGTCTGGGGAGGAGTGCGCGGATAGGGTTCAAGGTTTGGAGCACCCAGAGGAGGTCCGGAGGAGAGGAGGTCTGAAGAGGGGGCACGAATAGAGTGCGTGGAGCGGCACATGCAAACAATGTCTGGGATGGAGTGCGTGGACCAGGTCCGAGGTTTGGAGCACACGGGGGAGGTCCTGAGGAGAGGGTACTGGGAGCAACACACGGGGACGAAGTCCAAGGCGGTGCGTGTGAACGGGGTTCAAAGTTCGAAGCACCCAAAAGGGATCTGGAGGGGAGGGGGTTTGGAGAGGCATGCACAAACAGAGTGGAGTGCATGGAGCAGCACATGCAAACAAAGTCTGGGGCAAAGCACGAGAGTGATGGTCAGTGGAGTGAGTTCATCTAACTCCCACAAGGAGGAATCGACCCATCGTGGCAGATGCACGGGGCTAAGTAGGTCCGACGCCAATGAGTAGAGCAGAGACACCGACCAAGCATGATGGATGTGCAGGGGTAAAGCAGGTCTAGCGTGGATGAGTGGAATGAGTCTTCTTCACATTGGGCGGCATGGCTTTTCACTCAAGTCCCCATGGACAGCACAAACTATATATCGTTGATACGATATTAGACAACAAACTTATGAACACCCCCAGTCGGATTTGTGAACTACCGAGGATGCAAAGGGACTCAACGAGAATCACACACAAGTGACTGAACTAGTATATGAGTGTCAAGTGTTACAAGTGGCCTCGAGGCCTGGGTTGAACTCACCCCAAGCCCCCGGACGATGTGGCTAGTGTGCAAAGTATCACACTTCGCCAAGATTGATCTCAGTTGACTCCTGAACCTCATTTAGGGTGGTGCGGACCTCGTCCTGGGTGGATCTCAGACCTTGTTCGAGTGACTTGGATCTCGTCCAAGCTAGACTCTGGCATTGTCCATGGTGGATTCCGAACCTCATCCGAGGTTGGTCCATAGACCTCATCCAAGATGGATTCCAGACCTCGTCCAGGGTTGGTCTACGGACCTCGTCTGAGCTGGATTCTCTGATGTGTGACGCTACGTTGAACTTGTTGTGGCACACTTTGGCGCATCTTGCTTTGTTGAAATTATCGTCAGTCCGAGGTAGAGTGGGACCCTCCCACAACAAATATAATGGATATGTGTGCTAAATTTGACATATCAAACTTATAGCACACCTTTTAGCACCTTTACTAGGATGATATATAGTGGAGAATAATTATGTGTACTAAATTTGACATATGTGTGCTAAATTATCGTTAGATATATAGTGGAGATAAAGAAAGCTTAGTGCAAATCAATGGTCGGTTTGAATAGGACGACGAGAGGAGGATAATTATTCATATATGAGATCACCTTTTAGCACACATTTACTACAATTTTGTCAGCGCACACACAAGACTATCAATTAGGAAATTTGCAATGTTGAACACAAGCATCCCTTCAGCTTTCTCGTGCTATTCTGGAAAGTAGAAATGAAATCACATCAATCAAGCGGAAATACATATCGAGCGTACGTACACCACTATATCAATGCTAACGTGCCACCGACAACACACGGCCGATTTGGGAATCAAAACCATACAAAAATTCCTGCCCAACAAAGATCCTTCCAAAGATAAACTTGGAAGCTATATAGTGTCAACAAAAAATCCAAAATGTGCTTTGGTGTCGTGTTTTTAGTTCCGAGTGTACGGCAATGATAGGCAAATAGCCAAGCCAAGTAGGCAACATCCATATTGAACGCACCAAATAGTCAAATATATAAGTGGTGTATTTGAGAGGGGGGAAGCGACTAGGGATATCTCTACTAAAAAGAATTAGTTGATGGTTTGTATGTTGTTCTATCTTTTCCCTCACTCCCCACCTAAAAAAATGATTCACCCTTAACTATCCACAGCCGTCCGATCTCCCTCAATTCTCCATAGCTGTCCATCGCATGCGATCTCCTCGAAGTCCCCAACTGCTCCCTCCCCACCCTACACCACCACCACCTCCTCCCCACCCCACACTGCCTCTCCCCCCAAGTACCCAACGACCCCCTCCCAACCCACACTCCCACCGCCTCCTCCTGCCCCCACTTCTCCCCACCTTGCACTGCCACCGTCTCCTCTTCCCCCACTCCTCCCTACCCCGCACCGCCGCCGTCTCCTCCCCCCACCCCACCCCACGCTGCCGCCTCCTTCCTACCCCACACACCTCCTCCTTCCCACCCCACCCCGCACTGATGCCTCCTCCTCCCTTCCCTCCCCACCCCTTACCTCACCGCCTCATCCCCTACCGCGTCGTCCTCCCCTCCTCCCAACCTTCCATCGCCATCGCCTATCTTCATCCCCTCCTCCCTCCCCTCGACGTGACCAGACAGTGGTGCTTACCTCCTCCCCCCAACCTCCCCACCTTTCCTCCTGGCTTCCCTTCCTCCATGTTAGTCACCCCTGATCTCTTGAACTCCCATTGCTAATCGCACTAATTTGTACAAGTATAGGATGGGCTGGTTAAGGTGTGGTTTGGGTTAGGATTCGTGTCTATCTAGGGCTTGATTTGGGGTGTGGGTCTGGGTGAATTTGAGAGATTTTCCATCGATTTTTCATGGAGAACTACCCGATTTGGAATCCGATTGGTTTGGTCGCCCATCGATCGAGATTTCTGATCAGGGTTTGTGGATTAGATGTTGAACTAAAATTGTGGTGTTTGAATTGATCGTGTCAAGGTTATTTTTGGTAGGCATTATTTTATTTGTAGTAAGTCCGATCATAGCATGATTTGTGGCCAGATTATGGCATGGCGTGAGTAGTTTCTTTTCATGTATTAGTTCATTTCTATGTGCGGCCAAAATTTCTATGTAAATGCTTCCTGCTCTTGTATATAAATAGCAGAAGAGATATAACAGAAAAGTCACAGTAGAGAGTTCAAGTGACACAAAAGTTTCTTCTTGTGCTCTCGTTGCTAGTTTTTGAGTTCCATGTTGTTCACGTGTGTTGTGTATTGGCTTAGTGCCAACAATAGAGTAGCGTTCGATCGATATTGGCGTTGATTTGGGGTTATGTGATCTTGGTGGTCTTGGATCTTTTAGGGATCATGTTGTTTGAGATTTGGTTGATCAGAGCATTGGTTTATGCAGCATTGACACAGTTGTTGGGATTTGTTTGGGTGGTTTGGGGTGAATTAGGATTATGCTTCTAATGTATATTCATATTCACTAATGTTCTTGTAATTTTCACGCAGGATTAGGTGGGGCTGCATAGGCAATTCTGGTTCGCGGACGGGGTGGACGCGTTGCTCATGGTGGCCGATGCAGCCGAGGTAGTCACCAATAGCGTTGCGCAGCTGCTCATGATGCTCATCTATTAGCAAGTTTGATTGAGTTGCTGGTAGTTGATAGTTAATAGTCAGAACATTCATCAGTTAGTAGTCAGTAATTGTTAGTAGTCGGTTACGACTAGTCTTTAGAGCAGTCGGTCGGTTACTAGTCGACGCAATTAGTAGTCAGATGTTACAACAGATCATGGAATAGCACAATTAAATGGTCGTATTATGTGCTTTAATAGCCACGATTTGAGTGGCCACGTCTTTGTATCTTTTGTCCTTTAAATACTTTAATAGAATCAGAGAAAACATCGGGTTGGCGATGAAGAAAAATAGAGCTACGCTAAGAAGTGTTTCAAACTACCAGCCCCCAAGTGTTGATTAAGACTACGACTTCATAGTCATAATCGAGTCCTCATTGTAGTTATTGAGGTCGCAAATGACTCCGAGTACTCGGTGGTCGTAAGTCGTAATCGACTACGAGTGCTTTCATTTTCAACAAGCGGTATCAAAGCACCAGGTTTGTTGAATATCTGGAAGACATGTTTTCATCGTGGGCTTCGATAGCAAGGCAGTTGGGGACTCCTCCATGGCAGATCCATCTTCGCTCACCTTTGCCACCTCCGCGCTGACCGTGACACCGTGATGACGGTGGCTGCACACCTGCTATCCAATGCATCGTCCAGGAGGCTACAAGCTCCGTCGTCTAGCCCATGCTCACACGAACGAACTACAATGACTGGGTGCTGGTCATGCAAGTCAAACTTCAGGCACAAGGTCTCTAGGAGGCCATCAAGACTGACGACGCAGACTACTGCGATGATCAACTTGTGCTGTCAGCAATTCTCAGTGCCGTGCCGGCCAAGATGCTGTTGACTCTCACCATTAAGAACACAATGAAGGCTACCTGGGAGGCCGTAAAGACCATGCGTGTAGGCATCGACCGTATATGCGAAGCTAAAGCCCAACAACTACGCAAGGAGTTTGGCAGTATCTCCTTCAAAGACGGTGAGTCCATCGAGGATTTCTCGATGAGGATCTCTGGGCTTGCCAACAACCTTCACCTACTCAGCGATCCCATTCGGGAGAAAGAGGTGGTCAAGAAACTCTAAAGGTGGTTCCAGACTGCTACCTTCAGGTGGCCATTTCTATAGAGATGCTCCTCGACATCAGCACTCTCTCGATCGAGGAGGTGACCGGTCGACTCCGAGGGGTGGAACAGCACTACTCCAACCGTGGCACTGATGACAAGGGGACTCATTTTCTTCTCACAGAGGAGGAGTGGCAGGCACGGGCGTAGGCACGCGAACAAGATGGATAAACGACTAACAACTCCTCCACGCGCCATGGCAAGCCACGCGGCAGGCATGGTCAAGAGTCCGCCAATAGTTGGAAGGAGACCCGTACTAACAGTGGCCCTAACTACCCCAAGAGGGACCAATGCAGGTAATGTGGCAAATTGGGGCATTAGGCTCGCAATTTCCATAAGAAAAAAAGGGAGGAGGTGCATCTGGTGCAGAACACCGACGATGATCCATCACTCCTGATGACCCAAGTAACAGCAATGGAAGAAGACATCGCCCGGGCGCCCGCCAAGTAAGAGCAAATCGGTGGGAAAGTCTTTCTTAATGAGGAACTTGCCAGATTGGTCCTCGTTAACAAAGAGTACGAGGAGACTTCCTGGTTTTTCAACACCGGAGCGTCGAATAAAATGATGGGATCTAACGCAGCATTTTCTGAACTCGATCGCGGGATTTCCGGCTCGATCAAGTTCGGTAATGGCTCGGTGGTCAAAATCCACGAGAGTGGCACCATGTTGTTCTCCGGAAAAGGGGATCGACACCGCACCCTCACCAATGTGTACTTCATCCCACGACTATGGAGCAACATCATCAATGTTAGCCAGCTCGATGAGGGCGGCTGCAGTGTGCTAATTGAAGATGGTGTCCTATGCCTCCATGATCGACAATGCAAACTCATCGCCAAGGTAAAGAGGTCACCAAATCGGTTGTATAAGATCATTCTAAGCATAGTACAGTCGATCTGTCTGAGCTTGCAGGTCGACGACGAGGCATGGCACTTGCATGCCTACTTTGGGCACCTCAATTTTGACGCACTCTAGAAGATGTTGGCCATGGGCATGGTGAGCGGACTTCCTTGCATGAAGAACGTCGATCAAATCTGTGACGGGTATGTCGTCAGTAAGCAACAACAAATTCTATTTCCTTAGGAGACCAAGCACCATGCCAATGACCGCCTTGACCTTGTGTACAGTGACCTTTACAGACCCGTCACGCCGATGACACACGGAGGCAAGAGCTATTTCCTCTTGCTCATCGATAACACGGAGGACAATGCCGTAGGCGCGATCAAGAAGTTCCAGACTGCAGTCGAGATTGAGACCGGCTGCAAGCTGCGTGCTCTGCGCACTGCTTGGGGGGAGAGTTCACCTCTATGGACTTCACGGAGTATTCCACCGAGAAAGGAGTACACTGATAGCTCATAGCACCGTACTCACCCTAGCAAAACAGTGTCATTGAGTGCCAGAGTCAGACGGTGATGGCAATTGCAAGGTGCATCCTCAAGGATCGGAAGGTGCCTGGTGAATTTTGGGGGGAAGCCGTATCAACGGCTGTGTTCATCCTTAACCGCTCTCTCACAAGCAGCGTGAGCGGGAAGACTCCCTACGAAGCCTAGCATGGTGTAAAGCCAGCTGTGCATTTCCTTCTGACCTTTGGTTGTGTAAGACATGTGAAAGCCACACAGCCACACGCCGAGAAGCTGGATGACAGGAGCTCTCCTATGGTGTTTGACATACCGGATGTTTGACGCCACATCTGGCAAAGTGCACATCTCTAGGGACGTCATTTTCGACAAGAGAAGAAGCTGGCACTAGGAGCACTCCGAACTAGCCAATGGCCATGACGACTTCACCGTGGCCTACTCTATACCGGTGGTAAGTCATGAAGGTGTTCGACCATAGCATCAACAATCCGACCATAGGGTCCAACTATAGCATCACCCGATCGACCACGACAACTGGAGAGCACTGCTTTGACCATGGGTGTCGGTATGACCATGGGCAAATTTGCATCCCCACCATCGACCATCCCATCGGACATCAACCTCGACGATGAAGGAGCTCTTCAAAGGTTCTGCATGGTGCAAGACTGCATCGACGACGCTCCTCCATGCGAGCTTGATTCCGACAAGTTGCACATGCTGATGATGGAAGAGCTAGCCTCTATCTCCGAGATTCAGGCAGACCAAGGATGGCGGATGGAAATGCAGGATGAGATGAACTCCATTGAGGAGAACCATAAATGAGACGTCATCGATCTTCCGACCAGTAAACGCCCAATTGGCCTTAAGTGGTGTTCAAGCTAAAGAAGGACGCTCGCGGCGAGATCGTAAAGCGAAAGGCGTGTCTAGTGGCCAAGGGATATGTTCAACGTGCAGGCATATACTTCGATGAGGTGTTCACGCCTGTGGCATGCCTTGATTCAGTCTGAGCTCTTGTGGCGGTGGCTGCCCATGAGGGATGATCGGTACATCACCTCAACGTGAAGTCCACCTTCCTCAACAGTGACCTCACGAAGGAGGTATACGTAGTGCAGCCCCCTGGCTTCATCTACACGGGATACGAGCACCAGGTGTTGCGTCTGCGTAAAGCACTCTGCGGACTTCGACAGGCTCCCAGGCCATGGAACTCCAAGCTCAATAGAACACTGAGATCCTTTGGCTTCAAGCGAACCTCGTTAGAGCATGCCGTGTACACCCGGGAAACTGGGGACTCGTGTCCACTCGTGGGTGTATACATCGATGACTTGGTGGTGACCGGTGCTCGTGTGGTGGAAATCGACCAATTCAAGGCTCAGATAGAAGCCGAATTCGAGATGAGTGACCTCAGCTCTCTCAGTTATTATGTCGGAATCAAGGTAACGCAGAGTGAAGGCAAGATCACTCTATCTCAAGCAAGCTACATGACCAAGCTACTACAAAGGGCTAGTATAAACGGCTACAACTTCGTCTATGTGCCAATGGAGCCGCGACTGAAACTGAGCAAGGGAAGCTCCTATTCTTCAGTCGATGGCATGTTCTAGCTAGCATTGTCAGAGGTCTATGCTATCTAGTACACATAAGACCAGACATCGCGTTCGCAGTCAGCTACGTAAGTCAATTCATAGAGTCACCGAGCACTTCAGCTTCGTGAAGCACCGGCTAACCTATGTGGCTAGGACAATCAACTACGAGTACCAGTATGCTAGAGGTACAAAGGCACCAAGCTCATTGGATACAACAACACTAACATGGTTGGAAATGTTGACAATCGGAAGAGTACCTCTGGCATGATTTTATTCATTGGAGGGAGCCCAGTGAGTTGGCAATCACAGAAGCAGAGGATCATCGCACTGTCATCTTGTGAGGCCGATTATGTTGCTGCCTTAGCGGTGGCGTGCCAAGGGATTTGGTTTGGGAAGTTGCCCAGCAATATGTTCAATGTCGAAGCAATAGCAGCAACTTTGCTCATAGACAATAAGTCTGCAATTCAGCTGTGCAAGAATCCGGTGTACCATGGCCGGAGCAAGCACATTAAGATCGTTATCATTTCATTAGGGAATGCATCGAAATCGGCAAGGTCCTCATCGACTACATCAAATCGGACGAGCAGTTGGCGGATCTGCTAACCAAACATCTCAGGCGGATGAACTTTCAGAACCTGCGCGAAAAGATTGGAATCGTCAAGGTAAATGGCAACTAGATCAAGGGGGAGATTGTTATGAAGTTTGATCGAGTTGCCGGTAGTTGATAGTTAATAGTCGGAACATTCGTCAGTTAGTAGTCAGTAATTATTAGTAGTCAGTTACGACTAGTCTTTAGAGCAGTCGGCCGGTTACTAGTCGACGCAATTAGTAGTCGGACATTATGACTGGTCATGGGATGGCATGATTAGCCATGATTCAAGTGGCTACATCTTTATATCTTTTGTCCTTTAAATACTCATTACTATAAAAAAAAGTTTATATTAGACGCCTCATTAAAGATGGTTCATAAAAACCGCTAGTATTAAATGCAATCACAGATGGGTCTTAATAAGAACCATTTGTGATATTCCCACAATATCACAGACGGTTCTTAATAAGAACCATATGTGATACTTCGTTTGTGATATTGACAATATCACTGATGAATAAGAACCGTCTGTGATATGTTTCCCGCATCACATATCTCTAAAATTTCATAATTTCCTATCTGAGTTCGAGTAGGATTCCGTTTTGACACACCTTTAGTAAAACGGACATAACTTTTTCGACGTACTTGTACTCGTTGGAAAACTAACGACGAGCCCGATCCAAAACAATGACCCGCTTGCACCCGTCACCCTCGAAGACCCTTAAAATCGGCCATCTTTAGCCTCAAATTTGCATTCTAAGTTTTTTATTTCTGTTTTTGCCAAAATTTTCAATCTTCCCTTCGAAATTTGGCGTTTGTCTCAACTGCAAAGTTGTAGATCTCGTCGAAATCTTTTAAATGAGTATATATATATACACCATAGAGAACTTTGTTTTTTATATTTTGAGACTAGTTATTTATATTATATCAGTATATATACAGCTAATATCACAAACGGTTCTTATTAAGAACCGTCTATGATAAATCTGACCGCTAGGCCCATCAATTCTCCTCAACCCAATTCCACTCAATAGAAACTGACCAACCCACATCTCACAGATCGTCCCACCTCTCTCTCCCCTATAAATACTCACCTGAACCCATCCCCTACCCTTTATGCGCTCAAAATCTCTTCAGGCTCCTCCTTGATCAATCTGATGGAAGCGAGTGCAGACAATTTGAAGGTCGCATACCTGGTCAGCCAGCCAACACCTCCCTCCATTGTTTCTTCTAGTATTTGATTCTGTAACTACGATGATTCTGTTGCTAATTTGTGTCATTTAGAGCTACACAGGAGCTTACAGTGAGGCAGCTGCTAAAAAGGTCTACTCGAGCTATTTTGTGGGGTTAAGGCTGCTCGGTTTGTAATTTAAATGAAAAGTAAATGAAATGTTATCTGCTATATTTTCTTGTGATATTGTAATGGTGGATTGTAATCTTGTGATGTTGTAATGGTGGATTGTAATGGAAATATAATGTTCTCTGCTATATTTGATACTGTATTTGCTTGTTTTTGCTTGTTTTCCAAAGACATAGCAAACATTTTCTGAGGTCAATTGAAAAATAGAAAAAAAATTAGGTATATAATGAACTATCATAGAGGGTTTTGTAGTATAAACCGTCTATGATTTACTATCACAGACGGTTCTAAATAAAAATCGTCTGTGATACTCACACATCACAGACGGTTCTAGTTTAGAACCGTCTATGATGTGTTAGTATAACAGACAGTTCTAAACTAGAACCGTCTGTGACAGTGTTTTTCACAGACGGTTCTAGTTACAAACCGTTTGTATTGTATTTACCACAGACGACTCACAAACCGTCTATGATAACCTTCGATTATCACTGACCCATAAATTCAGATGGTTTAAAAAACCGTCTGTGATGATGTTTTTGAACCGTCTGTGGTGATGATTTTTATAGTAGTGACTTGAATAGAATAAGAGAAAACATCGGGTTAGCAGCGAAGAAAAATAGAGCTGTGCTGAGAAGTGTTTCAGACTACCAGTCCCTCAGTGTTGATTCAGACTACGACTTCATAGTCGCAATCGAGTCGTCGTTGTAGTTGTCGAGATCGTAAACGACTCCAACTACTTAATGGTCATAAGTCGTAATCGACTGTGAGTGCCTTCATTTTCAACATTGTCTTTGGCGAGGTCGTCGAGGCAACTCCGCCTTCGGCCACAACGTCCTCCACCGCATCTCCGAGGTGCGTCTCGTCCCTATGTAAACTTTCCACTGCTGTTATTTCTATCTATTTGATTGCAGTTAGGAGTGTTGGCTTATTTGAAGAGTAGAACAGTTAACAGAGAAAGCAAAGCGGGGAGAGCATCCGTTGATTGAACTGAGTTCATATTTTTACTGTGCCTTGTTCCATCCCCAATTACTTCACTGAAGTAGGTTTCCTTTAAATTTTCACATCAGTGGTTTCCATGCAAATTGTGATCTATAATACTGCTCACTAGGTGCACGAAATAAGATAGTTGCTTACAGACTTGCAGAACTGTGCATGCATCGTTTCTTCGAACCCCGGCCATCCTTAGCTAAACTTTTGTAACCCTGTTGTTTCAGGTGTGCCTGAAGTTCTTCTATTTGACTATTGGGTCATGGTTTGCTTGCTTCCTCCGTGAGTGTTATTTCTTCATTTTTTTTTTGCGAGTAGTACTGTTTCTTCATTGACGTACTATGCTCAGTTTTACCTGTAGTTTGACCTTATCCCAATAACTACTTGTAGTTCTACCACACATGCTTAGTGCTGAGCCTTCTTAACTTGAGTGAGAGAGGGAGAGGGAGGGAGGAATTTATTTAACCATAGCTCAAGAATGATAATTTGTTGTTAATCGTGTGAAAGTCTCGATATTCCAGACTACCTATTCATGTAATAGTATATCTGTTGCAAAATTGGAGCCAAAACAAAATCCCAAAATTTTCAAGAATAAAAGTTCCCTTTTCCCAAAAAAAAGTAAACATCACCTAAGTTATTTGGAAGCTTGACGAAAAACACCCATTATTTCGTGCATTATATATATTTTATCCAAAATAGCTATGACCCAAGAGCATCTACATGTTGTTTGTTTTAGAAGTACTGTCAGGTATGGATTAGCAATTAGGTATTACAAATTTTGATGCAACCTTACCTATGACAGATAAAGCGGAAGGATGGTGCAAGCGCAACCAAACACATTGACCAACATCAAACTGAAGGGTGAAGAGAAAAAGAGGCATTTGCTAAAGACGAAGCAGAGTTAGCAAAACTAAAGGGTGAAGAGAAAATACTCCAAGGGCTTATTGACAAGCTCAAAGGTATGTTTTTCATAACTATTGGTCATTTGCCAAAGAGTGATATGTCAAGCAAATGTTGTTGAAGATGCTATTTTTTAACGGATACCTTTTATGTTAAAGTAAGACTTTCTATACTATGCAGAGCAAAAGAGATTAATAGAGAAGGCAGAGGAAGAGGAGTGCTTAAGAAAAGAGAAGGAAGAAAAGAGAATGAAAGAAGAAGCAGGAAAACATGTCGCGGATGAAAAGAGAACATTGGATGACTCTCAAGAAGTAGATTTTGAGGAAGCTAATGGGAATGTTGAGAAAGATGAAAGCAAGGTTGACATTTCTTTCTATATATTGGTTAACCTCCTGTCCACCTTTTCTATGTGGATTACTATCACCTGAGTCTGAAGAACTCATCATCCTCATCCATAATATGTGAAATTGACCTAAGTTGGTTGTTAGCATGTCTAATATGTTGGTAGCATTGTAAGTTATTATACTTGGGAGTGAATCACCACCCATCAAATGATTTTAATGCATTGAATCTTCAAACATTCACATAAGTAATGAAGAAATCAATGTTTCTTGTAGATTTTATAATTCCTCCATCATTCAGCATGTCCAATAAAAAAGTATAACCTTAAATTGTTGGTTTAGATTTAGGGTTTTCTTTATATGCATGTACACATAAAGAAATAAATACTCCCAATGTACCCTGGAGATTAATTGGAGGCTCAATTAAATGTCATATGCATGATATTTGCTATAAACTTTGTTTTTTGTTGCAACACACGGACACAAGACTAGCACGTAACTTATGAACTGGTTAATTTTTTACCTTTACATGCACTCACAGGCCAACTGATCATAGTAAAAACATTAACATGGTTTTCTTATTTGTAAGTTATCTTGTTCACCCATGCATCACTACTACAAAAAACATTATCACAGACGGTTGGAAAACGTCATCACAGTCGGTTTCGTAAGCCATCTGAATTGATGGGTCAGTAATGATATGAGGTCATCACAAATATCACAAACTATCTGTAATAGTTAAATATCACAAAAGGTTTTTAAGATAAACCATCTGCGATAGTTGATTATCACAGACGGTTTTTAACTACAAACCATCTGTGACAGTGATTATCACATATGATTTTGAAGCAAAACCGTCTGTGATAATCACTCTCATAGACGATTTGTAGTTAAAAACTGTCTCTGATATTGTAATGCCCTAAAAGTCGTTACGACGTCCTTAGGAAGGTTTTAGCATAATCGCGGAGTCGTCCGGTTTTCGGTAGATCACGTAAGGTAAAATAAAAGATTTTATGAAATAGTCTAAATTAGAAAATAAATTAAAAAAACCTTTAAGTGGGCTGACCAGAGGGGTGGGCCTACCACCTTGAGCCATTCGGCCCAAGGGGTGGCCATACCCCACGAAACCCTAGTCCCTCCCCCCATCAAACCCCTTTTGGCCGCCACCCCTCCCCTCCCCTCCCCTGCGCCTCCCCCATCTCCCCATGTTGCTGCCCTGCCAATTGCTGCAAAGGAGGGTCCAAGGAGGAGAAGAGAAGGAAGAGTAGGAAGGGAGAAAGAGGAAGAGGAGAAGAGAAGATGGTTGATCTTGAGGGATCACCAAGGTAACTTTTCTCCATCCCAATTATCTCTATTTTAGGTGTAATTAGGGTTTTTGGCATGGGATTAGTAGGGGATTAGCAAAGTAATTAACCGATTAGAGTTTTCTGTTGTCGCACGTAGGTTGATTCGCGTAACGCGGCTGTTTGTATAGATTAGAGTTTCACAACAATTTTTCCTGCGGGTCTCGCCAAAAGGAAAGTTGTAGAGGACAACGAGACATATCTTCTATAATGTTTCTAGAATTTTTGGCCATGGGTTTGGGCGCAGCAGAGTCGGGAACTTTGCTGTTTGGCATATGTGTAGTCCTAGACAGATTGCTGTTCGGGTGTAGATTCAGAATAGAAGATGATTTTTTTCTCTCAATAACAAAAGTTGTAGAAAATCTTATGATCTAGTTTTTGCAAAAAAATTTTAATTTTAGAGTTTTTTACAGTAGGTGGGGTGTGTTAGAAGATGATTGGCCAGATTGCTGAAATAGAGTATGTCTTCTGTTTTGCATATTAAATTACACCATGTTAGCACCAAAATAAAAATAAGTGGTCTACTTGAATATTGAAGATAATTCATTTTAGTTTCCAGAAATATCTCATTTTCTGTAATCGACTTAATAGTTTTAAAGATACAAAAATATTAAGCAGTGTTGCCGCAGTGGGTCGAGCAGAGAGGCTTTTGTTGGGTTTGGGGTATAGCGATATTTTTATTTTCTTAATTCGCAATTACCTTGCGGTAGTCATGTGTTAAGAGGTAATTTTGGATAGGTGGTTTTTCTCCTGACCGCGCGTGATTGCTTCACTTCAACAGTAGAGATAAGTAAACGTAGCGGATGTACTAACGTTTAACTCATTAATCATACTATCTTCACATTAAATATTTGTCTTAATCCGAGATGCTTTGCCATTACTACATGATTTCTTAATGTGATCTATGTGATAGCAATTTAATAATCATTTGTTCATACCTTGATAGATTACTTGTGGACAGTGGTGGGTTTCTTGATAAAACATGTGTGGATGATGAGGTAGAATACTTGATAAATATATTACTGATCTTTGCAGTTATATTATTGTGAATCATATCGTTCATATCATGACATGTCAATTTGTATTGTGGATGTCGCCGCACATCGCCGCGACTGTACTGGTACAACATTGTACATTACCGTAGTACGATGCACACTCTTACCTTGTTGGGTAAGGGTGCAGTGGATCATATGCATTCATATGTATTTTCATTGTGGATAGATCATTTGCATACTTATGCAATGTGTGGTGGATGAATTATTTGCAAACAAATGCAACTTCTTAACTGTTTTTGCGGAATTGACTCATGAGAGTCCCTTGTGGTATGAGGAATATGGCTGTGGTCGTTAAGTGGGGTTCATCCACCTTGTGGTATGGTAGGGGATGTGGCTGTGGTAGGAGGAATATCTCTTGTGGTAACTGTTGATAGCAGTTGTGGTTGTGGGAAAGAATAAGATTAGTGAGGAAAATAAGTTAATGCTTTACTGATATTGATAGTAGTGGTGGTTGTGGTTAAGAAGTAGGCATTCGAGTCCTAATTGCTAATATTTTGTTGTTGTTGGTAGTAGGTGTGGTTAAGTTTATAAATTGTGGTCATTGTGGAAAGTAAATGTTGATGCTTAAACTATTGTTTTTCCCTTCTTCTAGGTGATTCTCGAGCATGCATGAGAAGGATAGAGCGGTACAACACTTTCACACACCTTATCATGATTCATGTTGTAATAAATAAGTGAAGTTTTTAGTTATTCATCCTTTTCACTGATTGTTGATCATTTTTTTTATTATTGGTGCTAGGCTGTGGTTCGCTTAAATTGATTAAAATTAAGAGCAGTTGTTCTTTAATTAATAGTATCCTATTACCTTTTGCCTTAGTATGCTTCCGCTTAGCTTATCATATTTTTAGAAGTTGTTGTCAGTTTATTTTATCTTGTAAATTCACTATTTGTGGAGTGGTTAGTGGTATCCCAGGGCAATGTGGGTCCTGGGGTGTTATAAATATTCTTTACTTTTTCTAAATATTTTTTTATTTATTGGCTAGCATCAGGAATTGCTAGTCATGCTCTCTGAAATAAGCAGATCAACACATGCATACATCCAATTCACATCTCAATTCATTTCAAAACAAAACATCCATTGCACAAATCAATTAATTAAAATAAAATAAAATATCTATTAACAAATACACATGTACAATCAAGGTCAATATTATCCCAAACAAAATCATTCTTTGTTGTGGAACACTCCGTCTGATTTTATGGTTTTAGCCCTCAAAAAGAATACGTACTCTCCTTGAATTTGTGCAAGATTGGACTGTTCTAGCGCAGTTGTAGGGATGGGCGCACCCTGTCGATAAGAATATCAATATCATGCGTATATATATAACTTGATAAGTATGAAAATAATTATTGCAATATTGACAAACCTTAGGATCGATGATCTTCAAGGAATCGAGTAGTAGTTTTATATGGTGGCAAACATAGAATTCACAAGTATTGCTTGGCGGCTGCTGGTGGCACTGCAAAAATAGAATTTGTTAATTCAAGAGGCATTACTACCAAGTATTATATAGGATTAATGTGTACTAGCGAATGCCAGAAAATTTCGAACATGTTGTAGGGCGTTGGCCCCTCCCGTCGAGCCACATACCTCTACAACGTATGTGACGAACGACCTACGTGATTCCAAAAAGTTAGCCTTAGTCATTCGGAAGGAAAAAAATAGTACAATACAATTATGTATGGAGAAAATATATTTACCTATCAATTAATCGACCGATAACTGTATAGTTGGTTTTGTTCTTCCTTAGGAAATCAAGATATATTACCTTGTTCTATTTTGTTATAATTACAATTAAAATCCAGTGAAACCTATATAGGTATGTTGGCTGCTGTCATTAAACCTAATTTTGTGTTGCTTATGAAGTAGAAATCAATAAGTATAGCCACTAGTGTAGCACTTACCCCTAATTGTAGGGCATAAGTACAAATTTCTTATTGCGGTGGCTCAGCAATGCTGTTATAATGTAACTTTCGATGAAGGATGCATCCTCGTTGATAGTATCTATGGCGACCAAGCGTAGGTCCAGGAAACCAATTAGTGATTTAGATAATCTGATTTCAGTCACCATGTATCTATATATATACACACACAAAAGCAACAAATTATATATGATATTTATCGGTAATACATGAACAGAGACTGTGATTGTACACACTTACAGCGTCCAACATCGAACAAGTGAGGCATCGAGAGTGTTGAGCGTGAAGAGATCAAATAAATCCTCGAAGGTCACCATGAAGACACAATTATGAACATCGTGCTGGAAATGATATGGCCTGAATTTACTATTGAAACCTGAGCGCCATTGTCCCTCTGGCTTATTGGCCTGTTTCATATACCATGAGTGTAATTTCTGGAAACTAAGTCATAGGGTTAGGAGGTGCTCTGTCGGGACAATCATCGGCTCGCCTAGTATGAATTTGCGGGCCAATGGCAGGTAGGGGATATCATCATCGCTCTTCTTTGATTTGCCATGCTGCCTCGGTTGTAGATCGACTTCATGGTAGTCGACTGTAAAGAAAGCACCGGTGCAAGTTTCTTCGGTGGGAATAGCACCCGTGAACATGGCACCAGTGCAGGTAGTACTGGTGCAGTTAGCCCCTGTGGATATGGCATCGGTGCAGGTAGCTTTAGTTCGGATTGGCCCTGTGGACTTGGCACCAGTGTAGAATCATCCAAGCAAATGTCGCTTTTAGGCCACTGGATGAATGTTCCAATGGCTTTCCCTAGAATCACGACCTCATCGTTAGGGGGCTTCGGTAGCAAGACGACCTCAAAATTGACATGAATACCATCTAGATTCACCTTTCTAAAGCTTGGCGCTAAAGGTGCACTGTGCACTAAGGCCCTAGGACCGGACGGATATGCCTGGCCCCAAGCAGCGCACAGGAAAATAGAGGCATATCTCACTTCGAGCTTACACTTCGCAGCCACCTACATAACGATACAAAATTAGTGTAACACCCCATTTTCAAAGTCTAGTAAGAATGTAAATTTTCAAGCTTATGATAATTCAGAAGGCTTTATTCCCAGTTTGATTTGTTCTTGGTGCTTTCCAAAAGGAAAATTTCAAGAAAATGCAAACTAAGTTTTAATAAAAATCTTGTTTTGTCTCCAGCCTAACATCTCAAAGTGATCCTCAAAATTCTGGACTTAGAATTTCACGTCATCGATAGAAGTTCAAATGATGTGGTGTTTAATCCTTTCAAGGAGGATAGAGCAAGAGGATGCGTGTGTGTGTGTTAATTAAAACCCCTCCAGGTGTACACCGTCGCTCGCTCTCCTTTTTCCCTGTGGACCGAGCGCCTCCCTCGCCCGACCGTGCCGCCGCCGGCCCTCCGCCCCAATCCACGCCGGGAGAAGCTACGACGCCAACGCCCTTGCCTTCGCCGCCTCGTCTTCAAAGACCACCTCTCCTTCGGCGCGACCGCGAGAGACCTTGGACACGCCACTCCGCCCTCTCTTTTCGCGCCGTCCGCCAGCCCTCGCAGCTCGCCGTCCCCACCCGAGCTGCGCCGCCAGAGTCCTTCGTGGGCCCCACGGGTCCCGCCGGCCGTAGCCCCTTGGTCTTGGTGCCGCGCCAAGATCGTGGCCGCGACGGCGGTGACGCATCCACGCGCACGACGCCATGCCGCCTTGCCCTCCCCGACGCGCCTCCTCCCCCGCCTCTATAAAAGCGTCGAGCCTCATCACCGTTCACCCCACCGGCTTGCAACCGCCCCATCTCCAGCAAGCCGGCCTCATCTTCCTTGCCGTCCAGCCCACTCCCGCCCGCCCGCCCGCCCCACTCGGCCCCAGAAGCACCCAGTGAGCTCAAGGTGGGTGTGGGAGCTACTGTCGCGGGATTGCTCTCCGTAGCCGAGCCGCGGCGCTAGCTCCCTATCTTGGCGCCGCCTAGCTCGCGCCTTGCCGCCGAGCCTGCTCCGCCGACCCGCCCTCCCGAGGGCTCGCCGGCCAGCGCAGCCCCGAGCCGCCTCGGTAGCCGCCGTGGCCTCCCGCCGCCGGCGGCTCCATCTCCTCTCGGCCGGATGAGTAGAGGAGAGAGAGGAGGGGATTTAATTGCCTCTGGACTGGGATGACCGAAGGGTCAAGGAATTCCATCCGGTTTTTCTTTGTCCCGGGCCCCACCTGTCGGCAGCCCCCTCTCTCCCCTTTTATTTTCGGAATTTTCAGGCTTTTGAAACTTTAACACGTGATAACTTCTTAACCCTAACTCCAAATTTAGTGAAACCAGTTTCTAAATTTTTGTAAAATCAAGATATATCTAATGGTTCCATTTTTGGTTCAGTTTAGAGTTCATTTGAGTTTTGTTTATTTGTTTTGGTATTTATTCCGTGCTCGCTCTTTGTTGTTTTTCCGGTTCTCCCGCCCGAGTAGAGTTCGAGGACGTGAACGAGCCCCGATCGAGCGACACTGACCCCAAGCTTTTGATCCAAAGTAGTCAACACTTTGACCATATTGAATTCCTATGTTTTAAATGAATTATGTTGTTTTAAAGTATTCAAATTGCATGCGTTATTTTACGTATACTAGTTTACCGATTTTCCTTAGTTAATGAACCACCTTGCTTTATTAGCACTATGTAGCTACTCCACTCCTTGAAATCATCGGTACCCCTACCATTGTCGCCTTAGGTAATACTAATAAATAAAAATTTACAAGATAAGCTACGTTATTAATTGCCAGGCAAGTCCAATAAGTTCTCAGGACATTAGCATGCCCTGATCATACTTTCTCAACGACTAAGTTGTTTTGGGGCGATCAGGGGATGTACCTGATTGGTAGTTGGTATAAAGATTATTTTATGCTTCTCAAAACCCTACAACTTGCTCCCCTGTCCGGACGGATGGTAAGGGTGGATGGTGGAGGTAACAATCGGAGTTGCGAAGCCCGTCTCGACAATTTAAGGACTTAATCCGTGTCGGCCCTCCATGTAAAATAGTACAAACCACAAGCCAAAAACCGTAGGTATGACTAAATAATTTGCATTCGCCAGTAAAGAGGAGCACTTCGGGGGAACCCATGATTTTCATCGCTGGACGCAAGACCGTCTTGGATGGATCATGTCGCCGGATAGAGGCGGGCGCAAGAGGGGGTCTAGCTGGGGCCCAAAGGGGTTTTCCTGTAGACGAAACCTTAGCGAGTGCTAGTCTTTACTAGATGCATTGTAAAGGTCATGTGATCGCCTGCTGCCCGCATGTCTAAGGAAACGTGCGGAGTATAACGATTGGGTTATCTCTTGTGGGTAAAGATGTACCAACTCTGCAGAGTTTAAAACTATTCGAATAGCCGCGCTCACGGTCAAGAGCAGACATGGACACTTCCTCGAGTTAGTTCTATTTACAAAAATCTCTTGGGGTGGGAACCGAAAACTAAGTGGAGGGAAGTATCTGACTTTGGTGGATTTTTCCGGAGGGACGTACTCTGATGTTAGTAGTTAGGTGGATGTAGCCCAAGAGCCAAAAGCTAAGCATTGGTGGGTGGAACCATGAAATCGGTGGATGGAACCAACTACAATATACTTATTGCACATTTACAAACACTTTTGCATTATCACAAATCTGCTAAGTCATAGGGTTTTAATTATGTATTTGTCCAATATCGCTTTGTGCAACTAAAATAAACCCCACCATATGTTGTCAAGCCATGCATTTTATACTATTGCATCTCAGGTGTTGGCTCATGAGCACGTTGAATTGTGCTCACCTCGCTCTTCAACCCCATATTCGAAGTCTGCGAATCAAGAGCACTACGCCACTGCGTGGACCGTGATGCCGAGGGAATGATGACGGTGGATATTAGAATAGGCCTCGGTAGCCTTGCCGCTTGTTTCGCATCGTCGACCAGGCTAGCTTTGGCGGGTGCCTCGTTATTAATCGATCTCGGTTAATAGCGATGGTACCAGTAGGCCCATCCACTTGCCTCGTGGCGAGTTATGCCCACGCTTATGTACGCTCGCTTCCGCTTTTATGTATCGTGAAGACATTTGGCCCGACGCCCTATCAGAACCGCCCGACGTGGTCTATTTTAAAACTCGTATTGTAATGTATGGTTTTGTCTGTATGAAATGATGCAGCGTTGTATCTGTGAGCACTATCTACTGATCCAGGGAATAGTGCAGTACTTCACAGAGGGTTCCAGGTTAGTAAACTTGGGGTCCGACAATTAGCTACTCCAGCAGGCCTATCAATGGATCGAGTATTCCAGAGATAATAATTATTACCAAGATGTCGTCGATAGGAAATCTGGGCTCGCTTTCCATAGTAGGGTTGGACACGCAGCTATTTCGATGGTTGGGGGGCTGACTAGCACAGGAGCGGCGGCGGCGTCCTACCAATTTTCTCTATATCTTCACATCGTATCTCTAACATAAGCGAGCTCCTCTCTAAGAGATGCCTTGATCTCCTCTCGTAGCCATGCCTCACGCTCGGCTTTGGCTCTCTTCCTACTCTGATACTATTCCGACCATTCTTTAGAATGCGGACACTGCTCGACTAGGAAAGAGAGGGGTCCCAGATGCATCGACCTCCGTAATGGTAAATCGGCCCTCGGGCTTTTTCGATAATCCTCTTCCTTGGCATTTGGATTTTCCAGCGGACACATCCGGCGACGATGTTGAAGAATACGTGGATGATATGTTATCCTTGTCATATATGAAAATTAAGCACAATGTAGCGCATATATATATATATATATATATATATATATATATATATATATATATATATATATATATATATATATATATATATATATATATATATGAAAATGACATGAAAGTACATGATTAAGAAGCCACTTTTACTTGGCTAGCTCATTAATTAATACAAATAGTTAAAGGAGGTTAAATATTTTTTTTGTGATTATTTGCACATGGTTTTCCTATCATTATACATGTACATTTGACATCATCTTGCCATGTTATGCATATTGTCATCCAAGCTAGGAACATGGACAGCCAAAGGTACAAGAACAAAAACAAAAAAGATGCCCCTGCAAGTTAGTAACGGTAACCAGAGATTAAAGAACAGTATGCATTCTCAATGTAACAGGGATTAAAGAACTAAGAGACAAACCATCAAAAACCAAACCAGAGATCAGAAAGGAGGGCTCGGGGGAGGAGGGCGCCAAATTCGAGGGAGGAGGGGCGGGGCTTGCGGGGGAGGAGGGCGCCGAGCTCGCGGGGGAGGAGGGTGCCAGAGTCGGGGGAGGCGACGACGAACTCGAAGGAGTCGGCGACAGCTCGAGGGAGGAGGAGGGCACCGGGCTCAGGGACCAGAGGCAGCGACGGGCTCAGGAGAGCGGCGACGTTAAGTCTGAGTGCTACTGGTTGGTGTAGATAATAACTCCAGTACAAGCAAGAAAACCCTAGCTAGAGGTATATATATATAGAGAATTATTACAGACAGCTCTATTTCAAAACCGTATGTGATATTTATTATCACAGACAGTTCTAGAAAAGAACTATCTATGAATATTTATTATCACAAACGGTTCTAGTTGAGAATTATTTATCACAAATAGTTCTGAAATAGACCAGTCTGTAATAAGACCTCACAGACTATTTTTCTTTACAACAGTCTGTATGTATGACTCATTCTCATATACATAAATGCAAATTCACCTATATATCACATATTTTCACATATACATAAATGCAAATTCACATATACTTCACACATGCATTATTATATACATAAATGCAAATTCACATATATATATATATATATATCGCACATTTGCATTCCACTTGCTTATTTCCTTTAAAAATTAGCCCTTCATGATGATTGACGCATATGTATGCATCCCATTTATGGTGCAGGTTACAAAGGGTAAGATAATCATTTATGGTGCAGAATAACAAGGAGCGCAAAGTGAAGTTCTTTCGTTTGTATGCATCCCATATCTGTACCCCTTCATTCCACGGTACTTTTAGATCTTCCACCAATGGTGCTAGGTACATATTAATATCATTCTTAGGTTGCTTTGGCCCTTTGGATAAGTATCGACAGCAAAATATACTTTCGCTTCATACACAACCAAGGATTATATATGCAGACAGTCATGGGCCAAGTGCTATCTCGGCTGCTCATACTACTAAAAAGATTCATTCTATCTGTACTCAGTCCAAACCTTATATTTCTCGGTTCTGCACCGAAGTCTTCAAACCTCCTATCAATGTTTCTTCATTGGGTGGAATCAGTAAGGTGTCTTAGCATTCCATCTTTCTTGTGCTCCTCCGAGTTCCAACGCAGCAGTTTTGCCTCATTTGGATTCGCAAAAAACCGCTTCAAACGGAAAATTATAGGAAGATACCATGCCACCATAGCAAGAGGTCCTTGCTTCACCTTTGTTCCCTCGCCGTCATCTAATTGATTGTTATGTTTGTATTGGGATGCGTTGCACACCAGACATACATACATGTTTGCATACTCTTTACGGTAGAGGATACAGTCGTTCGGACATACATGTATTCTTTCTACTTCCATTTTCAATGGACAAATAATCTTCTTGGCTTTATACGTGGTATTAGGCAACTCATTTTCCTCCGGAAGTATGTCCACTAAAAGCCCTAGCAGCACTGTGAAACTCTTGTTGGACCAACCGTTGTTTGCCTTCAATTTCAATAGTTCAAGCACGATTGACAATCTTGTGTACTTTGATTTGCAGCACATGAACAAAGGTTTCTCCGAATCCTCTATCAAGCCCCGGAATTTAATATACTGTCTCTCATCATAGTTCTTTTCTACATTGCGAAGCATCTGATCCAGATTGTCATCGTGCAGCCTATCCGAATAGCATACGGCGGTATATCATTGACTTCACCGGCGATGTCATCCGGCCGCATATCATTGACTTCACCAGTGATGTCATCCGGCGGTATATAATTGACTTCGCCATGACTGGTCCAACACAAATACCCCTTTTTGAAACCCCTCCAAATCAAGTGCGCTTCAATCTGCTCTCAATTCTTAAATATTTTTAAATTCTCGCAATCAATACATGGACATTATATATATTCCACCACCTTATTCAACATATCCTCCTCGGCAGCTCTTGTAAAAGCAGACACGCTATTAATGTACTCTTCACTCACATGGTTCGTGGCATACATCTAGCTTCGGTCCTATGTTTTGCATATATATAATAATTTAGTATTAAAAATAAAATTAATTAATTAATATACTACATATATACCACATGCATTGAGACTTTGCTAACTTAATATTAACACAACAGCTATTTCTCCAATGGAAACCAATTATAGCCAACAATTTTGATAAATTTAGCCTTCCACATAACGGGAACTAATCATGTATGGCTAAGTAGATACAAAACATCTTCAATAACAGTCACCGAAAGTTAGATCTAAATTTTGATGCAACAAAAAATAAATTTCATTACTAACCATATCTAGGGCAACCAAGAACTTGATAAATCTTCAATATCTCCTGCCAAATAGCTAGCCTCCTTCCACCAAATTAAATGGCCTAAAAGTCTTGCCTCTAGGTGCAGCACTGGTCTAGATCTGGAATTCAAAATAGAGGTCACGGTTTTGAGCGGCGCAATTAATATATAGGTGGATTATCACAGACGGTTTTGATTAAAAACCGTCTGTGATAATTGACAGATTATCACGACGGTTTAAACTAAAAATCATCTATGATATTTGCAGTACCACAAACGGTTTTTGCCATACGGTTCATGGCAAAAACCGTCTGTGATACTTCATAGACGGTTTTTGCTATGAACCGTCTGTGATATTAACTCTTCACAACGATTTTTTCCAAAGGCAATAACATAGACGGTCTCTAAATTAATACCGTCTGTGATAGTATACATCACAGACGGTTTCACAAAACCATCTGTGATGTTACGTCTAGTAATAGTGTTTCTGTAGTAGTGCATTGGACACCCACAAAACAAAAATAAGAACACACTCATTGTCAGTCGATGTCATGTAGATCGAGATCGAATACATCGACCAATCGTATAATAGCCACCATAATTACCCGTGATCTTGATTTGCAAAACCTAGCAGCTACAAATCACGTCACATATATGCATGGTGCAACGTTTCTGATTAGCCATGGGCTGGAGTTAATTAAGCTCTATATGCATGGCCTGCAGGAAATTTATTTGGAATATTGAGCGCCAGCAGTTTAGTTCAGGTGCATGTCTGAAGGCGAGACAAGGCTCCGCTTAAAAAGACCCTAAAGATTCACCTCGATGTGGACCGTCCGATTTGCCAGTTAAGCGAGTTATACCTCGACGAAAGGAGGGGAGGTGGGGAAGGAGGGAATATTGCGCGGATCCCACAAGGGCATCAGACACACGTATGCTGAGGTGACAAAACAAAAGTACGTTGCGCAAGAAGCCAATGACCCCCAATCTTTCGAATCACACCCACAGCAACAACTAACAACAGGGTTGATCGATCGATGCAGTACAATTAAGAGGCTCATGTAGTCCTCAAATAACCACACAATGCGATGTATCCCCAACTTACAGCTCAGGTGTTCCATCCATCCATGTAATCACAAGCAAACAAAACCACGAGAAAGGCATATAAACACCTGCAGGCAGGAAGGATTGAGCCACACAACACACACTGAAACACATGCATCTACACAAGCTAAGTTGAGCTAAACCATAAACTAGTCATCATCACAGGCACACTACTAGTGCATGGCATGTGATGACCTCAGCATGCTTGCTTTCCATAAAGAAATGAAAAAAACTCCTGTCTTGTAGTACATCCATTCATATACAGATCAAAGTTGGGCACTGTGCAAATGCCCTTGACATCATACTTCTCTCCCTCCTCCTCTAGTTTGGTCATGCCATGCCAACATAGCACGACTCGCCTTCGATGAGATCCAGGACATGATGGGCCGCTGTCATGTCTTTCGGCCCAAGGCTAGCCCTGTTTATGCGAGGAGCCGTGGACACCACCACCGTTAGCCATTGCCGGCACTGTGGATGAGGAGCGGGTGTCAGCCACCGGCGAGGATCCACTGGAGCAGAACTAGACCACGCGAGGAGGCCACCCCTCTAGATCCTCGGCTCGCCACTAGCTCTCTCACTCCCTCGTGAGCTCTCTCTCCCTCTCACAGCACCGCCACCTGCCCCGCAAGCCGCACCATCTGGCTCTCTCTTAGCTCACCTCTCCGTCTCTTGTCGGCTGGTTAGTGATAGCCATGGCCTGCATGGCCTCTCCCTCTTTCCTAGGTCTGAGCGGCAGGGTGGCTGCAAGCGCCATTCCCCTCTCCTAGATCTGAGCGGTGGCAGCCACAAGCCCACCATGACGACGACATTTGTCTAGCTACCAAGCACGTGCATGAGAGAGGGGGGATTTGGGGCGACAAGTCGGCGATGGTCCACAGTAGTGGTCTTCCTCCCCTCTCTTCGACACCCACGACTACATCAGTGAGGTGTGTTGGGCTACATTGGGCTTTTTAGGCCATGCCGGCCTGGGCACGAGCCCATTGGAACATGTCGTGTTGTTAGACGACCCGATTCTCTAGCCCAGTAGTTCATGCTATGTTGGCCCAAAAAAGCACAGCTCAACTCGGAGGACTACTCTAGTAGTAAAGCAAGCACTTAAGAGAGAGAGAGTATTGAGAGAGAGGTGACTAAGAGGTGTGATGTATGTACATCGGCCTTCTCTACCTATATGAAAGGCACCCTTCCCCTTTGAACATTCTTCTCCTCTCGCACCTTCCTCCTCTTGTTCTCCTTCCTCTCTTCCTCCTCCCTCAGTCGGCCGCGGCGCGGCGCAACGCCACAAGAGAGGAGAAGGCATGAGAGGATGGTGACGTACCTCCGGCCGCACCACCACCCCCATGGGCCGGCCGCCGTTGACGTTCGCCTCCACAGAAGCCACCGCCAGCCGTCATCGTCGTCGTCGTCCTTGCTCCCTTGCCACTGCAGCACCCTGAGGCCCATGGCACAGGACCCCTCCCACCCCCACCGGCAAAGCAAGGACACCTCCCCGGCGCAGCAGCAACCCGAGCAGCAGGAGCTAACGCAGCAGCCGCCGGCGCCAGAGCCAGCGCCGCCGCCACCGCGCGAAGTCCAGGAACCCAGCAGCAGCAGCAGCAGCAGCAGTCGCAGCGACACCTGGCTGCAGCTAGGGATCGGTCCGTCCCCGAGCTCGCCTTCACCGTCGTCGTCGCGACGGAAACGGCCAAGAACCGAGTATGAAGCAGGCCCCTCGACGTCCGTACAGCCGGGCGCTCCACCGCCGCCGCCGCTGCATCTGGAGCTGTCGTTGTTCGCGGGGTCTTCGTCGGTGGCGGCTGCAGGGGCAGTGGTTGAGGCTGCGCCGCCGCCGCCGGTGCACGAGGCCGGCACGTGGTTCGTGCTCCGAGCGGCGCAGAACCAGTGAGTACGCCAGGCACGCATGTGTACGTGCCACGAGCGCGTTGGTTTGGCAATGTGGGTGGTTAGTTCATGTGGTTGCGGTTGATCCATGCAGGAGGAGGGAGCCGCCATTGCCGCAGATACCCAGGAGCTACCTGAGGGTTAGGTTAGCTTCTATACCCCTTTCTCCAATTAAACATGCGCTTCTGCATCATTAACCTGTATCTTCAATATGAATTAATGGCTTGATTATTGATTATTAACCTGTATCTTCAATATGATGCTTCTGATCATGCCACATTGGCTTGCTGTGGTGTGTGCTGTTGATGCATGGCCAGTAGAGACGGGAGGATGACAGTTAGAGTAGTGATGATGTACCTGGTTAACAAGCTGGGTCTTCAGGACGATTCACAGGTATGGGCATGCATGTCTCCCTGCTTTTTTTAATTATTTTTCACACTTGAGCTTGTCCTATTTTCTTCCCCCACCTTTTTTTTGAATGACTGAACATTGCTTGTTTGTTTACTGCTTTTCCTTAGGATTTTGAGTTCGGTAACTAGAATTAGCTTTGTTAATTGAGCTGGCGCCGTGGAGTCGAGTATGTGGGCTCCTAGGAAAAACAAAATAGTTTTAACCGCTGAGCCATCATGATAAAGGAAAAAAACTTGTTTGCTGAAACGCATAAAAAGATTAGAAGTTCTACGGCTGTACATATTTCTTTTACGAAATTTCGCAACATCTGCCCAACACACGAGCAAGAAAATTTCTATCGGTTCAAAAATTTTATCAGAGGGTAGCGACAACCGGTAACTACTAGTTACCGGAATTTTTGGAGTTTTTTGGACGAACTTTTTTGTATTGAAATTTGAAATTTTGAAATTTTTTGTTTTTTGAATTTTTAAGTTGAATTTTGATGAATTTGAAATTTTAGACCGAAATTAAATTTTACCCGTTTCTACCGATAAGGCTGATTACCGGTGAAATTTTGGTGATAGAAATTTCCCTGCACACAAGAGGACTTTATATGGAGCCGAGATGGTCAACAATAAGCGTTACTGCGAAGCTCCATAAAGAAAAAAGAAAATATTTTATTCCACAGATATTACCTCTGCGAAATAATTACTCTACCTTTTTCTATTAATATACAATGTAAAAAGCCACAATTCTCAGGTTAGAAAAGCACTAGAGAACAAGTTTGAAGAATGAATGGGAAGCAGTAGTAACCTATGGGCAGGCACCATATATGCACTGAATGATCCGATCTAACCTTGGACATCACTTAAATCCATGGTCGAGACTCGAGTGAGTGCCTGCCTTTACCTTGCAGCGCCAAAAATTGGTAGGTGAAAGGAACTTTAGAGCTACGGACAGTAGTTTAGATGTCAGGATTTCCATAGGTCTTTGTTGTTGTTGTGACAAATGGTGTAGGTGAGGGGTGTGCTTCCAAGTGTTACATCATGGCGCCCCCCCATGATTAAGGGCTTCCCTTCTCTCTCTACCCCTCTCTTTCTCTCTCTCCACTCCCTCTTTCTCTCACCTCTAATCATGCTGGCTTTTGTGGCTGCTTAAGGTGGTTTAATTTCTTTGTGTGCTCTCTTTAATTAGTTGTCAGCTGCTTGGTTGGCAAAAGCCCTAGGGTTTTTATATTGTCCATGCAAGATGGCAAAGTTTAACTTTTCACAAATTTTGTCTGAAACGGAAGGATCCAAGAAACAAATTATGTATATTTTGCCTGAAACGGAAGGATCCAAGAAACAAATTATGTATAGTTACGTCCCCACGCTCTCTAGGTAGACCAATTCAAAGTTACTATTTTTTCACTGCCTCCTAGTATAATGAATGAAACAAAGCTCTAAATTTGTTTCACACAAGTTAATACGGTTAACTGAAGTTCGGATTAAAAGTCCAAAATTTCATAAATTTCAGTCGATCTTTTTCTGATGAATTAATAACAAATCTGAATTTGTATGTACCTATATATACAATTTTATTTGGAATAAATAGTACGACCGGGATCGCGGCACCTAGCTATAATTCGCAGAAAATTGATAGCAAGTGTATGAGGGGTATTGAGTTTACTTGAAGATATTACTGTCCCAAAAAAAGGCCATGTCTCACCTAATTCAATGAAAGTCATGCACCATCCTATAGACCACAATGTATGATTGTGCTTGTGGCATGCCTGCCTCCATGTATGCCTACATGTACACTATCTTAGGGGAAGATCTCTAGTAGGTTCTTTTTACCTATAGCTTATGGTTTATAATTTTCTCGGAACAAACAAACGAGATGATTTTTTCACCGCCTTTTCAAGTCGGCTTATCAGGATAGCTTTTTCAGAGCAGCTTATCAACATTTGGTAAGCACTCGCGCTAGGACTAAAGCCATCAGTTACAACCATAAACCATCAGCCACAGCTATAATGATCTGTCGATCCTTGCTGCAGCCTAGCTGGCCAGGGAATTTTTTTAAATAATTCTTTTTTATTCAAAATTACAAAATTATACTCACATTTTATTTTTTTACAAAAGTAACCCCTGTAGCCCAACCATTGGACAACTGGACCATTTCGCTCAACGGCCGAGTTACATGCAGGTAGTCACCCAACGGTTGGATACAGGTGTTGTAGCCCAACCGTTTGGCGACAGCACCTCCTGTCATCTAACCGTTCAGTGACTGGAGCCTAGATAAAATAATCTATATTTTATTCGGATGTGAGATTGAACAATGTTTGTTGATGATGTTGTCAGACTATAAAGTAGTGCTATATGATAGGAATATTTTAGGTAGTCGGTTGTATGTCATATGGTAAAGAAGTTAGCATTTGAGGTCTTAATTTTTAAATAAGTATAGTAGAGTTTGAGTACCAATTTCGTTGTAATGGTTCAGAATTCTTGGATGAAAAGGCTATAATGTATACAAATCTTGCTGTACAGTGCGAATACACCCAAAGGTAGAAGAGTGATGAAATGTTCCAACCAAATATAAGTTGGGAGACAAGGAACATGTAATATATTGGAGTTCCTGAACCGACACGCATACGATGTTGTTACATGGCATAGTGCTTCCAGTAATTACTTAAGTAAACATTGATACTACTACAGTATATTATGACAAAAGCATCTTACTAATGCTAACATACATGTATGTGCATAAAGGAACAATATGCCGATAGGGGGATGCTATGGAATGCCTCAAACTACTACATGGATCATAGACATTTACCCTTCCTTGCGAGCTTGGTGTTGTACTCTTTACCCACTGCCCTCGCCTTGGCCGCAAGTTCACGCTTTCTCTCGTGCTCCTCCTTGTGAGTCTCGTACTCCCTACACCTGCATATCTCAAGATGAGCCTGCATTTCCTGCCTGATATAGTCATTGCGCTCTTCACTGTGGTGGCGCTCCTCCATTATCTCGCAGTAGGTCTTAGCGTCCCACTCCTTGTAGTCAAGAAATCACTGGTCGTGTGGGTGGATCTTTCAATCAATCCAACTGTGGTAGGCACATAGCACATCCGAAGACTACCGGTAGATAAGAGAGGATGTTAGTACACACTTGTGGAGAAAAATGTTATGGGAATAAGTTGTGCAAGTCCTTACTGGATGCTAGTAGCAACTCGTGTCGCAATGGTGATCAGGATACTCCAATGCATAGTTTGTGCAACCCAGTCAGCCATGCTGAGGTTGAGCCACTTCTTGGACCTGAAGAATTTACATCTGTCCCCTGCACCAATAGTGGGGTGACGTCTCCCCCCTTGGGCGGTTCTTGCGACGAGTGCTCAGTTGTAATGTTGAGGTAGGGGTTGCTGCTACGGGGGGGCGTCGTTGCGGGGAGGTGGCCTTCTGACATGCTCCCTTCGTTCGTTGTGGGTTGTAGCGGCCCTTGCAAGCCTACGGATCTCATCCCATTGGTTCTCCATTTTAGCATGTATTATTGTAGTCGTAATGTAGGAGTACCCTATTGGGGTAGTACTTAAATACTGATGCAGATCGGCGGATGCAGTTGGAGCGTAATTCGGTTAAAGATAATTGGGTGTCCACAAGGCAATGGGCCCAGTGAAGAATCGTACTGCAGCCTTACATTGTGTTGCTGCGCAAAGCTATGTCATTTGGTCATGTCGTAGCACAAAGCTACCTCGTTGGGTCACGTCGTGCTTTACAGATGCGTACTTACACTATCTCTCTTCGTCCAACAAGTACTTACATATGGTGTATTCATGATATTTCAAATTAACCTTCTAGGTAATCACTAGTCTTATGACGAGCTTTTCCAACATCTTCTAGTGCCTTTCCTACAAGCTCCATAAAATACTAGTTTGTTGGTTATTCTGGAAGGTTGTACTTGGATATAATGACTAATCATTGGTTACTCTGGATAGTATGTTATTGAGCACTTGGTTATTTTGGTAATTTAGATAGTATGTACTTTTGGAGTAGTATGATTAATCTATTGGATCATTCGGTCACATCCTGCGTAAAGCTGGCTCGTTAGGTCACTCGCAGCACAAAGCTGCTTAGTCGGGTCATATCCTGCACAAAGCCGCCTCGTTGGGTCACATCTTGCGCAAAGAAGGCTCATTCAATCATGTCACATCCCTACGCAAAACCGTCTCAATGGGTCATGTTATGTGCAAATCTGGCTTGTTGGGTCACATCAGTGCAAAAAGATGCCTCGTTAGATCACGTTGGTGTGCAAAGTGGCCTCATTTCAAGAGGGATGTCACATCCCACTCTGATGACGGAGGCGACGTTATTGCTCTACAAGCTAACACATGACTCACTGTGTCAGAAAGCATGCTGCCTCCCCCCTCCCGCTGGCTATAATATGCACGCCCCACCCCCTGAAAGTAGGAGCACTTGACCCTACCAACCGTAGGAAGAACTTTCTTTGTCCTACAATAACATACTATGGTAAACACCGAATGGCTTGTTCAATCGGGGTCACCTACGCAAGACCTTTCCCTCGAAACAAGAGAGAACTTTGGCCCTAACTACCGCTTGATACCAAACAAACATGCTCAACCTGTACGGCCGAAATGCAGACACATGGAGGATACGGTCGTGCAGATTTTGGATAGCCAGTTCAAAGGCGGATGACATTTCTTCTGATGCCCACACTCTATGATATAATTAGCCAATAGATTATTTTATATCACTGCTAATAAAGCTTCCATGTTAACCCTTCTTTCCAGCAGATGGTGAAATGTAACTTTGTCTGCTAGATCGATCCTCTCTATGAGCGCCATGTTGTGATGTACACGGATATATTGTAGAGCCGAATCTAGTTAGAGGCACAGATTGACAATCTCAATAAGCAAAATGATGACATCCGCCAATAGATGCAGTGCGAGAGGGGCAATGAGGAGTTCGACAACATAGACTACTGCACGAACCCTGGCTACATATGTACGTGCCACTACAACAATGGCCAACCACATCCAAGGTAGCCCCCTCTACAATACTCCATGTAGGTAGCACTAGGCACTTTCTACGAGTAGCCACACCGGAAAAGCTTGTATCAGTACTCTTCCTTATTGTACACAGTTATGTTCAACCTAAAGCATGTAACTAAATGGTGGATGTATCGTTGCGGTTGCCATATATTAAGTGCACTATTCTAGTGTTACATCATGTGCATTAAGCTAGAGGCATCGATATGCATTGAACAAACATACATCATACAAAAAAGTACAAATAAGAATGCAATAGTATTATAGACATTACATAGTACAAAATTTAAGTATTACAGAAATAACAAAAGTATAGCTAGTGTAGGCAAACGGCCCAAAGGCCTCCAGGTGCCGTGACTCCTAGTGATCGTTGGCGGCTGGGTCCATCCGATCGACTTGAGTACAAGAAAAAGTTAGTAAGACTGTAGTATGGAAAGGAGAGCACAGCGGTCCAAACGGAAAGGGCGTTGAACATGTACCCAGAACTACGAGAGCCACTACAAGGGTGGGCCATGCGTCTGTGCTAATGGGAAGACGTAGTACCCCTCTGACCCTAGGTGGAAGGGCTCTGTGAAACCTTGCTAGCAGGTGCTCGCACCAGCCAGCCGGGGCCTCCAGCTGAGAAGGCAGCACCTCCCGTGATAGGGAGGCCAAGTAGAAGCGAGACATCCTACAGAGTAGCTAACCACAACCTTGAACCCTCTAAGCACGCCACACCACGCTTGCATCACTCTCTCCTTCAAGAACTACTCGGACATGAAGTTTGAAGGGTCCATGTGCACAGTTCCGCATGTGGTGAAGACATGAGAGCATGGTTTGTGTAAGAGCTTTGGCTTGTTGCACGTGTAACTAGGTTTGTTTACATGATGTCCAAGGCATACCTCGTGGGTGATAAGAAAATGAGCCATCCCAAATCTGGCTCTATCCCAGAGGAGCACGTCAAAACGATGCTCTATATTGCCCATCACGTAGACTGTGTGCGATTGGCCTTTGTTTGTATTCGTGTACATGTACATTGTAATCTTTGAGAAGTATGGTGTTTGTGGGTTTGCTGCTTAAAGTGCAGCATTTGTATGCCTCTCCCTGAAATAGTCTATTGTGTAGTAGTGCAGAACACCTTCCACAATAGCTACGAGGGGTTGAGAATGAAAGCCCCTAAGAACTCAATTGTACACCCCAGCAAGGTTAGTGGTCATTATGTTGTACCTTGCGTCGTCAATATCGTGCAGCAGGGATCATTTCTCAAATGGCTCGACCTCGATCTAGTGGGAGAAGCACTTGATGTTCCTCGAGGTCCTCCTTGGACCAGTAGGGTCAAGCTCTTCCAATAGTGTGAGGTGTTCAGGTTATGCCACCCCAAGAATTGACGGTCCCTTGTTCCTCTCATCGACGTACTTCCTGTTGTGCTCATCCAACAGCACCCATAAAGTGCCAAATTTGTGTTGCTGGTCTGCATAGCTGGCCTCTTGAACAGCTTCGTCAATGGTTGCTTCAGGAACTACTTGAAGAAGTTGACACCCAGTGGCGAACACACCATCTTTTCCTCATATCTGGGCAAGGGAATGGCTCATCAGGGTTTGCTGAAGTTTTCTTATAGCCTTCAGCATCTTGACGTGGCAATCATAGATTATGCACACACCGGGACGAGCTCCAACAACTCCCACCCTCAAATGTCGAAGGAACCACAACTAACTATTGTAATTCTCACTTTTGATGAATGTGATAGCCAAGGGCAGAATTTGATTGCTGCCATCAATGCCAATGGCCATAAGAATCTGGCCCTTATATTTGTCGATCAAAAAGGTCCCATCAAATTGAGATCACGGGTAGCATATGCCTGAAAGCCTCGATGTAGGCACCGAAGGCTAAGAAGGCCCTCTGCAATATCGCAAAACCTGGTGGTCTTGTAGATGGCTTGTCTTTCACAGCAGTGTACATGCTCGATTTCTATCCTACAACACCCAAAGCATACGAGGAAGGTTGTTGTATGTCACCTCGAAAGTCCCAAACTATTTTTCCAAAGCCTTCTGCTTTGCACGCCATGCCTTCGTGTAGCTAATATTGTACTTGAATTTCTTCTCGATAGCCACTATGATATGCTTAGCCTCCATGTCCTTCTTCTCCACTATCTCTCCATACATCAAATTGTATATAAAAGTGGACATTAGATTACGATGTCTCGGCAAAACCCTACTTAGCATGCAAGAGTGCAGCTTCATCTTAAAGACAATCCAGTGAGATCATACTTCAGTCTACGTGCGTGCACTCACCAAGGATAACTGGCCTGCTGGCACTTGCAGGAGTCCGATGCATGGACAAAGCCCACAACTTAATGACATCTTGTAAGGATGCCTTGTCAACAAATATTGAGTGCAATTAAACCTCTATGCCATGGTACTCCTTCAGTGATTCATGCTCGTCATGCGCAGCAACACCCTCAACGTCAAACCTGTTCCATTCTTGGGTGATGGGAGCTTTGTCCTCATCGAAACTGTCTTCATCGTCCTCTTGTATAGCTTCCTCTTTAGCCAGACCATCCGGTCATCACTCTTCATTTGACACACTATATACTCTTCTTCACCAACTTGTCCTATAGGCTCAGCATGCAGTGACTGATATTCCTCCCCCTGCATCTGCTGAGTCGGTCTCCTCACAAACAACATCCTCCGCACCCTCTATAACACCGGCCTCTGGGTCCTCTTCTTGACCAATATGATGGGTGCCTGAGTTGCTCCCACCACCCGGATAATATCCGTCGGTAGAGCTTTGTATAGTTTCTTTTGGGCATGGTTGCACAAGCAGCACACACTTGTATCCACAATGCCGGCAGTCTTCTAGAAAACCCTTCCACACAACCGCACGCGTTAGTCCTCTCAACTCCCATCTAATGTGCGTGTGAGACCGGCTCTAAAGCCCTTATATGACAACGCTACACATCTCAGGGTCCAAGGAGAAGCTACGAGTCTGTGATTTGAGTATTCTCATCATCTGGGTGTACAAGAGTGGCTTGTGGAAAACTGCTCAAGTCAACACCATACAAACCTTCACGAACGGTGCTAATACCATAATGCACTTTCAATCTAGTGGGTACCGGCTTGGCTGATGTCTACCTGCAAATATTTCTAATATTGCAACTAGTCAAATTGCATCACATGTTGTGGAAGTACTGTTATACTATAATTTAGATTTTTATGACCGTTCGCTTATCATGAAAAACTACACTATCGTATGGTTAATGTATCATTCATTCCTTAAGGCAAAGGCCATAAAGAACGTGCAGGCCTCTTGATATCGGTTAATTTTCTCTCATAGCGTAGCCCTTCCATTGCTCGTGGAAACACCATTGCATTGTTTTTGTCTCATTTCATCAAATTAAAAGATTTCATTTTAATTTACAGGGACATATAATATGCTACGCTAGGTGGCTTAGTGACAAACCTCCCATCGATTAAAGCTAGTTATTGCATTTAAATTTGGATTTCTACTGCACCCATCATTTGTTATTATTTTACTGATGCTACAATATGTGGGCTTATCAATTGAGTGTATTAGACATTTTATTGTTGTTGGCCAGGTATTGTTCATGCATGCGTCTATATACATGTATTTATGTGAATATATTTACATATATTGCCATATACTTTCATTTAGGTGTGGATATATTTATATATATAACATATTGATTTTGTCCTCCGACTGGCCCATTAGTCTTGGCCCACTATCAGCCCACTTTCTCTCTTCCCCTTTATCAATCTCAAGCCCTCCTCATTCGCACCGACACCGTTCTCTTTCCTCTGCCCTAATATGCATCGACTCTCTATCTGCTCCTACGCACACAGACACCGCTCTTCTCTTTGCTCAAGCTCTCTCCTACTCTAAATAATTCATAATGGGTTTGGAGAATTTACATGACACTAACAAAATTAATTAAGTATGCGACATAGTGATTTAAATAGCAATATACCAGTTTTAATGGTATGTATGAATTTTTAATATACTTATGACATTAAATTCATTCCTAATTAATCATAAATGTTGTCTACTAATATTTTGCATTTTAACATGACTACCAAAATTTTTCACAGTACTCCAACATGCCATGGGATACTCCTAGTTAAATATTTGCAACGAAATAAATTAATTATATGCGCTTTCCTCCTCCTTTTTTTCTTTCTACTGTCTTCTTGCTTTTCTTTTCAGTCATCTAACCAAAGTTATACTATTCTTTTCTTTAACTATAATTTTCTATGTATGCTAATTATACTCTTCTTTACAGTAAGCAAACTATTTAGTTACTACAAAAATATAGACTAAAATATAACAAAATTTTTACCTTATGGATAAATCTCCCCTCGTAGAACTAGTTGAACCATCTCCCTCTTCTCTTCTCCTCTCCTCTCCTTTTCTTTCTTTCCTCTCGTCTCTTCTTCTTTCTTTCCTCTCTTCCTTTTCAGCTTTCCTCTGTTCTTTCGCTCAACTTCGTCGTCATTAGAGAATGAAGAAATGGTTCAGGTGGGCTAGATATAAGCCTACAATCATGAAGCGGTTGGGCGACAGGAGGTGTTGTCGCTGGACCTGTCATTCAATCGTTGGACGACTGCATCCCTATGGTCCAACTGTTAGGCGATTACATCCCTGTGGCCCAACCATTGGGTGACGACTGCCTGCATGTTATTCGGCCGTTAGGCAACAGGGCCCAGTCGTCCGACGGTTGGTCTACAAGGGGATTACTTTTGTAAAAAAATAAAAACACGGGTATAATTTTGTATTTTCAAATAAAAAAGGATTATTGAAAAAAATTCGCCGGCTGGGTGGACCTGACATCTTGCCTCCAGCAAGCAAATACAAACAGTAGCTGTCTTTCTCTGATATTTTGTTGTGCTAATTAAAGCTAGTCTCGGGCTGCAAAATAGAGTTAATATTGGATTATTGGAGAACTACAACAAAAAAGAAATGAAAATACTTTCATAAGATCTAGCTTGGTGACTGATATATAGTACTGAAAACTAATAATCCTTCTTATGGGATGGAAAAACAAATTTTAAGATATTTTTTCACTTGTCTATATGTAAACCAACAATCTTTCACCTCCCTAGCTAGTTCCCAAGTATTTATAAATTGCATAAAAGCGACATTTAGTTACTGTTTTTATTTAAAAATATGTTCTTGAAAAAGCAACGTTAATTAGTGAAGTATTCTTTCTCTCTCTCTTTTTGAAAAAGAAAATATTATTCACTGGTAAACGAAAAACCCAGCCCATAAATAGCCCATTCTTTGAAACATGGATATATATACTTCAATCTTTTGTCATACTTGGTCAAAACCGGGGGGTTTAAAAATCCCATACTCACAGCATTATTCACTGCAAACGCTATATAGATCGCGATTGTCGGTGCTGCATGGGTGGTGGTTGGTGGGAGCACCATTTGCATGAGAGGACACTTTGCGGAGCATTACTTCAACACGACTACAGAAAGCCAATTGCAAAGGACAAAAATGTCACATACCGAGACATGGAATTCGGAAGTATTTGCTATATTTCTCAATCTATTGGAACAGCAAGCTTTTCATTCTATTTATGGAGAAATCAACGTAACACAACTCTTCTGAAATAAAACTGAACTTAAGAATTATACTCAACCTAGTTTTTTTAAATATGGAAAGGTCAATTAATTAACATGCTCTGAAAACTGACACGTGACTATAGTATTTTACTTGCTTTCAATTAATCAAACCGGCCATTATTGTAGTGCTCGAAGAATCTTTACAACAAGTGCTTTCTGAGCGATTCCAATCCAAGAGAGTTTGATTCCTTAGCCCTACATTGTACTGGCTTTTACCTTTTCTTTTTCTTACACTTTTTCTTGCGAAAGTAGGACTCCATATATTGCTTGATTCCATCTCTCTCTCTCTAAAAAAGTACTGCATTCTGACATCTCGAATTCCTTTACTGTTTTGACAATTAGACATGCTATATTCTTTTTGTCGCACACTAAATACGTAACATAAGATAGGTTCTTTTGGGCTATAACTTATATCTTTTGAATTTTGACGTTCACAAGATATTACAAAGAGGGGAGATAGTCGCATGCAATTTTAGCTGGTACAACTGAAGTCCATACAATATCTACTACAATAAACTTTAAAAAAATACACCATTTAAAAACTAATTACTATAATAAAATATAAAAATCAAAAATCAAAGTCCTATGGAACCAGCCATCATTTATGCTACTGGACTGAATATATTGAATTTGACTTTCAAATATTCTTGTCATTCCAAATATCTCACTCGCCACACAAGTTATATATAGTCACGAGGATTGAGCCATTGCTCGGTTGGCTTGGTGCAAGGTTGTTCGTCCAGCCACCTCTCACCTGAATAATTAAAATGGAGTACACACACGTGTACGAATACGTGTCCACACTCCGTAATGTCTTGATTCTTTCTCAAGATTTTCAAATATGTGTTAGGGGACACGCATGCGTGTGTATGCGTATGGTATGGTATGAGTTATGTATGTGACCCTGCCTTGCACCTTCTTAAAAAAAGTTATATACAGTCACTCCAAATATCTCACTTCCCACACACTATATGCGCATACATACACATATATATGAAAATAATCCTATACTTTAGGAGTACATACTCCTACTTCTTATACAATATTTAAATAATATTGTTATACATATTTATCCTTTTGAGCATACTCTAATTATGATTATATGATACTTCAAAGTGAGTTCCACAAAAAATTCATCAAAATCCATTTTTTATAGTATAATTTGTGTATATACTTTTTTATATATAGAAAAGGGAATATAGCAAAAATAAAAGGCTCTGATGAAAATTTTCAGCCAAATCACATTAGAGTATCTTAAAATTAGTATTTAAGTATACCAAATATGATAAATAAATATAACACGTTCATTTAAGTAGTATATTGAAAGTGGAAGTATACACGTGAAGGGGTATAAGAAATAGTTAGTAATATTGGAAAATACTTATATTACCTCTATTCATTGGAATACTCCAACCACTACTCAATCTTCTCTCACAGAAGCTAAAAATTGATGCTAATTAATGGGATTGAATGGTGCAAAAATTATACTCTTAATTTCCTCCATGAACAGAAACTTCTAAACCATAGTTCAATGAATTGTACACATGATGTGAAACAAAGGGGATGACAGTACTCTAAAATTCTTGGATTGCATCTGCCATAAAAAATTATCCTTTTATTACTTTCTTATATATATAGGATTATGCCACCCCCTTTTATTACACGACTTTATAGCAATAAACATTGTATTATTTTTCTACCAGAATTATACAATTAGTTTGATTTCATTTTGAATTTGTTTAACATTCTTTTCATTTTTCTTGTATTCCTACAAGAATTGTAATAATAATACTATGTTTAAATAAATTAATAAATAAATATTAAATTTTAAACATTTGTACAATTAGATGCTGTAAATAAAATGAGAAAATCTAATGGATGGTATACCCAATTCCATCCTAATGGCATACCATCTACTGAGATGCGCTCCTCATCCTCCTTATCCATTCGTATTAGTCCATCTCTTTCTTCCTCTCTCCATTTCTCCACTGCAGAGAGCATCCCCCGGTCCCTCTCATTCTCCCTCCCTCCTCGCCGCCACATCCCCTCACTTTTCCCCACCGTCGGCCACGCCACATACCGGATCCAGCGGCCTTGAGGGGCGCCGCCACCGGATCTGGCATCGGAGGAAGGAAATTCAGCCCCCCACTACGGGTTCACCCTTTCCCCGGGCATAGAAGGAGGTCAGGGGAAGACGGCGGGCTGGCGGTGACGGTGGAAGGGGCGATAGGCAGGGTGGGAGGAGAGTGGGCGGGGCCAGAGGGCGGTGGCAGTGGTTGTGCAGGTGGCGCGGCGGGAAGAGGTCAAGGGGCAGCTTGGCGAGGCGGCGACGGCACTGTCGGCCACGGGTGGTGGTGGAGGGGGCAGGTGGCGGCAGTGGAGACGTGCGGAGCTACCTAGGATGGTGTGGCGATGGTGGTCGGCGCTGAGGTACCTGTATATACCGTTAGAATCATTTCTAATGGTATACCGTATGTGAGCACCACTCAAATAAAATTTGGTCCCACAAGAGCTTAAACACTATATCTTATGCCACTTCACGTCTGAATACTTTTTGCTTTGCAATTTGCCTAAAAGATCTAATTTTTCACTAAATTTCTTAACTTGCATTCAGGACTTCAATTACTAGATGGCCCATGTATATCAAATTTAATCAGCTGCTAGGCTCTAGAGCCAATGAAATTTAACATTTAATAAACTGTAAATCTACAGCTGCTCTTCACCAATTTATTCTATTATTTATGGAGGAGTATTTTTTTATCCCCCTCCCCCCCAAAAAAAAACTTCACTTCCTATTATACGTAGTTTTTTTGTTTACTGCTTACATGTTACAGTTATATCATAAAATGTCAAACTACAACTTTCTCTGCTAAATAATGGTATTGATCTTTATTTTGTTCTGTCCGTATCTTGTGGTTCTTCGCTCGCACTTTTTAATACGCTCTCTGTTGATCTATCTATCTATAGTGGTTGGTGAGCCATGCATGTATATAGACCCTTTGTTTTATGTTTGGACATCGTCTAGTGGGTAGCCGGTTTCCTTTCCCCCCGGCTTCTGTCTTTTTCCCTTTCCTCTCTTTTCTGCTTTCTTTTAGTTAAGAGACTGGCCTGGCTTTCGATGGGCTCCGTTCTTACATACATGTATACTACACCAAACATTTGTATAACTACACCAAAAGAGTTTCATATATGCACCAACCACTCTGTAAAAGTTCAAGTGTAGATTAAAAGGGTAGATGCTTCATCATTCGTATTCAACACCTTAGTGAACTTATTTATGGTGGGTAAAATTAAACTGCAAGCCCCTCAGCCATCTGATATAATTATATACAGTTGAGCCCCCTAATGCTTAATTTTGTTGATGCGAGCCCTCACGCTATATTTCCACTTACGTTCAATTGGGCACCTTGAATTAATTAGTTCTTTTGCACAATTTTGAAACTAAGAGAAGTTTGGGATAAATTACAAATAATCTTACGTTCCTGATTTTGCAAAATACATACCTGTTAGTATACGTAAGTCAGGAAAAAACTGATTTGAATCATGAAATATATGACAACAGGACAGTATTCTCTTGTTAAAACAAAGGCCACTGTTTTAATACTAAAAAGCATTTATTTCTCTAGAAAATACATAGAAAATTGAAAAGTAACTAATTAACTATTTTTATGATTTTTAAAAGAGAATAAAAATTGAAAACTAACTAATTAAATATTTTTATGATTTTTAAAAGAGAATAAAATTGAAAACTAACTAATTAACTATTTTTATGATTTTTAAAAGAAAATAAATTTATGCCATAGAGGTATTTTTTGGATTAATATTAGATTTGTTGTTTTTAGGATTTTTAATTTAAGGTGATCATTGATTTTTTTGGGAATGGTGATCCATTATTTATTAAGATAGTCATGTTGTAATTGTTCATGAGAGCATTAAGTAACTCATACAAATATTTCGCCATAAATCAATATGTTAAAACGTACATATTACTCCATATATAACACTAGATATATTGCAAAATTAATTTCATCTGAACTGTCAAGATATATCAATCTAAAAAATCAAGGTATATTTGAGCACAGTAAAACAAAAAAATCATCTGAACTGTTAAAACAAACCTATCTAAAAAAATTATAGGTGTATATACGTACAGTAAAACCCTCTAAAAACATGTACAGTAAACATAAAGAGCATTATTAAATGGTGGAATTAAAACAAGAACCGCGGTTCGGTGTAATCAAGCTCGTACCTTATTGTACTATAAAACAAAAATTCGTACGTTCTTGTAACTGTTTCTGCGTACCCTGCTAGCTTGTAAACAGGTGAACTACTTACAATAGACCACGCACGAAGTGGACGTCCTAGCTTCGTTCGTTCACGTATTGGGGACTGAAAATTACAAGTTGCTGTCACATGTCAGTAGGCTCTCACTACTGCACCAGATCACGACCGTAGCGGCGTAGCCTAACGCTAATATGCCAGGTTTTTTTATTTTTCATCTAGATTTTATATTTAATTGTTTTTAGTAATTATTATTTATTAGACTAATAAATTATAACTGAAAACCTTAAAACGCAACGTAAAAGAACGCCGTCAATGTGTTTGTGTGCCGACGTGCGCATAAATCGGTGGCCATGTTGATGCTTTCACGAGATGGACGTGAGACCTAACAGCCAACTCGCGATATATCGATGCGATGCTAGCGATCGATGCATGTTTTTGTTTGAGAGTGCCTGGTGCAGCAGCTGCAGCTTTGTTGCTGCACGCATGGTAACGTGACCTTGCACCATACATGTACTCACGTGCACATATGCATATACTTGCTTGATACGTGCATATATACATGTATGCATGCATACACGTACATACCCTTTCGTGCATGCATGGAACAATTTATGTTGTAGGGTCCAAGTCCCAATTATATAGGTTGCCCTTTTACAGATCGCTCGTTTCGGTTTTTTTAGTTTCAGCTTCTAGTTTTTGCTTTTTTTTTCATTATTTAGTATTTCATCTTTTTTAAAATTTTTATATATTTTAGGCTTTTTTGTATTTTCTTTTTTTCCCGTGTTCCTTTGTATTGTCCCTAATGGGTTAACATGTTTTTTTTCTATTTTTACATTTTTTTAAATTAATTATGCCCAAAAAGCCAAATCAGCTACAGTAAAAAAAGCCAATTACAGTGAAATTTCAGCTAAAAATCAGAAGTCATCACTAAAACGAGCGCCGATGTGCATGTCCATGAAAAATAGTGGGTAGCTAGGTTATTTTTCTAGTGGTTTGGGGGATTTAGTGCATCACGGGATCACATATTCACATGTGATACGATAATTACAGTTTAACAATAAAATTAATATAGTTTCTCCTCGTAAAAATAGTTTCAATCAAAGTATTTTTTGACTTCAAGATCAATGTACACATCTGAAGAAGAAAAAGGAAGTATTGCACGGACACGTACCGGTCAGATAACTGTGCTAGCTACTTTTCTTTTGAAATATGGTTATGTTATCTCTTGTTAACCCAATTAAGCTTTCATGAAACAACATATTCTAATGATATATAAGATTTTGCCTTTTTTGTCCATCAGAAACCGCTTCAGAAAAATCTAACAAGCTCGTGTCGTCACTACAGAAAACAGAGAAAGAAACCTTGACGGCCACGAATTATCCTGATGATCCCGCAAATGGCCGTTAGGATTTATAATTTTTATACGGGAAAAACAATGCCGTCAGCAAAATTCTAATTTTAGTGACAGTTTTGAACAAACCGTCAATACAATACATTTTTGTGATGGTTGCAGCCGTCAAGTTAACATTTGTCCCCTTAGATATGTGTATCCACCGACTCCCCGAAATCAATTCGAAGTCTCCCGAATACCTAGCTCCCCTTCCTCCTCTGCACTGTAGCCACAACCACCTCCACCCCCACCATCGAAGTCCATCCCAAGGCCCCATCCTCGTCCCCACCTCTACCCCACCCCAACAACTGCGTCCATCCCAAGCGCCGGTCATCGTCGCCTCATCCCCCACCATTGTCCTCCATCCCACCCCCCCACTACCGTGTCAGTCCACCTCCTCCCCTACACCCATCTGGCCATCTCCTACCTCTCAAATTCCTCTCTACCACTGCCTTAAGCCACCACCTCAAGCGGATTTTAACCAAGACAACCAACATCCACCACATCGAACAGTTCTGGACATCGAGCCGTCGTACCATAGATCTGAATGCCACGCGTGGTCGTGGATAGAAAACATTTTTGTCAATTACCACATGCATGATTGTATACCGTGCACACTATGTTGGGAGCGTCGCCTACCCACCGTTAAGGATGTCACTAGAACGTGCTAACTAATTGTCTGCTACAGATGCATATTCACGGCAGTATAACTTTTTGAAGGAGTATTATTGTAGGTGTGAAAACCAAACACAAGTGAAAGTGTGGACGTCGGTCGTCTTACGGGCCGTCGTCCACAAGAGTAAAAATGATACGGGTATTTATACTTGTTCGAGGGTTCTAGAAGACCCTCCTACTCCTATCGATGAGTCAACGGAGGGTTACCTCCAGGGAAGGAGCCCTCGAGGACTCAGTAGTTTGAATATGCTTCTTTATTGCTCATGAGAGATCAAGAGAGTCCCCCAAATGAGGGATACATGGGGTATTTATAGGCTGTTGGGACTGTACAAATGGTTGAAATGTCCTTTAGTGGATAGCTACCCTATGGGTACAAATAGGGGGGTACAATCGTCTTTTGTCAACATAATTGCATTTCTTTGTCAGTGGGTAGATGTCTTCTGTAGAGTGGGTCCCGTAGGTAAAGGGGTGAAATTATTCTTCTAACACTAGCCCTCCTACCACTTGGCATTCAGGAGAAACGTCGAATAGGGCAGTCTTGAATCGCTTTACTTGTTATGCTAATACAATGCTTAACCCAGACCTAGGGTCCAATATGTGCTCGGTTCCAAAGTTAGGTCTTGAAACCACAACGAGCCCGCAGGCTTAACCAACCTATTTTGGATTTCCAAAATATGGCATGGCTCTCGGCTTGTCCCATATTTTGTCATCTAGGAAACAACCAAAAGCACATGCACCTATGTCATATTAGAGCCATTCGGGCTCCTCTTGCTGTTGGGCAAAGTTGCCATCTGCATTTCGCCATAGTGCAATTCCAGCGACTGGCCTAGCTGAGCTAAAAACTAAATGGGTCAGTCGACCAGCCTAGCCACGTGTGTGGGATAAAGTCAGGCGCCCTAGTAGTCATCTCCCTATCCCTTGCAGCCGCCACTCCCCAATCCAAGCGAAAGGAATGGAGCACATCTCAGTCGAGGTGGAAAGGGAAGAAGGGTACGAGACGAGGGCCTCCCGTGGTGAGCCACCACCTACCCCCGAGGGCATCTATCTCCGGTGGACAGAGCCCCTTCGGTGCCACGAGAGCTGTTTGGCCATGACCAAAGCTCAGGGCAATGAGGTCAAGGGCGGCGCCACCATGGAACATGACCAAATCAGGTAGGCGAGCCAAAGGCTAAGTCCACATGACTCAAATGGAGAGGCGCATGAGGGCTATTAGAGCATTCGGCGAGCACCATGGTGGCCAACTCTTGTGGGAAGCCTAGGCGACGAGGTAAAATCCCGATTTCTTTGTTCAGGTTCATGGTTTCTTGCTTCCCCTTTTTCTTCTCCCTTCGTGAGGCGTGAGCCAAGGTTGTTTGGGTGCGGGCGCTCAGAGCATGCTTGCAAGTAAGGAGCCACGAGCCAGTATGGTGTCTGGGGTAGGAGACCAGGCTGCCACGGTGCACGTGGTGAGTGCTGCCATGGCACGAGTGCTCGAGATATGGCCAGTAGGGTGCAGGTGGCCGAGACGTGAGTGGCAGGGCGCAAGCGGCCACGCCGCTAGGGTGCGCAAAAGGCAAGTGCCCAGGGTGTGGGCATTCAAGACATAGGCGGCATGGAACCGAGGATGTGAGCTGTAGGGCATAAGTGGCTAGGCTGCCAAAGCGTGCGCACCACAAGTGTCGCCAGGGCGCGGGTATTGGACACCTACAGATGCTCGCTGGGGGTGCTCGAGGGCTGCTAGGGCACACGGAGGCCACTAGGGTGTTGATGCTTGTTTGCCAGGGCGCTCACACCAGTTTGGTAGGGCGCTTACCGATTTGCAAGGGTGCTTTGGCCTTTCGCTTTTTGCCAGGGTATAGGGCGTTGCTTTTGCCAAGGCATAAGGTGTCGCTTTTGTCAGGGCACATGTGGGCTTTGCAAGGGCGCTTGGTCTTAGCAGTTTTGGTAGGGCGTTGCATTTAGTGGTTTTGGCAGGGCATGGGAGAGCAGTTTTGGTAGGGCACATATGCATTTGCCAGGGTGTTCCCCCTTTTGCCAGGGCACTCCGGCTCTTTTTCTAGGGTATCCCCACTCTTTTTGCCAGGGCAGTCTGCTTGGGCATATACGTGTATAGTTGTTGCTTGTGGCATGAAGTTTTTTATCACTATCTTTCTCTTTTTAAGGTAGTGCATCATATGCATGTTGTCATCGCATCTACAAGGTGGCCGAGGCATTGGTGTATGGAGCATAGGCGGCTGCCAGGGCACAACCCGATTGCCACGGCACTCGGTGACCTCTTGTCAAAGCACCAAGATGCCAGCCACCACATGCCATCCTAGTAGCTGGCGGCTTGTTGCTAGGGTGCCGATGAGTTAGCCAACAGGGTGCCCGTCAATTGACACCTTGATGGTCCTAGTGCTAGGGTACGGACGCACTCACCCGAGCACAGGTAGGCGGACAATAGGGCATCATTTGGGAGGTTTCTGGGCACTCGGTCGGCCGGCTGATGACGTGAGAAGGGCAGGGCACCATGGGTTTACCAAGGCGCCGAGACCCTGCCAGGGCCCTTCTTGGCTTGTTGGGATGCAGCCGGTGGGGTGCCCCGGATTACAACCAGACGCCAGGGCACAGGGACCTGATTCAAGACAATGAAGCTATGAGAAAGAGAGAGAGCAGATGATGTACAATGTTGTTAGGAGTTTGTAGTCGTTGTGTATGCATAGACTATGCACATGCATGTAAAGAAGTAATTGAGCAATGGACATGTTTAGTGAATTTTGTATGCTTGTGACGTGTGTGTGTGTGTGTGTGTGTGTGTGTGTGTGTGTGTGTGTGTGTGTGTGTTAGCTTCCATAGTGTCAGCTCCCAATGCACACAACACAAGCGCATGCAGGGCACTGGGCGAATGCGTGTTCGGTGCTAGGGCACTAGTGGCTTCTTGTAGGATGCTGGAACTAAGGACCCTGAGTGTAGGTGAAGGGTGCTGGTGCTTTGAGGGGCACAATGGTGTAGGGCGCCACAAGGGGCGCATGTGCGAGGGATCGAGGTGTGGGCGCTAAGGTCGTTGAAGCTAGGGCGCTCGATGAAGTAGAGTGCCTGGGACTCGGTCACCAGGGTTCCAAGCGAATTGGGCGCAGGGCGCCAGGGGCTCGGCCGCTAGGGTGCCATGTGGAATAGGCGCAGGGTGCCGGGGGCTTAACCGCCAAGGCTGAACTTGCCTAGGCATTAGCTAGAGCTTTTGGGCATCGAGGACTGAGCTCGTTGGGGGTACCGAAGGCTGAAGTTGCTGAGGCACACCAAGGCTGAGCTCGCTTAGGGGGTCTGTTGAGGTGTCGGCTAGAGCACCAGGGCATCGAAGGGTGGTCTGTGGGGCACCATCTATTGGCTGGAGACCACACCTGGCAAGGGGCCGAGTCAGTTTGTGCATGTGTGATTGGTAGTAAAGGTTTTGGTTAAGTCCTCCATGATGCTTGCAATCAATGGAAGATGGTGACTAGGGAGCCAAGAAGACAAGCGCAGGGTGCTGATGTTGTCTCGCTAGGGCACATGTGGCCTTCCTGCCCAGGCGTTGGTGGTGGGGACCCAGGCACCAAGAAGACAGGCGTGGGGCACTGGTGTCGTCTCGCCAGGGTGCTCGTTGCCTTCTTGCCTAGGCACTCATGGCAGAGACCCGGGTGTTAAGAAGGCAGGCGCAAGGCGCTGGTGTAGGACTTTGATGGGGCGCCTGGGAGGAAATTTCTGGGCACCTGGGGCTTGACTAGGGCACTAGCTGAGGCATAGGCTAAGGCGCTGGCAGTGCTAATCATTGGTTGCTTGTGTGCCAAGTTCCCCTGCCAGGACGCTAGGGAGCTGATACGGGATCGCCCGTTCTTCTTAACGTAGGATGGATACTCACGGAAGTCTTGATGAATCGCAATGATCCTTCAATGCCAATGCAAGAGACGAACACTCTTTAATCCGCCAAAACACACTTGCATCGATTTCACCGACCACCAAGCGAAGATCTATCATGCACTCAATTCCCAGCGAAAAGGCTGAACGATCTTGATTGAAGAACACTCCTAATTTCCTATGGAATTTCGGCAGCAATGATAAACTCGAACAAATTTTAGTACATTGATTTTTCTCAAATGTGGTCTGCCACTAAAGGCTACCAATACATGGCTTATATAGCCCCTTAAGACATCCATATGGTCTCCAAACTGAGTACAACTCAACCCTATATGGTTTTAGACATGAACTCTCACAAAAAAGAAACTAGATTTTACACCTATTATATTATTTCAGTCATAGCAGATGATTCATGATGACTTTTAAGGTAGGACTAGATCCATTGCATAGCCCTTAAAATTATCTTTCCAACGAATACAAAAACACCCAAATTGGACTCCGTTTGTGAAAGTTATGGCCTTTGTAGTAACTGCCTGTCAGGCTGTCCCGAACCGAATCCAAATTAAATTCTGAGTTGAATCCGAATTTGAATTGGGTTGAGCACGTGGGAAGTATAAATTAGACTTGAAAATCTTATCCAAAACTTATAGTTTATATCCTTGAGCTTCTTCCTTTGTCTCTCCCACCACATGGGGCTTTCTTTCTACCATCTACATGGGTCTTTCTCTTGTGTGCTCCAGCAAGCCACATGGACTTTGTTCTTGTTGGCTCCATCTGCGTTGGCTTTGTTCCTTCACGTCTTTGGCACCAAATATGGTTATCCTCTTCCTTGTGCCTCTCCATTTCGTTGGCTCCGGCCTCCATCTCATTCTTCTCAGTTCCAATATCTTCTATTTGCCAAACCTGAGAATGCACAATATGATAATATGTAGTAGTATTTCATCCTTATGAATAACAACATTAAATTTAGCTTGGGATGAGTTCACTGGCTATATTTCATATGGCTCAATAATTCTTTCCAGTTGAATAATATATCAAATTAAAAAGTGCAAAACACGTGCGTATCCGCATCATCCTCCCCTTCTTCAAGAAAAGCCGTCCCCGGCTTTTGATAGCCTGAAATTGTACTAAACAAAGAATACAACGTATATGCATGGTATATATATTTGTTATCTATACTTCTTCGGCTTCTCACATCATGAATTTTTGAAGGTGTAGTAAATGAAACGAACAACACGTATGCACGGTATATGTAAGAGTCAACAAACCGAATACACACGGGCAGCAAGCACTTCATTCTCTCCCGTTGTTACCTCTTCCTTATTTGCCTTCAAAGGTGCTGGTTGTTGAACATTCAATTCTTCATCTTTAATGTCAACCTGCCCAATATGAGAAACAACACTAGAAGTAGATATTAACATGTTAGTTTTAGATTCATCCTCACTTTGTCTATCTTCTACTTCTCTCTTTTCTTTTGGTGTCTCTCTCACACTCTCAATTTGGATACTCTCAACCTCACATATGGTGGAATCACACAACTCATTCTTTTATCAGTCTCACTTAATTTAGCTATGTCGTTCTCATTCTCACATGGGTTGTGGTGTATCTCAGGAGGTATATGTAGCTTTAAAATATCACTATATGTCCCCTTGACCAAAGGAAAAGTCTCATGCTCGATCATCTTCTCATGTGTCACACTAGTAGAGACAGCAGAATTGAAGTATGGATAGGGAGAAAATTGTGGTGTACGTCTCTCCATAAGTCTATTCTCCTCTTGAATAGTATAATCCACAAGATCTTGCACACTACTAAAATATCTATCTTGAAGTGTGGCGGCGATCTTATAATTTAATCCTCCTTTGAAGTATGCCTTCTCTTTTGATACACTAGTAACACCGACACGATGTATTGCATCTCGTAACTCAAAATAATATTCTTGAACAATATTACTTCCTTGTGTGATACTCTCCAAATAGCGAAGCAATCCCTATGCATAATAGGATGGCACAAATTCTCTCATCATGAGTGCCTTCAAATTTGACCAAGATTTAATGAATTCATTTCCGAATCATTGATTCCACCAACTATAAGTATAATCTTCAAATTCTCTAGTGGCATGCATCACCTCTTGGTTTTTGGAAAGCTTTTGAAATCTAAATACTTTCTCCATTCGCTATTCCCACTCAAGATACTCTTTTGGATCATTACTTCCATAGAAAGGAACAAAACTATCTTCTTCTTGTTGTAGATGAAGTGCCCGCACAATATCATTCACGATGTTTGAGCGTAGCACTTTTATTTGATGATTGAATTAAATGTGGTGATCTTACATATCCATCTTGAGTTGTTCTTTCAATGTGGAAGAAGTGATGGCGAATTCATTGCGCAAAGTCCCCCTCAAAGCTTGAAATTGAAAATGACTCGCCGGGGTATGCTCCTCTCCCATATTATCGTCTCCACCTGTTATGATTAGTGGTACAAAGAACACACAAATACCACAACATATATATGATATGTGGAGTTCACTCAATCATATTTTTCCTTCTCCCAAGTAAAGTTCTTACCTTTCCGAAGTGAATTAAAACTAAAAAAACTTACACTTAGTGGTGGCTACAATAACAAGTGATGATCAAGCGAATTTAAAATTAACCTACAATTGTACGGCAAAGGATATTTAGTGGAGCTTGGTTAGAAAGTATTTATCCTACACAATTTGAATTTCACGATATTGTTGAATTAAGTAATAATCTAAGTTAGAAAATATTGCCTAGGTGCTGATCCAATAAATATAAATGAAGTGTATGAACACACACGCAATGATCAATGTGACTCAATGCAACAAAGGAATGAGCTAACTAGAAACAATCAAGAATAGATAGCTCGTTTGCACAAAGTATTAGGAGAGACGCTAGCCAATTGCAATAATATGAATTTAAGAGCACAAGATTGCTCAAAGAAATTAAATACATAATCTAAATTTACGGACTAAGATTAACTCACCCAAATTCGGCTAATGCTTTCTTTTCTTTCTTTCTTTTTTTTTTGCTCAAGCCATGGCTCCTCTTTTTTTTCAATCAGCTACCTTCTTTTTTTTGTTTTTTTACTCAAAGACTGAACTAGGTTTAATTGTTCCTTGATTCTACGTAAGTACAAAATTGTTCAGCAATGTATAGATAATTCTAGAACAACTTTAAAGCAATTATCAAAGACTAGTCTCAAGGGTCAAAGGATTTAAGTGAAAACCTCAACAAACGCTCAGAATTCAAAACACAACAAATTTCAGACGGTTCGAACGTGTCAAACTAGGATTCTTGGTGGTGGCTAGGGTTTCTTGTGGTTGATTCAAACAAGAAAAGGAAACCCAAATATTTCGAATATGATAATTTTCCAACATACACAAAGATCTTACGTGGATAGCTAGATCAAGAATTCAAATGATGAATTAAATCTTCTTCTTTTTTTGGATGCTAATTGAAAGATCAACTAGCAGATTTTCAAGAAAATTAGAATGCAACGATTAAGCTATGCAAAAGACACGATGATCAGCACGTAAACAAAATTTCTAATGGATCAAGACTTAATAAAACTCACGAAAATAACAGATACGAAACTATGGTTTGGATTTTTCTTTTGTGAGGCAATTTTCGGCTATATGGACTATAGGACAGGAAGTAACGAATAGAAAAGTAAAGAGATAAGATCCTACCGAGTAAACTGTGCTCTGATACCAAGATGATACGGGGTCGCCCAATTTTCTCGACGTAGGATGGATACTCATGGGTGTCTTGATGAATCGCAATGATCCTCCATGCAAGGGACGAACACTCTTTAATCTGCCAAAACACACTCGCGTCGATTTCGCCGACCACCAAGCGAAGATCTATCATGCACCCAATTCCCAGAGGAAAGGTTGAACGATCTTGATTGAAGAACACTCCTAATTCTCTATGGAATTTCGACAACAATGATAAATTCGAACAAACTTTAGTAAATTGATTTTTCTCAAAGGTGGTCTGCCCCTAAAGGCTACCAATACATGGCTTATATAGCTCCTTGGGACGTCCATATAGTCTCCAAACCGAGTACAACTTAACCCTATATGATTTTAAATACGAACTCTCACAAAAAGGAAACTAGATTTTACATCCATCGTATTATTTTGGTCATAGCAGATGATTTGTGATGAATTTTAAGGTGGGACTAGATCCATTATGTAGCCCTTAAAATTTTCTTTCCAACGAGTATAAGAATACCCGAATCGGACTCCGTTTGTGAAAGTTATGAGCTTTTTAGTAACTGCCTGTCAAGCTGTCCCGAACCGAATCCGAATTGAATTTTGAGTTGAATCCGAGTTTGAATTAGGTTGAGCACGTGGGAAGTACTAATTGGACTTGAAAATCTTATCTAAAACTTGTAGTTTATGTCCTTGGACTCCTCCCTTTTTCTCTCCCACCACATGTGTTTTCTTTCTCCCATCTATATGGGTCTCTTGTGTGCTCCAGCAAGCCACATGGACTTTATTCTTGTTGGCTCCATCTACGTGGGCTTTGTTCCTTCACGTCTTTGGCACCAAATGTAGTTATTCTCTTCCTTGTGCCTCTCCATTCCGTTGGCTCGGCCTCCATCTCCTTCCTCTCAGTTCCAATATCTTCTATTTGCCAAACCTGAGAATGCACAATATGATAATATGTAGTAGTATTCCATCCTTATGAATAACAACATTAAATTTAGCTTGTGATGAGTTCACCTAGCCATATTTCATATGGCTCAATAATTCTTTCTAATTGAATAATATATCAAACTAAAAGTATAAGACACGTGCGTATCCGCATCACGAGCAATGCGTCAGGGTGTTGTGGTCTTGGCTACATGGGCGTCAGAGTGCACGGTGCTTGGGCGTTAGGCGTCGTGGTGCATGGCACAGGGAGAGTGCTAGGGTGCACAAGAGCAGGGCGTCATGGACCATAGCTTTCCAAGAGCAAGGGCACCGTGAACCATAGCTTTCCATATTTGCTTTTTGTTGCACTTCTTAATTTCTTGCAATACACCTAGTGCATTGCGGTGCCCCATGCATGCATCTGTATTTATTGGGATAAACCATGTTGCACCGACGAAGGGCACGGGGATGCGAGGGTGCAAGGCATGGCAGGGGCGCACGGTGCTGGTGGATGGTCACTAGGCACAGGGCACCAAGCATTAGGAGGTCATCCTTCAGGGTGTTGGGGATTTGCCAGGGGCATTCTAGTTGGGAGGGATACATGGGGTATTTATAGGTTCTTGGGCCTCTACAAATGACCGAAATGCTCCTTAGGGGATAGCTACTCTATGGGTACAAATAGGGGGGTGCAATCATCTTTTGTGAACATAATTGCATTTCTTTGTCGGTAGATAGGTGTATTCTGCAGAGTAGGTCCCGTAGGCAGAGGGGTGAAATTATTCTTCCAACAAGTAGATAGACAAATACATAGTTATTTGCAAGCTAGGCTAATTTTTCAGACCTAGTTGGGTTTTTGGAGGGCGTATTCCAAAATTTCAGGGAAGTATGTATGTGCACTAACTCTAATTTAATATGCAAGCATGTGTATGCAGGTTGAATAAAGGTTGAGCTAGAAAATTATAAAAGATCACAAAGACAAAATGTTAACATAGAAAAAAAGGCTCATCACTTGATTAAACACTCAGATATATTATTGTTTAGTTAGGGTGACTCATATGTAATCTTTTAGAATTTAGAAATCTATGCTATAAAGAGTCCTAGATAAATTCTACTATGATTATTATTCAAAGCAATAGGGTGACCATAGAGAGGAACCAAGCAACCAAACAATCAAGCCTACTCATTCAAAGCAAAGGGCGTATAAGAGGATTAGATGCTAGCATATTCTTCAGCACCAGATTCTTATATAGGGTAATGATCCGATGGTCCTAAAAGATTCAAGAGGGTTGAGAGTGAGTAACAATCCCTTGTACACTTTTGAAGTTATGCTTAAGGAATTTGTGGTTGGCTTCCAAATCTTTTCTCTTTCGTCGTGGTAACTTCAATATCATTATTTTGATTCTCTTTATGAGATTTATCTTCTTCGTTTTTAATACCATGCACGCTTGTGTCGTATCTCATAAAATTTGATCCGCTCTAGGGGCTGCTACCCATAAGGAGTATCAGAGTGTAACAAGTGGTATTAGAGTTAAGGATGCATTAATTTAATTTGTGAGAAGGTTGGTAAAGCCTCAGGTGGCATAAAATCAAGATCGACATCAATGATGTAGAATCAAGTAGATAATTTTGATGACAGAAGAAATTTTAGCGTATGGCAATGCATAGTGAATTGTTTAACAAGGGCTAATCGATACTCTTAAAGGAGACAAACTAGAAACGATGTCCGATGAAGATTGGAAGGTGATGGGGTAGAAGGTTATTAGTACAATCTATTTATGACTCTCCAGTTAGGTAAAGTACTTGTGATCAAGGAGAATTCGTCGAAGAAATTGTGGAAGGACTTAGAAAATTGTATATAGCAAAGTCGCGGATAAATCGGTGAGTGCTGAAGTGACAACTATAGATTGCACATGAAGGAAGGTATATGAATTGTTGACTATCTCAATATCTTCAACAAACTTATCACATAATGGACTAATGTTGATGAAAAAATTGAGAACGACAAGGTCATCATATTGGTATCATCTCTACCACCATCATGGGTGCAATTGGTGATGAATATTCTCATAGAAAAAATCACTCTCAACTTCAATGAAGCAACTGCATATCTATTGGAGGCAGATTCCTTCAAAAAAGTCATCGAAATCTTCATCTTCAGGTTATCAAGGATTGGCTGCAGTAGCTATTGTAGGTAGAAGTAAAGGTCACATGAATAAGAAGAGCAAGACTAAGGGCACATGTATATGCTATCTATGTGATAAGGAAGGTCACATGATAAAATATTGTCCGAGTTTGAAGCAAATGAAGGGTGCATGCTCAGTGGCGGTACTAAAGGATGATTCAGACATACTAGTTATCAATAAACCAGGTACTTCTCATGAATAGATATTAGATTCAGGTTGTTGCTTCCATAAATGTTTTGCGAGGAAGATGTTTGACGAAGGATCTCTATGTCCGGCGTATGAAACTGTTCACTCAGTGGATTATAAGGAGTATGCAATTACTAAGGTGCGAACAGTTACATTGGATATGTATGATGGAGCGCATCACACATTGACAGGGGTTCAGTATCTTCCCAGTTTAAAGAAGAATATAATATCTATGAGGTCACTTGAATTTGAAGATTGTGAGGTATCATTTCGAGGTGGAGTTATGTGAGTTACTTGCAAAGGGCAAGTAATCATGAAAAGTATTTAGAGCAATGGAGAATACTAATTAAAGGGTAATCTTGAAGGTAGAGCAACCAATGGGAGGTCTGATAAAAATACTGGTTAGGAGAAGGAAACCGTTTCATCAATGGTAGGTGCTTAGATCTTATCTGTAATTATATGCAGAACTATAGAGACGGTTGTAAAATCTAGCAAATACAAAGGTGAATATGTGAGCTGTTGGGAGAAAAAAAGACATGATGAGACCAACCATACGGTACTAGCGAGTAGGTGGAGCATGGAGGCAATACAAATCTATAGCATGAAAGGTCGTAGGGATAAGAAGTGTGATTGACCAAACTTCAAAACAAAGGAGCTCTCAAGTAGGGGGTCCATGCAGGCTAGCCCAGACATAGACAGTGACATGCACATTCGGTGATGTGAATGTGGCCCTATGGTGGGGGCACTCCCAAAGGTGGAGAAAAAAAATAAAAAATTGAAAAAAATGGTGGAGCCGACTTGGAGCAAATTCTTGAAGGAGCACAGTGACTTTAACGGATAAGAGTCAAGATGAAGATTGTTGAATTAGGGTGACTCATATATAGTCTTTTAAGATTTATAATGTATGTTGTAAAGAGTCCTAAATGAATCTTACTAGATTAGGACTCATCCTATTCGGATTAGGACTTGAAATCGGAGAGGAACCATGGGGGTGACCATGGAGAGGAACTAAGAAACCAAGCAATCAAGCACAGGAGGATTAAAGGTTAGGATATTCTTTAGCGCTAGATTTTTATATAGGGTAAGAATCTAAGAGTCTTAAAAGATTCAAGAGGGTTGTGAGTAATAATCCTTTATAATCTTTTGAGATTATGCTTAAGAAATTTGTGGATGGCTTTGCCAAATCTTTTATATGTCATCATGGTTACTTCAATGTGGTTATTTTGGTTCTCTATGAGATTCATCTTCTTCATTGTTGATACCATCCACGCTCATGTTGTATCTCACAAACTCTGATCTGATCAACACTGCTATGCATAAGGAGGAGTATCAAACTGTAACAATTATAAAAACAAGTTTAAGTTGTTAGGTCCTAACTCATAGGTAAATCAAAGATTGCCATTGAGATGTCCCTTGTTGTCGTCGACCTTCTTGGAGCAATTAACTCAACTTGCCCTAAAGATAGGTCCGTTTCCAAGTTAGAAGAAACCTAGGTTATGAACATCTTGACATATGTTGTCTTTGATGGGTGAAAGGCAAACCAACCCAAATATAGGGCTATGCGTCATAGGCTGGGTTCTTTTCAATTTAAAGTTGACTTATTCTTGTACTATCTACAATAACTAGCTTTTAAACGGTGCGTTTTTTCAAGATGGTGTCAATAGAAAAATTATAGTAAAAAGTATACTGAGTTTAGCTGTATCGGCCAAAATCTCTTACGACTATTTTCCTCTACATACTGCTTCTCATGAATAGTCAGAATTCAAATATTTAAGCTATAAGTTATAAGTTATCAGCCTAAAAGAATCCACCCTATAGTTTATAAGGACATCTACAATGTGGTTAACTACAACTAAGCTTTATCACGGGCACATGCCATGTGGCTCATAGGATGCCATCCCACCTTGTCCTCCTAGTTTCATTCCCCTACCCTTCTCGAACCTGGAGGATTTCTAACACAAAAAATCAAAAGATTTAACTAGATTCAAAATGAATTTCAGTTTGATTTAAAAATTCACTTGATTCCGAAAAAATCAACTCAATTTTTGAAAAAATAAACACAAAAAATTTTAACTATGGAAAATTCAACTCAATGAATTTCAACTTGATAGCTAGAAAGTTCAACTTGGTTCAAAGAAATATTCCAAAATTGAGATCAAATCAAACCCCGACTACTGCTCTTGTCTGCGGCGCTATCCTAACGGTGGGTGTGAGCAATGGCAAGCATGGACGTTGGCGGCGATGGCTTCCTAGTGCGTACCCGAGATGTGGCAGCGCAAGCACTCAGGAGAGGTGTGAGGATACCACAGTAAAGTGAGTGAGTGGGAGAGATGGGCTACTTGAGCATCTCCCCTTCATATTGAACAAGGGTGCTCCACGTGGTGGCATCACAGAGGCTCCACGTGTTTCGGGTCGATGTGGCAACATCATATCAAACCACATGGTGGGGCGTCCATTCTGAAGAAATGTGAGGGTAATTTGAAAATAATGGTTTTGATTGTTTATTGTTTAATCACCTTGGAAATTGGTTTTGGCTAGCCCTTAGTCCCTACTTCTGGGTCCATTAAGAAACAAGGATAGGTGGTGAAATTATCTTAGGATTAACAAGCACCACTAGGGATTCAAATAGGTTGAATAATTTTCATCTGATCGACCAATGAAAGGCTTTTGGAGTGAATTTGAAAAGGAGAAATATGTATCTGACACTATCTATGTTCAACTCTGACTCCTAAAAAATACGTAATAGTATACAAATTTGCGGTATCCATCCTTACCTACTCTAATTGCACCTTAGCTATCTAACGTCCTGTGAAGGGGTGCAATTAAAGTAGATAATTTATGTCAAACCGATTGACTGGCTTTGAAGAGAGGAATGGATACTGGCAGTATTCATGTTTAACTCCAACTATGAGACTTAAATGTGGAATAGGATGAATGTTTTCTGTCCATATATGCCCAATTGCACCCCCACTAGGGTTTCTCTATTTTTTTATTGGTCAAATGTTTTGTATTACACTACACAGCCATCAGTTATGGCCATGGCCCATTCAAAAAGAAAAAAGATAGATGACTCCCTAGGACCTGAACTACGCCACCTCTGCCATCTTGAACCTAGGGAAGGGTGGGTTGGAGTTAAATTATGATCATGGTACTCCGTCCAGGGGTATTATCCTTACATCATAAATAGGCAAAATTCATGATTTTGTTGGGCCGCAATGCAAAAATCTTAATATGTTATATATTTACAACTGGCCACTGCACTGATTAAAAACATTTCCATGAGATTTGGAGAGAGAATACCTCAAATATACTAGAGCTATAAAAAAGTTTTTGCTCAAGTTTGACCCGATTTAGGTTTGATTTGACCTTGGCTCATCTAGACTTCAAGCTAGCTCGAGCCTTCCCCAAAGGTTGATGAGCCTCTTGAGCTGAGCTCGATTATCTTAGTAGAGCACGGTTAGGAGGAGATCCTAACTTTTTCACCCCAACGCTGCCCTTTCTTGCTCACTTATTCAACTTTCCTTTCTCATGGACCACGCTCACCACTCATGTGGGACACAAGCCACACCGCACCCTAGCCCCATCTTCTAACCATGGAGTGCACCATCGTGTACAATCCCCAATTCCATCTCCTCATCCTTTCCATCGATCCCACATCTCTAGGCAAAACTCACCATTTGAGTGTGCCACCTCTGCTTGGGTTGTCTCTCCTCCGTCGGTTTTGCCCCATGCACCTGTTTGGACCTCCACCACCATCAACAGCATCGCCACCATGGATCTGGATCTCCATCATCTCTTCTTAAGCAAGGATATCAATGGTAGATGCCGTCGGTGCCAAGGAGTCCCCATCAACCTCTCCTCCCTTGTCCCATCACGCTCCTCCCACACTAGTAGAGATCCTCCCATAGTCCTCCCACATCACGTTGTAGATCAGCCATATCACCCTGATGACAACCCTCTTGGTACCATTCTTTTCGTCATCCGATTCACCATGTTTGAAACTTAATCTTATGAGTTGTGACCTAGGTGTTCATGTTTGTTTGTGTTCGGTGTTGTGCTACTGAGCATTTTTAAGCCAAGTTCGAGCTTACTCGAGCCGAGCTTAAGCCTAACTACAAGCTCGAAGATCAAACTAGACTCGCTCAAGCTTGGCTCGAACTTATACCTAGACTCACTCGAGCTCAACTCGGCTCGTTTAAAACCCTAAACATACATAAACTACCCTTAGTTTTCGCCTTCCTCCTACTTTTTTGTCTATGCACAGCCGCCATGTCCGCCACATGCCACTAGCTGCCATGGGCAAATGCAACCTTCTCTTGCCCTCACTGACATGGGGCTACCACCACTCGTGTCACCACCCCCAGCACTACCATGAGAAGCCACCATCCATGTAGCCAGTGTGTTGTCGATCGTCTGTGCAACCTATGATCACTACCACCTTGGATGGACCTCATGAGCTAGGAGAGCAAAATAGACATTATCACCTCTTCTCTCTCTAAAATTATGTTTCTGTTGATGCAGTGTCCAGTGCCAAATGACCATTACTGCTTACTAGTGTCCCTAAGATATAATTCATAAATTCGTAGTGGGCCTAAGCTCATGCCACACAATGTTTTGTCTTTTCGCCAATTTTTGGTTTGTAAGTATACTTATCATTTTTAATAGACTTGGATTATTTTAGAGTTTTCATAAAAACATTATGAGTAGAGAAGGTAACGCCATTCTCGATCATCATGCCAATAGTGTTAACGCTATACATGCATCCTACATGGCTGCTACATTGGAGACCACATCAATTCCTCACAGTAGAGGTCCAAGGGATAATGACACATGACCATGACTTGAATAACCCGACACCTAGATAGAGTTATGGTACCGCTCAATTTAGTTCCTTTTTCTCGTATTCCTTTGTATTGTCCGTGATGAGCTAACATATTTTTTCTATTTTTAATTTTTTTAAAATTTAATTATGCCAAATAAACCAACTCACCTACAGTAAAAAATAAGCCAGCCACAGTAAAAAAAAGCATAAGCTAACGCCTTTCTGAACACCCCCTATAGCGTTAGATCTAGGGTCCATTATTGATTATCTGCAAATATTATGTGATTGACCCATTTCAAAAATAGTGCTCCCATGTTTTACAATATTAATTATTAGTCTATATGAACTTCTTATGTGTACAGATCAAGAAGATATAAAATTAAGGAAAAATATTAGGTGTTGGATCTTATCTACCCTTAATGAATAAACTGTTCTTACCACTCGGTTTTCTTTAGAGTTTGTTCAAATCATATGTACATATTATTATAACCGGCAGTATTCAGAATAGAAACTCACAACAACACGTAGATCTTGCATTATTATTGGACTATTCCCAATAAATTGGACTAGGCTAATGATGGAGTACTAATTAATAATCCCAAAGAGACCACACATTCCCCCCGGACGTGTTCGTTTTCCCATCTGATCCTTGGAAGTCCCGATCAGGCCAACGTACACACTGCGATACACTATTCACCAATGGCTGCCCTTGACCTAAGCTAGCTAGCTTGACGAAGAAAGGATTAATATTATTATCATCATTATTAGATAATAGTAGTTCCATGGCATTTTCGCAATCTCCATAATTACGTTGCGAAGAGTCGTTGTTGTACTTGTATATTCCCAACCGACACTGCCTCTCGCATCGTTTTATGACACTGTGCATGGGACTAAGAACTAACTACAGTGATGCCCTTCATCTTTAGAATAAAATAGTTTTCATGTAGCCTTCATTTTAGTGGATGCCGGCCTGCTTCGATCCCATGTAACCATGTATGCTTTGGTCCACCACTAGGAATGCCTTTGTGCTCTACTAACCCAACATCTCCTAGTGAAGAGATATCTATTATTATTGGTTCCACCTTGTATGGTGCCCTAACGTTCTTATAACTAGTGATCACTCTCCATAACTGTAAAAGATTCTCCAGAAATAATAGTTCAAATATAAATGTCAGCACTGATTCGATTGATTAAAACATAAGAAAAGATCATCGTAGTAAATAACTTCCTCGAACTAAAAAAATAGAAGGAAACGAAGGGCAGGCCTGGCGCATTGGGGGAGTCTTTTCATTGTGAGAAGGTGGTCACTGGTTCGAATTAGGCTCTCTGCAATGCAGGAGAAAGGCTGCCTAAAAATTCCCCTTCCCCAGGCCTCACACAATATGGGAGCTTCGACACTGGGTACGCCCTTTTTTAAAAATATAGAAGGAAACATACTTAAATTGTTGCCAAAAAGTTCATGTTCATTCATATTTGTAAAATCAATGAAGTAATTATTTGAAATTTCATCTAGTCATCCCGCATAGGGCTACTAATTCTATTACCTCCATTATTTTTTGAGGGACATTCTAGAATCCATGCAGACAAACTTTATAGATTAACTATATGAAAACTATACCATGAGATTTGTCGTTAAAAATAGTTTAATAATACTATAATTTTATTAGTATATAATGTTGTAAATAATATGGTATAAGCAAATATTTAGATTTAATTCCAACATAAAGAAGTATAATTAAAGAACATTTCCAGCAGTACATAAATGGCATAAATTGCATATAAACATATAACCTACCATGCCATTTATAATAGAGCAAATACTCAAAGCATGTAACAAAATCATGAAAAAGAACATGTAAAGTATTTCCACGAACTAGGAAATAACTAAAACTAGCATAAAGCTCAAATTTTAAGTTGATTATTGCTCTCAGAGCATAGTTGCTCAATACTTTAATCTTGGCCTTCTCAATGCAATTGTCTATATTCTTCCTAGAATTGATATGATAGCCTGATTGAGAATGTGAGCTCTAAAATATGCTTTACTAGACTATCACAAGATTTTGCATCCACAAGATATGTAGAACACTGTCGGTTGACACATCAAAAGAAATATTTCATAAAATAGTACTAAGCTGATTAAGGATCTATGACCGAATCATAAGGATAAATGATTTTAGATTCTTAAGGATAACATGTAATTTGAGCTGATAACAGGCTACAGAATACTGAAAAGACTAGAAACAATATAACTGATATGAAATAGCCCTTCTGACAGTGAATGATCAATATGCTAGGATCAAGTGAAAGCAGTAAGCATCACTAATAGAGCTCAATTCTAACTGGATTAGTCAGATCAGTCTCAGAAATAGACAAGTTTCATCACAGAGCTTAAAGCCCACATTCCACAAGCGTCATATGTAATGTCTCCCAGTACTAGAGATTTCACAGATTGCAATTAACTAGCATGACTCACAAAACAAATAATGCGCAAAAGGAAGTCAAAAACCTCACTGAGCAGATGGCACTCGAAGCAGCCAAGAAGAACAGGCAAGGCACATCGGAAGGTGCTAACCTAGAAAACCTAAGCGCCCCGGTGTGCCGCATTGAGAGGGCGTGGTCGTCGGAGATACAGTGCCTACCTTTGCTGTTCAAGACACCAAATGCAGCAAAGCCGAAGTGAAAAGAATGCCACACAAGAAAACTAATAGTGCATCGGCCTAGTGCACTTCACCACTGAGCACCAAGAATCACAAACTCCCCACTGATAGGCAATGTTCAACACACTGGAGCAGCGGATCCAGAGACCCAAAACCGAAGCCAAATCAGGAAGAGGAAGAGGAAGATTGGACTAGGAAAAGCTCACTGACTTTTGCCGTGTCGTCCCCAAGGAGAGCCAACCCCCTTTTAAAGGGAGAAGGGATGAGGGGAAAGGAGCTGTGCCTGGAGGCCATCAACCACCAGCACCAAATCTCCCGCGACGCTAGTGCCGCTGCGCTGACCACTCTACCCCTACTTCCGAAGCCCTAGGGCCTAGATCCAAAACCGAGTGAGAGGAGACGCTTTGGATGGAGACTTGGTCTTAGCCTTATCCCATGAGGTAGCCCACCGACAGGTGGGCCCCCCACACTTAACTTATTTCCCTTTTACATTTCTCCTTTTCTCAAATACAGAAATTACAAGAATGCCCTCAGCATAACCAATATATAATAAGATAAAGTAAAAATTAACAGTCAAAGGTACATCTTAGAGATCATAAAAAGTAAAAAATGTCACTTAAAAAAGAACAGAGGAGTAGTATATTAGGGAAGAGAAGAACCACTAACAACTAAGGTGAGTTTGTTTTATATTTTAGGGCTTTCACTCCTAGTTTCGATTTTGGTATATAAAAACCTATAATTAACTAACAAGGAATTAGAATTAAATGACCGTGTTTAATTATTAGCAAATCTTACTATGCCAGAAAAAATTATCCAGCCATATTTATCAAAATAATTTTGACAAATATATGGACAAGACTAGTTGATTAGAAATTAGATATACTAGCTAGCTACTGTGTGGACTAAAGTAAAAAAGAGAAAAATTTATAAGAGGGTTTTTTCCTTAAAAAAGCGAGGATCCATACGTATTTTCAGAGAAAGCGAAGGGTTTTTCTGCATAAAAAGGACCCGTGCATAATTTCAAGAAAACCATGAGGTGCTATCTAGCAAAAGGAGGGGCCTCAATGAAAAAACCGAGGACCTGTATGTAATTTCGGAGGAGCAGAGGGTTTTTTTAAAAAATAAGGTGTAATGGTTTTTTGCAAGAACTAAGGGCTTATACGTAAATTCGCAAATTCAAAAGACCCTTTTGTAAAAACGCTGACATGGCACAGTACAGTAAGGAGGCCACGAACCCCATCTGCAACATAGGGATGATGTAGTTCTGCACTATACTAGATGGGGAGTCGAACTATTCATTTCTCCATAAAAAAACTGTGTTTTCTTGGCCGTACGTAACTCCTACTAATTGTCATTATACTGATGTCCTGTCAATAGCGATAGCTGAAAAATGTTGGCCTTAATAGTGTAGTGAATAGTGAAAAAAGTGAAACTGACTGTGCAAAAAGCAAACGATCACCCCCTAAGCATGTGAAATTGACCTTACTTCCATTATAGAAACTTGAGCAGCTAACATGCATGCATCTAATCTAAACCTTCCAAGAGGCCAACAACCCTAATTAGGTAGTTAGGTCTAAGCATAACTTTGTACAGGTGGCCAACCTTTAAGCGCCACTTGTCCTTAAAAAATAAGGTCGATTTTTATTTTTTACACCTCAAATTGGAGTAAAATTTATGAAAACTATTTGGTCCTTTCTTTTGTTTTATTTTAAACTAGTGACACAATTCATCGAACAGTTCAATTCCCATGGAATTACGAAACCTAAAGAGAGCTATTTTTTCAGACAGACACTCCTTCCTAGCCGGTAGGTGCGTCGTGTCTGCGCCTCTTTGTTTCCTGGAAAAAACGTGGTCGATAGTGCGGTATCTGTGACCAGTCCAGAGGCATGCAATTCACAGGTTGCAGATGCCTGTCGGTGAGGAGCTAATCACTGAGCTAAAGCACATCTTTGGTGTCCGTGGTCATTTCTCTAAATTAAGCACCATATCCCAAAAAAAAAAAACATGAGCAAGACTACACCTGTGTATATAGTTAATTTCTCTCTTACGAAATGGTTCTGGGGTTTGATTGGACGGTCCAGGATTAAAGATAGAACTATCAAGAGAGATCATTTCTTTCTTACACATTCGGCATAAGTATGTCAGTAACTGAAGTTGTTTTAGAAAATCGTATCCCACCCAGTATAGTGCAGGCCCATTCAGATTGGAGAATTTTATAAAGAGTTTCATAAGATTTTTTTTCCGGTGATTATAATAAAGACGTACACGTACAGACCACACTGCACATACATGTATACGAGTGTGTCTCCTTAATATATGCCTAGAAATATAGACTCGGCGATAAATCTATGACATTATAAACACATATACATAATAGGTGGGCATGCATCTAGTTTTCTTAATCCACATCGTCCTAATAATTTGTACTACCTTCGTTCTTTTTTAAGTGATATTATAAAATTCATACTGTTAAATTTTTTAAAATTTAATTACTAATATGTTTAAAACTATCTAGACTGATCATATAAAATTATATTGTTAAAAATACTTTCATAATATTATAATTTTATTCGTATATAATAAGATAAAGTTATGCAAAGTAACAGTCATTCACATCTCGAAAAAACAGTGAAAAATAAAAAAACATCTCTTAAAAAAGAACAGAGAGTATCTCCTTATTCCTCCCAGTTAAGTGGTAACACGTCAATAAAGCAAGAACATTAACCAAAGATAACGATATTAATCCATATGTAAGATCCCTAAAAAAACTCCATAGCTAAGATTCGGTGGATGGGTGGGTTCCTCTTTATAAACATCTCAACCGCAACAATACTTCGCTCGGCCTTTTGTGCATATTGTATATTTGCACTTTTTGGCTTTTCCAACCTCAAAAGAAAAAGGGAGTCGAAAATTAGTGGCACCATCTAGAGAATCACAACTGGAGGGGCCCTATCATGCACGCATCGATCACTACAAACTAATGTATTTTTGGGGTCCCTTTTCTAATGATTATTCTCCTCTTAATTTCTGCAATGAAGCTGCCCAAATGGTCAGGCTCCAATGTTCTTTTTTGTAGCCACTAGATGGCTGCTTTTCCATATTTCTCGTGATACTACTAGCTAGTCTCTTCATGCATGGTTGGGTGTGGTGTCACTGTTGAGTACATCGTCTGGAAATTCTGAAACTCAAAACTTTGAACCTAGATTTAATATTGTACTAGTCCGGGCCCGCATTTTATTGCAATTTAAAACACCATTTTCAATGATACAATATACTCATGTTATTGCAATTTAAAACACCATTTTCAATGCTACAATATACTCTTTCTTTTTTCACTTCTTATTTTGGACATCGAATGGATCTCTCCAATACATATATTTAACCATTAATTTTGCTAATTTTATATGGGCAATAATTACTAAAATTATAATGGTAGCAAAGTACTTTTGATGACAAATATACTAATATCACTTTTATATGACAAATCAAAATACTTTTATGTGTACCAATGGCTAGAGTTAGAAATGTTAACTACATGCATTCTACGACAAGAATTTGTCGCAAGCTTGGTTGGGTTTTGTTTTTATTTGTGTGTCTGTGTGGAATTTGTCGTGAGGGCCTAGCATATCATGTGAAAATGGTGTAAAATATCACTAAAAGCATTCGTACAAATTTTCAAAATTTCTCAAAGAAAATCAGCTTTAGCTAAGCGCATGGTCCATATCTAAGCAAAATTTCAAAAAAAAAACTCAATCCCTTTTGCGAAAAATGAAAAAGACAAATACGATATATAACAGTGTCCACTTGTTTAGCATTGTTGCGTACTATTATACGTCGTATTTATCTTTCCGTTTCTCAAGAAAAAGGATTGAGTTTGTTCTTGAAATATTGCATGGATATAGACCATGCCATTTGCTATATAGCTGACAATTTTTTAAATTTTTTTGAAAACTTGTAAGTTTGATTTTAGTGGAATTTACACTATTTCTATAAAAGTACTCATTTTCACATAATATCTCCGCTATCTATTGGTGCTCAAAACTTTAGACCAGAATAGTAATTAGATTTTTTTTTCCTTTTTTTGTGGTGGAAGATGGGAGGGAAGATTGGAGGAACAAAGAATGGGACATGGATTTTACACTACTAGTGGTGGTGTCGGCTCCCATTATACTCGTTGGGAAGTAATAAATGTTCCATGAAATTTAAAAAAATATATAAAACACGCATGGAGATGTTATGTCATGTGTACCTTTCATGATCATACGAGGCGAAATATGGGACATAAAAAAATGTTGGCGAAATATGGGACATGAAAAATGTTCAGGACATATATACCTTTTTATAAATATTTTGGTCCCATATGTCTTGTTTTGTATGTCCCACATACATATTTGTCTCCGAAAATATGCAAATTTGCATGTCTTAATGCATCCTATATCAATGTTTTTTTAGGATAAATTTGTAGAGCTTTCACGGTGTCCCAACTGGAACGGGGGCAGCCACTGCTTGTAGCGAACGTTCTTTTCCCGTGAGATAGCCTTTTTTTAGTGAGCAGATCATATAGATGATTTGCATGCAAGAATTCGTGCTTATGTCTCTCCTGTCCCGTTTTCTTTTGTTTCAATTTTCAAGCTAAATACACCCACGCTTGAACAGAAAAGAACGTCAAGTACTAGAATTTTGTTCTTGGCGATTCTTGTCGGGACCATGAGGTAGTACAGTAACCGGCATTTGGGTATCTTGATACCATACTAACACGACAACATGAAAGGTAATGATAATTCAAGAGTACTAAAGAATCACCAAATTCAAAGAAAATTTGAAGATCAAGAGAGAGAAAATGACGAGAACCAGAAACTAACTAGGGGAGGGGATAAGGTTATGGCAATAATATTCTGCTTGGATCTCAAAGTAGATCCAGTAGTGGAGAATGCACTACTTTTATGGAGGAAGCATCAAAATGATGCCTAGACTTCACCAAGGATAAATGCAAGAAAGCCTGTTACGCCGTTCTATGGCGATCACATAGTAACAGCGTCTCAAGCAGTAGCAGACTAGCTTCATTCAGGGATCAGGAAATGCATCATCCATCAAGCAGTAGCGTTTGTTACTCGGTTATAAACACCAGTCCTCTTACAAGAAGTCATGGAAACATCTTGGGTTTTCTAAAAAAAAGGTATATTGGAACCATATGTGAGATGTGCTGGATGTAGTAGTTTCTTGATTGTTCCAACCTCCAAATGTACATTGTGAAATGATTTTAACTTTCAAGAATCATTTAGTAACTGTTTCAACCACTGGAACCCTTCAATAAAAAATCAGATAATCCAGATGTTGGCAAGCAAGAAATTAGAATGTGCAAATCATTTTTCCGGGTATTTAGCATCTCATTACCTATATTCTTAACGCACATTTGACCAAGATGTGAAAACATCACATGCATGCCGTCAGCACTCAGTCAAAAAAATCAGAGTGTACAGATTTTAGTATTTGCCTGCACATAAATACCAACTTCTTGCTGGGTGGTCACCTTTCTTGTTTCAATTGTACCACTAGCAAACACAGTTACCAGTAAATCCTTATTGACATGTATCTATATATGAAATGCAGTTAGAGATTACTTGTCGAGGGCAGCGCCTTGTCCCGGCAATGACACTGCAGCACGTCCGCGACACCATTTGGCGTCCCCCACCGGCAGAGGCCGCAGAGGTTTTGCCAGTCCCCGGGTCACCGAGCATGAACCAGATCATGACGTTGCATTACGGCAGAAGCTAGCACCTGGAGAGTGGAGCACCAACAGACACAGCAACTTTTCACACTGTAATTAGTTTTCACTGCCCACAGGCACTGATCCCCACTTTTTCCCCTCCCCTAACATCTAATCCTCACCACACAATTCACTGAGAGAATAGTAGTACACCAATGATACTAGATTATAGGTAACACCCAAATGTAAGTGTACTTCAAAACTCAGAGAAATAATTCTTTCATTTTTATTTAATTTGAATATATTATTTTTGTTCTGCACTGCTCTGCTTTTATGCATAACTAAGCTCAAATATTGGAAGTGCAGCAACACCAGATGGTCTTATAAGCTGTTGACATATTTTCAACCTAGAGAAAACAAAAAAGGAAAAGAAAAGGAAAGTACAAGATCCAGTGTAACTACATTGTTCAGGACTTACGAAATATATCTGCAATACCAAGAAACTCCAAGTAGTGCAAAGATTAAAAAAAGAGGGCACATGATGACCTAATGACGTTGCAATGCAGCACAATGGAACCACCATGAAGCAGCATCCCGTAGTGTTCAGGTGGCAAGTCAGGATCAATGAAAGAGAGTGCAAAGGGGCAGTAGGAAGTCAGCATCAAGGACAATGAAGTGCAAACTATTACTCACAAGTCAAGATACAAACGAGAGGCATGCTGGCAAGTGTATAAACAAGCATTTAGTAGAGTATCCAGAACAGATACAAGGGCTGAAAAAAAAAGTTGAACAAAAATAAGAATGCAAAAATTGCGAATAAAAAAATGAAAGCACTGAAAATGGAATAAATAGATTGAAAGCTACCAGAGACTTATAAGTACATCCGTCATACACTGGAGCATGAACATAATCAATACATTACTATCACTAAGCAGAATTCCAACACCAGAGGTCTCACCGACAGAGGATGTTCCAAAATATGGTGCTAATTGATGGTAGAAAACGTAGTTAAGAATCTCCAATGCACCATGCCAGGAATGAGTAAGACAAAGTTGAGGCAGGTGGAGTAGGAGCCCTTTAACACAAGACAAAGCACCAATACCAGCGAGTACCAACAGCTACAGCGCACACCGACAGATGATGAAAAGATAAAGATCACATAACTGATCAAAAGGCAAACTTTAATTCGACTAGCTAATTACTACAGTTACTTGGCAGTACTGGCAAGATACTTCCATCCAAGTAGCCGTCACCAGCAGCATAAAAATAACATAAATACATCAAGAATATCATAAGAAGCAATAAGTAGATTGATTTGACAGCATATCTGCATGACTTGTGCCATCTTGCAAGAAAAGGAGACAAACAAATTCAGTTATAAATATTTACTAGGCAACATCTAAATCAGATGAAAAGGATGACACAGTTAAGTCAAGACGGTTGCTTGGTTATTACATGAAGAACATCTGCATCTATGATAATGAAAATTGAAGACAGCACTTCCAAGGCAAAGGCAAAATGAGATCACGTAAAAATGACAAAGCATGGCACTAGCGCAGACTCAGTCCAGCATCCCTCAAAAGAACAGATGGCTGTTCATCTTTATTTTATACAAAATAAAATAATCATTAAAGCCATAGTGATAATTTCCTAGCATGTAATATCCCTAGCGCAGTCCTTTGTGCCTACCATCCGAATCCACTGACACCAGCATAACACTATATACACAGTGATAAGCACTTCAATTTTTTTTAAAAAAAATAGTATTGAGGGTATATATATACAAGTATGGTACGTGACAAACTGACTTGAAATGTTTTGTTCCACAAACATACATATAAGGTGGTCCACACGGTTAACTTATCACCACAAACCAAATACATAAGGTTCACGAATGAAATAACAATAGCATATTAAATTGTCAACATCATGTTAGTGCCGTGTGGTGAAATCTCAGAAGAAAATTAATTTATAAATTATGATTAGAATGGCACTCCCTTTACATGTCAGGGAAAAGTTCAACTGTGCATCATATCAGGAGCACACCCAATCCAAATATGCCACATGTCATTACTATAAGAAATGCCCTTTCCTGTATTTAACTACTTCTGTTCCTTGTAAATATTCCTGTCCTATCATAACTGTTCTTATTTGATTGGGCCTACATCTACGTATGTATATGTTGCAAGGAGACCTGCAACTGAGCTAGACCCCAACATTCAAAGCTATATATCTTTTCCGTACTCCTGGTAGTAGATACTTCCACTTCTAATATGCCATTTAAATGAACGTGTTATACCTATTTATCTCTTGATATACTCAAATACTAATTCTAAGATACTTCAATGCGATTTAGCTGAAAAAATTTCATCGGAGACCTTTATTTTTGCTACATACCTATTTCCATATATCAAAGAAGCATATACATAACTTATACTATACAAAGTGAACTTTAATAAACTTTTTTATGGAACTCACCTTGGAATATTTTATAATCATTATTAAAGTATACTCAAAAGGATCAAAAGGTATAACAACATTATTTAAACGGTATATAAGAAGTGTCAATATGTACTCCAATATATATATATATATATATATATATATAGAAAAATACTTTTTACACCATAGTGTAATTACACCCACCTCTAATATACCACCTAAATAAACTTGAAATACTCTTTTACCACTTTAGGTATACTCATATACTAAATATAAGATACTCCAATGTGAACCACATGAAAAAATTACAAGGGAGTTCATAATTTTTAACGTATTTTATAATGACCTTCATATACGTACATAAAAAGGAGTATGTCTGATGAGAACATCCCTTCCATGGATACAACTCCTCCGCAACAAGGACCACTTACTCGATCTCGTACTCATCAACTTAATTACCAGGTGAATTCATTCCTAGGTTCATATATTACTGAGAATAGACCGCTACCTAATGCAAATGAGTTAATCGTGGTTAGGAACCTGGGAAAGGATGAAGGAAAGGGACATAGAGTCATGGACATGCAAGGAAGGAATCATGGAGTTCACCACGTCACTTTGGGATCAAGTCAAGCAAGAATCCGAGTTGGACACGTTCTGCAATCGGAGTCGGACTGCTGCGATGGTACCACATTCAAATGGGCATAACTTCCTCATACGGACTCCGTTTGGGGCGTTCTTGTACTTCATGGAAAGCTTATGAAGTCTAGATCCGTTGGAAAGTAGACTTCATAAGCTTTTCATGAAGTACAAGAACGCCCCAAACGGAGTCCGTATGAGAAAGTTATGCCCATTTGAATATGGTACCATCGCAGAATGCGACACCGATTCCAGAACGTGTCCAACTCGAATTCTTACTTGACTTAATCCCAAAGTGACATGGTGAACTCCATGATTCCTTCCTTGCATGTCCATGACTCCATGTCCCTTTCCTTCATCCTTTCTCAGGTTCCTAACTACGATTAACTCACTTGTATTAGGTAGCGGTCTATTCTTAGTAATATATGAATCTAGGAATGAATTCACTTGATAATTAAGTTGACAAGCACGAGCTCGAGTAAGTGGTCCTTGTTGCGGAGGAGTTGTATCTATGGAAGGTATGTCCTCATCATCCTCCCCTTCTTGCATTTAAGTCGTCCTCGACTCAAGTTCATCTTCTTCTCCCAAATATGGCTTCAAATCTGCGATATTAAATGTGGGGCTAACCTCAAATTCTGCAGGCAGATCAAGCTTATATGTATTATCATTAATCTTAGCTAACACCTTGATTGGACCATCAGCTCTAGGCATCAACTTAGACTTTCGCAAATTAGGGAATCTATCTTTACGCAAATGCAACCATACTAAATCACCAGGTTCAAAAGTTAAACTCTTTCTACCCTGACTACCAGCAATCTTATACTTAGCATTCATGCGCTCTATGTTTCTTTAGTTGTTTCATGCAATTTAAGGACAAATTAAGCACGCTTCTTAGCATCTAAATTCACTTTTTCAGAGATGGGGATAGGTAATAAATCAATAGGAGCACGAGGATTAAAGCCATATACTACCTGAAAAGAGCTTATCTTTGTGGTAGAGTGCAGCGATCTATTGTAAGCAAATTCTACATGAGGTAGACATTCTTCCCATGCCTTCAAGTTTTTCTTCAAGATAGCCCTCAACATAGTTGATAGCGTGCGGTTGACAACTTCCGTTTGTCCATCTGTTTGTGGGTGACAAGTAGTAGAAAACAGCAGCTTGGTACCCAATTTAGCCCACAATGTGCGCCAAAAGTGACTCAAAAACTTCGCATCTTGATCTGAAACAATGGTACTGGGCACTCCATGTAGTCGAACAATCTCTCTGAAAAATAAATCAGCAACATTTGTAGCATCATCGCTCTTATGGCAAGGTATAAAATGTGCCATTTTAGAAAATCTATCGACCACCACAAAAACACTATCTCTTCCCTTCTTTGTGCTTGGTAATCTCAAAATAAAGTCCATTGAAATATCCTCTCAAGGAATGCTAGGTACAGGAAGAGGCATATATAAACCATGTGGATTAAGTCGGGACTTAGCTTTATTGCAGGTAGTGCAGCGAGATACATAGCGCTCAACATCGCGCCTCATCCTTGGCCAGTAGAAGTGTTCAGCGAGGATATCCTCTGTCTTTTTGACACCAAAATGACCCATTAGTCCTCCCCCATGTGCCTCCTGTAATAACAAAAGACGAACAGAGCTGGCTGGAATGCATAGTTTGTTAGCTCTAAATAAAAATCCATTATTGAAAACAAATTTATTCCAACATCTACCATTTTTACAATTGGATAGGGCATCTTTAAACTCATCATCAGAAGCGTATAGTTCTTTTATTATCTTCAAGCCAAAAATTCTACAATCAAGTTGAGATAATATTGTATACCGTCTAGACAAGGCATCAGCAATCACATTTTCCTTCCCTTTCTTGTGTTTTATGACATAAGGAAAAGATTCAATGAATTCAACCCAACGAGCATGTCTACGGTTCAGTTTAGTTTGACTTCTAATATGTTTCAATGATTCATGATGTAACATCCTGTTTTTCTGAGATTTTCAAAGCCTGAAATTTAAAAATAAATTTTCTGGAATTTTCTGAATTTAAATTCAAGCTTCAAATGAATTTTTGGAATTTTAAAAGATTTAATATGATTAAAATAAATATTAACATAAGTTGAAAATATTTTATTTGGGTTCCTTGTGTCACAAGGAATTTTCTGGTATTTTTGGTGATTATTTTGGGATTTATTTGCTTTTTTCTAGAGCTTTTAGAAGTTTATTTGAGTTTCTGGAAAAGAAAAGAAAAGGGAAAAATCCACCGCCGCCCGATCCACCTTCCCTCCACGCGTCGGCCATCCGACCGCGTCCCCGCCGCCGCCGTACTTCTCCTTCCCGCCCGCACCCGCGCCGCCCGATTCGCCTGCCCGGACGCGCGTCGCGCATCCGCGTTGCCACGCGAGGCATCAGCCCGCGCGCCCGATCGCCCTTGCCAGCCCGCATCGCCGCCGTTGGATCGCACCCGCGCCACGCGTCGCTCCGCTGGTTGCCGCCCGCGCGATAACCCTAACCCTAACCCTCGGGTGATCTCAGCCGTCCGTTCTCGTCACATTGAATCGGCACCGTCCAAACCGATCCGGTTCGCCGCGCCGCTCCGTAACCGATTGGGACTCCCTCGGTTCACGTGTTAAAACCGCCGCTCATCCCTCGGTTTGCGTGCCCACAGCCGAACTCCGCCGCCGCCGCTCCTCGCCCGTTCCCACGCCACGCCGCCACCGGAGTCGTTCCGCCGCCGTCCGTACCGTGTCTCTGCCGTCGCTCGGGGTCGCCGGAGCATCAGCCGTCGCCGAACCCGCCGGTGAGCCCCTCGCGCCGTCCTCGCCGCTGCGTCGCCTCCGTCGCCGCGCTCGCCTCCGCGTCGCCGCTCGTCTCGCCCGCGCCTCTCCTCGGTCTGCGCAGCCAGAACCGTGTCGCCCCGCGCCTCTCCTCGGTCCGCGCGCCCGGAACCGCGTCGCCGATCCGGTCCCCGCGCCAGCCACGCGTCAGCCGCACCCCCGCTCCCGCCCGCACCCGCGCGCGCGCGCGCCACGCGTCGGTGATCCGCCCGCCGCTGCGTTCGCCGCCTCATCCTCGCCGCACGTTCGATCGGATCAGGATCCAATCGCGCCACGCCGCGACCCCGCCGCGGATCCCGCCGCCGCCGCCGCGCGCGCCATGCCGCGCGTCAGCCCTAGGCCACGTCAACCCTAGCTGACGTGGCATGCCACGTGGACATGCCACGTCAGCCGGAACCCGCCCCCGGGTGCCACATGGCAGCATTTGCGCGTGCCACGTCAACCGAGCCGCCGCGTCGCCGCCGCCTGCATTTGTTTGGTGGACCGCGTCTCCCGTGGACCGGGTTCACAGCACAGTAATATTTTCTAATTTTCCCGGTTTAATTCCTGATTAATTTTCCGAGAGCCCGTTCTCCTCCGTCCTAGCTCCGATTGACCCCGTTCTTTTTTTTAAATTCATCTAAAATCGAGCTCTAGCTGTTGGTTCTAGTTTTGTGATTTTTGGAGTTCATTTGCTTATCATTTTATATGTTTCTTTGGTTTCGATCGCTTTCTCTCTCGCTAGATTCGGATTCCGGAAAAGCAGGTTTCATGCCCGAAGACTAGGAGTACCTCGCTGAGCATAACCAAGGCAAGTCGTGTCCTTTGATCATGTTGAACCCAGTTTACAATCTATTATTTAATTAATTTGTTTTAAATTACAATGCATCGCTATTTTTATTCAAACACTTGTACCGGTAATTATCGTCCCAATTGAGTTTATCCCTTCTTGATATTTTGGAATGCCATGATGCCCTTGTCACCATAGGTTGGGAAACTTACTAGTGATGTATGATTATTGTCACATGGGGTGTACGAGTAGATGCTTAGTTTTGCTTATAATTGCGAATAGTCTTAACATCACATGTTAACCTTTAATTTGATTTAATGATATATGGAACTATGGTTGGTGCCACGTTTAATAAAATTTGTGCCAATCATTGGTGTGTCGTCGGCTTAGTTATACAAATTTAGCTTTTACACTCGAGCGAGTGATCGTGCAGTAAAGGGGGAAGTGCAGATGTACTTTGGGGGATGTGGTAGCCTCACCCAGGTAATGTTAAGGACTTAACTTTATGCGCCATTGATCTGAGCTTAATCGTGCAAACCACATGTCTAGTATGGGATAGACTTAGTTGATTAATTTGTAATATTTCAATTCAATTCTGCCATAGTGATGGACATGGTTGCTGATTTCCATGTGGCACAAGGGGGGTGTGATGCGAAACCCTAGCGGGCAGGATTGGGTTGAGGTAGAGCATTGTAAAGGTCTTGTTGTGATTTCCTGAGATCGAAGCTAATCACATCGTGTGGGTACAGTTGTGCAACCTCTGCAGAGTGTAAAACTATTCGAATAGTCGCGTCCTCGGTCATGGACATTGCTCGGTGATTTCACACGAGGGGTAGTGTTTTCAGTTATAACTTGGTGGTTTATGTTGGAGGTGGACAGGTAGTCCCCTGTTGGTTTAGCTTGTGAACTGGTGTTCACAAGTGGTTCATGCTTATTCCTTTGATTATTTATTATTATTGTTTTCAGTTAACGTTCGCTTTCAAGTTATTTATTATATTTCTTTGTGAAATGCCTTTATGCAAATTAACCTTTCAACCTTCCTTTGGTAAGCCTTGCATATTATACTGCATTCATTTGTTACAAACGACTTGCTGAGTACCAATGTACTCACGGCTTTACGCCTATGTTGCTCAGTTGAGGGAGAGGAGTACTATCAGCAGGAGGTTCCAGAAGGAGAGTACTACGACGACTTCACGGATTAGGCTTCGTTCTCCACTCGATAGCCTGTGGGCTTGTCGATTGGCTGCTACGCTTTATTTTGGATTTTCGCTGCTATTTTGTTAAGCCCTTCCGGCTAGAGATATTGTAAGCTTGGCCATAAGGTCGTACCTTTGTTATTTTATCGATATTCGAGTTTTCCTTTATTATTATCGTGTGTATGACTGTGATGACATCTATGTTTGACTGTGTGCACTAGCATGATCCTGGACTAGTGTAATTTACATAGAGAGACCGAATTTGCACATTCGGGTCTCGACACATGATCAGAATGGATAACAAATTCTTTAGGCCATAAATAATATTGCCATGTTTCTAAAGTTCGAACAAGGGCAAGTAATTCCTTATCATAAGTAGAATAGTTCAAACTAGGCCCACTTAATTTCTCACTAAAATAAGCAATAGGTTTACCTTCTTGTATCAACACACCACCAATTCCAATTCCACTAGCATCACAGTCAAGTTCAAAAGTCTTACTGAAGTTAGGAAGTTGGAGCAATGGTGCATTTGTGAGCTTTTCTTTGAGAAGGTTGAAAGTTTCTGCTTGCGCTTTCCCCATTTAAATGAAACACCTTTCTTTGTTAATTCATTAAGTGGTGCAGCGATGGTGCTGAAATCATTCACAAAGCGGCGATAGAATCCCGCAAATCCATGAAAACTCCGCACTTGTGTGACCGTTTGTGGTGTTGGCCAACATTTTATAGCTTCAATCTTGGCTTCATCGACTTCAATTCCCTGCGGAGTAACAACATAGCCAAGAAAACAAACTCGATCGGTGCAAAATGTGCACTTTTCGAGGTTACCAAACAAACGTGCAACCCTCAAAGCAATGAAAACAACACGTAAGTGTTCAAGATGTTCATCTAGTGACTTGCTGTAAATCAATATATCATCAAAGTAAACTACCACAAATTTACCAATGAAAGCACGTAAAACTTCGTTCATTAACCTCATGAAAGTGCTAGGGGCATTAGTTAATCCAAAAGGCATCACTAGCTACTCATATAATTCGAACTTAGTTTTAAATGCCGTCTTCCATTCATCTCCAAGTTTCATTCTAATTTGATGGTATCCACTACGCAAGTCAACTTTAGAAAACATTGTAGAGCCACTTAATTCGTCAAGCATATCGTCTAATCTAGGAATAGGATGACAGTATCTAATGGTAATATTATTGATAGCTCTACAATCAACACATATACACCATGATCCATCTTTCTTAGGCACTAAAATGACTGGAACAGCGCAAGGACTAAGCGATTCACGTACATACCATTTATCAAGCAATTCTTGAACTTGGCGCTGAATTTCTTTAGTTTCTTCTGGGTTTGTCCTGTATGGTGCGCGATTGGGTAGTGATGCACCGGGAATTAAATCAATTTGATGCTCAATCCCTCGAAGCGGTGGCAATCCCGGTGGTATGTCCTTCGGAAAGACATCTTTGTACTCCTGCAAAATGTTAGTGACAGTAGGGGGCAAAGAAGATGGTATCTCCTCAAATGAAAACAAAGTGGCTTTGCAAACTAATGCATAGCAAACAGAATTACTAGCACCCATTTCAGTCATATCAGATTTAGTAGCAAGAAAACTAGCACCTGTCAATTGTATTTTTTTTGTTCACATGAGCAGATTTCAGTTCTTTCTTCTTATGTTGCGCCAGCTCTTTTGCTACAATCTGATTTTCGCTCTTAGATTTCTCTAGACTCTTCTCTCTACTAGCTCTAGCAAGTTCATCTTTAACAATTTGTTCTGGAGTCATAGTGTTAGTGATATGCCCTAGAGGCAACATGGAGATGTTGTATATATCACATACTATGTTTATGATACATTACTTTGTTCCTTGGAATAGACATCATCATTATTGATCAATGAGTATGTGACTTATTCATGAGACTCTTAAATACTAAAATGTTGCTATTTCTAAATGATCCCTGATCGTATATCATATGAGGAACAAATATGATTCAAAGACAAAGATCAGCATATGTATTGATTGATGATCATGTCTCATGGATCATGGTATGGTGATACCAAATCAATAATATGGACATGTGTTAGTGAACATATGTTGGATAGACTCGCCATGAGACACCGCAGAGATTCCATGTGTCATCGCTTGGTCTCGAGTAGTGTTTATGTAGAATCCTTAGACTTGAGATCATCATGGTTCCCAACATGAGTAGTAGCTTATTTTGGGACTACTAAACACTACTTAGAATCGGGTAGTCATAAAAGTAGTCTTGGATTTGCCATGAAACATGTAGTGGGATGTGAATGATCAAGATAGAATTTGCCCCTCCTTATGGGAGAGATATCTCGGGCCCTCGATGTAATGGGTTATGAAAGTGCATGGCCATGCCAAGGTGATTGAGGAGTCAATCACAAGTTTATAATCCATCACGGAATCGAGAGAGTGATTGAGCTATTAAGAGGATGACACAGTCTCGCCTTGAGCTCAATCTATATCGTGAGGCAAAGGGATTCGTACATGAGAGAACATTACAGTTCAATAGATATGATCTTTACATATACTTTGGGGTTAATACGCCTTACTAGAGGCCGCTATTAACAGGTGGTGACCTGAAAGGCGCCAACGAGCACATTTTTGTGGAAAGTTTAACACCGATTGGAAGTTCCACGAAACTCATGCGGAGTGACTTTGGGCGCATATCGTGACCATTGGGGTGTTTGGACGCTGCTTCGATCTGCGCCGTTGTCGTTAATGGAGTTCACAAGACCCGCGATTTGTCCCGCTTTGTGGAAAATTTAACTGCGGCTCGAAAGTTCACGAAACCCATGCCTTAAGAGTTTGGACGCATATGAGGACCATTGGGAGGTTTCGGACGCTGCGGTCGATCCGACGAGCACGCTTTGTGGAAAGTTTAAACCCGGCTCAGAGTTCACGAAACCCATGCCGGAGTGAGTTTGGGCGCATATGAGGACCATTGGGGGTGTTTCGGACGCGTTTCGATCCGGTGCCGTGTTTTCGTTCGCACGGAGTTCAGAGCACCGACGAGTCCATTTTTGTGGAAAATTTAACACCGGCTCGGAAGTTCACGAAACCCATGCCTTATGTGTTTGACGACGAGGCCATTGGGAGTTTGGACGGCGTTCCGATCCGTGCGCGCTGCCGTTCGTGACGAATTGAGAGCACCAAGCGAGCACGTTTATGTGGAAAGTTTAACAACGGCTCAGAAGTTCACGAAACCCATGCCGGCGTGAGTTTGGGCGCATATCAGGACCATTGGGGGAGTTTCGGACGCGTTTCGATCTGGTGCCGTGTTTTCGTTCGGACGGAGTTCGAGCACCCGACGAGCCCGTTTTTGTGGAAAGTTTAACACCGCCTAAGTTCACGAGGTCACGCGTTTTTCGTTCATGACGAGTTGAGCACCCGCGAGCACATTTTTGTGGAAAGTTTAACACCGGTGGAAGTTCACGAAACCCATGCGGTGTGAGTTTAGCGCATATGAGGACCATTGGGGTGTTTGAGACGCGTTTCTCCGGTGCCACGTTTTCGTTCGCGGAGTTGAGCACCCGCGAGCCGTTTTTGTGGAAAGTTTAACACGGCTCGGAAGTTCTGAAACCCATGCGGTGTGAGTTTTTTCCGGTCACGACCAAGTATACGTGAACCTCTGTGGTCGCACGCTTAACGGGTTGGAACACCGATTCGAATATGATTTGGATATGGGCTCAATTCGGATAAAAGATCCGAATAAACTCCTAATGGGCCTTGGTCCGCAAGGCCCACGTGAGAGGTCTATATATGGAGGCGAGGGCTGAGGGATTCGTCCTGTTAAGATCTAGCAAAACCCTAGCCGCCACCTCCAGAGCCAAACCCTAGCGCCACGAGTGCTAGTACACTCGCGATCGGCGTTCGGCCGGACGTGTGGATACCGGTGGAGGCGCTGCTCGTTGCAGTGCTGATCGGCGTGCGTGGAGGAGACGATCTGTTCGGGACGATCGGCTACTTCCACTACTACCTCGACGCGCGTGATTGGATCGGTGTCCAATTCTTCTTCCGCTGCGCTGCGCGTCTAAGTGGTAACGATCCATGATCCTTCCTTAGCATGATGTTCTTGGGTGCACGGTAGAAAAGTTTTGTTTTCTACTTCCGTAGCCTACGCGTATTCCTTTACATAGGATGCAGCACAATTTTCTTTCCTTTGAACATGAGAGAGTATTGATTATTCCTACCATGATGCACACAATCAGTATCGTATTGCCAAGGTCTTCCTAATAATAATGAGTAAGCTTGCATAGGTACAACGTCGCAATCAACATAATCATGGTATGAACCCATAGAAAGATGTACTCTCACCATCCGTGTTACCTTCAACATACCACTGTTGTTGAACCATTGAATATGGTATGGGTAAGGATGAGGTTTAGTCGGCAAAGCAAGTTTCTCTACCATGTCCATACTTGCCAAATTGTTGCAACTCCTACTATCAACAATTATGCGAATCGAGCGTTCCTTGACAACGCCTTTGATTTGGAACAAATTATGGCGCTGATTTTGCTCGGCATGAGACACTTGAGCACTTAGTACGCATTGCACTATAATGCTCAAATATTTGTCGGCATCTTCGGCGCCAACATGCTCCTCATGATCAGATTCTTCTTCATCTCCTATAGGGTCAGTTGCAAGCATAGAATATGTTTCATCATCAAAATCACTAGCAGAGGAATACCCACCATCATCGCGTATAATCAATACACGCTTGCTTGGACAGTCCCGCATCATGTGTCCATAGCCTTTGCAACGATGGCATTGAACGTCCCTTGTTCGTCCGATCGAAGCAACTGAAGAGGTTGTTTTTGCAGGATGTTGTGGTGCTGATTTGTGTGCTTCAGAAAACTCATGACGCCGAAATTGATGTAGTAGGGCGCTGCTTGTTGTTGGAGTGTGATGGCGCCACAATGGACGAGGGAGCAGGGGTGTGCGGAGTCCATGAATTTGTGCGACCTGCAAAAGAATTAGACCGTATTCTCGTCTGGCGTCCCTGCAACTCACGTTCAGCTTTGCAAGCAAGATGAAACAATCTAGTAATGGAGTTGTAATCTTTATAATCAAGGATGTCTTGAATTTCTCAACTCAACCCTCCCAAAAACCTAGCCATGGATGCCTCCTCATTCTCAACTAACCCACATCGCAACATACCAATTTGTAATTCCTGATAATATTCTTCCACAGATTTTGCACCCTATTGTAGACGTTGCAGTTTATTTAACAGATCACGAGCATAATATAAGGGAACAAATCGATGGCGCATAAGCAATTTTAAAGCCTCCCAGGTGTTAGGAATATTATTGGGATTTTGACGACAATGTTCTTTCCACCAAACAGAAACAAAGTCGGTAAATTTACTAGTAGCAGCCCTAACTCGTCTATTCTCAGGAAATTCATGGCAAGCAAATTTTTGATCAACAGCTAGTTCCCAATTAAGATAGCTATCAGGATCATATTTATCATCGAAAGAAGGCATAGTGAATTTAACCTTAGCAAAAGAATCGTCGTGTTCACGTACCTCACGCCGTGGGGGTTCCCTTCGCATACCTTGTCGGTTAAAACGCAATTGTCGACGAGCTCGATCGTTGTTGTGGTTGACCCTGCCATCGGCCTCGGAATCACCCATATGGTCGGAGTCATCTTGTCTCCCTACCGTCGCAGCAGGGGGAGCAGCAGACGAAGCTTGGGCAATCTCCTCAAGGCGCGCCATAGTATCTGCCAATGAATTGTTAGTGGTACCATGCGCTTTCTCCATCGTAGCGAGTGTGACATTGGTCTCAATCTGGGCGCCCTCAAGTTGAGCAAGTCGCTCATTCGTCACTCTGACATCCTCCTCAAGACCCTCTGCACGAAGGTTCGTAAGGCGTAGAAAATGTTGTACGATTGCCTTAGTACGAGGAGTATGAGATGCATACTCATCCGTTGTAGGACCTGCCATTGTTAGTAAAACACAAAAATATGTCCCTAACAACAACTACAAAGAGGAGGTGGTTCAAAAAAAAATTCGCTCACAGTCCAGCTTTCTATCGAACTCTTACCAATTCTTACCAAGAAACAGGGGTGATCGGCTCCCAGCGATGTCAACTTTCCTCTGAAGATTGGATGGAGCGATTGCCAAGTGAAGCTCAGCCTGTACGGTGTAGGAAAGGTGTAGCTGGGAAGGCCCAAGTTTGGTAGCAAGGATTAGCAATAATCAAATCAGAAAATGCAAGTTGAAAAATCTTTCAACGCCGGTTGGTGCTGGTCCTAGGCTAGACCGTACTAGAGACGCGAGCCTAGAACACAAATGAGTACACCGCACAGAAAGAATCTAGATGACGTTGCCCACGGAGTTTAGAGGCTCAAAAAAGGACGCCGTTTTCACAGCACACCTTAGAATAACTTGTAGAAGGTCCCTGTAAATTTTGAGCGAATTCCGAGAAAGTTGACTTTTGTTGACTTTGCGGGCCCGTTTTGAGGCCCTAAACGACCTTTTTTGGGTCGAAGTCGCTGCGCGTATGCGTGGTGGCTTACACGGATCTAAAATCTGCCTCTATTTTCCCGTTTCCTTTCCAACGGATCAAGAAACGCCTCAATCAGAGGTCGTATGCAAAAGTTACTGTGTTTCTCTCTCCTCTTTTTTTTTTTTTTGGTGCGGCTCTTTCTATCTGCGGTTCTTTCTATCCGCGGCTCTTAGTTGTGGCTGCCTTTTTGAGCCACGATGTGAATTTTGACCTGATGACGAATGTGATAGTTGGAACACCACAGAAATCCAAAGATCGGAAAACCCATGTAAGGTAGCCTCATGTGGGCAATGCATCGAACAGCCGTTGTGCACAAGGACTGACTGAGGCAGGGGGAGGGGCACTTCGCACTTGTATAGAAGGAAAGGGACAGGAGATTCCAAGTCTATGCGGGGCAAAAAAACTAAGTGATGTGGCATGATTGGGGAGGCGGGGAATCTCGCCTTTTGCAATGTTCTGTAATACCTTCCTTATCACAAAGTTCATTCCAGAGACGGATGGGGATGCAAGTGAACACCACCAGCAGCAGCTCGCTTTGTTGCAAACATTCCATCGCAATTCTAAAGCTGGAATATTTACTTTCTAAGCCTCAAATACCTTAATCTGCCCATCAACTGCAGACAAATTCCAGATCATATAATACCATGTCATGATTTTGCAATGTCATATACTCCTAAAGAAGATGGATTGAAGCAAATTCTTTCGATTTCTTGGGTTCATTGTTCTCAAGCTTATCCCCCCATAAACATGAAACATGAGTTTGTGAATTGTTTTCTGAAGCATGAATTGGATTAGGCAAGTTAGGAATGGTTCTTTTTAGGGTATTCATTGAAGCGTTAATGACTGCACTAACTACTAACATTGAGTATAAAGGAATAGCGAAACACGTTATCAAGGATGTAGCATGAACTAAGAACATAACATCTAACCGAACAATTTACAGCATGCAAGAAGCAACAACCATGAAATAATAATCACAAATTTTCAAATCAAGCATGAACCACACCTTTCCGATGGACCATTGACTCTGATTTCCAAAATCCAATCTGACTCTGCATTAAAGCATGGGAACAAAATCATCTGGTGTTACCATCTTGCATTATCAAAAGAAAATAAGAAATCAAAGCCAGGCTCGTTTTTTTGTGCTAACCTCTGTAGGGGCAAGATCTTCAGAGAAGGACGAAGATGACGAGTACGCGGTGGCCGGAAGGAGAGCTCCCGGCAGCGACAAACGGTGAGGTTAGGGTTTGCAGAGGTGCTTGGAGGAGGACGCGAGGGAGATGGCCTCCTCGGCCGCTACTCGGGCATCCGTGGACTGCTCCTCGAGGAGTGCGGCGTCGACGAGCAGCTCTCCTGCGGGCGGATCGAGGCGAGAACATCTCTGGAGGTCGTCCACGTGGGTCTTGCGCCGTCGCGGAACTACGGTGCCGCGACAACGAGCGGGATCCTTGCCCGCGGCGGATCCGGAAGAGGTCCTGCGCGCGTGGTGGCGGCGGACGGGTTGTCTTCTTCGCGGTCGCGCGCGTCATCTGGGCGAACTCCCGCACGAGGGCACCAGCCGGTCCGGCGCGCGGGATCTACGAGGCGGGTCGTCGTCGGGCCGCTCCGCGGGCGACGCCCCGGGCGATGTGCGGGAGCCCTCGCGGTAGGGGTCAGGAGGGGGCGGTCGGAGAGGGTGGAGGAGGAGGGGAGGCGACGCCTAGGGCGAGAGCGGGAGGAAGAAGGGGACCGCGTGCGGCCAGGAACGCGAGAGCCAATGCGCAAAAGAGGCAAGCGCAAGGGCCGGCCTAGATTGTTCGAACGGAAGGAGGAAGGGGCGGGGGAATGGGAAGGGCGAGGAGAGGAGGCATGGAGAGGTAGGGAGGGGGCGAGCGCGTGGTGGGTGTCGTCGGCGGTGGATAGGAAGGGAAGTGGGCGAAGGAGGAGGGAGCGTAGGGCGAACGGATCGGGAGGGAGGGGAAGAAGCAACGGCGGCGTGTAGGGCGGAGGTCGGCTAGGTTTTTTGAAATATCCTTTAATTTTCTTATGGATTTCAACGGTACACAGCGGTGAGCGATGACTAACCAAAGCGAGGACTAACCAAGAAACACAGCTCATCACCACTTGCCGAGTTGCCCCCCCCCCCGGGGCTAAACACCAACGGCGGCCATCTCTACCTGCGTCCCTGTCGTCATTGCCGCCACCCACCTCGTCGATCTCCATATCTTCCTTCACTGTGATCATACACTTCCTTAATTCAACCACATCGAGAGATTGAGAGATATCTCTCCTATTATGTAGGAGGAGCAAATTCTATCTTGATCGTTTATATTCCTCTGCATATTTCATAGTAAACTCGACAGCTACCTTTATAACTACCCAATCATGAAGTAGTATTTAGTAATCATTAAGTAAACTATTACATATATAGGAAATAATGAAGATTTTAGGTCTAAAGATCCTACATACATTATGTATGAGACCAACTGATGACATTTAAGAATATAATAATTCCCACAGTGTCTCATGGTGGGTCAACTCAACATCATGTTCTCTAACATATGTTCACATTATTAATTTAATATCTTATATCTATGATCCTTGAAGTATGATCATCAATCAATACATATGTTGATCTGTAAATCATAATTATCTCACATAATGATATAAGACCAGTGATAATTTAGAATAACATCAAAACATAAATAAAAAGTTCCACGAACAAGTCACATACTTGTTTATTAATATAAAAAACATTTATTCAAAGGACAAACTAACATATTATTCAAAAGATCATAAACATAGAAGTGATAAAATCTTCTACATAATTTACCTCTAGGGCATATCATTAACAGGGTTATGAAGTTTGAATTTTCTATGTGTAATTATCGCATTGTAGGTGTTGTATATTGGCTGTCCGAGGTATGATTATACGTGGACATTTTACCAGTCTATTAAGGTTTGCCAGTCTATAAGATCTATTAGTTAATTTAGTTATATATTGCTTACTGAATTATGAAGGAGGACCTCCTTCACCTAAATAAAGGGTATGAGGTTTTCATCATACACAGAAGCCTACAGATAGAAGATCAATAAAGAGATAGAAGGCTGGGACTTCATATTTGTGTTCTTGTTTACTTTAATTGTTGTTTGCGAATTGAGAGCTTTGATCATTGGCTACACAGCCTTGATCACACAATATGTTATTAACACGATAACGCTCTAAAGCTAAGACTTCTTAGTACATTGATTTAATTTTTAATTCTATTATACAGTGATGTTTTTTTCTTTTCATAAATTGGTTAAGTTTCTACTATTATGCATCATCATCGCCTCCCCCATCAGTTGGACTTTCGGCGTGTGTGCCATCATGGCAAGGCCAGACCGGCACATGCCACTGTGTGCGCCATTACACTGACCCCAACCGACTTGTGTATGCCTCCACTTCAGCAACACCGATGCTACCACCACCGGGCCATCAACCGCATGACATCGGCATTCACTATAACACCCCAGCCCTACATTGGACCTATAATGTAACTATTATCCACTTTCACACAAAACATAATCCACATGCTGAGGCATTAACGGTCTACATTATAAAAGACTTGGGGCATTACATTCTCCCCCTAAAAGAATTCATCCCCAAATTATATGTCTACCAATTCTACCTACAAAAATTGAACCATTATACATACATATATATATATATATATATATATATATATATATATATAATTTAACTCCTAATGCTACATGCCTCATGAAATCCCAAGTCACACATCGGAACACCATTGGACCCCTTTTTTCCAAGACACAAAAAATGCGCAAAAGCACAACTTTCATTAACACAAGAAACTCTAAATTGATCTCGTATTCAATCCCTTCAATTTACAAGGAGCATCCCTTTAGCAAGGAAAGAAGCACGTAAAACACTCCTTAAACCAACTTTCTTTCGAACGAATCCATCCTATGATCGAAAGATTCATAATGAAAACACTCTACTTTTCAAGTAAATAGTTTACATTATGCACATAAGCCAAATGAGAAATCACTCAAAGGCCCAAAATTAACAATTTTCCTCTTTTATATGAAAAAAGGACCACACGTACCACTGCAAAATCACTTCACTTTACAAATAACATTGGATAAGAACACATACAAATCAAATAGGAACAAGAAGATTTAGATTTATCTCAAATCATGAAATCTCAAAACTTCACACACCATATTTATTTTCCTTTAAATTGGCAACTTCAAAGATGGACTCAACTTATTGCATCATCCATACAATTCTAGAGAAACTCCAAATCATAAAAATGCACTCGCAAAACTCTTTTACCAAAGTTTTATTCTTAATAGTTAATTCCAAATTGTCGGACCCGAATTGGAAATCCAGAATCCTCTGTGATTTCACCGTATTATTCCTTGGATCAGTAGATAGTGCTCACAATACATTGTTGAATTAACTTATACAATTCTTCCTCTTGAGCCTTGTACGCTAATGTTACGATCAACAGAATTTTTAAAATAATTAAAAAGAATCAACATAGCCAAATAAATGCTCATACAATTCAAACAAGCTCAAAAATTCATAATTTTGGTTCCATTAGAAAGAGGGTGAATTTAGATGAATTTAATAATTTTTCTCAGTTTATTTGGAGTTAAAATAAATTAGTTATGAATTTTTAAAGTTCTCAGCCGAATTAATTCCAAAATAAAATCAGAAATTATTAATTCAATCATGAGGAGAGATAGCTTGTGAGACTCGAATTAATTCCAAAATAAAATCAGAAATTATTAATTTAATCATGAGGAGAGATAGCATGTGAGACTGACAGGTGGGTCCACTAGTCTTAATATTTTCTTTTACTTGCACTGACAGGTGGGACCTACTGAGTTTATTATTTTCTTTATTTCTTCTTACGCTGACACGTGGGGCCCATTGGCTTTATTTAATTGGTGATGTATCAGAGGCTAACACGTGGGGCCCACTACGGTTAATATCCCTCCCTCGGGTTTCACTGACAGGTGGGGTCATCAGGATTATTTATTCTTTCTGACGTTGACAGGTGGGGTCAGATAACGGTTTGATTTAGATCGGGCACACCTACCAGAGACTCATTACCACTAATGATTGTGATTAATATTAATTAAGCGCGGGAGTAATCGGAATGCACGGGTGAACAATGCTTCTTCCTCCCGACGGCAATGGCGAAGCTCGTCACCGACAAAGGAGGTGGTGGCCAGACGTTAACATTCAAAAAATGGGTTCCTTGCCCTCGTGCCCACCCCTGGGCGAGTTCTCGCCGGCCGATTTGGCCGGGGCCATGGTCGGCGGCGGAACAGGGCGACATTGGTTACGGCGGTAGAGGGCATGAGCATTCAATTAAATGCGGCTGAAGTATCTAGGAGGTATCACTAGCCTACCTCGGGCTTTAGCGGAGCTCGGGGCGGGCTGAGGTAGCTTGTCGATGAGAGACAACGGCGGTCTGAGGGGGTGCACGGCGAGGGTGAAGCTCGGGTGATGGGAGTTCGGGCCGATGGTGGGGATGGTGTCGCCGAGCTCTGGTGATGCTTCTGGCAGGAGGAATTGGCTTGGGAGAAGCTTAGTCGACAACGAGCGCGATGGCTGGAGTTGGGGAAGAAATGAGCGCCGGCAAGCTACGAAGCACCAAAGGCCGATTGCATTCGGTGGGAGAGGGAGATAGATGTGCGGAGTCGATCGGAGGCTTCGACGAGCTTTTATAGGCAACGGGGAGGATTGTCGGCATAGGGGTGAGGGCGACAGCCATGGCGATGAAGCGGCGGCGGTGTGGTTACAGTGCGTCGGAGCCAGACCTTGCACTAGCGAATGGACGGGGGCAGGAGTGTGTAGGGCATGGTAGTCGCACAAGCAAGGCGTCACAGCGACGTGGGGAGGGTCGAGCTGATGCGGCGGTGTGGGCTCTCCCGCCGGGTCACACTCGGAGGGAACGGGGGAGTTGGCGGCATGCTACGGCGGGGATGGAGACGTCATGGGGCGGAGGGGCGCGCGAGCAACCGTCAGTCCGAAGGGGGAGTCCGGGGTGGGGTCGCTACAGCGCGAATTCGGGAAGGACGTCCGGGCGCGAGCGAGGCAGAGAGCGAGCGAGAGAGACAGGGAGGGGAGGGAGCGAAGGTAGAAAGAGAAGGGAGGGGGCAGGCCGAGGCCGTTTTGGGCCGGCTGGTTTCCCTCCTCTCTTTTTTTTTATTTTCCAATTCCATTTTTGTTTTGAATTTCCAATTGCATTTTTGAGGCACACTTGTATATATTTTTATGCACAAAATTTCAGATAATGTTTTCCCCTATTATTTGATACCTTTACTTCAAATTTCCATAATTGGGAAGGTCTTCTTTTTAATCTTTAATGATTTTTGGGAGGCTTGGAAGTTTAATTATTTTCTACATATATTGCTAATTCTTTTTGGCGAATTTTTGGGACAAATATTGGGATCATCTTTTCAGATTCGTATTTTTATTTAAAATTTTCTTTTAGTTAAATATATTCTTTCTTCTTAGTGTTCCTTTGTTTATTTTGCACTTTAATGCTGTGTTAATTATTAATTTCCTGGAACCTCAATCAAAATCCAAGAAAATCCAGAAAATTAAAATGCCAGGAAATGCCAACAATTCAATATACAATTTACACAATATTCATAGTTTCTAAATTTTGGAATGTTACACACATGCACTCCAGTATATATTTCACATTGAATCCCGTCATCTTAGTTCCTTTAAGGATAACCATTTTTAGAATTTCGGCACACACAATTATCAAAACTAAATAAACTCTATAAAAAATCAAGACAAAATCGAATTGTGATTGTAACAATTATACCAAAATAAACTCCAAACTATTGCAAATGATAATCTCCACTGGCTACCAGTAAAAAGATTCCAATTCCAAGAAGGACATTCATTAAGGATAAGATCATACTCTGTTAAAATAATTCGATATTTTCATCATTTAATTAAGCACCACATCGATTTTCCACTCTATCGATTTTTTAGAATGTCATTAAATAACACAATATAATTTCGCCTACAAAGTCTAGCAATTTATATAGCCACAATACACCAAACACTCCATTTAAATTATCCATGAAGGATAATCAAATTCTTTTTTCTAAAAGGTTTAACACCACCTTGAAATGCACTTACCAACAATCTTGCAAATACTGATTTAAAGAATTATCAAAGCCTACTATACCGTCATAAAACTTTCACAAAAAATGCTAAATTGCTTCATAATATTTTATTATCCCATTTCAATTTTAAAGACTCACAAAGCATCACAAGCTTACCACGACAACCACATAATTCAAGAGAAAAACTAGTGCACAAACCACAATATTCTAGCAATACTCTTTTATCAAGGACATACTATAACATCCCAGATTTTTGAGCTTTCTAAAATTTTGTAAAGAAAAGGCTTTACAAAATTTCCCCTGATTTTCTATAAATAATTAAAGCTTAATTTCATTTTTTTGAAATTAAACAAATTTAGTTGGAGGAAATTAAAAATCAAACGCCACCAAAAATATTTTATTCGAGTTCCTAGTGTCTCAAAGTATCTTGTAGAAATTTTTTAGTTAGTTTGTTATTTGTTTGCTTTTTGGTATCTTCTTAAAAAGAAAATCAATGAAAATTCGCTAGAAAATAGTTGAGCCAATTTCCTTTCTTGAGGGCCATTCCTCTTTCTTTCCCTACTCGGTCGATCCCATTTGTTTCTCTGAGTCAGCGGAGTTTTTCCTTCCCACCAACTTGCTTCCTTAGCCTAGACCTCGCCGACCCAAGATCTACCGCCAGCTTACTCTATCCTTGGCCTTGCCAACAAGTGGGTCCACCATACTATACATCTTCTTCCAGAGTCCTCCCCCCGCACGCTGCCACCACCACGCCGCCATGGGAGTCCTCCTTCACCACGTCTCCTCTGGCTGTAAAACTCTGATCGACGCCCTGTAACCGTATGACCCATCCATGTAACAATAAACCCCCACAGTAGCATTGTTTCGTAGACAACATCCACCGTATAGTAGCCAATTAAAATTCTAATAGCTTGTTCTCTCCCATACGAATTTTGATTGAGCCATTCAAATCTTTCATTTCGTCTAAAATCAAGCTTGATTTTATGGTGAATTTTATTTAATTTTGGAATTTATGTTCTCTCTATTTTGGTTTTTATTTGGATTTCCTCTCTATGCAAGTAGACTTCTATGCATCGGAATCGTTTGCCGAACAACAAGAAGTAATTCAAGATCAAGACTTTATCAAAGGTCAAGAACTAGCAACATTGGAGCAAGACAAGTTGTGTAACCTTGATCATGTTGAACCTAGTTTGACAAAACTATTTTGTTTAGTTAAACTTGCAGGTTATTTTTTGTATTCAAATTATTTAACTGTTGGTAGTTAATACCCGATTATTCGATAATCCAATCATTGATTAATTGTATGCCATAATATTAGTTGGTCAATATTATAGCACCAATGTGTATTGGTTAGATTGCTTAGCCATGCTTGGGTATATTATGGAGTCACTTTTTGGAAACACTTATCAATTTTGATTAATGAATTGTGGAGCTATTTATGATAAGCAGGAGGTAGTTGCCACTATTGACAAAATGTGATGAGCCATGCAATGTGGATGTCATTGGTTGTTGAATAACAAAACTGGTTTTACACCCTGTCGAGTGAAACATTGATGTGTCATAGCATTGAATCAGTGGGAGGCTTGCCTAGGGTTGATTAAGGACTAAGTCTTGTGCACCATGGAATTGAGTGTTACCTTACAACCACATGTCTGACATAGGACAGATCTGGTAAAATAATTTACTGAGTTCTAGCTCTAGAACGGCCAGGCTAAGTTCGGGGATGAACGACCGCATGGTAGATTGGCCATAGTGTAGGTTTAACTCTATACTCGGGCTTTGTTCGTGGTGGACGACCACTGGTTGGAGCCATGCTAAAAGTTGTGTTCCATCACCGGGCTAGTGTTGTGGTATATTGTAAAGGTTTTGTTGTGATTTTCTTGGTCGACACGTCTAAGAAAGCATGTTATACCAGTGACACTATACAAATCATATCAACCATCCTTTGGAATAGGCCTTGCATAGTACTTCATGTATTCATCCTTGCTATACAAAAATGCTCCTTAATTGCTGAAGACGGTAGTTACACTTCGCTGTTTAGGAAAAACTACTATGATAAGAATTGAGAAGAACTAGATCGTCACTAACTCGCTGTGGAGGTCGTTACCACTATAACATCATAAAATTATAATTACTAAATTAAATTATATTTAAATCATCATTTTCTGTATTTTAGTGAATTTTTTACAAATTATATTTATTAATGGTTTCCCTAATTTTCAGGATAAGAAATGAATTTCTCAAATTAATCAAAACCTTAGCAGAGGCTAGAAATAATTTAATTAGGTTCTAAATATTCTAAAGTACATATCCAAAAAAATTTCATAATTTTTGGAGTTGGTTTGCTAATTTTAAAAAATTCATACTCAATTTTTGCAATTAAATCAATTAGAAAAGGGTTTCAAAAATCCAACTCTGCCCATGGGTTGAATTCTTTCCTCTTGGTTTGGCCCATTCCTATTGCAGCCTAGCTCTGGCCTGCATGCCGTCTTCCTTGAGTCGCCTCCCCCTTTTCTATCTCTTCCACGTGAAAACAGTTTCTCGTTGTTCTGCCTTCTCTCTCGATTCTCCTCTCTATGCAGCTGACTAATGGGCTCAGAACCCACCCATCAGGTGTCATCGTCCACCTCCGTCTACTGCTACAATGCAATGCCAAACTGCACCATGGACGTCACGACAAGGGGCCTCGCTTACAAAGCCACAACCTCTGTTTTGCCTCTACACGCCTCCATTGACCTCATGCACGCCCGCTCAAAGTTGTCAAATCCTCGCCAGAGCCAACGTGACACCACGACCGCCATGACCCATGAATGCATAAGACCACAGGAAGCACGGGTGTGGTGAGAATGAGGCTAGTGAGGGTGAAACTCACTGTATCAGCAACAATGGCGAGGACGATAGTGGGGACTAGACTTGGGGAAGAAAGGACGGGTCCGATGCTACACTACAAAGGTTAATTGATTTAGGAGTCCTTATAATGGGTAATGTGATGCAGAACGATGCGAGTGGTGATGTAAGAAGCTTACTGATGGAGCGGGAATGCGGCGGAGCATGCTCACCAGAGCCAAGAGCAGTGACTGCATTCTAGCCAGTAGAGAGGGATTTAGGGGGAGCCCTTATGGGAAGAAATGCCGGGCAAGGTGGGGCGAAGTGATGGGTGTGGTCAATAGGGGCTATTTATAGTTGAGCGAAGAGATTATGGCTGTGGATTCCGAGATCTCACATCTCTCCTCAAGGAAAAGTGAGCGAGAGGAATCGGGGGAAAAAAATTGGTGCAGTAGGCCAAGGCAGGAAAAGCAAAGGCATCGAATATATGCAGAGTTGCGATAGGAAAAGATAGTGCAAAGCATCCACGGCATGGTGCAAAATGTCAGGTGCAGGCATGGATGTCGACAAAAGGAGGCTGACAACTCCGACATGTGGAGTCCAGGCCCGCGTATCAGCAACAAAGGGAGAAGGCAGCTAAGAGAAAACATAAATATGGGAAATACATGAACGAAACGATGAAAATGTATTACAGAAAGTGGCTGAGGCAAGGACGTTGTTGGGCGGGGGTTTGCGCCAGAAGTGAAAGTGGGCTAGGCCTAAGTTACTATTTAGTCCCAGTTCAAGTTAGGGATTATAATTTCATTTTTGATTTTAGAAAATTCCAGAATGAGTTTTAGAGCTTTTAAAAATATCAAATAAACTTCAAACATTCCAAGAATAATTACAGAGGCAAATTAGATTATCCTGAACTCAGATAAAATATTTTCAATCTTTGACAATGTTTTGATAACTCTGCATAAATGTTTTAAGCTAAAAAAATAAAACACGTTTTAAAATTCTAAAAATTCAAAAAATGGCTCAAAAATTTATAACTAACTAAAATATACATCAAAAGCTAGAAAACTAAATTTGATGCTATATAATCAATTTAAACTAAAAAAATCTTTGAGAATGCAGTATTATTCCTTGACTCAACTAGAACTCTACGAAGTTTCAAGGATATCCAAAATGATGATTTCTATGTGTAAACAAAGGAACAAAATTGTTCCAAGTATATTTTCATCACAAAGAAAGAAGGATATCAAAAGGGAACTTGAGAGAAACTCCCAACTTTCTCCTCCAAATTGTACTACATGTTTATTAACATGATGATGAACATGTTGCGATGAGCATCTAGGTGAAAGACCCTGAACTATTTAGAAAGTGGCATGAGTGTCTAGGTCATCCTGGAGATAACATGATGTGTCAAATATTACAGTATTCTGGTGGCCACTAACCTTTCACACTTTGTGTGTGAATTGCAAAAGGCAAGTTGCTTACAAAACCCTCATATCATAAGATAAAGGATGAATTACTTGATTTCCTTGAGAGGATTCAGGGGGATATACGCGGACCTATTGAGCCTATGTCTAGCTATTTAGGTACTTTATGGTACTGATAAACACCTCCACTCGATGGACGCTGTAGGATCAAGGTTAACCGACTAGAGGGGGTGAATAGGAGGTTTTTAAATTCTTAGCTAAATTAAAGAATTAATGACTATATGATCACTAAGAAATAAATTGAGTGAACAATAATCCTACACAATACAAGCAATTCTAAGCAATTGACAATAAGCAATAGAGAGCAAGAGCAATTACGATAATAGACAAGAAACAAACACAATGTAACACTCGATGTTTTTACCGTGGTATGGGAAACTTGCCGCTTTCCACTAATCCACGTTGAGGTTAGCCCGAACTAATCAGACCGGCTCCACAAATTAAGCCGAAGCACCTCGATCACTATTGGTAGCTCTTCCTCCGCTCCAGATATGGTGAGCTCCAACCACTCATAATTCAGCACAGGCTTATTCACAATCTCCTTTGAAGAAGTCACCGGCAATCACCTTCCCGCCATCTAGGTGCCGGCAAGCACCAAGAGAATGGATCAATGAATTCACTTGACGACGCTTGAGTGCAATTTGGATCAAGCTAGAAATGAATGCACTCAAAAATGCTCCACTAACTCAAAATGAATGCTCAAGAGAGAAATGAGTGTGAAGTGAATGCTCAAGGGCTCAAATGAGTTCAATGAAACTTCAGCAACCTGCCCAAGAGTAGGTCGGGGGTACTTATACCCTCACCAACCAAAACTAGCCGTTCTTAAAAATTAATGCTGAAAATTTAGGAAAATCGGAATTACCGCCGTACAAAGTGCGGTATTACCGCACTTTACTGTAGCACACAGTAACGGCTATGTTAGAACGAACAGAACTAGCCATTGGAACTTTGTGCGGTATTACCGTCGTTGTAAGTGCGATATTACCGCTCAGCGGTAATACCGTAGGTCAGTGCGGTATTATCGCACTGCGGTAGTTCTGCCGTGCTAACACCGGTATTACCGATTTCTGGCTAGCAAAGTCTTGACTTGGAGGCTTTCTGGAACAACATTCCGGAAAATGGTAATACCGCAGTACCATGCGGTACTACCGCATTGCGGTAGTTCCGCCGTTCAAATTTCGGTATTACCGATTTCAGTGAGTTGAAGTCCTCAGAAGGGTGCTCTCTATAATTTACATACCGCACATAATCCGGTATTACCGCCTAGCGGTAATACCGCTGTTTATACGCCGGTATTACCGCACTGCGGTAATACCGTTTGTGGGTGCGGTACTACCGATTTTTCTGAGAGAGCCCAGTGAGTTTTCAAACTTATTTTGAACTTCATGCATGTTCCTGGATTGATCCAATGTACACCAAAACATGCTATCAAGCTACTCTCAAAGTCCCTCTTAATAGTACGGCATCTAATCTATAATCCGGTCTTTCACCTTAACTTCTAAGACCGGTAAAATTGAAAAAGATATTCTAAACGGTGTATATTGTCTTCGACTTCTTGACGACTATTTATCAGGCAGCTTGTTCTTCACCTTTGTATACATGAGACTTTATCTATACAATCTTAGCACACACATTAGCCCCATGTTTATAATTTATCATTAATTACCAAAATCATACTTTGAGGGCCTAGATGTTTTCAATTTCCCCCTTTTTAGTAATTGATGACAACACTCCTTTAACCATGAGAGAAGAAAGATTTGAATATACTCCTTGTATAAGAACAAGTTGCATACTCAATTTTGACTTTTGAAAAGATGATTGAATCTTTCATTTTAATGCAAAGGCTAATATGATTTAATTCTTTTCTAAAGTCGATTTGATAAACTCCCCCTAAATGTGTGCATACATGAAGGGATTAAATTTCACAAATGAACAATAATTGTATTTGGGGTATTAACGAATTAAGATAAGCAATCATAACAACAATTTTTGAATTTTCATGAGGTAATAATAAACATGAACTTAATTTTGATATAGCGAAAACATAAAAGACATAAGCATATTGTTCATCATCTAAACTTAAAAGTAAACATCCATAGTGTTATTACACCACACAGTCTTTTACATAAATAGATAAAGATAATTCTCCTTCTTTTCTTTTCCTCCTTCTTCTTTCTCCTTTTCACCATCTTCTCCCCCTTTGGCATTAAGTACCAAAAAGGTTTACTCCTGAGGAGCTTGGTCTCGGGCTTGAGAAGAAGAATCCGGGCGACGACGGGTGCGGCGCTCATAGTGACGTGGAGCAACAGTTGTCTCAAGAGCTGTCATCCGGTCGCCAAGGGATGAGATGGTAGACATTAGCGTGGACACATCACCAGATAGAGAGGAATAATGATCATTGAGAGAGGAGACATTTCCATTGATGGAGCTGAGGCTATCTGTCATGGTGGTCATACTACCACTCAATCCCATAACTGCAGCATAAAGCTGAGCCATCGAAATATCATCCGCTTGTGGCCCCTGCCCTCCATGAGGTTGAGATGAGGAGGAGGCTCCATGATGCGCACTAGGGCGCGGAGGCACCGGGCCTTTCTCACGAGGCTTATAGGGTTTGTGAACACCTCCTTTTCCTCATCTAAATGGTCCGGTCTTGTGAATGATAAGAGCCATGATATAAGGTGCAAAGTTGATCCTTTGGCTCCTGTCATTCTTAGAGTCCTCCATCTCTCGAATCATGAGGTCAATCACATCAAACTTGGTGCCTGTGATGATATACTGAATTACATTCCAGACATGCCCTCGAATGACGTCGAAGTTTCCACTCTTGGGCATAATTGTGTGATTGACAATTCTGTTAATCAAGCTCAGAATAGGGAGAAGACCATAAAGCTTGCTAGGCACATATCTCACTCTTTGATCATAAAAATCTGAACATTGATGAAACGGGATCGCAGGACTATCAAATACTTTTAGATACCCGCTTGAGATAGTATTCAAAGCCACCTCGAAATCTCCCTTGTTTGCACTTAAGTACCTTTCTCCAGTCATCCACTCTAGATTCTCACAATTAGGTGATATCCACAAGATGGCATAGAACTGACGAATTACTTCCTCATTGTAATCCGAATGGAGAGAGACCAAATGGAGAAGTCCTGCATTTTGAAACATGCGCCAAGCCCTATCGAACATGTTCACCCTATCAACATGCTCCCAGCTTACATACTTATGATCGGCAAATTTGTTATGCAAATACACCTCCTCATAAATTTGCTCCTGAAGTTGTGTATGAAACAAAGGATTGTTGGTGTTCTTTCGAAGGAGTTGCTGCCGACGATGTCTGAGAATGGTGTAATCGTCGCTAGACATATTAGCAATGTTCCTCCATTCATTATCAGCTGGTCCTGTATCTGCCTCTTCTTCTTCTGACTCCACTGATGCTTCTGGAATGCGACTGTCAGAAGAGGTGTTCATGTACCAATCTGACTCGGTGTCGGAATCATTGGGGGTTCCAATGTCACTGACCTCCGGAGTCCTCTCAGGAGACTCCTCATGTTCAGATTCAGCTGGAGCAGATTCATGCCGAGACGAGCCTTGTCCTGCACTGCCCCCACTGGAATATATCTTCTTTGAGGTCAGCTGAATCTTCTCGGCCACTTTCTTGAGAGCGTTTTGAGTTTTGGCAGCCATCTTGACAAAGATAATAATTTGGAAGTCAAAGGAATAATAGGAAGTATGAAAATTTGATTGAAATTTAAGAAATACAATATGTTGAAATTCCAGGAAAATTGGTAGTATCGGGGTGCGGTAGTACCGCTGAGCCTTGCGGTATTACTGCATTGCGGTAGTACCGGAGTCAACTGCGGTATTACCGCCCAGCGGTAGTACCGCCCCCTCGAGCGGTATTACCGTTTTTCCTGAAGAGTTCTAGGGCATATTTCGCATGGATTTTAAGTCATGTTTTGTAGGATATGTTCCAATAGAAAGATGTTAAGGCATCTAACATCACTAAAACAAGTATTTTGCCCAAGAATCTATTAACAATATTGTCTACATTTCAAATTCAACCTAATTTCATAAAATAGTTCAAAAGAGATGAAAACTTGAAGTTTGATTCGAAATATATCAAGCAATAGAGGAGTTGAACTCTTGTGTGATAGATTTGAGTCCAAGAACGTAGAAAATCCCACCGAATTTGAAGATCGGGGTGGGGATTTGAGTGGGGTTTTTAGGGGTGAGAGAGAGGAGAGAGAGAGAGTTTCGGAAGTTTTGAAGTAATGAGGAGAGAGAGAGGGAACGGTTTTGGAATGAAATAGGAAAGAATCCCGGAGAACTGCCCCTTTATGAAATATCGGTAATTCCGCCCTTAACCGCGGTCTTACCTCTCTGCGGTATGACCGCACATTGTCGCGGCATTACCGTGTTGCGGTAGTACCGCGCTATATGCGGTATTACCGCACTGCGGTTGTACCGCCCATTCAACAGCGATAATTCCGATATTTCTAGGACTTTGCTGAGTTTGAGATTTGATTTTGATTTTATGCAAATGACCCCTAGTTTTGCACTAAAGGAAGAATCATTCAGGATCATTTAGCATTAGAGAACCTATTTGAAGACTAACAACATAGTTTTTATGAATGTACAAACTTTTGGCAAAAACTTTTGATAAATCATCACAAAAAATATTCAAATGACCATAAGTAACATTCAACCATATGCAGCAAGGGTTCAAGCAATATTTGAGAAGTCTAAAATATTTAACTCACTTCTCAACTTACAAAACCGGCTTTCATCTAATGGCTTGGTGAGAATGTCCGCTAGTTGATCCTCGGTTTTTATGTGGCTAATTTCAATATCCCCATTTCCAACATGATCTCTCAAGAAATGATGTCTAATGTCTATATGCTTGGTTCTTGAATGTTGGACAGGGTTATTAGGTATTTTTACCGCACTTTCATTATCACACAAAAGAGGTGTTTTATCAAATTTTATTTCGTAATCCATCAATATTTGCCTCATCCAAAGCAATTGTGCATAACAACTACCTGCAGAAATATATTCGGCCTCGGCGGATGAAAGTGCTACGGAGTTTTGTTTCTTTGAGGACCAAGACACTAGAGATCTTCTTAGCAATTGACAACTTCCCGAGGTGCTCTTTCTATTCACTTTACAACCCGCATAATCGGAATCCGAATATCCAATTAAATCAAATTTACCACCTCTTGGAAACCACAAGCCTATACTAGAGGAATGTTTTAAATATCTTAGAATTCTCTTTACGGCCACTAAATAGCACACTTTTCAAGATGCTTGAAACCTTGCACACATGCACACACTAAACATAATGTCGGGTCTAGATGCGGTAAGATAAAGCAAACTACCAATCATGGATCTATAAAGCTTTAAGTCTACCGACTTACCTCCTTCGTTTAGGTTCAAATGCCCGTTGGTTGCTATTGGAGTTTTGATGGGCTTCGCATCCTCCATGCCGAACTTCTTGATTAAATCTCTTGCATACTTGGTTTGGCTAATGAAAGTCCCATTTTTGAGTTGTTTGATTTGAAGTCCAAGGAAATAGCTTAATTCACCTATCATGGATATCTCAAATTCCCTAGACATCATGTCACCAAATTCTTTGCAAAAGTCTTAGTTAGTAGAACCAAAGATAATATCGTTAACATATATTTGACATACAAAGAATTCATTGTTAATAACTTTTGTAAATAAAGTTGTATCAACTTTTCCGATTTTGAATCCTTTGGAGATTAGAAAATCTCGAAGACACTCATACCATGCCCTAGGGGCTTGTTTAAGTCCATATAGCGCTTTTGAGAGTTTATAAACATAATTTGGATTCTTAGAATCCTCAAACCCGAGAGGTTGCTCAACAAATACAAGTTCGATTATTTTTCCATTAAGGAACGCACTTTTAACATCCATTTGATAAAGTTTAATATCAAAGCATGATGTAAAAGCAAGCAAGATTCTAATTGACTCAAGTTTAGCTACGGGAGCAAAGGTTTAATCATAATCTAATCCCTCGACTTGAGTATAGCCTTGAGCAACTAACTTTGCTTTGTTTCTTACCACAATTCTATTTTCATGTTGTTTATTTCGGAAGACCCACTTTGTCCCAATCACATTATGCTCCTTAGGTCTTTCCACCAAATTTCACACATCATTTCTTGCGAAATTATTTAGCTCCTCATGCATAGCATTTACCCAATCAGGGTCGTCTAATGCATCATCTACAACCTTGGGTTCAAAACAAGCGACAAACAAGTAATGCTTACAAAAGGAAACTAATTTAGAACGAGTTTCAACACCCGTACTCACATCACCCAATATTTGATTTATTGGATGATCTTTTGACAATGTGTTGTGAACTCTTAATGGTTGAGGTTGCTCCTCCTTATCTTCATCTTGAGCTGAATGGTGCTTGGTGTGGATGAGGTAGGGGATTGAACTTGAGTTGATGAAGGTGAATCACTTGAGTCCTCTTTTGGCTTGATGCTCACAATTTGCATGTTTTCCATAGCCTTTCTTAACCCTTCATCACCTACATCATCCAATTTTGTTGCTCTTGTTGAGAGCCATTAGTCTCATCAAATTTTAGATCGCAAGACTCTACAATTATGCAGGTGTTTTTATTGAAGACTCTATATGCTTTGCTATTTGAAGAATAATCTAAAAGAAATCCTTCATCACATCGACTTTGAAATTTTGAGAGCCAAACACCTTTTCTTAAGATAAAGCATTTGCATCTAAATACTCTAAAATAAGAGATGTTTGGCCTCCTTCCCATGAGAAGTTCATAAGAAGTATTTTTCAATAGACGATATAAATAAAGACGATTTATGGTATGATAAGCGGTATTAATAGCTTCCGCCTAAAAGATATCGAAAGTATTATATTCATCAAACATTGTTCTAGCCATTTCAATTAATGTACGATTTTTTCTTTCTACAACTCCATTTTGCTCCCGAGTGTAAGTTGAAGAAAACTCGTGCTTTATTCCAAATTCATTACAAAAATCTTTAATTTTTGCATTCTTGAACTCGGAACCATTGTCGCTTCTAACTTTCTTTATTTTAAAATCAAATTTATTTTGAGCCCTTTTTGCAAAGCTTTTGAAAATCTCGGGGACATCACTCTTGTCATTTAGAAAGAAGACCCATGTATATCGGGAATAATCATCTACAATGACCAAACAACAGTTATTGCCCCCAAGCTCTTGTAAGTTGTTGGCCCAAACAAATCCAAATGTAAGAGCTCTAATAATCTAGATGTTGACATGATACTTTTAGAAGGATGAGAATTAGCCACTTGCTTTCCGGCTTGACAAGCACTACAAAGCTTATTTTTCTCAAACTTCACATTCGTTAAGGCAACAACTAAATCATTTTTGAAAAGCTTTTTGAGTTGAATCATGCCCACGTGACCCAACCTCCTATGCCATAACCATCCCAAAGAGGTTTTAACTAATAAACAAGTTTTCAAACCGGAATAATTTGAATTAGAATCTACTAAATAAAGATTTCCAAAATGAAAACCTTTGAAAATAATTTCATTATCCTTTTCTTTTGAAATTGATACACTATCTTTTGAGAATGAGCAAATTAAGCCTAGATCACATAATTGAGCAATAGATAGCAAGTTGAAATTTAATATTTCTACCAATGATACATTAGAAATGGAAAGATAATTGGAGATAGCAATTTTACCCAATCCTAATACCTTTCCTTTGCTATTATGGCCAAATGTGATCTTTTCATTGCTCTCATTTTCAAATGTGGTGAACATCTTCCGGTCTCCGGTCATGTGTTGAGTGCACCTGCTATCAAGCACCTAATATCGACCACCGGTCTTATAGTTCACCTACAAAAGAAAATCAATTTCTTTTAGGTACCCAAATTTGTTTGGGTCCTTGGAGGTTAGTAACCAAGGTTTTGGGCAGCCAAATAGCATTATTTTTAGCGCCTAAAATTGAAGTGCCAATGAATTTTGCAATAACCTTGCCATTATTAGATTTCTTAAGCAAGTAGCAAGAATCATATAAATTGATAGAAATATTCTTGTTTTCTAGATTTTGCTTACCACTTGGCCTTACAAACCTTGTGATCGGCTTTGCGGATTTCTTACCTTTCTTGGGCATATATACCCAAGTCCCTCCTTATTGAATGAGTATCTTTGCTTACTCAATAATTTGTCAAGGGTGGCCTTACCTTTGAAGCATCTTTCTAAACTTTTGTTTAATTGATTAACTTGATCTTTTCATTTGCAATTTTCAACAACAAGTTTTTCATCACATAATCTAACAAAATTTTTAATACTTGAACTACAAGACATAGCATTTAAATCATCACATGAAGTAGAAGTATTAATTCTACCATTTTCTATTCTAGGCATATCATTCAAAATATCACAAGTAATTCCAATGCTAGATGTTTCTTGGAGAAGCAAGGCATGGGCTTCTATTAGCTCCTCATGAGACTCCTTGAGAGAGATATGCTCTCTTTTGAGCTCTTTGAAATTTGACTTCTCTTTTCCAAGAAATTTATTCAAGTTAATTAGCATGTCCATCAATTCATCCTATGAAGGCTCATCATTATTATCGCAAATTTTTACCTTTTCTCCCTTGGCCATGAGGCATGTAGGAGTGGAGAATAGCGATGATGTCTCCTTGATGGCTATGCCGACGAGTCCCTTCCTTTTGGAAGACTCATCCTCGCTAGAGTCGGAGTCGGAGTATTCCACCTCGGAATCCCACTCACCAATGTGGGCTTCGTTCTTGCCATCCTTGTGAAGCTTCTTGAATAGCTTCTTCTTGCCGTGGTAGCTCTTCTTCTTTGATGACTTGTCCTTGTCATTTTTCTTGGTGGGGCATTAGGAAGCGATATGCCCTTTCTCATTGCACTCATAGCAACGAATGTTGCTATAGCGCTTTTTGTAGTCAAAGGATCGATCCTTATTGCTTGATCCTTGTCCTCCACTTCGGTGTGGATACCTTCTCATGAACCTCTTCATTCTTCTCACAATGAGAGCCATTTCCTCCTCGGAGTCATCTTCCTCATCCTCGGATTCTTCGCTTGATACCGCTTTGGCCTTGAAAGCGGTGATCTTCTTGCCCTTGGAGGAGAATTGCTCCAAAAGCTCCTCCTTGTCCTTTTTGTACAACTTATTGGTAATTAAATTACCTAAGAGTTGCGTTGGGGTCATCATTGGCAAATCAGGCGAGTTGAAGAAGAGGGTCACCAACATCTATATTTTTCCGGCAACACCCTAAGCATTTTTATCACAATATCAAGATTGGTTAGTGATGTGCCGAGGCCCTTGAGCTCATTTACAATATTGTTCAAGCGAGAGTACATCTCATTGATACCCTCGTGAGGCAACATTGTAAATATTTCATATTTGATCCGAAGCCGATGCAATTTGGCTTCCTTGACCGTGGATGTTCCCTCATGGATTTTCGAGAGGGTTGTCCAAATAGCATGAGCAGTTTCTTGGTTGCTCACCCTATTGAACTCATCCGCGTTCAATGCTCCAAATAATGTATTCATTGCTTGGGCATCTAAATGAGAATTACACGTATCTTCATCCGTGGGGTGTAGTGGATCAAGCGGCATGACATAACCCTCATTTACTATTTTCCAAATGCTCGGGCTCATGGCTTTAAGATAAATTGACATTCTAATTTTTCAAAAAGAATAATTTGTGCCATCAAATTGTGGTGCCTTGCCTATTGCAATCCCCTCGTTAGCCATCCTTTTCTCTGTAGACGGTTAAGTCTAATGAATGAGACACTAGACTCTGATACCACTTGTAGGATCAAGGATAACCGACTAGAGGGGGGTGAATAGGAGGGTTTAAAATTCTTAGCTAAATTAAACAATTAATGACTAGATGATCACTAAGCAATAAATTGAGTGAACAATAATCCTACACAATACAAGCAATTCTAAACAATTGACAATATGCAATAGAGAGCAAGAGCAATTACTATAATAGACAAGAAACAAACACAATGTGACACTCGATGTTTTTACCGTGGTATCGGAAACTTGCCGGTTTTCACTAATCCACGTTGAGGTTAGCCTGAACTAATCGGACTGGCTCCACGAATTAAGCCGAAGCACCTCGATCACTATTGGTAGCTCTTCCTCCGCTCCAGAGATGGTGAGCTCCAACCACTCATAATTCAGCACAGGCTTCTTCACAATCTCCTTTTTAGAAGTCACCGGCAATCACCTTCCCGCCATCCAGGTGCTGGCAAGCACCAAGAGAATGGATCAATGAATTCACTTGACGACGCTTGAGTGCAATTTGGATCAAGCTAGAAATGAATGCACTCAAAAATGCTCCACTAACTCAAAATGAATGCTCAAGAGAGAAATGAGTGTGGAGTGAATGCTCAAGGGCTCAAATGAGTTCAATGAAACTTCAGCAACCTGCCCAAGTGCAGGTGGGGGGGTAGTTATACCCTCACCAACCAAAACTAGCCGTTGTTAAAAATTAATGCTGAAAATTCAGGGAAATCAGAATTACCGCCGTACAAAGTGCGGTATTACCGCACTTTACTGTAGCACACAGTAACGGCTATATCAGAACAAACAGAACTAGCCGTTGGAACTTTGTGCGATATTACCACCGTTGTAAGTGCGGTAGTTCCGCCGTGCTAACACCGGTATTATCGATTTCTGGCCAGCTAAGTCTTGACTTGGAGGCTTTCTAGAAAAAACATTCTGGAAATTGGTAATACCGCAATATCATACGATACTACCGCACTGCGGTAGTTCCGCCGTTCAAATTTCGGTATTACCAATTTCAATGAGTTGAAGTCCTCAGAAGGGTGCTCTCTAGAATTTACATACCGCGCATAATCCGGTATTACCGCCTAGCGGTAATACTGCTGTTTATACACTGGTATTACCGCACTGCGGTTATACCGTTTGTGGGTGTGGTACTACCAATTTTTCTGAGAGAGCCCAGTGAGTTTTCAAACTTATTTTCAACTTCATGTGTGTTCCTAGATTGATCCAATGTGCACGAAAATATGCTATCAAGCTACTCTCAAAGGTCCCTCTTAATAGTACGGCATCTAACCTATAATCCGGTCTTTCACCTTAACTTCTAAGACCGGTAAAATTGAAAAGGATATTCTAAACGGTGCATATTGTCTTCGACTTCTTGACGACCATTTATCAGGCAGCTTGTTCTTCACCTTTGTATACATGAGACTTTATCTATACAATCTTAGCACACACATTAGTCCCATGTTTATAATTTGTCATTAATTACCAAAATCATACTTTGAGGGCCTAGATGCTTTCAGACGCAAGTATGCCACAAATGGATATGGAGAGTTTACCTCAAATGTATTTAATGACTATTGTATGGCCTTAGGCATAACAGTGAAACATTCAATCCCGCATGTGCATACTCAGAATAGACTTGCTGAATCATTAATCAAGAGGATCACGATGATCGCTAGACCCATGTTAATGAAATCTAGTTTGCCAACTACGTGTTGTGGACATGCAGTATTACATGCATCAGCATTAATACAACTTCAACCATCTGCATATCATAAGTTTTCACCACTCCTGTTAGTGTGTGGGAAAGAGTTAAGTATTTGCCATCTGCGTACATTCTACGTATCCATCTCACCTCCTTAGTGTACATCAATGGGCCCCTATTGTAAATTGGGAATTTTTGTAAGATTTGAGTCTATATCTATAATAAAATATTTGGAGCTCGCGACTAGGGATCTAGTATAAGCAAGACACGTTGACATTGTATGCAATGAAGAACTATTTCCAGCATTAAGAGAGGAAAGGACCCTAAGTTGGAATGCTAGGAACTATCGTGGAATGATAGTAATCTTGTAATAGTGATCCATGCACTATGGACTATGAACAAGAGGTTCAAAGGATAATAGATTTGCAAAATCTTGGAAATAAGATGCTAGATTCATTCATGATCATAAAGGAGTTATCAAATCGCATGTACTAGCAGTAAATGCACCTAAAAAGGGTTACGGGTTCTAAATCTAACTTCATACTCTTAGTAACAAGAGGGGGAGACTATTAGGTCAAAGGAGCTCAAACCACAAAAACATTCGCAAAAGAGATGTATTGAATAGGGGGAGAAACTCCATGAACCGAATACGAATATGAAACGTCAGAAGAACATTGCACCCCATGTGAGGACATGAAGGGTGGTGCCCTGTACAGGAGTTGAGGGGGAGGGACCCAATGCTGGAGTACAAGGGGAGGCACCTAGTGTAGGGAAGACACTAGAGCAACGGAACACTCAGACTCTGCCATTTTGGGAAATAGTGGAGAGCTGATAGATTTGAATAAAGTTCCAATTGAATTGGAAAAAGAGTTTGTCAAAAATTATGTGGAAACAGGAGAAGTCTTTTATAGAAAATGTGCACAAATAGCAATTGCTTCATCTCAAAGATTGTCTTCCATATTGACATCGGATCTGGAACCAAAGATGATTAAAGAATATAAGAATCGTCAAGATTGGGATAAATGGAAGGAAGTAATCGAGAATGAACTAAACTCGCTTAATAAGAGGAAAGTCTTCGGACCTGTGGTCAAGGCACCTCAAGATGTTACTCCTGTTGGATACAAATGGGTGTTCATAAGAAAAAGGAATGAACATAACAAAGTGGTGAGATTCAAAGCAAGATTAACAGCACAAGGATTTACATAGAGACCTGGCATTGATTTCGATGAAACATACTCTTCTATAATGGATGGCACAACGTTCTATTACTTAATAGCTATGGCAGTACGAATAAATTTGAAAAATACAATTTATGAATGTTGTGACTACATATTTGTATGGGTCACTAGATTTTGAAAGCTATATGAAAATTTCAAAGGGATTAAAGGTCCCATGTATGGGTGAGAATGAACATCACAATATGTATAGTATCAAGTTGCAAAAGTAACTATACGGACTGAAACAGTGAGGTCAAATGTGGTACAACCGAGTAAATTCTTTTTACAAAAGGGATACAGAAACAACGAGGTATGTCCATGTGTGTTCATAAAGAAATCCAAGAGTAGATTTTGCATCATCTCTATGTTTGTTGATGACCTAAACATGATTGGAAATTCAGAAGACATTTGGAAGCAAGTTCATACTTAGAAGACAAAATTCAAGATGAAAATTTTTGGTGAAACGAAATATCTTCTTGGTTTGCAGATTGAGAATTTGTCTAAAGGCATATTTGTGTATCAAAAAGTGTTGGAGAGATATTATTTGGATAAATCTCACCCACCGAGTACACCTATGATCTTTAGGTCACTAGAAGTGGAGAACGATCCATATGGACCTAAATGAAAACAAGTGGACACTTTAGGACCTGAAACCCCTTATTTATGTGCTATTGGAGCATTGTTATACCTTGCCAATTATACCAAGCTTGGTATTGCATCTGTAGTAAATTATTTGGCAAGATATAGTTCTGAGCCTACGAAGAGTCACTGGAACAAAATTAAGGGAATCCTCATGTACCTTAGGGGTATAGTTAAATCTTGGACTCTGTTATCCCAAGGGTAAAGATATAAAGTTGGGAGGTTACTCAGATTTTTTATCTTTCTGATCCCCACAATGCTAAGTCACAAACTTGACATGTCTTTCTAAGTGATTCTACAGTAATCTCTTAACGATCATTAAAACAATCAATTGTCACCACGTTAACTAATTATGCTGAGATTGTTGCACCATAATACTAAAGAGTGTGTATGTCTTAGAAGACTAATTCATCATATCCAAGAGTCTTGTGGTATAGAGGCAGATAAGACTCCCACAATCCTCTATAAGGATAATATAGTTTGCATTACACATATGAAGAATAGCTATATCAAGACGCATAAGGAAAAACATATACTCTCTAAACATTTCTACCCATATGAACAATAGGGGAATGGGAATATAGAAACATAGAAAATCCGAATAAGTGATAATTTTGTGGATTTGTTTATCAAGGCATTGCCAGGATAAGTTTTGAGAAACATGTCCGTGGTATTGGTATGAGAAGACACAAAGAGTTGTTGTCTTCAGGGGGAGATATACGATCTTCATATATGTTCATCATTGATATAGATAGATGTTGTACTCTTTTTTCTTTTGTTTGAGTTTTGTCCCAATGAGTTTTCTCAATCAAAGGTTTTTAACAAGGCAACATGTGTAATAGCAAGAACACAAGCTATATATTCTTCTCTTACCATTTTTCCCACGGAGTTTTCGGGAGGATTTTTCACGAGGTATGAGCATGGTGTTGGCAAAGTGTCCAAGATAGAGTGCTATAAATCAGTTGTTTGAGACCCAATTATATGTTAACACTTCACCTAAACAAAGGCTCGTTAAGAGGCTACCAACCCATGAGGCTCATTAGTTAGTTTGGTCTCATATTACTTATCGAATCATGAAGGAAAACATCCCTCATCTATATAAAGAAGGGCAATGGGCTTTCATTATACATACAAGGCTATGGGCAGAAAGATCAATAAAGAGAGAAGTCTATGACTGCCTCTTTGTGTTCTTGTCTACTTTAATTATTGTTTATGAGTTGAGAGTTTTGATCATCAACAACATGACCAGATCATACAACACATGGAAATAATTGTTCGATCCATTCATCGATAAATTATGATCATTCTTGTTGGATTATATCACGACATGCTGGTTGAACGGGCAACTTGTTGCTCTCGCTAAGTCATAAGGATTCACGTCTTACTGCTCTGTTGTAAATAGAAAGTTAATTCAACGACATAATTCTTCTTTGTCGGAAAACAAAGGCATGCTACTGCTACCACGGTACCACTTGATCTATAAAATTTTAGATCTCTAGACATTTCTTCAAGTTATAGTACTCTGTACAAAGTGCTTGGTCGTGTTTTCTTAGATATTTTATCTTGGGTTTCATGAACAATCTGTCGTGTTGATTAATTAAGGAGATCAGTGAAAGTTCATGAGAAACTTCAAATGAAATCCCAAATTTCATTGGCTACAAAATAATTATGAGAATTTAAATGCAATATAAGCATTCAATTAGAAAATTAAAGTTACAAAATAAATACATAATTTTTAATTCCACATAAAAATATGCTATTCTCCCAACTTACAACCTCGTACACACGCAAATAAGTCCGGCCTTAGGCGAACCCTAAAAAGTGAGCTAGCATCAAATCGACCCCATAGAAGTTGAAATTTATTCCTTTCTAAGAACCTACTAGAGCCCAAGCATTTGATCCCCACATTCCCCTCACCTTCCTCTCTCTTTCCAACATCTTCCTGACAAGTGTTTAGGCTGCAACTTGACGAGAGCATTCCACTTATGAAGGTCATGAGAGAGTATACATTCAAATCTTTGGCACATGAGTAGCAAAGCTTGGAGCATCCTTTTACTTGTTATTCCAACTGCAAATTGTCTCCAAATTCCAAGAGGTTCTAGAAAAAACTATAACATGAACATTGATCTGTTGCTTGCAAAGTCACGTGAACTGGCACATCCGAGCCCTGCTTAGAGCTATTGGTGCCCTATCCGAGCAGTGACACTAGTGTGGAAACAGTGGGGCCCATTTGGATGCACCGAGTAAGGTTCCATTTGGAACACGAGAATTAAATTGTTTCTCACGAAATTTACGTGACATACAGTAGTGCTTATTTAGGCTTATAAACCCAGGCTTCTAGTTTTTTCTTTTGCTCGCTGAAAATGCATTGTAACTAATGTTAGCTTTTTTAGCGTAATCAAATTTAAAAAATAAAAAAATCATTACAGATAATGCAAAGGAATGAGAGAAAAAAGAAAACCAAAAAAGCCAAAAAAAAGCTAAAAACAAAAATGATGAATTTAAAAAGCTAGAAACAAAAGTAGAAGCTTGTTGGAGCAAGGTCTACGTATTCACTTCTCTATTTGAAACAGTTCAGTTCATGTATTCAAATGGCCCTAAGAGTAAGCTTAAGAACACTTGGAGTGGAGCATAGGCAAATGTTACAGTTTTTGTGAGCATACATGATATAGTTCTTTTGATGCAAGTGTCAAGCGAGACACCTCTCCTTTGAGATGCGCTAAGGGACTAAACACCATCGCAACGCACCATTTCAAAATATTACCTTCCTTGTCTAATTAATAGCGCTCCTTAGGCTAGAATAGAAGTTTGGTTCTGGCTAAGCCAAGAAGGATCTTCTTTATAGTAACCTACCCAACCATTTGACAACCTACAACTTCTTTCATGAAGCAACTCTCAGAGGAAGCACTAGACCGGTCAAACCTCATGTTCATATGGGCAGAAATAAAGAAGATAGGGAGAAATCAGAATATAACACCTCATGAACACACTTTGTTTTGCTATTAGGAAGGGGAATTGTGACGTCTGGTTGAGAGATAAACCTTTTTGTTCAACTCATGCATAACGGATGTACTATGTAGAATGGCACTCTTGCGCCTCTATCAAGAGAAGATGGCATCGGCCCCGGCTTGGCGAGAGAGGCCATAAGAAGCTGGTAATTTCTCTGCTTTATTTTGCACATGGCAAAACTCACCTGAGGCAATTTAGTTGCTTAGCTATAGTGTGCTTTTGTCGTAGCCTCTCAGTCGTGCAATTAGTCGGTCAAGACTAATTAAACTTAAGTAGTGAAAGAACACAATTTGAATATAGTGCAAAAGAATTTAACAATTTGCAATATTATTTAGAAGACTAAACATCTCGTTCAAGATTGTCATGGTGTAGAGTTTACTTTATTTAGAAGAAATCAAATGGCCCATGCATGAGTTAGCAAAATTTTGCCAAAGTTTTCAGGCCTCGTTCTGAGCAACATACTCTTATTCTTAAGCGCATCTAGTTTCATAAAAAAGTAATCCTAAGATAGCTAAGTGTCCATCCTTGGAATGAAATAGCTCCGACTGATTGGAGTTGCCTCAACACTGTTGGAAATATGCGTAATATTTTTGTAACACCCTGGCTTGACAAAAACCCAAGATGTCACCTACAACAACTACTGCTACAAATTTAAACCAATAAGCAAGTACTAACACATCTAGATATCAAGTATCAACATTCCACATGAAATTATATATAATTTCAGCAACATGATGGACCATAAATTTAACTTAATACGAACCAAATAGTTACCAAAAGCATCATAAATAAGTCTAGACTAAGAAACACATCATCTAGCAAAACTACAAATCATAGGTATCTAAAGAAAACCATAAATTATCTAATTATTATAGAGAATGATACTAGATTGTTCATTACCAAAAGTGATACATTGCCAGGTGAAAGAAAGCGCTATAAAGTGCAAATAACCATGTGCTACTCTCTCCCATGTATGTTACCTTCAATGATCACCTAAAAAATAACAAAATAAAGGTGAGTTCACGACTCAACAACTACAAAACAGAATAATAAATGTGGCGTCAACTTATTAACAAATCAAATCGGATTACCATTAACAGGGTGTGTCCGCGTGTCGAATGACAGATTACACTACGACGATGGAAAAGTGAAGGCATAAGGTGATGGAGGCGGCACATGGTACAAAATTAAAACAAATGCTGGCGGCTAGAGTTTTTCTCCCCCCACACGATCCCTATTTAACATGCGACAATTCTAATCCGTTTCTAAACCCCATAAAACGTGTTCCAAGAAACCAAACTCTCCTCTTAAATTCCATACATCCCCTTCTTTCATAATGATACGGGGGCGCCCGATCTTCTCGACGTAGGATTGGATACTCACGTGTAGCCTCTTGAATCGTAGCGATCCTCCGTTGCCAATGCATGAACGAACACTCTTTAATTCGCAAGATCACACGTGCTGGACTTACACAACCACCAAGCGAAGCCCTATCGTGCTCCCAATTCCCGGCGAAAAGGTTGAACGATATCAATTTACAAGAACTCACAATTATTTCTAATGAATTTGTTGGCTACAAAATCTCCAAAATCATGTGCAAAGCACCCATCTATTATCTAGTTCTCATTCTCCAAAAATCACGTCACGTAGTGTGCATGCATATATATATATGGCGACTCCCCCTCTCCAGTCTTCCGTCCATGCGCTACGCATATGGGTCTTGGCCAGCACGCATCATCCTACCCCTCTTGAAAAGGAGTTATCCTCGACTCTGTATCGTCCTTTTTCCATGAGTACTTGCACTTGTCACTGAATTTCTTGTTTCTTCTGGATCGGTGCGGTACGGTGGCTGGTTGGGAAGTGGAGCCCCTTGTACCAAGTCAATTTGATGTTCGATTCCTCGTATGGGTGGTAGACTAGCAGGTACCTTCTCCGGAAAGACGTCTTCATAAGCCTATAACACTTGAGAAACCACGCTAGGAAGAGAGATTAAGTCGTTAGTAGAAAGTAAAACATCTTTATATAGCAATACCACATGCTCCAAATTGGAATCATCTCTCATCTCTATCATATCAGATTTAGTGGCTATCATGACTAATTTTTTTCTCTCCCTCATCTTTTCTTTTCCCGCTCAATTTTAGCTTGTGACTCTCACTCACCTTTTGCATGTTATCATATATGATTTGAGAAGGGGTAAATGGTCGTAGCACTATTTCTTTATTATTCCACATGAACTTGTACTGATTAGTTCTTCCATCATGAATTACAGAACGATTATATTGCCATGGCCTACCTAATAACAAGTGACAAACTTTCATAGACACAACATCACATTTTACAGTATCATGATAAGAACCAATCTGAAAACTAACATCAACTGTATACCCAACATTCATTGAACCATTGTTGTTTAACTATTGAATTTGATATCGATGCAGGTGTTTCTTATATTTCAATCCAAGTTTGGAACAAAACTCTTTGCTAGCTAAATTGTGGCAATTTCCACCATCAATAATAACTTTGCAACACTTACCATCCTTACTCACCTGAGCCCATGTTTGGAAAAGATTACAGCACTGCTCGTGATTTGATTTTGTTTGCACACTCAATACCGTCGGTGTACACACAAGTATAGGACCAGTCTCGGGGTCACAAACACCATCTTCATTCACCTCCTCCCCTTGTCCTTATGTATGTCACCAAATCTTTCAAAATCAGCAAGGGTCTCACCTTCCTCCTCGTTAGTAGAGTCATATTCACCATTTTCCAATAACATGACCTTATTATTTGGACAATCCTTTTGCATATAACCTCGTCCAAGACATTTAAAGCATTGGATGGCACTACTTCTTCTTGTAGAACCCACTGAAGATGAAGGCGAAGGTACTAAACTCTTCTTAGCAATTGGTGTTGTAACATTCTTTTCGCTTGGTGCAGCACATATGCTAAAAGCAAAACCTCTACTCGATGTGTTAGCTTTAAAGGAATTGAAACGGGATGTGGTTTTACCTCCTGTAGGTGTTGGATGGGGCACGTAGGATGAAGTTCTTGTTGCTCTCATGTTGAGTTGCACTTGTCTCTCAGTCTTGGTTGCTTGATGCACTAATTCCATCATGTTATTATAAGGCTGAAATTCGGTGATGTGCTTGATGGAAGGATGCAAGCCAGCAAGGAATCGCGCCATTGTTTGCTCTTCTTGCTCATATACGTTAGCTCGAATCATGGTCATTTCCATCTCTTTATAGTACTCCACCGTGAGAGTTCCTTATTTCATTTACTGCAATTTATCAAATAAATCACGTTTATAATGTTTGGGAACAAACCTTGCTCTCATGTGGTACTTCATCTCTTCCCATGTAGTGATGGGAGGCTTGTCGTACTCTCTCCGTTGATTTTGAACTTGTTCCCACCATATGAGTGCATAATCAGTGAATTCAAGTCCCACCATGTGAATTTTCTTCTCTTCGGAGTAATTATGCAGCCGAAACACTTTGTCCACCTTGAGCTCCTAAGTGAGGTAGTTCTCAGGGTCATGTGTACCTGAAAATGTTGGCATAGTAAATTTAAACTTACCAAACTTCTTCTCATTTGGCCGACCATTGCCGTAGTGGTTACGACGGCGGTAACCGTCGTCGTAGTGAAGAAAGTCATCGTCGTCGCGAGGTGCTCCTCCACCACGGCCTCCATGTCCATGGCCCCTCCCCGGACCATGGAAGCCGCCCCCTTCACCTCTCCTAGGTGGGGGTGGATGAACGGCATTAGCCACCACGCGGTCACATCTTTGTTGATCTGCTTGACCACCTCGGGCAGCGGCCACTCCCTCATCTCGTGGAGGAAGGGTAGCCCCAAGATGAGCATTTCCTTCTTCTGGTTGTGTCCGAAGTGCTCGCACAACATCATTTACAATGTTGCCACGCAACATGTTCATCTGTTGATTGAGCTTAATGCGAAGATCCTGCATATCCGCTTTGAGTTCAGTGCGGAGATCCTGCATATCTGTCTTGAATTGTTCTCCCATTGCAGTAGTGCCAGCTACAAATTCTTGTTGTAATGTACTCCTCAATGCCTGATGTTGAAAGCGAGTCATCGGGGTATTAAAATTAACTTCATGCTCCTCACCATAGTTATCTTCTCCACCTGACATGGTTAGATTGTGCAAAGAAAACACGAAGCAATAACAAGCATATGGAGGATTAGTGTAAATCACTCAATCTCACTCTCTTTCTTGCACAAGTAAAGTTCTCACCGTTCCGAAGTGAATTAAGGCCAATAAGAACTTATACTTGGTAGAAGTTATAATGGCAACGTGATGATCAAGCGAATATAAGAGTGTTCACGATTGCACAAAACGGATATTTAGTGGAGCATGGTGTGGAGGTATATGTCCTATGCAATTTGAAATTCTTGATATTGTAAAGTTAAGTAGTAATCCAAACTAGAATACTTTACCTAAGTGCTGATCCAAAAGGTTTAAGTGAAGTGTATGAACGCACACGCAAAGATTAATGTGACTTAATGCAAACAAAGGAAAGAGCAAAATAGAGAGATGATATGAAATCGGGGATTAAATAGCTCATTTTTACACCAAGTACTAGGAGAGATGCTAGCCAATTGCAAAGATATGAATGAAGGGCACAAGATTGCTCAAGAAGTTAAATTACACAGTCTGAAATTATAATTAGAATTGGCTAACCCCAATTCAGCCACAGCTCACTTCTCACTTCTTTTTTTAATTCTTTGTCGTGGCTTTTCTTTAAATCGGCTTGCCCTTTTTTCTTTCTTTCTTTTTTTGTGTAGGTGGCCGAACTATGTTATTTGAGATGCCTTCACAAGTTCAAATTTTAGCAAATGTGTAAAATACTCAAGAACAGCCCTAAATGCAATATTCAACAACTAGTCTCAAAGACGAATGAATATGAGTGAAGCTTTCAAATTAATCAAGTTGACTTGCAGCCAGAAACAAAGGACATGCCTGAGTTGCTGTTTTGGATGGAAGCTAGAAACTTGTATAACTCTTGCATGTGCATACCATTAGCAATCAAGGTCTTCGGCCTGACACAAAATAATTTCTACAGGGCCGATTTCAATCTCACGCACATGGACATGAGATAGCTAGCAAGCAGATCAGGAAACAAGCAAACTTGATGGCTAGTACCAGGCGGCTGTTCGGATGGAACCAAGCAAACTGGATTTCCAACTCTGCATGTGGAGGTGTCGGTTAGCTACATATTGCCGCTGTCGAGACCCAAATATGCAAATCTGGTCTCTCTGTGTATTCTGCACTAGTCCCAGGATCATGCTAGTGCACACAGTTAAACATAGATGAAATCACAACCATATACACGATATAATAAAGGAAAAACTCAATTATCAAGAAATCTCAAAAGGTACGACCTTATGGTCAAGCTTACAATAGACTAGCCCGAAGGCTTAACAAAATAGCAGCGGAAATCCAAAATAAAGCGTAGCGGCCAATCGACAAGCTCACAGGCTATCGAGTGGAGAACGAAGCCTAAACCGTGAAGTCGTTGAAGTACTCTCCTTCTGGAACCTCCTGCTGGTGAAACTCCTCTTCCTCAACTGAGCAACATTGGGCATAAAGCCGTGAGTATATTGGTACTCAGCAAGTCGTTTGTAACAAATGAATGCAATATAGTATGCAAGGCTTACCAAAGGAAGGCTGAAAGGTTAATTTGCATAAATGACACTTGAAGGTAAATACAGTAAATAGATTGAAAGCAAACTTTAAGTAAAATAATAATAAAAAAATACTCAAAGGAATTGACAGTAAACCACTTATGGACCTCCCATCCATAAGATAAACCAGCAGTTTATGGACCTCCCATCTATAAGCTAAACCAACAGTGAATTAACCATCCACTGTCCAACTACAATCCACCAGCTTTCAGAAATAACTACCCCTCGTGTGAAATCACCGAGCATTATCCATGACCGAGGACGCGGCTATTCGAATAGTTTTACACTCTGCAGAGGTTGCACAACTGTACCCACACGATGTAATTAGCCTCAGCTTAAGGTAATCACAACAAGGCCTTTACAAAGTTCAGTTACAACTCAATCTGCCCGCTAGGGTTTCGCATCACACCCCCCTTGCGCCACATGAAAATCAGCAACCATGTTCATCTCAATGGCAAGATTAAAGTTGAAACCTCCCAAATTAATCAGCCAGGTCCATCCCATACTAGACATGTGGTTTGCATGGTAAAGCTCAGATCAATGACGCACAAAATTAAGTTCTTAACATTGCCCGGGCGAGACTACCTCATCCCTCGAAGTGCTCCAACACTTCCCCCTTTACTGCACGATCACTCGTCCGAGTGCAAATCCAGGTTTGTATAACCACCGCCAATGACGCACCAACGTCATGGTACAAATTTTAATAAACGTGGCACCAACCATAGTTCCATATCTCATTAAGTCAAATTTATAATTCACATGTGATGATAACCTGATCGTAAATTAAGCTAAGCTAAGCAATTATATCGTACCAACCCATGTGACAAATACCTAGCATCACTAGTATGTTTTCCAACCTATAGTGACAATGGTATCATAACAATCCAAATTATCAAGGAGGGATGTATTCAATTGGGACGATAACTACCAGTACAAGGTTTGAATAAAAATAGCGATGCAATGTAATTTAAAATAAAATAATTAAATAATAGATTGCAAACTGGGTTCATCATGATCAAAGGACATGACTTGCCTTGGTTATGCTCAGCGAGGTACTCCTGGTCTTCGGGCGTAGATCCTGCTCCTCCGGAATCCGAATCTAACGAGAGAGAAAACGTTTGAAAAAAGAAAAACACATAAACTGACAAGCAAATGATCTCCAAAAATCATGAAACCAGAACCAAAAGCTAGAGCTCGATTTTACATGAATTTAGAAAAAAGAACGGGGTCAATCGGAGCTAGGACGGAGGAGAACGGGCTCTTGGAAAATCAACCCTAAAGGAAAATCGGGAAAATCGGAAAAGACACTGTGCTGTGAACCGGGTGTATGGTAGACCTAGCCCACGGTGGACTTGGTCCACGTAACAGTGCGCACACGGCCTGCGGGGTACGGCTGACGTGGCGAGCGCTGGTGCTGCCACGTGTCACTGCTGACGTGGTTGCCACGTGGCACCAGGTGTCGGGTTGGGCTGACGTGGTGCTGATGTGGCATCGCCACGTGGCGGGTAGGGCTGACGTGGCTCGGGCGCGGTCGCGGCGGCGGCGCGAGATCGGGCGGCTGAGGTGCGGCCACGCGGACGCATCTGGACCGTCGGCTCAGATCTGAGCGTGCGGCTTGGATTGGGCGGCCAGCGTGCGGTGGCGAGCGGATCGCCGACACGTGATGGGCGCGTCGCGCGAAGCGTTGCGCGGGCGTGAGTCGCAGCGCGGCGCGGCGGGGCGGGGATGCGGGGCGCGGGAAACGGATCGGCGGCCGATGGCCGACGCGCTGCGCGAAGCGTCGCGCGTGGGTGCGCGGGCGGCGGCGCGCGGACCAAGGCGGGGCGTGGGGCGATGGGGGAGGCGACGCCGAAGATGACTTGGGCAACGGGCGAACGGAGATGGCGGAGGGGCTTAACGGCGGGGAAGCGGGGGTCTCCGGCGGCAGGATGGCTCCAGCGATGACGTAGACGGCAAGGAGCGGTGGCGCGAGAGTTCGGCGATGGGCACACGAACCGAGGGAGTTCGATTCAGTTACGGCGCCGCGAGGTTTCCGATCGGGGACGGGGCACTAGTGGGGTGACGCGTGGCACGGGTCCGGCATCGGACACCTGCGAGCGGTGCGGGGCGCGGTCGGTTCGGCCGCTAGGGTTATGGTTAGCGAACGCGCGGGCGAGGCGGATCCAACGACTGGGGAGGCACGACGCGGGGATCGGACGGCGCACGGCGCGGGCGAGAGCGAGCAGGGGCGCGCGCGTGCGCGGGCCGGCTGATGCCGCCGCGTGGCAAGGCGGGCGAGGGTGCGGGGAGCGGTGATGCTGACGCGTGGGCGCGCGGGGATGATCGGGCGGTTCCGAGCGGTTGAGGGCGGGAAGGGGTACGGCGGCGGTTGGGAGTGCTGGATGGCCGCCGCATGGCAAGGGAGGCGATCGGGCGGCGGGGAAGGTTTTTAATTCTTTTTCTTTTCCAAAATCCAAATAAAATGCTAGGAGCTCTAGAAAATATCAAATAAATCCCAAAATTCACCAAAAATACCAGAAAATTCGTTGAGACCTGAAGAATCAAAATAAAATATTTTCAACTTATATTAATGTTTGTTTTAATCATATTAAATCATTTTAATATTCAGAAATGCATTTGAGGTTTGATTTAATTTCAGAAAATACCAGAAAATTTCTTGTGACCCAAGGAACTCAAATAAAATATTTTTCAGCTAATGTTGAGGTTTAATTTAATCATATTAAATTCTTTAAAATTTTGAAAATTCAATTTAAGCTTGATTAAAATTCAGGAAAATTCCAGAAATTTTTTTAAAATTCAAGGTTTTAAAAAGCCCTGAAAATCAGGATGTTACAGCCGCTAGCTACGGATTACGGTTCAACAATGATCTGATCCCACAAGAAGACTCCGGCCAATCCCTAAAGCTATGACTAGAAAAATCAAGTCAGCCAACCCAGATCAAATGACTGGTTTCCAGCCAGGAAGTTTTGATTTTTTTGGCTTTTATGTGGATACAACAAATAAGCGATGCAAAGGAACACGACGATCAGCACCTAAACAAATTTCTAATGGATTAAAACCTAACAAAACTCACAAAATTAGTAGATGTAAAAACTAGGGTTTGGATTCTTTTTTTTCAGTTTGTGGACTATAGGAATAAAGAACAACAAATAAAAATCAATCTAATCTAGGGATAAGTAATCCTACCGAGGAAACCGTGCTTTGATACCAAGATGATACGGGGTGGCCCGATCTTCTCGACGTAGGATTGGATACTCACGTGTAGTCTCTCGAATCGTAGCGATCCTCCGTTGCCAATATAAGAACAAATGCTCTTTAATTTGCAAGATCACACGTGCCGGACTTACACAACCACCAAGCGAAGTCCTATCGTGTTCCCAATTCCCGGTGAAAAGGTTGAACGATCTCAATTTACAAGAACTCTGAATTATTTCTAATGAATTTGTTGGCTACAAAATCTCCAAAATCATGTGCAAAGCACCCATCTATTATCTAGTTCTCATTCTCCAAAAATCACGTCACGTAGTGTGCTAGTGTCAATTTGGAATCAATATGATGAATATTTGACATCATATTATGTTGAAATTTATGTGAAATTATGACAGTGTAGATAGTGTCATCGTATTTCTTATCGTGGAATTAGTTATGAAACAGTAAAGATGAGCATAAATATTATTGTATATATGTACAATATTCCAACCATGTATTTATACAATATTAGTATGTATTATTAATATAAAGGTACTATTAATATATGTATTTATACTCCTATTTATATTTATAATTACCATCATATTAATATTATAGATATAATAGTATATTATAGTGTATTAATATTATAGATATAATAGTATAGATATAATAATATGTATTATTATGCACATATTTGGTACCATATTATAATATTAGTACATTATAATAGCATAATAATATGATGAAACTATAATATTGTAACTATTGTAGTAATAATATAATTAAATATTCTTATGAGTTAATAGTCCATTAATAGGTGTACTATGTAATTAATATTAATATAATTATGTAATAATATGATACCATTATAGTATAATTAAATATGTAATATTATGTAAACATGAATATACTCATACAATTATATGATTAATATTATCATATTACATACTATAATTATCATCATATTTATGCAATATTATATTCATACTAAATCATTAATATTATACAATTTAATATGATATGTGGGTATAATGAATATTAATATATAATATTATTACAATATGATACATTAATATTATAGCACAACATATTATTAATTATAATATTAATACTATAATATGTGGGCATAAAGAGTTGATTATAGTATTATGGATATGATAATATCATATATTATAATTTATGTATTAATACTATATTATAGAATACTATAATATTATAATAATATATAACTATATTATAATAATATACATAGTATTATAATATAGTATTATAGTACTATATAATATTATACTATATTATTAATGATTATAATATGATAATATATACTATTATAATGATAGTATATATTAATATTAATATTATATTATACTATATATTATGTTAGTATTATATTATAATACTATAATATGTATATAATAGTATACTATATTATGATAATATTATAATATTATACTATATTATACTATATATTAATATATATTATATATTGTGAAATATTATATTATAGTAATATACTATAGTATAATATTATAATACTAGTATAATATTATATTATATTATATTATATAGTATACATTATATTATAATACTATTATATTAACAATATGTATATAGTATATAACATATAATACATTGGTGTAGATAGTGTAGATAGTGCCATAATAAACTATTTAGATAGTGCCCACACATTTCATAGCACAAAGTATGAAGCAGCTACATAGTTGGACAGTGTTTGCATAGCCCTCGCAGCCCATAAGATTCTAAGGCATATATTACATGTTATGATCAGAATTCGCTACTACCAAACATAGAGCGGTAGTTTAGAATACTGATCCAAATGACCCTCAAAAATACTAAAGTAGTTGCATGACGTTAAAGACTAAATCAGATGCTAAGCAACAGCTGATCAGTGATTATACACACACATCTTGCTGCGGCTGGTAGATGCAAAAGTAGTGAGCCCTCTTATGCCTAAGCATCTTTTGTTGAGTTGTAAAGGAAAAAGGGCTTTAGAAAGTGGGCTAAGTGGAGTAAGGAAATACACACGATATTATTCTATATCAAGCATGAGAGTTTTGGCAACGGATATATTAGAGCAAGAAAGGACCTAGACTTGGCAGTGTCATCTGCACAAGCATCACCATCGCCATCTCTAGCGATATCATCTTTGAAGAGCTTCTTTGCAGTATTTTTCTTAGGCGCTGGGCGAGATCTATAAGCGAGTCGTTATGTCATGTATGTATATGTAAGGGTGGATCATAATTTGTGGTAGAAAACAAAGTAAAAGAATGCATTGTTAGTGGGGCTAACCTCTTTCCTATCACGCTCCCTTGAGTCTTCGTTGAATCACCAAAACCAACATCAGAAGCAGTATATGGTGAAGCAGGGCAAGAAAAAGGACCATGTCAGTTCAAGCCTTGCTACAACATAATTAATCTAATCAAAACCTGGGCAAAAGGCCAACAAGCCTTGTTGCAACAACTCATTAGATAGTTGTCGTAGTGGCGTTGCTATCCTGTGGCCTTGTTATAGCAAAAGGCCAGGAGTAAACCTTACCTTGAGCACATTTGCATCACCACTGTCCTGTGGCGTTGCTGGTGACTCTGCAAGTGCTGCCACAGCACCAATAGGCTTTGAAATTGTCTTTGTTTGGAGTAAAGTCAGGTCTCGACCTTTCTGTGGAGTGTTATACACATTGTATAGTAGTGTTAGAGGAAGTCAAGACATATGGCATACATATGGATAAACTATATTTCTGTTTGAAAATGAATGTGTAAATTGCTGATTTTTTTAGAAACAGTTTACCTCATCCCTAGTAGTGAGTATGGCACTCTGTGGTGTCACTAGTGGTTCATGGGTGAGAAGCGCTGCTTTGTTTGGCGTAGTGTTTGAAGCGTGGCTAGCTGGAGGACCGGAAATAGCAACAGAGGGGGGGTGAATGGTGCCTCTATAATTCTCCCCAAGTAATCATACTAATTTCTTCTCCGATAACTATTAGAAGCTACGAAGCAAGAAATTATTTTACCAAAAATATAACTAAGATCAGGCCAACAAGAAGGTGAAATAATAAAAAGAGGTTCTAAGGATTTTCAAAACCTTCTCTTAACAACTAAAAAGCATACTAATAGATAACACAAAAGAAATCAATAAGGCCTAACTATACTCCAACAAATGCTGTTGCTGAAAAGAACCTTCTGCAGAACAGAAAAATCAACCTGCTGGGATTAACCGAAATGAAGCAATGCTGGCCGAAAATACACAGGAACAGCTACCAAAGAGCACTGCGTGCTACTGTCCAAAACTGCTGAAAATAGGAGACCAAATGCTGTCCAACTTGCAGGAAAATAGATCGCAGCCTAAAGCAAAACAGCAACTAAAACTATGCCCAACAGCTGGCCGAAACCTCCAGGGAATAGCAGTACTTGCAGCAGTAGAAAAAAGGACAGCATCTACTACATTAAAACAGCAAGACTGAACCAAACCGAAAGGAGAGGCCTGCGATCTTGGCTTGCAGCAAAAAGGCAGCAGAACAAAAGACTAAAAACTGCAATATTGGAGGAAGATTGGAGGCACCTTGGACAGCCAAACCAGCAGCAAAGAACATCAAGGAACACCAGCCGAACAGGCACTGCACATACCAAGAAAAGTGCAGAACCTTCAGGCCAAAACTGCAGTCCAAAAACAGCAATAAACCTGCTATCCAAAGAGCATAACCTGACCATGAAACAACTTGAGAAACTAAAGAACTTCTTGGACAGCTTCTGGCCGAAATACAATCAGCAAGCAGGCCGAAACTGGCAGAGGTTGGACTGCTGCTCCTCAAAAGAAAAGATTGAAACTGAGACTACTTGAGGAAGCCGAAACCTGAGAAATGAAGCAGCCGAAAACACACTGGACAGCTGCACCGAAAAAGAAAAAGCAAGCAAGCTGGCTGAACAACAATTCTGCGATCCACAAACCTTGAAAAATCACTAACTAAAAGCATCACAAGAAGGAAAAAAACTGATCGAAATTTTCTGCCCAAGAGAGAGTGCTACTGCTGTCCAAAACTAAGGATAGCACACACACACTGACTGAGGATGAACTGAGAATAGAACCATTTAATGCTGCATAAAACCGAACACAAATATTACATACAACCAAGATGATATAGATCAATATATGTTGGCTGCTCCTTACAAGAACTTGACTAAGACTAGAAATCAAATAACACAAACCAAGACATAACTTAAAAGCTTGCTCTTGAGAGTTAACTGGTCAAACAACCTTGAGATAATTTCCCATCACAGAGCAAAACAAGTTAGATAAGGATAGGATAAACAAGAAACAAAACTAAATAGAGAACAACTTGAACAACTCAAACACAAGAAATTTTGAGACGAAGAGAGATGAATGATTAATAGATGAATGTTTACATCTACTCTTCCATGTCTCATCCACGAACACACACAAGAAGAGAAACAAATAGAACCCTAAATCCAACTCTCTCCTAGAGCACAAGCATTAGGAAACCCTAACACTCACACCCCTCTCTCTCTTTCTCTTACTTGAAGTGCACTTCTCCCACTAGAGAGCACCTCTATTTATAGCCTCCACTAATGGATTTACAAACACTTTACTCATTAGGTCACACCAACTCTCCACTAATGGGTTTACACACTATTTTACCGATTAGGTCACACCAACTCTCCATTAATGGGTTTACACATCATTTTACCCATTAGGTCACAACACCTCTCCACTAATGGATCATTCCTAAACCAAATCCACTTCCTTTTGTGCAGCCCTGCATCTTTACCAAAATGCCACTCATGCACCTTCCGGGAAGCTTCCTTGTTTCTTGCCGCGCACGCCTCGCAACCACTTCGAGTCCTCGCCGTCTTCGACACATCCCGATCGCTCTGACCTCAGCACTGCCTGTGCTTAGTCCGATCACCCATGTCTCGCCACGACTCCGTCTCAAAGTTCTGTAGTCATCACCGACAAGAAAACACATTACATAGCACCGCACAAAATATTATAATCAAATCATTAGCATCCATAATAGCACAAAATGCCTGAAACAAACTCATACTATCCAGAACACGTGTCAATTACTCATCACACACACGGGGTTACCTCCACATGGTCTCTCAATCTCCTCCTTGATGAGTATATTGACAAACAGAGAAAAAGCATATGAAGATGAGTTTGTGAGTCAAACATGTTCTAAAAATAAACAAGGAAACTAAGACCATGTCGACAAAAGAGAAATCTGGAGCAGAAACTGAAAGAGTAAATTTTTCTGCAACTCCAGGAGGCTTTTTCTCCAAAAATTCTCCCCTTTTGGCAATAAAATCATCAATATGCTCGAGAGAGAATGAAATGACTTCATGTTATTCATTTTAAGCATTCGGAGCCATGAAGATTATCCATAATGATTTTTTAAGTATTATACCAAGCCATAACTCATAAGAATGCTATCAAGATCATGACGATTTATGTAATGACTAGCTAAACCAAATAAGTCATAATCTGAAAATTAGTCCAATTTCTTAGCATGTCAAGTCAAACATGATTATAGTCTAGCTAAAGGTATCCAAGGATGATGCAAGCCATGTCAACTAATCTAAGTGGAACCAAGAAGCTAGTATTGAAACTGTTTAGAGTGCTACTAGTTCAAGTATGACTCAATTGTGCATGTACTTGGTCTTTTTGTAAATAAGCAAATTTAGCATAATTGACTTTTTCTGAAGATCATTTTTGGTTTTATCTTAGTAAATCAAGTTTTGGACTAGGAGCCATCCACAACTGCCTCCTAAGTTTCAACCATTTTCACAAATTTCTATTTTCTTAGCCATGTGCTAGATCTCAAGCCTTATGCGACCACTCCAAGCGAGAAGCTTAAGAAGGTGATCTTGGTCAACCAAAACTCCCCCTGAGTTCATGCCTAGTGCAATGGCAAGCAGTCTTATGAGAAAGAATTGGTGAGATCAGTTTTTTCGCACAAAAGAGATCTTTTTTGCTTTTGTCAAATTTAATTATAGACCAAGGAGATAAAGATAGTTCATGCTTCATAAAAGGAACTAGCATAGCTCAATCTAAAGCTCAATAAAGATTCAAGACTTAACTCAGCCTATTTGACATAGCGTGAATCATAAAAGGATAAGTAAAGACAAACTATTCTCAAGAGCTAACCATGACACGATTTAATTCAAGTTAAGCATTTTTAATTAACTTATCATGGCAAGACTAGACTACACATATAAAGTCATGATAAATCTAGCAATTAAGCACATATCATGGCAAGATGTAATTCAGTGTAAACAGATCATACAAGGATAATAATCAAGGCTCCATGTAGTTATATTACAAGGCAGTATGAAGAAATACAAGAAAATCCAGCTCCTCCTCAACATGAGATGCATTTTTTTAGTTTAAGTGGAGTTATGACAAAATTAAATTCTAGCATACCCAAATGAACTCCCCCTGAACCAAAGCAACAAACACGAGAAGCTGGCAAAGAGAATCAGAAAAGGCAGTCCTTAAAGTATAGACAAGATATAGAGGATACTATGGCTCAGACTGACTCTCATCTACCCTATGAGACTCTAGGACTATCAGCTGGTCTTCTAACACACTAGGAAGTAAACACGTTTCCTGTCTACCCAAGGGTGGCCCATCCCTCGCTAGACCTATAAGAAGTGAGTGAACTCAATCTAGTGAGAAGAGAGACAGCTAATACGTAGCATCCTAGCGTCACAAGATGAGAGGAAGAAGACTGAGCAACTAGACGAGAGAAGCACTCTAATCTATGCTAAAAAGACTAATCCCGAATGCACCCTTATGCAATGCAATGAAGAAGGATAGAAGCATGTAAACAGGATAGAACAAAGAACACAAAGTTCCCCCTCACAACAGTCCATAAGGACATACCACCCTAAGCTCTCCCCGCAAGGCTGAAAACCTAGAGCTATCCAAAGGCTTGGTAAAGATATCCAGATCACGCTAGGTGGTCACTCTCCAACATAGGCGCAAGTCGTGAGTACATTGGTACTTTCAAGAAGTCGTTTGTAACAATTTAATGCAATATAATATGCAAGGCTTACCAAGGAAGGCTGAAAGGTTAATTTGCATAAAGGCATTTATTGATGAAAGATAGTAAATAACTTGAAAGCGAAAGTTAACTGAAAACAGTAATAATAGATAATCAAAGGGATAAACATGAACCACTTGTGAACACCAATTCACAAGTTAAACCAACAGTGAACTACCTGTCCACTCCCAACATAAACCACCAAGTTATAAATGAAACACTAACCCTCGTGTGAAATCCCGAGCACCGCCCATGACCGAGGACGCGGCTATTCGAATAGTTTTACACTCGCAGAGGTTGCACAATCTGTACCCACACGATGTGATTAGCCTAGGCCTAAGGAAATCACAACAAGGCCTTTACAATGCTCTACCTCAACCCAATCCCGCCCGCTAGGGTTTCATCACACCCCCTTGCGCCACATGGAAATCAAGAACCATGTTCATCACAATGGCGTAATTGAATTGAAATATTACAAATTAATCAGCCAGTCCATCCCATAATAGACATGTGTTTGCACGATTAAGCTCGGATCAATGGCGCACAAAGTTAAGTCCTTAGCATTACGAGGCGAGACTACCACATCCCCAAAGTACAACTGCATTTCCCTTTCTTGCACGATCACTGCTCGAGTGCAAAACCAATTTGTATAACCAAGCCAACGTCACACCAATGACATGGCACAAATTTTAATACACGTGGCACCAACCACAATTCCATATATCATTAAGTCAAATTAATATTTTAATGTGTGCGATGAGACCAACGTAATTATACACCGCTAAGCAATCTAATCGTACCAACCCATGTGATAAATAAACTAGTATCACTAATAATTTCCCAACCTATGGTGACAAAGGTATCATGGTATTTCAAAGTGTCAAAGAGGTGTAATTGCAATTGGGACAATAACTACCGTGCAACGGTTTGAATAAAAATAGCAATGCAACGTAATTTGAAACAAAATAATTAAATAATAGTTTGTAAAATTGGGTTCAACATGATCAAGGACACGACTTGCCTTCGTTATGCTCGTGGGTACTCTGGTCTTACGCGCAAACTGCTCCTCCGAATCCGAATCTAACGAGAGAAAGCGACCGGAAACAAAGAAACACATAAAATGACAGGCAAAGAACTCAAAATTCACAAAAACAGAACCAACAGCTAGAGCTCGATTTTAGATGAATTTAGAAAAAGAACGGGTCAATCGAGCTAGGACGGAGGAGAACGGGCTCCGGAAAATTAATTCAAAATTAATTCGGGAAAATTAAAAAGTTATCGGCTTGTGAACCCGTGCACCAAATTCGAGTTCACCGTGGACCCGGCCACGTAGCGATGCATCGGCGGCGGGTCGACGCTGGCGGGGACGCTACCGCGTGGCGGCATATGTCGCCACGTGGCGCGTCTTGGACGCGGCGGCGACGCGGCTGCCACGTGGCTCGGGAAGCGGCTAGGGTCGACGCGGCGGCGTGGCATGCCACGAGGGTGCCACGTTAGCTAGGGCTGACGTGGCGTCCGGCGGCAGCGGCGACGCGACGGCAGCGGGATCCGACGGCGGAGAGTTAGCCACGCGGCGGTCGCGGCCGTGGATCCAATCCGATCTGCGGTCGGGATCGGCGGCGGTGTCGGTGGTGCGCGGATTGCCGCGCGTGGCGGCGGCTCGGCGCTGGCGCCGCTGCGCGGACGGCGCGATGGAGCGGCGCTGGGCGGCGCGGTAGGCGCGCGACGCGCGGCGGCGGCGGCGGCGGCGCGAGGCGCCGCAGGCGCGCGCGGCGCTGTGTGCGCGAGCGCGCGCGCTTTCGGGACCGGGGGCTGAGCGGTGCGGCGAGGGCGACGAGCGGCGACGCGCGACGGGCGGCGGGGAGGCGGCGAGGCTCACCGGCGACGCCCTCGGCAACGGCGACGAGCTCGGCGCACGGAGGTGCACGGGCGGCGGCAGTGGCAGCGGGCGAGCGCCCCGCGACGGCGCGGGCGCGAGGGCGAAGGCGAGGCGGCGGCGACGACGAGCGGGCGACGCACGCGAACCGAGGATGAACGCTGGTTTATCACGCGAACCGAGGCAATCCCGATCGGTTACGCACGGCGAACGCGGATTAGGTTAGACGGTTAGGATTGGGCCACGCGCGGATCGGACGGCCGGGATGGTTAGGTTAGGTTTACGCGGCGCGGGCGAAGGGCCGGATCGCGCGCGCGATCGAGCGGCCGAGGCGACGCGGCGGCGGGCGTTGGTGCCGCCGCTGGCGCGATGATGCGCGACGCGTGGCGCGGCGATCGAGCGGCGGGCGCGGAAAAGGTACGACTTGACGCGGGGCGGCGGATGGGTGACGCGTGGAGGAGAGAGGAAGATCGGGCGCGGGGTTATTTTTTTCTTTTATTTTTCCGAAATTCAAATAAACTTCTAAAAGCTCTAGAAAATAGCAAATAAACCGGAAAATTCACCAAAATACTAGAAAATTCCTTGTGACACAAGGAACTCAAATAAAATATTTTCCACTTATGTTAATGTTTATTTTAACCACATTAAATCATTTAAAACTTTGAAAATTCATTTGAAGCTTCAATTAATTTCAGAAAATTCCAGAAAATTCATTTTTGAAATCCAGCTTTAAAATCTCGAAAAACAGGATGTTACAAACCTTACCCCTTAAACGAGATCTCGACCGAGATCTCGCCAACTAAGAGAATAGGTTCGAAACTCGCTCGAGATCCTCCTCGCGCCTCCTGTGGCTTCCTCTCGAATGGTTGCTCCACCGAACTTTGCAAAACGGACCGCTTTATTCGGGTGACTCGCTCGACACTTCCAAGATTTTGACTGGTGCTCTTTGTATGACATCCTCCTGCAGTCAACGGCCTCAACTGCACAACCTCCTCCGTACGCCGCAGCACTTCTTCGATTGGGACATGAAAGACGCCATGTACCCCATCAAGGACGCAGTAGCTCCAATCGATAAGCAACCTCTCCCTGCGTTTGTAATCCCGAACGGACCAACATATCTCGGTGCAAGCTTCCTTTTAGCTGAAATCTCTTCACACCTTTGAATGGTGTGATCCTCGTGTACACAAAATCATCTGCCTCAAAACTCGGCTCTCGGCGCTCGTATCTCGTGATAGCTTTTCTGCGGCCCGGGCAGCTTTCAACCTTTCATGAATCAAGCGGACCTTATCCTCAGCTTCTTTTAAACAATCTGGGCCAAAAACCTGACCTTCTCCCGTCTCTTTCCAATTGAGAGGGGTCCTACATTTCCCGCCATACAATGCCTCAAACGATGACATCTCGCAACCGGCTCGATAATCGTTGTTGTATGAGAACTCTCGCAAAGGGTAAACAATGTCCCACTTAGACCCATGATCGAGCACACAAAGCTCTCAACATGTCCTCCGTAACTGATTAACTCGCTCACCGACCATCCGTCTGGGGTGATATGTCAGATCGAATTCAGTGAGTTCCCATAGCCTTATGGAAACTACCCCAAAACCGAGAGGTGAACTGCGATCCACGATCTGACACAATCTTCTTGGGCACACCATGCAACCCGACTATCTCCGACATATATAGTTCGCCAATTTGTCACCATCGTAAGTCGCCTTAACTGGAATGAAATGAGCAACCTTGGTCAAACGGTCCACAATGACCCAAATCGAATCATGACCTCTTTGGTTTTAGGCAAACCGACTATAAAGTCCATACCAATTTCTTCCCACTTCCACTCGTGGGACTTTTAATGGTCGAGTAGCAAACCCGCAGGTTACTCGTGCTCGCTTTACTCGACAAACATCGCAAAGGGCTACATACTCAGCAATCTCACGCTTCATGTTTGGCCACCAATACTTATCCTTAATATCTTGGTACATCTTGGTATCGCTCGATGAATCGAATACTGATGACTCATGAGCCTCTTTTAATAACACATCCTTTATTTCTTGTTTGTTGGGCACACACAAACGCCGCTTGAACCACAAGGTTCCTCGTCATCCACCAAAATCCCGACTTTTACCTTCACTTAAATCCTTTCGATCCATTGAAATGCCTCATCATCCGACCGAGCCCGCGAACCGACCATCCAAAGTAGGTGCATCTCCATAGCTGCCAAAAATCCTGGTTCAACCAACTCAAGGTTAAGCTTCAAATTCCTCATGCAAAGCCGGTGACTTCTCTCGAACCATCACCGAATTGCAGATACCTTCTCGCCAAGGCATCTGCAACCACATTAGCTTTCCCAGATGATAATGTATGCCCACATTATAGTCCTTTATCAGCTCTAACCACCTCCTCTCGCTCGAGGTTAAGCTCTCGGACGGGTAAAGATGTATTTCGACTCTTATGATCCGTAAACCTCACATCCATACCCATCGATAATGACGCCAAATCTTTAAAGCATGCACTACGGCCGCCAACTCTAAATCATGGGTAGGGTAGTTCTCCTCATGCGGTCTCAATCGGGCGTGAGGCATAGGCTACCACTCTCTTGTCTTGCATCAAGACACAACCTAAACCTTTGCCAAGCATCGCAAAATATCTCAAAATCCTTGTTAATATCAGCAAACACAAGCACTGGGGCTGTGGTCAAACTCTCCTTAAGTTTCGAAACTCTTCTCGCACTCGCGCCCAAGTGAATTTCTTTTCCTTTTGAGCAATCGCGTGAGGGTCCGCCACACCGAAAATCCTCAATAAAGCGACGGTAGTATCTCGCCATACCTAAAACTCCCGACTGCAATCAAGCGGTGACCGCCAATCCAAAACATCACTTACTTTCCCCGGTCAATGCAACTCCTTCTGCTGTCAACACATGCCCTAGAAAGGCGACTTTCTTCATCCAAAACTCACATTTGCTGAACTTTGCATACAACCGATTATCCTCAATTTCGCAATGCTAATCTCAAGTGCTCCCGATGTTCCTCCTCGCCTTGAATATATCAATATGTCGCCAATGAACACAACGACAAACTTGTCCAAATATTCCATAAACACCTTATTCATCAAATACATGAAATATGCCGGAGCATTAGTCAAACCAAATGACATCACCGTGAACTCGTATAGACCATAACGAGTCGAGAAGGTCGTTTGGTATGTCCTCCTTACGTATCCTCATCCGATGATATCCCGATCTCAAATCAATCTTGAGAATACTCCTGCTCCCTTGCTGGTCAAACAGTCATCGATCCCGGGCGAGGGTACTTATTTTTGATGGTGACCTCATTAAGTGCTCAGAGTCCACACACATGCGCCGACTACCATCCTTCTTCTTGACAAATAACATCGGCGCCTCCCACGGGATGAACTCGGTCCGATGTAACCCTTATCCAAAAGCTCCTGAATTTGCTTCTTCAACTCGCTAAATCATTGGCCGGCATCCGTAGGGTCTCTTGGAAATCGGAGCGTACCGCACAAGCTCAATCGTAAACTCAACCTCCTCTCTCGTGGCATGCCCGAAGATCATTCGAAACACGCCGGGTACTCTCAGACAACCGGTACACCTCCAACCGATTACCTTACTCGCAAATCATGATCGCTCGCCGCACTCATCAAGCCGCGATCGCACCTTAACTCCGCCTCAATTGGTTAAGGTCATCCGCTCGCTCCTACGCCTAACATCGCCGCTTCGGTTAATCCATTCTCAAGATTACATCTAGGGATCGCATATCCAACAAAATCGTGTCGGCCCCAACTCAACTCCCAATGGTTATCCTAACTCCTCGACAACCTAGGTTGATCTCAACTCTGATCCGGGATTGGATTAAAAGAACAGATCCAAGAGCAACAGTTTTCAATTGTTGCTTTAAAGCAAAACTCCGAGAAACAAACGAATGCGCTAAGCTCCGTAATCAAATAAAACGGTGGCAGGAATCGAATGTACGAAACGCATCGATCACAACGCGTCTGGCGCTGCTCGGGCATCCTTCGCGTGACGTGGTTCACTCGACCTCACCACCGGCGCCCCGCTGCCTCGTCCCGGCCGGGGTGCTCTCGCCCCGCTCCCGGTAGGGGTACGACCGGTGTGGCTCCCAAGTCAAAGCGAATCGTGTCGGGCTCGCCTCGAGGGCACTTGCTAGCATAGTGTCTCACTCGTGACACTTGAAGCAAGTGATGGACGCCGCGATTATTACTCTTCGCCGCCGCGCTGCCCATCGAAACTACTAGGACGCCGTCTCGATCAAATCGGGCGCGAGTCTCAGCCGGGTCCAAACTCAAGATCGCCTGCCGCGCTGCCGCTGCCAGGCGCCGTGCAGCCGGGTAGGTACCAAAACGCAGGCCTCTCGAGATCGGTGTGACCGTGATCCTCGCTGATCAACCTCTTCTGCGACTCCTCGAGCTCGCGCGACTTCTCGATGAGTATGGCCTTATCCACCAACCGCTGAAATCGCATAGTCGCGTTTCACGACTTGCACCTTCAAAGCCGGTTCAAGCCTTTCTTGAACCTCTTCTCGCGAGCTGCATCTGCCGCTACATCCTTCCGCGCGTGAGCGAGCCAATCGTGTGAATTTATTGAGATATTCACTCACCGACATGTGTTCCTCCGCTGAGCTCCCAAACTCATCCTTCTTCATCTCAACCACTCCTCCATGACATGAGCGGTGTGGAAAGCCTTGGCGAATTCCTTCCAGTGATGTTATGCCGGTCCTCATGGGCGGCAAGAGTTCTCCCACCACTCGCCTGGGTCCTCAAGCCGATGTGCCGCATACGCACCTTCTCCCGTCGGCAGACCGGAGCCAAGTTCGCTTTCTTCTCAATCGACCGGACCACCGCCGCCCCCAAAGGCTCATGAACTGAGAAAACAGCGGTCTCGCCTCATAAACTCGCATAGCCGGTCCACGACGATGTGCCGCGGTGGTACTCGCTCTCGTGCTGCTCGCCAGATCATAGTCCGTGATACCCCGCATCATGGTCTCGTGATCATCCGTGTTCGCCATCAAGAATCGATCGAGGCGTGGTCCAAGACAGGCACCGCCGCGCGGCATCGTTTCTCGGGTCTCCGTTCCTCCGGTTGCGCCGAGGAGTTCTCGGTGTCAACCATCTTGCTCAAAAGAAAACAATCACGATCGACCAAAGGCGAAAGACGAGAGGAAAAGCATAGATAAGAGGTAAATGCGTCTAAGGGGTTTTGCTTAATGGAAACCTAATTAAACAAACACTTAGCCGTATACAATCGAGAAACCGAACAAAATAGACTCCAATAAAAGATTTGACATGATCGCAATATAATGCTTTTAGGGCAATATTTGCAGCTCACATCACACTCAATCGCAAATAAAATCCAACGTGGTCTACTCGCACTATCTACTCAAGGCTCCTACCGGTCTCGACAAATAGGGTACACCGCTATCGCCCTCGAATCGCCAGACAACCCACGAAGTTGCGGATCGGCGGCGATCGCTTCGATCGCGCTGAGTGAACTGATCGAGGTAGGCGCGACGATCTCCGTGATACGACGCCTCCTCCGGCTCTGCGGTGTAGGCGACGGTAGAGGCACCGCGATCGCGGTCGGGCTCCTCCTGCATCGCTCGTAGTCTCGGTGGCTCCGCATCGCTCCTTGAACTTCCGGACGAGTCCGCCATGTTGATCTTGTATAGCTTGCAAAGTCGACGGATGGCTTTGTGCGCAACTCCTGGCCGACATCTCCCACCGCACCGTGTTCTTGAAATCGTGATGTAGCACCGCTGCCAACTCGCAGTGAAGTATAGCCCGAGATGCTCCCGATGCGCTTGACCTTTCGCTTCTCATCCTTAGTGAGGTAGACGGCGCTCTCTTAAACCGAGGCTCGCAATGTAACGCGTGAGAAGTGACCTCCATCCTCCCGTCGGTCAGAAGAAGCTTGGGACATCTAATGCATTTATAAAGGAAAGATCGCTTATAACTTTAGGAAAACCAATTTTGCAAGAGTTGGGCAAGAGACAAGAATCTTAAGAATGAGGTAAGAAGATAGAGATATTACTAAATATCAAGTTTAGTTGGTTTGATTTAGAAAATAAATTTTTGGGTTACGACCAATTTAACTAGGGCTTCGTTTACACACGATATGGCTCGATATTATCTCTGCTTCGAGACCCGAATATGCAAATTGCCCTCAGGTAAACCGCACTAGTCCAGATCACGCTAGTGCACACAAACAAACATAGATGCCATCATAGTCATACACACGATAATAGTAAAGGTAAACTCGAATATCGATAAAATATCAAGGTACGACCTTATGGCCAAGCTTACAACATTCTAGCCAAGGGCTTAACAAAATAGCAGCTGAAATCCAAAATAAAGCGTAGCGACCAATCGACAAGCCACAAGGCTATCGAGTGGAGAACGGCCTAATCCGTGAAGTCGCCGTAGTACTCCCTTCCGCACCTCCCGCCTGATAGTACTCCTCTCCTCAATCGAGCAACATAGGCGCAAAGCCGTGAGTACATTGGTACTCAAAGAAGTCGCTTGTAAATAA